>CM056378.1:46866130-47535975 GCA_029718625.1 Synaphobranchus kaupii
TAAGGATGCATGTCCCAGTAATTCTATAGTCCTCCTTTTCCACGGTATTGGAATAATATGACAACACCATATTATGTGAATCATATGGCATGTTGGTGTAAGCATAACGTGATATTATAAACACCCAGCACATTGACAGTCTGTAACTGTTCTCAGTATGCATTGCTGTTAAATCACTTCATGTAGTTTGTTTTTATGTAACACTCCCCTCTTGTGGCTGCCGCTCTGTAGTACACAATGGCAAAGAATGCTCTTCAGAATCCAACTACACCATGCATTAACTGTGATCTCCATAAATTACATACCTGTAAAATATACATACATTGTCTTTGCATTTTCGCCCCCATGATAATATTATATAAATGTTTTCATGAAAACACTGTCATTATGATCTACGAGGTATGAAAGGGTATTGTTGTGTTTACTACACAAAATGGCCAAGCATGGCCAACTCAGAACTGTACTGTATTGTCTGTAAAATTACAGACAGCAGTGGTAGCTGTTAGCATTAGCTGTTTCCTAAGATTTTTACAAACTGGTGTTCTATGTACTCTACGTCTGGAAATTTCAGTACCTACACTAATGGTGTACAGAAGGTGCTCATCTAAATAATATTTTTGAAATGAATTTGAAACTTTCCGGAAATTTACCATGGGAAGTTAAGCTTGGGAATTTTGGGAATTTTGGACCAATTTTTTTTTTTTTTACAAAACTTAGCCTATAACATGGAACTTAAATTTAGTTGAAAAATACACAACTGCAATTCTAGATCTTGCAGCATGCTTTGGTTAAAACAACCCAATTTAATGCGAATTTAGTTTAATTTAAATCCTGCACTGTGCATTCTTCCATAGAGTACTCAAGTGACTATGTCACACTGGTTTCGGAAGTGACTTCTCCATTCATTTAGACCATAGACATTAACGAAAACTTACTTTTAAACAATTTCTAGTGATTATGTCTTACCATCAATTTCCTGGATTGTTCAATATAACAAAATATGTCGTTTTTCTGGACCAGCTTCGATTATATTTTACGTTTTAGTATTTTTTTGTGAATATACCAGCGCTGGCACTGTTTAAAAACTTGATGTCCTATAATTCCCTCCGGACAGTTCAATGAAGTAAAATGGCCGAATTAGCAAGGTGGTATGCACAGCCAAAAATGTTGAGATGATGATATCTGATTGGTCGAGAACCGCCCCGTGCGTTGCAGTAATGGATATGTAGTCCGTTAAAGTGGACTACAAACCGGACTACAAATCATTAATCATTACTTTAAAAAATTAAAATTGGAACATGACATGTATGCTCTATATCCTTATACCACACAGGCTAATCCAGAAACGTTTCAGCTCATTCTATAAATCAGATTTCAAGAAATTGCAGATAGTTTCCGAAGTCCATTCTATCGGTCATAGGGAATTTACTT
Source organism: Synaphobranchus kaupii (assembly GCA_029718625.1). Taxonomy (NCBI): domain Eukaryota; kingdom Metazoa; phylum Chordata; class Actinopteri; order Anguilliformes; family Synaphobranchidae; genus Synaphobranchus; species Synaphobranchus kaupii. Next base: position 46,867,562 of record CM056378.1, read on the forward strand.
CCGAAACCGAACTCCGCCCATGTCTGACATACTCACTTTAGTACTCTATTACATGTGCAGTGCATTCTATTATCAATGCACAAATAATTCCCAGCATCCTGCACACTACAGCAAGGCTATTGAGGCCACACTACTGCATTTGAGCCGAAGGACTACATCCATTTTGAATCCATTTTTTTGGGGGGGGGGGTTAGGAAATACACTTCTTTTATTCAACATTCATGTATTTTGTTCAATGAAAGAATCCATTAAAGTTCTACTCACATATGTTTGCATGGATGTCTGCTTATGACAAAACAAAATGTTTATATTTATGTCTGCATATGATGAGGTAAATACAGCTAGTACAATTACGCCAAAATTTCCAGTTAATTCCTGTTAATTCCCATATATTCCCGTTAATTCCCATGGAAAGTTTCCATTTTTGAATATTCCCGGAATATTTTGCAACCCTAGTCAGCACACTCAGCTGAAATTATTTCAAATATTTGTGATGGCTGATGTCTCTGCTTGCTGTTTTTCTTTTAATTTTTCTTTTTTTACCAGGTTATCATCTACCAGGGTGGCCAGGTGTTCACTGTATCCAACCAGCTGAGTGGCAGAGTGGGCTTCGCTGCCACCATGCCCAGCACAAGTGCCTCTATTTTCATCAACAACACACAGCTATCTGACCACAGGGTCGTACCAGTGCGTGGTCAACAACCTCCCGGACAGAGGGGAGCGCAATATCGGCCTCATCGGCCTCACCGTGCTAGGTATAAAAATCCTCCATTTACGCGAGTAATGTATGAGCGATGTGTATGGATGCGCGTGTATAAAAAGTGAGAAGTGCATGCCCAGAGCCAAAACAATGAAGGAAAAAGCCCAGGGCGACGCAGTGCCGCAGTCGGGTGCAGGAGGAGAACGATAAAAAAGCCAGAGAGAGCCAGAAAGCCAGAGGGCCAGATAGGCTATCCCTCAGGTGCTCCCAATCAGGAAGATGGCATACAACCCCACACTCCTGCAACTGCAACGCAAAACAAGCCAGACAGACAACCAGAATGGGTGCAGCCATCACAAAACGCAGGATCCATGAGCACAGGCTGAGCCCTGAACACTCTCAGAAATAAAGGTACGAAAAGTACCTTAAAAGGTACAAACGCTTGTCAGTGGGGTGGTACCCTATAGGTACAAAATATTGTACCCCTAGCCAGCAATACACAATTCATTTGTACCTTTTTTGCGTGAAAAGTACTAGTACCTATGTAGAACATTATTGTACTTTCAGGGTACATTTGGGAAATCTGTTCCTCAAAGAAGAAAAATGTCCCTCCACTGTACCTTTATTTCTGTGAGTGTAGTTTGGACAGCACAGGATGTATGAGCACAGGGTTGACCCTGTTGCCCGGACAGCGCAGGGTCTGTGAGCGCTGGCAGGGCCCTGTAGCCCAGACAGCACAGGATATATGAGCACAGACTGGGGCTCTGTAGCCAGACAGCACAGGCTATATGAGCACAGGCTGGGCGCTGTAGCCAGACAGCACAGGCTATATGAGCACAGGCTGGGCGCTGTAGCCAGACAGCACAGGATATATGAGCACAGGCTGGGCGCTGTAGCCAGACAGCATAGGATATACGAGCACAGGCTGGGCGCTGTAGCCAGACAGCACCATGACATTTTCTGTGGGCAGTACTCACAGAAGCAGGAGATTTGGTTTCTGGCACCATAAAGCAAGGGTTATTTGTGGATTTAATTCTGGTGCAGTTTAAGCTGGCTGGGGTTTCTAGGGTCCCTCGATGCGCTGGGTGCCCAGAGGTTACCTGTAGTCCTGTGTGGCAACAGAGGAGGACACACAGTTTAGTTACAGTGGGAGCACACTTGGCAACTCTACAGATGGCAAAGCACAGGCAAACTGAGGAAAGCAACCAGCTAAAATAAAACCAGTAAATCATTCTGAACCTCACTATGCAACATGAGCATTCCGTTTCTTATTCCTATTGAAATGGAGTTTAATTGTTGATGGCCATTTGTGTTAACTTAGTCTGGAAAGTTACCAATGTTCAAAGATTCTGGCATTACGTTGTTTCAATGCTTACGTTTGTAATAATTCCTGATGTATTTGTAAATAATAATTCCTGATGTATTCCTGAGTAAATGAGAACCATCATTGGTTCATGTTTCAAGAAAGTTTACCTGGAGGCCTTATATTGTTCCACAAATCTTGTTTTGAACAATGCATTTTCTAAGACAGTTTGGGGACTGTTATGAGCTTATTGCCATAATGTTATTTCACAACCAAACCCAACCAGAACGTTCCACAGTGTTCTTGAAATGCTGTGTTAGCCGTGGCTCCGGATAAACACATCTGGCAAATAAATGAGTAAGCTAATTAAATGTTAGAACTTCAGAGATAGGAACCGCAATGTACCGCAACCGAGTTATGTAGCACATGCAATCATACCTTTTCAAGTCAAAATTTCTGTCGGACTGTAGAGGAAATGGCATCCCGGACCTCTTGTCTGCACAAGAGAGGGTGGGGGATATCATTGGGAAAGTGGCCGTATAACGTGATAGAAGACGCGACTGACTTGATTTGTCAAGATTTCTATCACGGATCACGACGTTCGTTAGGTCTTCTAGACCAGGGGTTCTCAATCCTGGTCCTGGGGGGACCCCTGTGTATGCTGGTTTTCGTTGCAACCGCAGTTGCAATCCCAGAATTTTAACAAGCTGTTAATTTTTCTTAATTAGGTGCTTTTCATGTTTGGAGGAATTATTCGCCCACTTAAGACACATTATGTCAGAAATAGCTATGCATGCCATGTAGAACAAACTCCCCATGTTCACATTGTGCTTATTGTGCTATATTGCAACAATTACATAAGAAAAGGTTACAAAATAATGTATTTTCACTCAAATGAAAGAGTGAAGTGAATCAATAGGCTCCTAATTAGGTTGTTGAACACGTGTTTAACTCAATTTTTTCTTTAAGCTTAAGACAATGCAGGTTTGGCTCGTTATCATTTGCTTTGTGTTTGAATTCTTCATTATCTACGAAATGGTTAATTTTAGTGGCCATGTGTCCACACTTTCACCAATTAGGAGCCTATTGATTCAAATCAGTCTTTAAATGGATCTGTTAAATAATTTTCTTATCTTTTTTAAATAATATAGCACAATGTGAACATGGGGTGTTTATTCTACATGGCATCCATAGCTATTTCTGATATAATGTGGCTTAAGAGGGTGAATAATTCCTCCAAACATGACAAGCACCTAATTAAGAAAAATTAACAGCTTGTTAAAATTCTGGGATTGCAACTGCGGTTGCAACGAAAGCCAGCATACACAGGGGTCCCCCAGGACCAGGATTGAGAACCCCTGTTCTAGACTAATAAAACTGGAATGGATTTATAGAAAAAACATGAAAACAGTTTTGCGTCTTGCATACAACATGACTGGCGTAATTATTTTCATATGGCTGTCTCCAATAAATACTTATACAGAGGCTATTCCTGATGTAATAATTTTAATTGGCTTCTGCTTCATTCCATTTAGGCTGCACAATAGCGATTAAACTAACAGTGATTCAAAATCTACTTATTCAGATACTATTTTTGACAATTAGGCTACACAACGTACGTCTACAGCCACAACGCAACTGCATTTTAAAATATTGCCCTGATGCATTAACTGATTTTAATATTTCCATAAATGGAATGACTTGGACATGCCATTTTTATAATCAACTACTCATTTAAGGTGAACTCTGATTTTAAAGCTCACGTTTTTCAAAGAGCAGCTTTTTGTTTACCTGTTGACTCCGCAGTGCTCTGAACAAAGGTTATTTGTTTTCATTATATGCTGCACTATGCCCTGGCTGTTCATTGCATGCAATGTCACTGCCTTGCCACTGGGAAAAGCGTATGCAAGGTCGAACGCTGTCGTGAGATTTCATCGTACCGTACACCCACGTTCATTTTGATAAATCCGGAAATCTTCCTAAAAATGGCCGTATGTTCACTTTACGATCAGATTTGAAAGTACGCCTGAATAATAAATGAGGCCCTGGGGTGCATCCCAATATTCTTCACTCCCCACCTCCTTTCCTCCACTCCCCCACTACCACTCCTCTCCTACCCAGAAGTATGCAAAACTGCCTGAACGTTTTGAGTACAAGTATTTTCATGTACAGTATGCAATGTACCTGACATTGCGGTTTGCGTTGAGAAATTAATGAATATGTAACCATTAATATGTAATTAAGATGTAATCAGCAACATTAGATTAAAACACAAAGATCTGTTTCCGGGGCACGGAGGGGAGGAGGTGGTAGTGGAGGAAAGGAGGGTGCATTTTTCGAGTATTGGGATGCACCCCCCTGTCTTTTATATTTTTACTTCCGGGTTACTTACTGAAATTGTCAGATAAGTGCACAGTTCTGCAGATGAGTGCTCCTGAATTCTCTCTACAAAACCCCGGAAATAAGTGGTCCATCCTGGTATTTTAAGTGCCCCCATTTGTGAGAAAAATTTGCCCATTCAAAAGCTTTTTGACGAAGTTGACTCAAATATCCTCACCCAAAGGGGTTAAGGGATCGTATTCGGTCATGGCCTAAGTGTGTTGATTGAGGCAATAAGGCACAGCTGGGCTGATTGCAATCAACCTCAGGTGTCGCCTTGCCTGTGCATGGGCACAGAGGGCAGCACCCTAATTCCCTTCCTGGCACCTCACTATTCACAAAAAACATGCTACCAAAATGAGACCTGGGCCATGTCCAAATATGATCCCTGTTCCCTGCCCCCTGTCCCCTTTCCACTCAGGCCCCTGTTTACTATGTGCCCTCTCCACTCACTTTGCAAGCAGTGTGCGAAAGAAATCCTGCAAAACTCTTTCCAAACTAGTGAGGAAGTAGTTTGTAATATGTCCCGCTCTTGTACCATAGACATGCATATACGCTCTATCAGCACCCTTCCATACTATTAGGTAGGCTTGTTGAGTAGACAGGGTGGAACAGTCGTTAAGTAGGTGAAATTTTCTCTTATAGTATACTTTAAACCCCCGTATGATACACTTGCTTCTGGGATTTTGCTGAGTACATTCAAGAGCACATTTTCAAGAAGTACACAAACATTTTGGTCGTATAAATATGACGTGAAGCTTCGTTTAAAAAAAATAAGGCGCAGTTTCGCTGACATTTTCCTTCAAATACAACAAAAACGACATGTGACATGGGTGGGTGCAGGGTTGCCAGATCTTGCAAGACTAGCCCAAAATATATTTTTAACGGAAACCAACGTATTTTAATAGAAATCATCATATATTTACTTTTTAAAATAAGTGTGTGCTTTGCCACTTAAAATTTTTACCCGTGACTGCACTTTGAAAGTAGCCCAATTTAGCTGTAAAACCACGGACATGGCAACACTGGTGGGACATCTTGCGATATGCTTATTACTACACTACGGATATTTTTCACGTTGCGTGTTAAACAGTGCACGTTAAACAGCACACTTCTGCCAGTGCACTGTATGTAGGAGACAGGGCGCAGTAGATAGGGCTGTGATTCGGAAACAGCCTATGTCTTGTACTACAAGTTGTAGTTTTTACTTCCGGTTTACTTCCTGAAATTGTTGGATGAGTGTGCTCCTGAATCCCCTCAACAAAACCCCAGAAATAAGGGTTTCATCCTGGGATTTGAAGTGCCCCCATTTGTGAGAAAAAGTTGCGCACTCAAAAGCTTTTTGACAAAGTTGACTCAAATATGCGCTCTCAAAGGGGTTAAGGGATCATATACGGTCATGGCCAAAGTGAGTTTTGTGAGTACTACTACTGTTACTAATATAATATAGGAAAGGCCAAAGAAAGCAGACTAACAAATGAAGTGGATCATTCAAAAAACAAATCCTTATTTAGGCTTATTTAGTTTCTATGAAACACATTGGTGAAAGTTTAGTTGTAACTTGGCATAATTTTGATATCAGTCAGTAATTTTTAGTAATTGTGTTTGTATGGAGTGTAGACTTTATGTAGATCAGTAACACTTTTTTGAGTAGTGTGCTTGTGGATGAATGTTTCAGACCCAGGCTGTGTATAAGGTTGACACTGACATCTAGTGGCCAACATTAAAATGTGTCAACGTCACAGTCAATGCAAGAGACTGGAGAACACATTAATTTATTATTTAATAAATTATGAATTACACTGATAGCAAGCTGTACACGAAAACTGCTCATTGCCTACTTTGTTTTGTCTCAAAATATAACATAAATACATGCACTTTTAAAGTGAGATTTTTCTTTTGATTTGTAACGTTTTAACTAAGGCTACTACAAGGAAGAGGAAGCTAGGCTTCCTCCTGTGCCCATCATAGCGTCCACTTGCTACACAAAGAAATAGCTAGAGATGCTAGCTAACTAGAACAACATTTTTGTCTATTGGAAGTTTTGTGGTAGTTTATAACATTATTATCCCTGAGAAACAATCGGAAGCGAACAAGCAGTCTTGCCTGATTTAAAAGCGATAGCCCAGCTAACAAAATGATGTCCCTGGGACATCACCTGAATATCTCGAAATGTCATCAGGGCGTCGCTTTGACTTCTTTTTGTAGGGTTTTCTAAACGTTACGTGGACGTCACAGAGAACGTGCCGGGACATTCTAGTAACGTCCCCCAGACATTCATTACATGACGTTATATTGTAACCAGTAACAGACGTTGCAGGAACGTCCCTGAATGTTATGAGCACAACGTCACATCATATCACATCCCCAGGGAACGTCACATCATAACTTTGAGTGGTCTAAAAGGGGACGTCCCTGGCACGTTCACTGTTTGATGGGTAGCTGGGATTCTTCCAGGTGTGCCGAACGTTACACTGCCAGTGTAACACTGGTGTCTTTTCTAAAGCCCTCGATGTAACGTCTTTCGTTACGAAAATAATGATTCAGGGGTTATTATGTGAAAGTATAAATTAATTGTACTTCTGTTGGGTGCAGAAAGTATCCGTGTAAGCAGTAACGTTGGTATTAATCTTTACCTGTAGCCATCAAGCCGCCACTCCGCCAGTCCTACCAACCGAAGAGAGAAAGACTGACTTTCTATTTACTGAAATAGCATGACGTCACCATAAATATTTCCGTAGACTAGTCCATCGAAATATGAACGACCTGGGATTACATGTTGTGCATTTAGTTGCTGTGCATTTAACGAAGAGAATTGTAGAAGTGTGTTGGTTTTGCTTGCATTAGATAGTCCAGTATAGTCAAAGGCATAACTTGGCAGATGGCATACCTGTCATCCAAATACAGTTTGCTATATGTATGATGCATAATTACCCTGGTATCTAGTGGTAATCTCAGTGGTTCTGTTGTGTTTGAATAATGAATTTTAAAAAAGGAATATGAGTCTCTCCTTCTCAATTTTGTTCAATTAAAATTGTAGTGTTTTATTGGCATGACTAATTTGCATTGCCAAAGCATAGGTCAAAATAATTGAAGAGAATCGTAACACATTATCATAAAACTTTGTACAATCTTAATTATAAATATAATTTTAAAATGGGATATATAAAAACCATGAAAATAATGACAACAAGTGATATTAGGTTTTGTGTGCGTGTTTGTACATGCAGGGTCTCTCAGTTTAGTCTCTCTCTCGCTCTCTCTCTCTCTCACTCTCTCTCTCTCTCTCTCTCTCTCTCAGTCCCCCCCCTCCATCCCCTCCTGTAGGATCCAGGGGAATGTGGATGTGGGAAGTGACATCATGCTAATGTGCGCCTCGGAGGAGGGGATCCCCATGCCCACCTACGCCTGGGAGAAGCTGGAGTCCATGCCCAAACTGCCCAACTCTGCCATGCAAGGTATAAAAGTGCAGGCTGCAGGAGTGCCCTTTTGCCCCACAGAGTGGCAGTGTGTGTGTGTCTCTGAGTGTGTGTGTGTGTGCAGAGTCCTGCCCCCACTCCCCACTGTAGTAGGTACGTGTGAGTGTGTGGATGTGCGTATGTGAGAGAGAGTGGCAGTGTGTGTGTCTCTGAGTGTGTGTGTGTGTCTCTGAGTGTGTGTGTGTGTGTGTGTGTGTGTGTGTGTGTGTGTGTGTGTGTGTGTGTGTGTGTGTGTGTGTGTGCAGAGTCCTGCCCCCACTCCCCACTGTAGTAGGTACGTGTGAGTGTGTGGATGTGCGTATGAGAGAGAGTGAGAGAGAGTGGCAGTGTGTGTGTCTCTGAGTGCGCGTTTGCATGTGTGTGCGTGCGTGCGTCTGCATGCACGTGTGTGTGTGTGTGTGTGTGTGTGTGTGTGTGTGTGTGCGTGTGCATGTGTGTGCGTCTGCGTGCACGTGTGTGTGTGTGCGTGTGCATCTGTATGTGTGTGTCTGTGTCCGTTTTGCTGATCGAGCTGTCTGCTGCTTTCTCCTGGCTCTTCTCTCTGGCTGTGCTACGCCACTTCCACTGACACAAGACTGTCCTCTGCTGCACTGTGCTTAGACTGCACAGTTCCCCCAGCTATGTGACGTACAGGGCTAAGAACCATGGCTCTGTGTGAGGCCAAAGACCTGTGTGCTGCAGCCCTTGGTAAAATGCACACCTGGCCGCTCACTTGTACACATTTTGTGTTCCCAGAAGCCTTGATGGCAGCAGCGTAATGATGTTATTAAGGGTGAACTGCACCTGGAAGAAGCAAATATTGTAAATATTTCTTGGCTGTGATGTTCATTTTAGCATAAGCACATAAAAACTATTAATTTAACTCTGCAAAAGAAGATGACAGTTTATTGGAAAATAAGGCATTGTTGGCCAAATCTGTCTTGCCAATGTAAATTTATCTTAATTAGTTTAATCTGCACTCAGAATGGTTCCTGGTGGGCCGTAGTTTAAAGCGGGTTGAGATATTGCTTTACAAATTTCCAAGTGAATCTTTATGATTTTGCACGCAATTGTCAAAATGCAAATTAATGATCAATTTACATAAATTACATGAATTTAAATCTGACTGTTGTATGATACAAACAACACTTTTTTAATGTTCTTGTTATTTCTTAGCTGTGCAGCATCTATAAATCTTGGGTAATGAGAAAATTTGTTCTCAGTTCATTAATAACCCTTGCACAAATACATTAATTGCCTGCGACATTTGAGGAATTTGTCGTGTAAATATCCTTCGCCGTTGCTGTTGAAAATATCCTTTGCCGTTTCTTATTTCTCCTCTTTTTGAACTGCACTCGGAATTCCGGATTCATTTTTAATGCAGATCGATTTGTCTTCAGATCAGATGCAAGGGACGGTAGCATTACGGAACATCAGCGTGGGAAACTCGGGCCTGTACCAGTGCACAGCGTCCAACGCCATCGGAAAGAGCACCTGCCTCCTTAACCTGCAGGTTGTGGCACGTAAGTATGGGACTCCACTCAACACAGGGCGGTAGGCAGTGTGCCCCGCACGACTCTAATCCGGGGAAGTCTTTATTTGCATTTGTCCGTCTTCTAACTCACGCACACCAGGGCCCTGTTCCTCGTAGCTGGCTAACTGAATCAGCCGGCTAAGTGCGCTGAGTTCTTGCTAGTTCATATGTTCCATATTCAGGGGTATTCTGGGTTTTACTCAGCACAGTTAGCAAGCTAAGTCAATTAGCCCGCTACAAGGAACAGGGCCCAGACGCATTACTCTCGTAGCTCCATTCACCAGTGTGTGTGTGTGTGTGTGTGTGTGTGTGTGTGTGTGTGTGTGTGTGTGTGTGTGTGTGGTTCGTTGAGGTGTGGCACGGCATTGGCGCAGTGGCAAAGGCGTATGTGGCAAAGATCGAGTGCCACCCTCGCGGAAGAACAGGCAGTACACCGAACTGATCAAAACCAAACACTTTATTAATTCTCCTGCTGGCTACGGTTCGCTTGAAACGTTCCTGTTTCTCTCCCGTCAGCGGCCAGCCCCGTTTCCTCTCCGGCTTCCCTCCTTTAAAGCCCAGGCTCACTGTCAAAGCAATCAGGCAACAATTCAACAATCATTCAATTGTTAATTATCGTGTTGTCCTGATTAACTCATGACAGCTGTGGTTCCGGGTCCGAGAGCCGCTCCGCTCACTCTCTCTCTCTGCAAGCAGAGGCTAACCACGCCCACCCTGCCACAGCGTATGACTGAACTCTCAGCCTAAAGGCTCAGCAAATCTCATGAAGGAAATATAAGGCTGCCAGCTCAGAGAGTGTAGTCCGCTCAGTTTATACACAATGGAGACATGAATAAGTAACCTGGTTAAGAAAAAAGCTGATTTATATGAGGCCTATATAGAGAATGGGCTGCACGTAATTTACTTTCATCCCTGTGCAGTGCATAAAGGCTGGTGAGGAGAGTGAATATGCTTATCCTCCTTTCCAAGTCTAATAATATTCTGCCTCCCTCTTTGCTCTAGCTGCTGTTTCTCATGTGAAATGCAATGTAATGTTGCCACCTTTCACTGACACCCATAATAAGGCAAGACAACAGAGGAAACCATGTTCCACTCTATAGATGTTAATGATAATGTTTTTTATATCAGCCAGTGCAAGAACAGTATTAATATTCTTATTGAAACCTTCACCATTATTTGTGCAGTTGCTTTCAAAATGCGTGCAGTAACATGTTTTTGTATATGCTAACTGAAATGGCCTAATTAAGCTGTAAGTAGCAATTTTGTGGAGACTTTAATCATATCAGTTTTTATCTGTAAAAAGAAAATAATGCTTATTGGTCACAGGGAGCCAACAGGGGATGGTATTTTATTTTATTTTATTTTTTTAAATCTTGAGTGGAGCAAACAGCTAATGCAATTAAGGAGTACAATTTTCTTTTCCCTCTAAGACAAAACATTGCTAACTTAATGTAGAAACAATAAAAACACATTTATTTATAGGGGCATTTGAACCAAAAATTATATTTTCATATGTTTCTACAAACCCAGAGTGCTGTATATCCATCCAGGTAGTTTCACTGAGAAGCCACTAGTTTTGAAGATATCCGCTGTAGGTCACCGTGATATCACCCTAATAGAACAGACCTCAACGGGTCCAAAGTTTGTGGCGCTCAAAGCGCCAAAAATGTACATTCGAAAAAATCAACACCAATATCTCTTTCCAAGTATAATGACACGGTTACTCACAAACATCCACCTTGTTGTGCACGTTTAAAAAAAAAAAATTATAATTTCTACCGAAATACCCCTACTGTGTATATCCACGCAAAGTATCAACCAAAGCACGCCAGTATTCTAGGACGCACCACGTTGACATAAGCCCCAGAATACTTCCGTGCTTTGGTTAAGACTTTGCGCGTATATAAACATTTGGCATACTGTGGATAGATAGAATTCAAAACATATCAAAATAAAATTTTTGGGTAAATTGCCTCTTTAATAACCATATTTATTATTTAATAACCTTATTAACCTCTTTAATAACCATATTTATATTTAAGCTTATGTAATGGGTATAGTATAATGTATATCAAACTGCAATGTAAATGGTGTGTGTGTGTCATTGTATATACGTACATTTCCAAAGGGAATGTAAAGTTGCCATTATACTTCCCAATAAAGTCATTCAAGTGTAGACATGGATAAACTCAGTGCCTCACAGGTTTGTGGTGATAACTGTGGTCTGATTTAGCTGAGAAATCCACTTGTGGACTACAGATGAAAACCACTGGGAGAAAACTATTTGTGGATTGAGAGGATATAAACCTGTCTGAGCCCGACTGAATCATGCCAGGAACATCGTAGACTCACTCCCTATCCCATATGCTTTTCTCTCTCCTTTTCTCTATCACTTACTCTCTCCCTCTCTTTCTCTGACTTATTCTTCACACACTCTGTCTGTCTTCTTTGTCCCTCCTCTCTCTCACGCACTCCCTCAATCTCTCTGACTTATCTTTCTCACTCTCTCTTTCTCTTCCACTCCCCCCCCCCCCCCCTTCAGCTCAGCTCCAGAGTTTGGGTCTCATAGCGGGCACCGTTGCCACGGGGGTCCTGGCCGTCATCATCTGTTCTCTGCTGGTGGTGGTGACGATCTTCTACTGGAAAAACCGGAACAAGTACGAGGAGGACGAGATCCCCAACGAGATCAGGTGGGCCCTCCCTCTCTTCCTCCGCACCGTAATCAATCAAGAGCCGCTGCCCCATTTTGCCCCCTCCCCCTCACCCATTCCCCCCGGCACTAAAGGCCACCCAAGTGAAAAACAGTTTAGTCGCTGGAATTGGATTGAAACACTATTCATCTAGTTCTTGTAGAGAATTCAATTGAGCTCTCCCATAGCCCTTGTTTCGGCATTAACTCACAGCTTCTGCCCGGCTGCCCCTCCGCGCCGCGCCTTCATTGGAAAGGGCCCCGGAAGGCAGCCGGCATCTCTCACCACGCCATCTATCACCGTGGCATCCGTCACCACGGCGGCCAGCATAGCCTGATCTATCACACTGAGATGGATGAAGATATAACGGGGGAAAAAGTGATTCCCTCGGATACGCACAGAGCGGCGTGCAGTCTCCTGTCCTCTGGTTCCAGTGGAGGAGCTTCACAGGCCCCTTTCGCTATTGATCCAGCTCTTTTGTATTCATATTTTTACAATAAATAAATCTCGGAGTGGAAGTCAAACACATGATCACTGTAGAGGGGCAAGAACGCTAAGCGTATACAGTGAGCACCATAATTAATTGGATAGTGACACATTTTTTGTTATTTTGGTTCTGTACTCGAGTGCTTTGAGTTTGAAAGGATACAATGAAAAGTGCAGACTGTCAGCTTTAATCTGAGTGTATTTTTATCCATATCGGATGAACCGTTTAGAAATTATAGAACCTTTTGTACATTTACAGCTAAATCTAGTCCCATCCCCAATTCCCATAGAGATCCATTCAAATGCAGAGAGGTTATAGTATCGCTTGTAGGAGTACCAGGAAAATAAGATATCAAGAGTCTTTTGATATTGTTGGGTCACAGACGTCAGGAAGTCATGGCATGCAAAGGATATGCGACCAAATATTAAAACTGATTACTTTATTCTACATTATGTTAAACTGTCCAATATTTTTTGATGCCCGAAAATGGGGCTGCTATGTACAAAAGGTTCTTTAATTTCTAAACGGTTCATCCGATATGTATGAAAATACTCTGCACTTGTGGATGAAAATAGTCTGCACTTCAATCTCATTGTCATTGTATCCTTTGAAACTCAAAGTGCCAGAGTACAGAACCAAAATAACAAAAAATCTGTCACTGTCCAATGAATTATGGTGCTCACTGTATATGAGGAGTCAATTGCGTGTTGTACCAAAGCATTCTTTATAAAGGGGCACTATGAGAAAGGTATGAGGAAGTACATTTCCTTCATTGATCATTTTTACTGTGGTACAAATAGTGATTAAAAGTAATTTTGTGCTTAAATACTCTGTAAAGACAGCACATGTCTTACCTTTTCAAAGCTTGCTGGAAGGGGATGTGCCTGTTAAACATGCAGAATACAAGTGTGGCACTGTGTTATGAATGTGTACATAACAGACATTTCACCTGCTGTTTATCAGAGCTGACCGAATAAGCACAGCACGCAGCTAGAATAGCAGTACATATCAGTACAATATCCGTACATCAGGGCATTCCTCACAATCTGTCATGGTTTTGACCCTGTTTCCCTATGCGGTCGTGTTCCTCGGTGGCCACGCGGGGGCGCTGCCCTGTTGGTAGATGCTTGCTCCGCCCTGCTGAGTTGGGGGAGTTTCTGTTTGAGCGTTTACACCTGTTCGTGGTCACTGAGAGCTATATAAGCCTACCGTTCCCTTCATGCGGGGCTTCGACATTAATTGTTAATTGTTAATTGTTATGTACTGTGGTGTTATTGTTGGCTGTGAGTTCTCGTACCATTTTGGCTACTCGCCTATTTTTAGCGTCTCTTTTTAGAGGCAGGGCTTATTTCTTACTGGCTTGGTAGTTGATTGTCTCGTAGAAGTTTGGGACCGTAAATCTCTGCTCTATTTTGCCTTTTTAGTGCTTTTTCTCCGTGTATGGAGTTTTGGGCGATTCTGTTCAGAACTGTAGTTCTGCTCGCCCTTCGGCACATGTCTTCCCATTGGGAGATCAGGCGTTTCGCTTCTACTTAGTTATTAGCTCGTAGAAGTATAGAGTAGCAGTTCTTTGTTCCTTTTTTCGCCTGCTATTTGGTTTTCTTACTGAGAGACCTGGCGTTTTGCTTCTACTCAATTCCGTGTTACTGTGAGCCAGTAAGTAGCTTCGGTACGTTTATTCCCTGTTGTCTCCTTCTCGTGGACTACGTTCCCCTTTCTTGTGACTCAGGGTTTTTATTTATATTGAGAAGCTGTCGTGCTATTTTGCGTTGGTCTTTGTTGCAGCTGTCCTCCGTCCTTTTTACCTACGGGACGATTTTGTTTCGGAACTATTGTTCTGTTCGTTTTCCGGGTGTGTTTTCTCCTTGTGTGGAGTTTGGGCTAGGTTGTGGACATGTTTGTGTGACTGCGCGTAGCATGGTAATTTCAGCTCTCTGTTCCTTCGCTTCGTTACATATTTATTTTCTTAGAGGCTAGGGCGTGTGTTTTATTTTAAGTTTGCGTGAGTCTTTTGGATAGTAAGTTATGGGACGACGGTGCTCCGTCGGCTCACCTGTAAAATGTTTCTCCCTCCTGGGAGATCGGGTGTTTACCTCTTGTTTTCTGCATTAGACTGCTACTTATTAAACTAGCCATGGAACGTTAAATCTCGGTTCCATTTCGCCTCGTTACATATTTATTTACTGAGAGGCTAAGGCGGTTGTTCCAACTTAAGCTTGCGTTAGTCTATATGGATCGTAGTTATGGGACGACGGTGTTCCGTCGACTCACCTGTAAAATGTTTCTCTCTCCTGGGAGATCGGGTGTTTACCGCTTTGCTTTCTGCATTTGACTGCGAGCCTATCAATCTCGCCATGGGAACGTTAATCTCTGTTCCTGTTCGCCTCGTTACATTTCCTCATAGAGAGGCAGGGCATTTATTTTCAGTTAATCTCGCGTTGGTCTAGCCGGTAAATGTCCGGTGCTGCCTGTCCTGCTCGTTCCTTTCGGTGCCTTTCTCCTTGCAGGGAGTTTTGACGATTTTGTTTGGAACTGCTGTTCTTTTCGTCTTATGGCGCATGTCTTCCTATAAGGAAGATTGGGCGATGTTGTGGACACGTTTGTGTGTGACCGCAAGTCTGATAGTAGCCACGGAACGTTATATCTGTTCCTTTCGCCTCCTCATACTATCGTATTATTTTGTAGTGTTTGTGTTTTATGTTTGTCTTTACGCTACTCGCCCGTTCTTATTTTGTCTCGTTACCGAGACAGGGCGCTTATTATTTCTGGCTGTTCTGATCCCTGTCCTTGCGCTCTACTTGGCGTTTGACAGTGAGCCGGTTAGTAGCGTTTGTAGTGGTGTTTGTGTTCCTTGTCTTGTCTCCTCCCTTATCTGCGGGTATCCCGCCTTAGTGGCCTAAGGGCTTAATGAATCCCCTTGCTGCGTTTGGCTCCTCCCATCTCACACGTCACGCCCCATTACACAATCACTGACTGTAGCTACACAGTAGTCTGATAATCAGAGTCTGGGAGAGTACAAGCTTCTGCACTTCGGCTATAATTTACCTCACAGGTGTCTCCAGACAGATCATGTACAACACATACTTTTATATGCTTGCTGCACCTTTCCAAACTGTTCAGTATTCTTTCCTCCTCCCAACTGATGGCTTTTGTGGTTTTGGTATTAATCTTTTAGCACTGTACATCATCCTATTAATCTGGAAGATAAAAAATAACAGTATTTTAACTAGAAAGGAACAAAAATATGCAAATGTAGATGACAGATGTATGCATTTATAAAGATCTGTCATGATACTTGCCCTGCAAATCCACATCAATCTGAAATGCATTTATCATGAAGGGAGGAAGGTACTGTCAAGGAAAGAATTCCCTTTTCTGAAGGCATCCTTTAAATATTTGCCATAATTAAAACAAATTAATTCTGAGCCTGTATTGTACATCTCCTTTCCCCCACCAGACGCACACGTGCACTCACACACACACACTCGCACACACACAAGCTTTAAGCAAAACAAGAGATTGAATAATTTTTGTACTGGTTTATTCAGCAATTAAAATATGCGCAGTCAAGCAAATATAACATAGCACACAATTAATTGCAGTTTTCTTTGTTATGAAACCTCAGTAGGCATAGACGTGCTAAACTGCCATAAATCAGCATTACAAACAGCATCTCTGAATGGTCTCATTAGTTTTGTTCAGAGTTCTTATTCACCTATGATGGGGGAATTTTCATAGGAAATATTTCACCCAATGAAAATGTCATATTTTTCATGACATATAATGACGTTAAATAATGACGCTGAGAGTGAGACTACACAGAAAAATCCTCAGTGTAAAATCAACACTGATAGATAGAGCTCTGATAGAGTACATGTTACACTGATAGAGTACAAACCTCAATTCCAAAAACGTTGGGACAGTGTATTAAATGTAAATAAAAAGAGAAAGCAATGATTTTCAAATCCTTTTTAACCTGTATTCAGTTGAAAACAGTACAAAGACAAGATATTTTTTGTTTTAACTAATCAACTTTATTGTTTATTGTAAATATACGGTCATTCTAAATTTGATGCCTGGAACACGTCCCAAATAAGTTGGGACAGGGGCATGTTTACCACTGTGTTACATCACCTTTCCTTTTAACAACACTCAGTAATCTTTTGGAAACTGAGGACAATAATTGTTGTAGTTTTGAAAGCGGAATTTTGATATAAGACTTCAGCTGCTCAACAGTCCGGGGTCTCCAATGTCGTATTTTGCACTTCATAATGTGCCACACGTTCATAATGCTAACACACCCCCATACCATGACAGACGCTGGATTTTGAACCTTGTGTTGGTAACAATCGGGATGGTCCTTTTCCTCTTTGGCCCGGAGAACACAACGTCCATTATTTCCAAAAACAATTTGAAAGGTGGACTCGTCAGACCACAGCACACGTTTCCATTTTGCATCAGTCCATCTCAGATGAGCTTGAGCCCAGAGAAGTCGGCGGCGTTTCTGCATGCTGTACATATATGGCTTACGCTTTGCGTAGGAGAGTCTTAACTTGCATTTGTAGATGCAGCGACGAACTGTATTTACTGACAACGGTTTTCCGAAGAATTTCTGAGTCCATGTGGTTATATTCATTACAGAAGCGTGTCGGTTTTTAATGCAGTTCCGTCTGAGGGATCAAAGGTCACAGGCATTCAATATTGGTTTTCCTTGCAATCATGCATTGAGAAACGTTGTTCTTAAACTGTTGGACTATTCGCTCACACAGTTTTTCGTAAAGTGGTGAACCTCGACCCATCCTTGCTCGTAAACGCCAGAGCCTTCGTGGATGCTCCTTTTATACCCAGTCATGATAGCATCACCTGTTACCTATTCACCTGTTTACATGTGGAATGTTGCAAACAGGTGTTTTTTTGAACATCCCACAACCTTCCCAGTCTTTTTTTTGCCCCTTGTCCAAACTTTTTTGGAACGTGTTGCAGGCATCAAATTCGGAATTAGCGTATATATTTACAAAAATCAATAAAGTTGATAAGGTGAAACATTAAATATCTTTTCTTTGTACTGTTTTCAATTAAATATATGTAAAAGAGAATTTGAAGACCTGGGTGCTAAAAGTACTGAAGTCACATTTTTAGACAATTCAAGTTGAGCATAGAAACATGTTGTATTTGTTGAGCTAAGTCCACCCTATAAATATTGTTAACAGAAAAGGTGCCTAAGTCTCTTTTGTCCACTATGGAAACAACATGTTATGGCTGATTTCATGGATCAATGATATTTTCGGATTTGATTTTCTCAAAATAGACATTTTGTGACTTCAGTACTTTTAGCACCAGGTTCTTCATTTACAAATCACTGCTTTCTGCTTTTCTTTGCATTTTACATACTGTCCTAACTTTTTTGGAATTGGGGTTTGTATATTTTACACTGATAGAGTACATTTTACACTGATAGAGTATATTTTACCCATATTTAGTACATTTTACTCTGAGAATACCTGTATTTTATACCTGTACAATTTCTGTAATACTGTTGTTCTGATCTGGAATGCTGTTGTTCATTCAGTTCTGGAATACTGTTGTTCTGATCTGGAATGCTGTTGTTCATTCAGTTCTGGAATACTGTTGTTCATTTCTGGATTACTGTTGTTCAGTATTGGAATGCTGTTGTTCTCTACTGGAATTCCAGGATAGATACAAGATGAATCACTACACATGTCTTTTTGGAGGGCGTTTGAAGGCATTTGGCATTCACAAACCTCTATGAGGGTTTTCTTTGCAAGGCTTTCAAATAGATTCATTTGCATCCGTATGGAGTTCCCTCAGCTACTCATGAAGCAAGCGTGAGACCCTTTAATGAACATGGCTGAACCTTTCTCAGCGTTTCTCAAAGGCCTCAAATCATTCAGAGGAATTGCACTAAATAAATAGGAAAACTCTCACTCAGTTAACTACCAATTATAAATTTAGTGCTAAGAGTGTTTTTTTTGCAATTCATTACACATAAAAACACAAACATTCTGCATTTATTGGTTTTTAAAAGCATTTAAATACTTTCATACTCCCTAGGGTGGAATTAGTTTTTACACAGTTACATAGTAAGTATTTAGTTCAAACTGAAAAAGATTCACTGCCCTGCCTTTTGCCTCCCTTAGGGAAGACGATCTGCCACCCAAGAGGTCATCGTCAGTGAAGGCGTTCCACGCCGACGCCTCGTCATCGGAAAACGACACCCTGACGTCCACCAACACTTACAACAGCCGCTACTGGCACAACCCGAAACCAAACTACGATACCAACTCCTACACACGCTACAATGGGGACACGCGGCAGACCTTCTCCTCCGGGCACACGGGGGCCGGCTCGGGGGCCGGCTCGGGGGGCGGCTCGGGCGGCGGCTCGGGGGCGGGGTCAGCCCCGGCGCGCCCCGCCTACACCAACGGCAGCCACACCCTACCCCCGCCCAAGACTCTGGTGGTCACCGCCAACTCTGCCCCTTCTCCGCCCGCCATGGTACGCAGCAACGGGTCCGTCAGCTTGAAGCCGGCGGGCCCTCCGGGGCAGCACACGCACACGCACTCGTATGCGGTGAGCCAGGCCACGCTGGAGCGCATGGGCGCCGTGCCCGTCATGGTGCCAGCGCAGAGCAGAGCCGGCTCCTTGGTATAAAAACGCAGCGCTGCCACACCTCTTCTGCTTTCCTCTGAAGAAACTGAAGTTTTATTACATAGTTTGCTTAATACCAGTCTTACAAACACTTTTTTTTTGAAGCATCACCTGGTAATCTTTTATCGTTTTTTGTTTTTTTCATTTATTTTGGTATATTCAGTTTTTTTCTTCTTGTTTATATAAAAATAATAATCTGTCATGTTTTATATGCTAAAGGGGAAGGCTTTATGACCGGTGTGTGGCATAAAGGACCTGTGTGTGTGTGTGTGTGTGTGGGGGGGGGGGGCAACATGAAGAAAAATGACAGTTGAGTTTCGAAAGCCAAAACCACAATGCGTGTTTGAAGTTTTTTCTTTGGAGTTATTTTTTTAGGTCTTGTTAAATAAAATCTAAATACGCAGTACATTTAACATGATAATACAAAAACTACAATTCACTCCAGTGGTCTTAAATAAACACAATTCTCCACAAGGGAAATGGCCTTAGAACTTAGGAAAGAGACTTATTAAGAGGTACAGTCAGGTTCTTGTAAATAAAAAGCAATGCATGGTTTCCTAAAACAAAGAGTAGTACAAAAACGTTCCCACCAAAGTAGTGCAGTTAGAACGTCATGTTATGAGAATTGATAGCTGAAGCTTGGGATGGTATTAATGGAGATGGAGTCGCTGCTTTTCTGTCCCTTTTCTTACACTTATGAGAGTGATTTCTTTTCTTTTTTTTTGGTTTGCACTGTGACAGGATTTGTCAGAAGAATGCTGTTTGATATTAGAATGTATGACAGATGAGTCTTATTTGGATCAGTCTTAATTTAAATTCCACAAACAGTTATTCATTACTGTGGCTGTTTAAGTTGGGGGTTAAAAGTTTCCAGAAGAATTATACCGTAGTTTAACATGCACTCGTGACAAATATTACAAAGTATTGGAACACGACGAGCAAATGCTAATATTTGTTTCACTGTTGTGCTTGAGCACATCTGGGAAGGAACCAACCTAGTCCCCCTCCAAAGCAAGATCTCATTTTTGTTGGTATATTCCTCATTCACTCCTGCAAGCTTTTCTCCTGTAAAAAAAGTATCTTACACCAGCACTGCTTTGAAAACAAAACAGGAGGTCTGTTTTATTTCCTATGTCCTTTACAAAAACAAATTATGAGGGTTGTTCCCCCTTTGAAAATACGTACTTACAATTTGTGTTTTGTACTGTAAATGATATGAGTAGGTCAAGTTATGTTTTTGTTTTAAAAAAAAATACTTTATTTACCCAACTAATATAACTCTTGTGTCTTAACTGAATACATTTCTTAATTTTATTAACGTTAGAAACTTTAAAAGGTTTTTGGAGAAGGTGTTGTGCTTTGATAATAAGGGGTTTCTACCCCCCATAGCTGCTCCTCCAAGTTGTGGGCTAGAGTTATGGTTACTGCATTCATGGAATGAGGACAGAACTAATGCCTGAATGAATAAAAAATCTGAAATTTCCCCCACAGCGCAAATTATGTTTTGTAATAATGATGTAACATGCATCAGAAGGCAGAATATTTCAGTTGTGTGTCTTACACTTTATACTTTGTCATTTATATCATAACGATGTGGAGCAGTCAGGTGCTGGTATTATAGTGCTGAAATACAGTAATCTATTTCTGCACCGGGGTCAGCGTGTTGCTCTGCGGTCATGTACCTGGCCATTCCCATCTTTGTGCAGTTTATATAAGCCTTAACTGATCCTCCCTGAAGCTTTTTGAGTTTTGGGACTGTATGTCCTGATTGGAAAGATTCAAACAAAGTTCATGCGCTTTCCTGGAAAATGAACAGCTGAAGCGGTTATAACTTTCACTCAAAATGTGCAAAACCTTTTTTTTTTTAAACTTTGAATTCATATGGACAAATCACTTTATTTTTCCTTTTACATTTCATTGAGTGAACAAATGAATGTGAATGCCTAATAATGACCATATTAACTATAATATTGAGCAGCCCCTGAAGTTCAGAAGCTGTGGTTTCAGCTCAGCAAACCTGATTTGATAACAAAAGGCATCCTAATTTTGTTCATTTTTCTGTGCAGCATTTATTGAGAAGCTCAGAGAAAAGGCAAACTTGTTCGGAGTGCTTCACCAAAAAAAACTGTTATGTTGTTATTTTGTCATTATTTTCGACAGATGGTGTTCTCTCCAGCACTTAGACAATTTAGTCAACATTTTCCCTTCCCAAACAGATGTAGACTTTTCATGGCCCTTTAAATTATGTGAAGTCACATAAAAGTAACATTGACTAATAAAATACTCATAGTGCCACAGAAATTAGCTTCAAGGGCTTGTGAAACCCTTTAAGTGCACATCTGTACTGTTTATAATTTCTTGGATGCAAAAGAATACCACATTGAGAAATGTTTTTTTTTTTTTAGTTAAGTGCACAGCAGAGATTACTCTGCCACTTTATGTAAGCCACTTATGCAATGCCATTTAATTGTGTGTCTATATGGAGAGAAGAGAGTGAGGGTATTCTATGGCATAGATGTTCTGAAGAATAGAGATAGAAGAAACCTTTATGAAGGCAGAAGACAAACTAACTAACTGGCATACCGTTAATGACCTCATTCCCCCATTTAAAAATTATGAAAACTGCATCCCTTTGTAATGCTGTGCTGGCTTTAAATGCACACTTTGACTCAAAGCATAGTTATGCAGGTACGATCAGGAAACAAGATCTGCAACCGACTTCAATGTTTTTTTTTTTTTGTAAAAGGGTAAATTGTTTATTTGTCTCAGGAAATGGGGTGAAAGTACCACACACTATTTAATGCCCAAGACATGTGTTATTTGGCCAAAGTGATGCTGAATCTAAAATAGTAACAATAATACTCTGAGTGCTGAGGGAAAAAAGAGTCTCTTTTTATTTATTTATACAAGCCCCCGGTTCACATGTCTGTTTGAAGATTTTGAGAGATACAATGGATGTTCAAGCATTAGAATGTACGAGATAACCCTTTCCATTGAGCAGAGAGGTACACAGTCATATAGCTGAATTTCATTTGGATGTGCTACATAATTACTCTAAGATTCACCCATCATTATTTGGTAGATAAATGGCTGAAAAAATTTAAATATTTTACTTTGGAAATTTTTTGTTCTTTTTTATTGTTTTGTTAGTGTACCAATATGCACAGAGCATTTGTTTTATGCAAATATGCAATGTGTAATTTTTATAAAATGAGCTGTACATGAGAACCTTTGAGAAAGAATTCCGAATTATTAAAGTTCAGAACTTTGGGTCCAAAAATTAAAACATTATTGCAAATTGCAATTATTAAATAACTCTTTTATTGGATTTTAGTTCAAAGATACAGTATACTAAAATGTGTAATAACACTCCATTTACTCACATAGCAGACACTCCAAATGAGAATGATAGACTGTGCAACATACACGGGCAAAAGTGCATACCACTACACGAGCAGCTTCCCAGAATTCTGTACTCTCAGTTCAGTCGAGTCAAGGTTTTTTTATGTTTTAACACAAGCTAAGTTTTCTCGATTATTTTTCAAAAAGCATGGCTACAAATGAAAAAAGAAGCAAAAGACAAAATCCAAATGTCTTATGATGGACATGTATTAGTATACAGGTCTGCGGTTGTTGTTTTTTTTTTGTTTTGTTATTTTCTTTGGAAATGTGCACTTGTTTGAGGTAAACATGAAGGTAAAGATTACACACAGAAAGATGATTAAGTTTTGCATTAACAAACAGTTATTCTTTATTTCATAGTCTTTTGACCACAATTATGGACCTTATGAACAAGTTGCAATGGATTCTGGATGCATTGTTTCTTTTTATGTTTATTACGGTTTACCTACTAAAATATCTTAATGTACCATTTGAGGTAACTACAAAACCCAGCCAAGCTATGCTTCAGGTGCTGTGGCCATAATTTCAACAGGTTGTGTGTATGTAAATATATATATGTATATTGCCAATAGTCTACTTTGTATATATGTAATATAATTCTTGTACTTACCGTTGTATTGATGTAAAATAAGAAAATTAACATTTAAAGTTGTAGTGAATATTGTTAATAAATTTTATTTGGTTCTGAAATTGGGGCTTCTTTTCATTCCAGTCTGACAGAAGGGGTTGTTTAGGTCGTATCACAACCCATGTCTTCTCATACCATGTGGTAATTAGTATAAAATACATATAATCTATGTAGTATAATCCATGTGCATAAAGTTGCAATTGTGAATTACAATTTTATTAATTATTTCCTAAAACAAGGTATGAGACTTCAGCAGAATGATTCCTGTTTGATGATAGTTGTAATGCTCTCAAAGAATACTGCTTTCTTGTGAGTAAAGACTAACATACTGTAGAAATATCATTGTTCATATATTTCCACTGGGAAATGCAATAATTGACCACTAGATGGTAATGTTTCACTGATTAATATTTTCACAGATCATCCTTGAGTCTGCCCTATGGCAGTGAATTGTTGCTCACTTGCTACAGTCAATCCAATTATATTCTGAATACTGTATTTTACAGAGTGGAACACGTGCAGTACAATACCATACAACCTTTATAGTCCAACCTTCAGCCTTGCCTCAGGCAGAATAAAAACGCATAACAGCAACATAATCAATCAAACAATCACCTTCCAGTAGCCTACAAGGGACAGATACACAGCGCATATGTACCTCACAGTTCATTCCATGAAACCACAATCGTAACTACTTTGTAGCACACCCACACAAAAACTATGATTATGTCATTATTGTTACTCCAAAATTAGGTTAATATAGAACTACAGTTAAGCTACATTTAAGAACAATTATGAAGCCAGAAACATGACAGATTTGGTGAATTTAGATATTACAAGTAACCTATTGGGATAGCAGGTATGCCATCCGCCAAGTTACGGCTTGGTGGGGCATGCCCCATACCTATACAGCACCGAGAGTTTGGCACTTTTCAGGGTTTCCTACAGAAGTAACCACAATGACCATAGACTCTCCGCCCTTAAAAACATTAACTTCTGTATGTTCTGACCTCATGTAACCACACAGCATTCAGATACAACTTCACACATCCACACAATAAAGCACCAAACTTGGGTTATTTTGCCGTTTTTCTCCTTCCTCTTCTTCTTCTTCTTCCCATTTTTCCTGCCAAACTGCCTGCCTCCGTTGTGATGTTATCCAATGGGGAGAATTATTATTTGAGGGTATGGTCCGTATACCTGCTCATCAAGCTTATCGTCCAATAAAAACGCTTCATACTAATGTTTTTTAATGTTAATATAGCTAATGGCTTCATGCTTTCCAAGAAGCTACTGTGGCCTAGTGATTAGAACTGTAGTCTCTCACACAGTGGGTTGTGGGTTCAAACCCAGCAGGGCACATGCTTATTTTCCACAAAAACAATGTGCAACTGTTTAGCACTTTTCATTTCTTAGACTGTTATTATTTTCACATTAACACATTAACGTATTTTTATTGCAAAGGCAAAAGAGGTTTCCAATATTAACTGTTCAATGTTTCACTTGTATTTCACTTGTACTATATCACACCCTCCCCAAACCGGACACCTGCTCTTGTCTGATTTGGGGAGGGTGTTGCTCTGCACTTGCGGTCATGACTGACTGACTGTGGAAACCGAACCTCAACGTACCCTTGCCTCGGCCAACATTTCTTTATTCATTAATTTCTTCACTTCAGCTCTGTTCACTTTATCCTTTTCACACATAACACAATGTCACCATAAAATTAACTACTAGGAACATTTACGATAATAGCCTACATTAAGAATTGATGATAGCCTCCTTTAAGTTGCAGGCCTTTAAGAGATCGGATTTATAAACCACCAATTCCCCATACATATCTGATTCATGGTTAGTCACTTAAAAAAAAAAAACAATAGCCTCCGAATGTGGCTCTAGTCTACGCTACTCTGCTGATAATGTAGCTTACTGCAAACACTTTTAATTATTATAATAATAATAATGAGAAGAAGAATAATCTCTGGTATGTATTTTCTTAGTAGTATCTATTGTTTTCTTTCTGGCTAAGATTCCTGGGAAATATGCGTTGTCCAATTAAGCTTGTTAGCCAAAGTTACTGTTGCCAGAGAAACGTCAGTCTGCTTCTCGTCAGGAAGCAGATACAAGCTAGGCTACTAGAAAGTGAATCAACATGCATTATAGCCTATATTCATTGCACTACAGAAAACTAAACTAAACCTAGCTGTCCGGTACCAAAACATTTCCCGCCGGTAACATTCTACACTACCGGAAAAAAAACTCCGCTCGCTAGCTCGTAGCCCACACATGGAAGGTTGGAGTTGCGCATCCAGCAATCCAGTGTTGAATAGCCTAACTCTGCTGTGCTTATGAACTCACTAGCTCGCTCGCTAGCTCGTAGCCCACACATGGAAGGTTGGAGTTACGCATCCGGCAATCCAGTGTTGAATATCCTAACGTTAAATGTATTTCATAGAATACTAATAGCCTTATTTTAAAACTGTATTTCCATATTTTACTGATGCAAACTATTTAGGCTGTACTAGCTATTTAGGCTGTATGTCTTTCAGCTAGAATGTGTTTGCGTCTAGCCCATTGTGCATGCATGTCTCCATTTAGACTTGGTTCATTAATTTTCATGCTTCTTCATGATCCATAGCTCAGGTGGTGCTGTTCATTGTATTTCATTACACATTAAATACTGCTCATCTACAAACTCTTTTAATGTAATTGTGTGCTGTCTGTAATAGGATAACTGTTCTCATTCTTGTCAATAGAGGGCGTTATGGTTACGCGAATGTCTGCACACATTTCTTTGGAATGCATGTCTCTTGCCGTGTTTATCTTCATGCATTATTCATCATTAGTTAGCTATAAAAAATAAGTGATATCAGATCAAAAAGGTCTACGACGTAAAAAAGCCAAGTTACTCACGCATAGCCTACATAGCGCTGTCTATAAGTTCTTAATTCCAACTTGCAAAAACTAGGCCTGCCTTTAAAAGTCTTGATATGAAAATGTGGCCAAGTTACAACTAACAATATTGCCTATCGTAGCTCACACTAAATAAACTAGCTCTATTCCAAAGCAATGCTATCCAAACTTATATTTAATGCAACTTGGCCCTGTGTTTCTTCATCTTACCATCTCAAGAGAATGTGGTCAATGAAACTGTATGTGCCACATTAAACTGCAAAATGAAAATAATTTATAGTGGAAATACTCTGATTCAGATGTGTTGCACTTAGAAATAAAACAGAAAAATGACTACACTATAGGGCATGTTTGAACAATTGTCTGCATCCACTGCTTTGGGTCTATGAAAAGCACATAATTAATAAAATGTATTATTATTATGATTATAATTATTATTATTATGTATTTATTTATTTATTTATTTGAATTTCTATCAAAACTTGTGTGGTCCTACAGAGCATAGATATCCTTGTGTTCACAAAATTCTGTTTGCAAATATCATAAATACTATTATGTTAAGAAAATTGGTACTATTACTTATTTGCCACCATCTGACCCACAAACATGTCTGGATATGTTTGTAAAAATGCTATATGTACGCTATTTTCTAGGTAAAAATATTACTCATTTTTATCTGCATTTATTTATTCATCACCCCTTTCTCTATTGTACATGATGTTTCTTCATATAAATGTCTGTTTGTGAATTGTAAAGAATTCTGTAGCAGCAGTTAACATTTTAAAACCTGTACATTTTCTAAAGTAAACTTGCCAACAAAGTACAACTGTTAAAAACAAATTCATCAACTATTAAAAACATTCATTGAAATCATATGTTGTTCCATGATGCACAATCTCTTCACATGCAAAGATGAAGAAACACAGGGCCAAGTTGCATTAAATAATTTAGGGAAGTTTGGATAGCATTGCTTTGGAATAGAGCTAGTTTATTTAGTGTGAGCTACGATAGGCAATATTGTTAGTTGTAACTTGGCCACATTTTGATATCAAGACTTTTAAAGGCAGGGCTAGTTTTTGCAAGTTGGAATTAAGAACTTATGGACAGCGCTATGTCGGCTATGCGTGAGTAACTTGGCTTTTTTTTTTACGTCGTAGACATTTTTGATCTGATATTATATTACACTAGCGTGATTTATATTCGTTTACAGTTTTGGTACTTTTAGTTTAAAGTTCAAAACTATTGGTTTGTAGCATTGTCTTGAACCAAATAGAGGTTGTTTCTAGTGCTATAGTTTATTGTAAAGCAATTTGTACTTTAATTTTTAAGCTGTCGACAAGATGAAATTCCTGTTTTCTTCCTTCTGTGGCGTAAAGTCGGGACGCAACATCAGTCATAAGCTTGCACTGATGAACCATGCACAGGTGCTAATAAAACCGAAATGAGAAATAGGGATCGCTTCAGTCTGTGATTCTGCACTTCAAGCCAAAAGAAAGAATGAAATGTTTGCGAGGGCAGGCAGGGGATTTATGACCTTGTCTGCTTGTCTGAGATAGCATGAATCAAAAGCGTGTTAAATACATGGTGCCGTTAACATCTCTTCCACAGATTCGCGGGAATGGGTATCGTGTTCACTGTCGCGCTAGCTGCCACAGATCCCTGCATCACGATTAGGGCTTGAAAAGAAGCTGTCCGAGGGTCGCCGGTAAGCAAAAAGAAAGAAAAAAATAAAAGGCTTCATGACAGATGATCTTACAGTCAGGAATGACAATTTGAAGTATATTTTAAGTACCTGTCAGTGCTGATAGCTGCAGAAACCTTTTAACTTTATTAAATTGTCAGCCCAAGGCATGATTTATTCCAACCCATAGCCATTTAGGATTTCAAATGACAAATTGTAAAGGTCTACATACAGCCATAGTAAAGTTGGACATGGCCATAGAACATACCGGTCTGGCTTGGGTCAGGGGGAGCTCTGGCTGTTCTGGGTCGCTCTGGCTTGGGTCACGGGGAGCTCTGGCTGTTCTGGGTCGCTCTGGCTTGGTTTAGCAGGAGCTCTGGCTGTTCTGGGTCACTCTGGCTTGGGCCAGGGGGAGCTGTGGCTGTTCTGGGTCACTCTGGCTTGGTTTAGCAGGAGCTCTGGCTGTTCTGGGTCGCTCTGGCTTGGGATAGTGGGAGCTCTGGGTGTTTTAGGCCACTCAGGCATGGTTCAGTGGGAGCTCTATGTTCCAGCAGGATGCTCTGGCATGGCTCAGCAGGAGCTCTGGGTGTTTTAGGCCGCTCAGGCTTGGTTCAGTGGGAGCTCTGGCTGTTTTAGACAGTTCTGGTATGGCTCAGCAGGAGTTCTGGCTGTTTTAGGCAGTTCTGGCATGGTTCAGCGGGAGTTCTGGCTGTTTTAGGCAGTTCTGTTTCATGGCTCAGTGGGAGTTCTGGCTGTTTTAGGCAGTTCTGGCATGGCTCAGCGGGAGCTCTGGCTGGTTTTGGCAGTTTAGGCATGGTTCAGCAAAAAATAATCAAATGGCTTGAAGGACAGAAACTCTGAGCAAAATGGGAAATGTGAATAGGTCTGGCAAAGGCAAATTTAAAATATTTATCTACCTACGTTGGATAGAGAGAAGGTACTTATTTTTTAAGCATTCTGTCAAGACATGAAATATATGTGAACATTGCTTGCTAGGCAGCATCATAAAGGAAGCACATTTGCAGTAGGAACAGTCTTTAAAATCAGTTTTAACATGTTTATGGTTATTCCAAATGACAAACAAGTCAATACTGCAGCATCAGCTGGAAACGATCCCAAGCTGTGTAATATAGGGAGGCGACTTTTTTTTTGCAGTGTCCTTGACAAAGATTAAAACAGACAAAATACCATTTAACCACAAGGTGGCGGTGTTTAATAAGTATTTTCCATCAATCTCAATGCGCTGCTCTTGCTCTGGTGTTTGTGAAAACCTGTGTGTCTATGTGAACACAAAGGCTAATGCATTTTCAAGTCTAGTCTGCCACATGAGAAACACCAGACTTTCCAGAAGCCTCAAAGGCGGAGGATGTAAGGGTGGGATCCTGGGGGAGCTGGATTGGTGGAAACAGCTGATGAATTTAAACACGATATGACATTGAAATCCTGAAAAAGAATATCGATCATACAGGGATTCCAGTCTGAGGTTAAGTAAAAAATTGTGATTAGGTTTTGTTTGTCGCTCGACTGTGAGACTGACTATCCAGAAAATTGAATTGTTTATCTGCAGCTGTTTCTTCAAACCATGGGGCACTACAATGTTTTTTTAATTCTAATTTGAAAAAAGTCATGAAAGCATATTCTAAATGCATGAACGTAGCGCATTTAAAACGTTCTTCATTTTGGGTTGTAAGTACACAGGGGTTGTAAGTACACTAAGATAACTGACTTTGATTTAACCAAATGTTATTAGAAAGCATATCTGGTCAAATGCATGTTATTCCATTTCAAATCAATGCACGGGCAGTGTTTAATATGTGCTGGATCTTGCAGGAATAGGATCCATGACCTCTCAGTTTTAGACTGTCCGTGTTACGGGACCTATTTGCGTGGAGCTGGCACCTCTGGAAGGGGAAAAAATAAAAAAATAATACAAATCCATGCGTCGCCTCAATGATAGTCGGTCCACAACAAAACAATTCCATCATTACTTACAATAAATTAACAATACTAATAATCGTACTTTTATTTGCAAACTTGCATGGCACACAAGTGAAAAACCCCATCGTCTGAACACACTTCAGGGGGAAAAAAACACAGCTGATGAAAATATCATAACATTAATGAGAAAACCCAAGAATAATGGCCACAATGGCGAATGTTAAAATGTATCAATGCTGCTGCTCCAGATATGATGGTCAGGGTTAATAAGGGTGAAAGCTGTCGTAGCACCATGTCTATACTCTGATTCAGGGGTCTGGCTCTCCTGCAGTCTCTGTGGATTAAATAGTTCTCTCCTGAGCCCGTGGGCCGTAATACCGTAGTCTATCGGCTGTCAAAAGGCATTCATCTGTGAAAGTTTTGCACGCGAGAACACCCATGGAAAACTAACTATCGCTGTTGCATTATTAGTGTTGCAGTGAACAATCTGTCGCCCATGCATAGAGTTCTCTAGGGCTCCAGCATCTGCTGCAGTAACGTCTCTCAGGAAAAACCGCTCTGTCGCTCTTGCGTCTTCCAACTTGGCGCTCGGGCGCGGAGAACTCCTCAGTGACAGCGCCGGGAAATGGCACTGCAATTTCTGTACACCATGAAAAACCTGTCCTCCAGGGCAAAAGCGGCTTCTGTCAGTACTAACCAAGCAGTCAATCAACAAATCAATCAATCAATCAGTCTCTATGTAGGACATTGCAATAGCGCATCACGAAGCACTCTCTTTTTACATAAAGCCCATTGAGGGCTGCCACCTCTCCGCACCGGGTCAGGGAGGGTACGGAGCCATCGCCTTCAGAGCTGAAGGACGGAGGGAGGACGGCTTCATTTATTTTCCTAGTTGCAGTTTGGAATTTTGGACGCATGAATCACACAGCAGATTTAGAAATGCTTTGTGTGTCCCCCCAAATACTTTCCCTGTGTTTTATCCTCAGTCAGCCATCTTGGGTGCCTTTTAACTCCATACAAAGACCCAAATGTAGCCATACACAGCCTATGCCCAGTTTTCCTGTGCAGCCTAGCTCATGCCTTTTGCAGGGTTGCCAGACGAAATGACAGATTTAAGGCTGAGACATTGTCAGGAACCAGAGTAAGACGATAATGGTGACCTGGATCCTGGGTGTTCAGTTTCCACTTTCCACTTGAGGACTTATTAAACAGAAGAGCCATTTTAAACCTGTCACTATTGACAGTTCTCAGTCATACTTCACAGGACCTGAAGAAAATCTTCCGAATCCAGTTAAATCCTGTAATCTTCAAGACTAATGCAGTCAATGGCGATCATTTAACATTCGCACTTCCCAGCTTCACCCCCCGCCCCACACCCCCACACACGCACACGCACACACATTTCTACGGATCGCTGCAGCATAGCTTCCTGCTTCTTGTCCATCTGTGGATTTTTCTATGATGGTAACAAGCACTGGCAATAAACCACTTATGTTCCCGCGGGGGTGACTGGACCCAAACACAAGACTCAGAGACGGCTCAGGGGAAACTCCACCAGGAAGTACATTTAATGGGAAGGCAGACAGGGGCAAGACAGGAAGCGGGCATAACAGACACACATGAGGCAGGAACAAGGCGTGGCAGGAACAGGATGGGTCAGGAACTTGGCGTGGCAGGAATTGGAGGGTCAGGAACTCAGAGGGTCAAGAACTTGGAAGGTCTGGATCCAGGCGTGGAAACCCGCGGTCAGGAACATGAACGGGCGCGGTGGCCCGCATATCACATTTTGATATTCAATCCAAATTTGTGACTGAAATGTGAAGTTTTAGGGTGTGTGTCTCTCTGCCAGGCCCTCTTCTCCTCCCCTCGCTGATTAATTTAAGGACCTTTTTTCGGAAGCAGGGGAAGGAAGGGGATCTCCGTCCCAGTTTCCAGTGTTAAATAGTTCTGAGTCTGGGGCACAAATTCTTGATGAAGCTGCTCAAGCACATCACCAGGGCTGCGTCCCAATATTCTTCACTCCTCTCCTCCTTTCCTCCACTCCACCTCTATCACTCCTCTCCTACCCAGAAGTATGTGGAGGAATGGAGGGGAGGAGGGGAGTGGAGGAAAGGAGGGTGCATTTTTCGAGTATTGGGACGCACCCCAGGTGTTTCTTTTGTCTGGGGCCCACGTGACACAGGTCACATGTTATTCCCACATGCAATGCAGGCAAAAGCTCAACGGTATCGCCCTCGGTTTTGGGGGTGTTTACTGTAGTATCTCTGTGTCCGTTAAGCAGTTAAACGCAACCATAAACCAGTTTATGATGACAGGGTTCT
Organism: Synaphobranchus kaupii; assembly: GCA_029718625.1. Taxonomy (NCBI): domain Eukaryota; kingdom Metazoa; phylum Chordata; class Actinopteri; order Anguilliformes; family Synaphobranchidae; genus Synaphobranchus; species Synaphobranchus kaupii. Next base: position 46,899,665 of record CM056378.1, read on the forward strand.
ATCGTCAGATGTAATGGATCCATGAGTTATGGGATGCTATGATTTAGAACTCTATGAGCCACGTCAGCACATGGTTTTGTGTGACATCTACAGTACGTACTGTATGCTAGCACATGGTTTTGTGTGACATCTACAGTACGTACTGTATGCTAGCACATGGTTTTGTGTGACATCTACAGTACGTACTGTATGCTAGCACATGGTTTTGTGTGACATCTACAGTACGTACTGTATGCTAGCACATGAATACAGGCTATTAACTATTGTATTCCAAAGGGTCATAACAATTTGTTTGTTAATAGATCATATTTGGTAAAGCTCAAAATCAAGAAGAATCACAAATTCAGCATAATCTAACCTCTCAAAATGTTTGAGCTTTTTAAAATAAAACACAAAACATTTTTGTGTGATAATCAAATAAGGCTTCTGGTTGTTTCCTGTAGTTACAGATTAAACATCAGACATTTACATCACATCAATTTGAAGTTGTATTCTTACCGCTGCCTAATGGGTTTGTGGTATCTATAAAAGGGAAATGTATCAAAAAGAAATATGCCATAATGTATCAACTTCATAGATGCCTGGCACAGGGGAATTTCCTTCCTACCACATCATCAGCATATTCATTAAACTGCATGTCATTCTACACGTTTGGATTCACTGTACATCATTTTTTGACCAGTACTCACAATGAAACATCCTTTCATGAAAGCACCTACTGTGATACAATAAAATATGGTGCACTTGTATCAAAATGAGAGATGGAGATGGTCCATACATAATCCAAATTACAAAGAATGTAATTTGATGCAAGTTAAAAGAAACATATCAGTCACTATCACTTTCATAGATGTCGCTATATACGTAAAGATTATTGAGTGCGTTTGATAGAGTGGTCAAAACTCAAAGTCAGGTTGAGCGAGCTAGAATTTATGGTGTTTAAATGCAACATAAAATCCAAGTGTGACCTCAGGGACCCAGAGGGAGTTACAGAATCAGAGTGACTACAGGATAAGAGTGACTAGTTCTACCACTCACAGGATCAAGCATAAGGCACTTCCTCCTTCACAGTACTGCTCCATGGGTATTTTTAAGGCTGTGTGTGTGTGTGTGTGTGTGTGTGTGTGTGTGTGTGTGTGTGTGTGTGTGTGTGTGTGTGTGTTTGCTAAGCTATGCTCACTCTTCTAACGTGCTCCTCTGCCCTGATGTTTTTCTGTCCCTCTGATTTTTTGGCTAGAACAAAGAAGTGAAACACCCCTCCAAAAACATAGATCATCCCAGAACTGTCAGAATGGCCAATTATATATATATAAAGTTGGATGTTTACATACACATAGGTTGAAGTAATTAAAACTAATTTTTAACCACTCCACAGATTTCATGTTAGCAAACTATAGTGTTAGCAAGTCAGTTAGGACATCTACTTTGTGCATGACACAAGTAATTTTTCCAACAATTGTTTACAGACAAATTATTTCACTTTTAATAAGATAATAAAATAAGATATCAAGAGTCTTTTGATGTTGTTGGGTCACAGACATCAGGAAGTCATGGCATGCAAAGGATATGCGACCAAATATAAAAATTTAAAGGCACAGTCAACTTAGTGTATGTAAACTTCTGACCCACTGGAATTGTGAAATAATCTGTTGTTGAAACAATTGTTGGAAAAATTACTTGTGTCATGCACAAAGTAGATGTCCTAACTGACTTGCCAACACTATAGTTTGCTAACATAAAATCTGTGAGTGGTTAAAAATTAGTTTTAATGACTTCAACCTAAGTGTATGTAAACTTCCGACTTCAACTGTATATATATATATAGTCAAGTCCATAAATATTTGGACATTGACAAAGTTATTGTTATTTTAGCTGTCTACCACAGTATATTGGAGGTGAAATTAAAAGAATGAATATGAGATCAAAGTGCAGACTTTCAGCTTTAATTGGAGTATATTTATATCCAAATCGGGTGAACGGTGTAGGAATTACAGCACCTTTTATAGATATTCCCCGCCATTTTACGGGACCAAAAGTAATTGGACAAAAAAGCATAAACTTAAATAAAGTCATCATATTTAATATTTGGTGGCATATCCTTTGCATTCCATGACTTCCTGATGTCTGTGACCCAACAACATCAAAAAACTCTTGATATGAAGGGTTTCTTCTCCTGACTTATTTTTCCATAGAGTTCAATAGGAAAAACAACCCTTAAAGTGATCCATCCATATCTACTGCATATCTGGCAGCAGAGTGATGGTTTGAGGCTCATTTGATACCAAAGACCCTTGACGACTTACAGCCATTTTGCCAACCATGTAGTCCATACTGTTCCACCATAATTTACAGCTAAATCTAGTCCCACCCCCCAATTCCCATAGAGATCCATTCAAATGCAGAGAAGTTATAGTATCGCTTATACATGTATATTCAATTATGTTTAGATCTGGTGATTGTGCAGGCCATGGAAGGCATTTGACGTCATCCTCGTGTTCTTGGGACCATTCTGTAATGTTTTAACAGTGCGTAGTGTTTTTAGTGTTTTGTCCACTCCCTATATATATATATATATATATATAAAATAGCTTTTAACAATAGCAGGGTGCCTCTGGGACATATCTGGGACATACTGAAAAGTTGGAATGGAAATTTGATAATAATGGGCATGCAAAAAGAACTGTATTACTTAAAAAACATTACAGAGAAATACATGATTATAGACATTATAATTCATAATAAAAGAAAAATACAAATGCAATCTGCCAGTCCCACAGCAATTAATTAAATATAATTTGCTACCCTTGCTAAGTAGATCAAACTGTGAAAATGACAGCAACACAAACTAAAGATATTCAGGTTATGCTTAATGGTATGATAATAATGGCAGAGTGATTTCTGTGATGTATAGGAGGAACACTCACCGGCATAAAAAAGCATCAAGTTAATGTATTCCAGACGCTCATGGATTTCAGTCACATTGAAAAATAAATATCAAGGTTAAATAGAGACTGCACCCTGCTACAGGGAATTAAATAAAGCTATAGACATTTCTTTGGCTCATAGAACATCAAACAAAACAGACTTTCTGAATAGATGAATACATTTTAGTAGTTTAATAGTAGGCCTACTCTAGTTTATTTTTTTAAATGTAATCTTAATTTTAATACTTCCCATTTAGTGCAAAAAACGAATTCTCAAATAAGTTTGGACTAATAAATCATACTTTAGTGTAGTCAGTATTTAGGAATTTTCTATTTGGTTTCCTTCTTATTTATATTTTCCATAAAGGGAAAGCATTCATAATCCATATAGGATTTTCTACAAGAGTATAAGAATTTGCCCAATGGACGTCCTTGTAGAGCCAAGCAAATTCTGGTGCAGATACCCTGTATTTAAAAAATGAACATTGTCCATAAAAATAGGTACTATTTCAATTATGATATTCAGTGTCATCTAATTGAATATTTTATGAGTGCTTTCAATTAAGCTCAGTACACAATTCATGTGAAGACTTTAAAGGTCTCCTTTTTCCCCGAGTGCAATCTTCTACTATCGCATAACAAAACTACCAGGCTACTTAACCATGAGTAATAACAACAACCCCACGGCCAGGCTTGGAATGGGATCAGTTTTCATTGAGATTGCACATTGTTCTTAGAGAGGAAGTGGTTGGGTTTCCATTACATATACAAAGACTGCATTGATTACTGGCAGTGGTGTTGTCTGCAGTACGGCTGCAAATGATAACCCTCAGCTTGAAGTCAATTACACATTCTCATGTCTTTCAGACCTGGGACCTGCTGTGTGTCGTTGGACCTTCATTATCAGTGACTGCCTCAATGACAGCTCTCCTGAAAAAAAAAGAAATGGCTTCTAAATTAAGGTGCTCTGCATTTTCAAACCTCTTTGTTTCTCTCCAAAGGAGACACCTTTTTTGAAGATGATTTTGTTGTCATCCTTCTATGAGATATTTAAGCGTAAACAAGTAAATGTTCTGATTTGTTAATATGTGTGAAATGTATCTGGCGAGATGCATGCATACAGGCACTCTGCTGCACTAACAAACTAAATCACTGGACATTGGAGTCTGACTACGCACCAAAAATAGCCTGAAATTGCTTTGTCTTTGTCTGATTTCTGTCTAATATTACTGCAATATAAACAGAAGTAAATATGCCCTCATAATGGAGAAGAGAAAGACTTAGAATTCCATATGAACCCTGTGGTGCATTCGGCAGCATTGCAGTAATTGAAGCTGCATCAGGTCGCTCATCCAGTGCTGTAGTAATGCAGCCATTCTCAGCGATTCTCTGCACTGCTTTTCTTCTTGTTTTCTTCCCGTTTTCGGAATTGGCTCAATTTTCACACGTAAACAGCATAGATGGTTTACCCACACTGCTGTTAATCACGTCCCAATGTGTCACTTATCTCTGTCAGAAGCACCATCAAACAGGTTCTGATCCAGCGTAGCCTGTCAGACGCTGCGAACCCGGCACCAATTGGAATCACTCGTCCAGGAGACGGAACACAATCACCCAAACATGGCCGTCTCTGGCCAGATCATTTCACGCCTGACAGCCCTGATGACTCTACCCATCTAAGAGGTCAGCTCCATCCAATGTAAAAAACAACAGCTAAGGACTAACTCAAAAACAATATTATTTCTTCACTGGCATTGTAGTTTACACAAGTATACTACTAGAAACATGAGAAAGGCAGCACAGAAAAACATTACTCAGCCATATAATGTGCTGATTTCAAAATGTATAATTACTGTGCACCTTATTCTGCCAGGGGCAGGCCCGATGTCAGTGTATGGAGAGAGCAATGATGTCAGTAGATGAACAGAGTGATGATGTCATTGGATGAATAGAGCAATGATATTAGCAGGTGAACAGAGGGATGATATCAGCAGATGAACAGAGGGATGATATCAGCAGATGAACAGAGCGACCATATCAGCGCATCAACAGAGCAATGATGTCATTGATGAATAGAGCGATGATATGAGTAGATGAACAGAAGGATGTCAGAAGATGAACAGAGCGATGATGTCAGCGGATGAACAAAGTGATGATGTCATTGGATGAACAGGGCGATTATATCAGCAAATGAACAGAGGGATGATGTCAGCAGATGAACAGAGCAATGATGTCAGTGGATGAACAGAATTATGATGTCAGCAGATGAGCAGAACGATGTCAGCAGACGAACAGTGAGATGATGTCAGTAGATGAACAGAGCAATGATGTGAGTGGATGAACAGAGCAATGATGTCAACGGATGAACAGAACAGCCTACAATAAAGTGTTAGATTTTAGACGGCAGAATGAATGTAGCAGCAGCTGATGTCTTTGTTCTTTTGGACTGCAAAGCGACTTTCTTTCTTGACAGATTGAGTATCTTTCAAACCAGGAATGTTTTGTGAAAATAGATATAACATGCAGGGTGCCACAAGGATCAGTTCTTGGACCTGTTCTGTTCAGTCTATACATGCTCCTATTAGGTGGTATAATGCTATTAGTTTGCATTGCTCTTTCTAAGCTCTTTTAATACCATTGAAGCCTTGCTTTTATGTAACAGCATTTGTAAGTTTTATGTGATTTTATCTTTCTTTTACACCTTTAATTTTATCTGGTTTTTACTCATTTATTCTTCTTATTGCCCTCTTTTACTATCACTAATCTCATGTATTCAGCATTTTATATCTGTTCTACTGATATTAAGCTTATTACTATTACGTTATTGTTAGGACTATAATTATTTATTATTTGTGTGTGAAGGAGTTACTAATGGCGTCTTTGACAGGCATGTCTCCTGAGTGATTATAGTGCAGATTTCCCCAGGAGAGACTGAAATGTATGTAGAATTAGTGAAAATGAAACTGCCCGCTTCTACAGGTGTGATAAATTACCTACCACTGTTACAAACTTTGAGCTACACCACAAATCTAAATATGTTTCTGAAATAAGTTAGAAAGGACATGTTGCATTCGGGTAACCCCTTTGAACTGTTTCCTGATGGAATGTACAATAAAGCTTTAGCTGCATAATACATACATTATATATGTATGTTTACCCCATGATCTATAAAAATACTTTGCTAAGAAGGCCGGGACATGCCAGATTTTGGTTAGAATATATACTTCAATGGGAACATATAAAACACAAACAGTGCATTTTGAAAATATTTTTGCCCAGAATTTACAACTGGGATTCTTATGTACATGTATCCTGATGGGACGCATAACAGTGTTTCCTATAAAAAAGCTTTAAATGGCAAAGCACTGTAGCTTCAAGTCAGGGACTTCACATAAGAAAGGACATTTTCATGTGTTTGAATAAAAAGGATTCAATGTGTCACTTCAGTCCAGTAGAAACTTGACACCCAAGTTTCCCAAAACCCCAACATTGATCAACTGTTCAGAAAAGAAACCATTTCAAACACATTGGCCTGATGGAAAAATGTGGTTTTAAAGAGAGATGTGTGGGTGTAATTGTCCTTTGTTTTATAATGTCTGAAGTGAATGCAGTAGTACACTGGACTGCACTATTAACTTTAGATCAGAGTGAAAGGAGACAGAAATGGTAAAACAAGTTTGAAGATACACATGGTAGGTTATGAGGACAATGAAATAAGTGCAATACTGAAGTGAGACTGTGAGAATCCACGTAATGACATTTTTTTTTTGTATAAAGTATAAGAAATTCCATGCTTTCTCTTACACATTCTCTTGTATGTTACGTCAGCTCTGTATGTATGTATGTATGTGTGTGTGTATGTGTGTGTGTGTGTGTGTGTGTGTGTGTGTCTGTGATGTTTATCTTCACATCCAGATGTGATTCCTTCTTCTCAGACTCTGAGCCTAAGATGTCACACTGTCATAGTGGTAACATTAGCAGTCATGCTAATGCTAATTCATTCCCCTATGCCACATTCATATGTCATTTATTGTGAAAAGCTGAGGTGTGTTTGGTACAAGAATAATAAGGCTGAAGCAGTAAGGTCAGGCGGAACATTAGAAATACATACCATCAACATTTTTCCTTAAATTTGACACACAGATAAGCCTGATTTATAGTCAAGGCATGTACTCATGTGCACAACATATGCAATCAGTTGTTCTGACATAGTCCTTGAATACAAATGTAGCCACTGCCCATCTGGATGGAGGGCTATAAACCCATATCCACAAGGGGGCAGGTGTGTAAAGAAATCTGAATAATAAGGTTTTGCGGGAGGTATGCGTGTCCTGAGAGAACATGCTGGCCTAGCAGTAGATTAATCCATACATTCTTAAAAGGTAACAAAGCACTACAACCACTTATTTTAGATGAGAACTGATACATTTGTTTTTTTATAAGTGTTACTGATTGATCCTGGTCCAAATCTTGACATTTTACTGCAGTCAGCACAAACAATATAAACCCAAAAGATCTGGCTCAAAAGTGTCTCTAGTGGTAAAATCTTAGATACTGCACGTCCAGTCTGTCATTTGCCAAAAACTTCATCCAGCTGACGTATTCCTCCCGGTGACGGAATTGAAACCTGTACAGCAATGCTCTGAAGTTTTGGAGTGAGAGCGGGCTACACCCCAGCTATAAAAGCGAATCTCAGCGGTTTATCTCATCATTTTATATATTTATTTTCTATATAGTTTGGTGGTTGATCTGTGTGTACGGAGAGGAGATAGGAGAGAGAAAGAGCAAGCGATATATATATAGCTAGCTTACCGTTTAGCTTTTTTGAATATTCTAGTAAGTTATAGTAACCTATTTTTGGTATATTTTTTTATAGATAGCCCCTTGTTTTTTGATAGTTCGTTTTTCAGTCTAGCTTAGCAAGTAGCTAGCTAGTTTATTTAAATAAATATAAATATATAGTTTATTAAAAATAAATCTATAAAGCATAGAGCCAGGAGTTATATTATATGCATGCTACATGTTTACCTTTGCAACGTTCCTACAACAACAGACATTTTCTCTTGGAGAGAGTTCAGTGCAGTGACCACATGTGCACCCGTTGAAATGGAAACCAATATTGTTGATATCTTACAGGTAACGTTAGTGTGTATGGAGGACCAGAAATTCCAAAATCATGAATTTATAAATAAATAAATATTTCAATAAATACATAAATGGATAAAAGTATGAGGAAATAGATAAATGAATGAACAAATAGACACAAAAATAAAGAAATTAATAGATAAAATCACAATAATTGTTTTCTGTATCTATTTCTGTATTTATCCTTTTCTGTATTTATTTATTTCTGTATTTCTTCTTTTGTGTATTTATTTATTTATTTATGTATTTCTTCATCCATATGGTAATTAGGAGGTGTGGCTTGATATTTAGGCATAGTAGTCAATCCTAGAGTAGGCTACAGATGCACAGTCACTCGCGTAACTTAGGCTAGTAGTATTAAAATTCAGTTTGATCATGGGTCAAAATAATCTTACAGTAGCCTATGTTTACTATCATAGATAGCTAGCTAGCCATAAACTAATTTTGCTTCAAAACTGCATATGCGATCGTAGAGAAAAAAAACTGAGATGGGACTGACAACCCAGTTAGCCAAATCGGTCTGACCCAGATCTGCCATTCTGACTCGACTCAGTGTCGGCCACAGAACTGTGGTGTTGACCTTGAATTAAGGCATGATTCTGGGCATTTGTCCTGTTTGTACATCCAAAAACAACACAACAAGAAACCATATGGATGCCATGGTTAAACTACCAGAGATGAGCGAGCTCTTTCCTTGGCTAGAAGACGCGGCAGCCTTTGTGGACCAAAACTGTCAAAGTTGATACCAAATGTCGAACGGATTTAACGCACAGTTAAATGCACACACGACACACAAGCATTTTTGTCATCTGTGGAAACGCGACAATCATATACTTTGATTATATGCTCGCAAATATGAATGATACGGCATGAAAGATGCATGTTTCTTGCTGTCTGTACTGTAGCGTTAGCCCAAAAACGTAAGGGCCGAAACATAGGCTACCTCACGCAAATATGTGAATGCAAATACGCTCGCTGCAACGCTCTGGTTTGTCTTTCACAAATGTCATAGCAAAAGAAAAACTGTTCACATAGCTCGAAGTGTCCACATTCACGTATTTGCATGAGGTATGTTTCGGCCCTATCCTTAATGTTACTGTCTTGGTTGCATCTCACATTAGTTACAAACAAGAAATGGGTCTATGCTGTCCCAGAGTAGCTAGTGCAACTCATATGTGACGCGCTGAAGTGGTTTATAGTTGCCTACTTCAGTTCAAAGTGGTGCTACTCGTGGTTACTAGTGGCAAACAAACAGGAAAACCAGCACTCACAAAAAATCTTAATTATTTTAGATGGACAGCATATCGGTTTGAAGTTTTGGCTTAATCAGACACTGATGAAGGCTTTGTAGCCAAAACGTTCAAGCAGACAGGCAACCTATCTAAAACAAATAGCCTAAGAAGATTTTTGTGAGTGCTGGTTTTCCTTCAGATGTTTGCCTGATGAATAGCAGGGCTATTGACAGCACCAGTTAGCATGTAACTACACAGCAAATGTTTTTCGCCGCTGGATTGCATCTGCACTTTTAACGTGTTGTTTTAGCCTACTATTATCTCTGTCCTGCTCATTAAAATGCATCTGTGTCCATTATTGCTGCAAACTCCAACACACTGTCAGTCACTGCCTCCACACAAAAATTATGAAGTCTGGAAGTCTCAATTTATGCAGAGAAGAGACTGGATTCTCTAGCTGTGCTTGCGTAACCTATATGCAGCCATTTGTGTATCATCGAAGCCAGGCCCAGCAGCCGCAAGGCAAGTACAATCGAACGGACACTGGGGTCTATCAACCAATGAGAGTTGGTGGACAGCCCCCTCATTATTAAATGGGCAAAGAAATATATAAGTAAATAAATACGAAAAAGTGGAAATAAATAAATAAATACAGAAAAGAGGGAGTACATAAATAAATAAAATTGGAAATGAAGAAATGCAAAAATAAATAAATACAGAAAAGAAGAAATACTGAAATAAATAAATACAGAAAAGAAGAAATATGGAAATAAATAAACATTTATTGTGATTTTATCTATTAATTTCTTAATTTTTGCGTGTATATATTTATTCATGTATTTATTTCCTCATACTTTTATCCATTTATGTATTTATTGCATTTTTTATTTATTTATTTATTTATAAATTCCTAATTTTGGCATTGCTGGTCCTCCATAAGTGTGATTGCCTACAGCCTGTGTAAAATGAGTAGCCTAAATGGCATGGGTAACTATTTGTACAGTGTGTTATTTGTTAATGGTGGCCGCATCATTATAAGCCCAAACGAGGCTATGTGTACCGCCGCCTATCACTCCAAAACATTGCTTCTGCCTCGGCTACTTGGGGCTCGGCAGAAGCTGACGCTAACGTTTTTGTTTGTGTGTGTATGAGTGAGAGAGGTAGTGAGAGAGAGAGTGGAACAAAGCAGCCGTTGTGAGTGCTGTCCAGAGTAGAAATTAGCTTTTGGCTACTAGTGAAAAAAATAGCTGGGGCGTGGCTTGATACCTGGAGCTCAGCCCCTATATTATTACGCTATCACGCCCAGATTCTGGCATTCTTTTGTATTTTGCGTCCTGAGCAATACACCTAGCGAATTTCAACTTCATACAGTGCCTGGTTTTCGAGCAAATCGAAATACAGACACACAGCAGACACACAGACAGGATTTCTGCCTTTATAGTTAGATAAGTGTAATATTAATCTAACAAACAACAATTAGCAATGCAATATAAAAGTATGATTAGAGAGATAGCATATCTTACACAGATGTACAAGGAAATCCAAGGAAGGAGAGTGAAGAAAGGATATCTAAAGGGGATCAGGGGTGCCATGGTGCTAAAGAGGTCTCATCGGAAGATAGGCAGGGTCTCTGCTGTCCTGACTGCGAAAACCAAAAAATAAGTAAATCTTAACTTAAAGTACTTTTATCTGAAATGTAGACTTAAAATCTTATTTCCATTACTTTTTTGCTAAATAATACAAATAATACAAAAACAGACAGTTTGACTCATTTCAAGATTTGGCAATGGGGTAGCACAATTTCACTTGATAAGCAAAAGGTAAGAAGCTGATATATTATATGATATGAGGGGGAAAAAAAAGATTTTAAGTCTTGTTACAAGACTAAAACACTTCAGACATACTTTTTTTGGAATGTGGGAAGCTCATTCCACCACAAGCCAAACCAGGCGTGGACCTGGAAGTACAGGTACGCAGGGGGATCTAAACACGATGACCTGCAGCATTGAATATCCCTGTGCATCTCACACAAACCAGCTGGCTCCTGTGGGCCATTCTGAGTGGCCAAAAGTGGCAGAGCATCCATACAACAGTCAGAATTGTATAATTCTGTAAATTGAAATGGCATTACAAATGTCATTTGGTTTCATCAATACGAGTACTTAAAAATATCAGACATCAAAGAAAGTAATACACCGGAAAATAATGAAAAAGGATGTGAGAAGAGAGGATAAATTATCATTGTAACGTTATGTCAAAAAAGATGGCTAAAATGTCGTTGTTTAACCGCTGCTCTGTGATTGGGACATTTAGGAGTTTCATTATCTAACGAAGATCGCAAACTTTACTTATGAGTTAGTTACGCTGCTTGGCGTGTTTCATAAACTGCACCGTAACGTTTGCGTTGGTTTCTGTATTATCAGAACAGCTTCCACTGTCACCATTCTCCCCCATTTAATTTAGGCTTAGCTTATACATTTAGCTACATGGAAGAAATATGAGATCTTTAACGTTACCTGACCATTTTTTGGAGGCAAGCACTTCTTATTAGCTGAAGTCGAGATGACGAAGATTGAAAATGATCATTTAGCTAATTTAGGCTAGTTATTCGCTTTCCAAATCTACTCATCTGTGCATGGCCAAGCAGCCAATGTTGTGAGATTAGTCTACCGTCAATCAAAACACTGTAGTTTACACTTGGGAGTTGCTACCTAGGGAGGTCCACACACTCCAAAAATCTGTTGAGTAGTTGATCATTTCCGAAGACGGATCACATGGAGAGCATATGCGAACACATTTTCTATTGATTTTAAAATGATAGTAAATTCGTTTTCAAACAATGACGTTTCCATTTAATATTTTTTAACGTGGTGGCGAACTTTGTAGGCCTGATGTATTGTAGGCTATGGGAAACACTGGTTTGCTAACGTTAGAAATCAGTTTACGTTATTGTGTCATTTGCGTGAGCTCCCTACACACACACCCCCACATCCGTAGCCTACGTCATAGCATAGGCTACATACGCTGCGTAGCCAGGATGAATATCAGAAAGGGATTAGAATTGTTGATTTACTTTTATATATTTTTTTATTATAATTATAAAAATGTTATTAAAATGCCTGGGGGGGCTAAACTGGGGCTAAGCAAATTTGTGACGGGGCTATAGCCCACCCTTGCCCCGGTGTAGCGCTGTCCATGGTAGTTGTTATCTATCAATATAGGTATACTTGCACTGACTATAAATTGGCCTTTAGAAGAAAAGAGTTACTTTGTTCCTCTAAAATACCAGTCCTCCTGTATTTCTTTCACAGCTGAAATGTATGAAATTAGTAATTTGTCTTGGACAAAACAGTTGTGCTTAAATTGGTTTCTAAAGGGCCAGCATTATGAACTTTGTGCAGTTTTTGTGGTTGCTAGTTTCACCTCTGTTATACATGCCCCCTTATCTTGTATGCCCTGTGATCTCTGTAGGGGTATTTGTGTGTGTGTGTGTGTGTGTGTGCGCGTGTGTGTGTGTGTGTGTGCGTGCGTGCATATTTGTGTGTGGTGAAAGGAAGAAGCGGCACTGGTGGAAGATGAGGGGAGAGGCAATGTGTGGGTGTCAGGTAGAGGAATGCTATTTTAGTGTCACAACTAATTAACATCCCAGAGGTATCCTGCCCATTAACTGCCACTGCTTGTATTCACATCCCAATGATAATTAGCAGCCTGTCTCCCGGGATTGTAATTTGGGATGGCACTTGTCTGAGTGTATATATACGTGAGGCTGTCTGCCTCCCTCAGATGCGCTGGCATGATTACCAGCTTCAAAAATAAAGTGTTTATGTGCCCCCTGAACAAAACCGAAATGAACTTGTTCTGACTTCTCCTTCCTTTACCATATGGTGACTAGCTTCTTCCAACGCCCACAAATAGCATTTAGCACTCCCACTATAACTTCTTAATCTGCGCACTTATAGAAACATGTATGTCGCTCCTGTAATTTATTCCTGGATTCGTTTCCAAACAGATGCACACCTTGGATTCGTGTGTGCATCTTTTTTTTTGTTTCTTGTTTTAGTTAAATGTCTAACCTCTGTGCCTCGTGGCATCTGTTTATATATATTTCCGTTCTGTTGAGTCTTACTGAATTGGTGGAGTGATTTATTTTTTTCTCTTTCCACATTAATGTAGGCACTGATATGTGAATCTATCTATATAATACTTAAATGTAATACTGGAGGAGTTTTTTTTTCTGGCCACATTTTTTTATCTAAATTGTAAAAAAAAAAGAAGAAAAGTTTTTACAATTTATCCAAACATATCTTTAATGTATAAACCTTTTATGTATAAAGAAGCATGTTATCTGGCATGGAAGGATCCTATACCATAAACGTTGTTCATCTGATCTCAATTGACCTGTTAGTTCCTGGCTTGGGATGTTTGGAATAATCCCAAAACCTGTACACGGACACACTCTACATTAGCACACAACTTAAATTTAGGTACCGGTGGAGGCATGGTGTCCAGTTTTATACAGAATGATTTCCCCTGCTAGAATCCGCCTTTAATTCTCTCCCAGTGATGGTAGAAACCTAGCTAATCCAAATGTTCTCTGGACTGAAGGGAATAGGTCCTTACTAAATGGAAAAATAAATCTTAGATAGCAGCTTCTTATCCGATTTAATGATTCACATCAGCATTAATCCAAACGTGCAATATTTTCTCCTTTGAAAAGCTCTGTAGAAACACAAGTGTATAAGTGTTCTGCCACACTTCACAGATAACAAGGTAGACATAATGCTAAATATTATATAGAATAAATAAAGAAATAGCATGAATGGATAGTGAACAAATATGTATTATTTATCAACATTTACAACTGTGAGAAAGTTTAACCTTAAGTTTAATTCTGCCTTGTGAATTCTGTCTTATTATCAAGGATGAAAAAGTAACCATAGTAACAGAATAAACAAGAAAACATACAAAGTAAATAGAAACAGTGTTAAGGTGTAACTTAATTATTTTGATTCAGTAAGACAAAATATACATATTGATAAAGAACATAATTGATATGATATTTGCATTTGTTATTTTTATATTGTGCCAGCATGTAGCCATTGGCATTTGAATGATTTTCTGTATGATCTTTTGTATTTGCTAATAAATATAAAAAAATTCTGAAAAGTGTTTCAGTCCCTGAACTATTGTCCAATCTATCTGTCCTCAAAATACCTCCCCCCAACCCCCATAAGTAAGTCTTACTTACTTTATTTTATTTTCCTTTTCCCAAACACTATTCTTGAACTGGTCTATTGTTTTAATTTATCAAACTCAGTTTGCTTGTTGTTCAGCAGTCTATTTGCCCTCAATTTTCTGAAACATGAACAAAAGGGCTCTAGCCCTAGCCAAGGGATGTGTCCGAATCAGCACCCTTCCATACTATTGAGTGTAGGCTTGTTGAGTAGACAGGATGAGAAAGTCGTTAAGTAGGTGAAATTTCCTCTAAATGTAGTATTGAACTCTATGGAAAAATAAGTCAGGAGAAAGAACCCTTCAAGTGATCTATCCATATCTACTGCATATCTGGCAGCAGAGTGATGGTTTGAGGCTCGTCTGATACCGCAGACCCTTGATGACTTACAGCCATTTAGCCAACCATGGGTTCCATACTATTCCCGTGTAATTTACAGTTTAATCTAGTCCCACCCCCCAATTCCCATAGAGATCCATTCAAATGAGGAGAGGTTATAGTATCACTTGTAAGAGTACCTGAAAATAAGACATCAAAAGTCTTTTGATATCCTTTTATACCCAGTCATGATAGCATCACCTGTTTACCTGTGGAATGTTCCAAGCAGGTGTCTTCCCAGTCCTTTTTTTGCCCCTGTCCCAACTTTTTTGGAACGTGTTGTCGGCATCAAATTCGTAATTAGCATATATTTACAAAAATCAATAAAGTTGATAAGGTAAAACATTAAATATATTTTCTTTGTACTGTTTTCAATTAAATGTATGTAAAAGGGAATTTATAAATCACTGCTTCTCCTTTTATGTGCATTTTACATACTGTCGCAACTTTTTTGGAATTGGGTTTGTATAAATCCACCGTGTGGATACTTCCCTTTTATAAGTGTGCTATAGTGCCCTTTTATAAGCATGCCGTGGTATAGTGCCCTTTTTTAAGTGTGGCATGGTATAGTGCCCTTTTATAAGTATGCTATGGTATAGTATGTCACATGGTGCTGTAATGGCAACATGTAGTCCAGCTGTCTCTTGTTTTTGTGTTTGTTCATTTGAACGTGTTTTGTTGTGTAAAGTTTTTGTCTCGTTTTGTCTGGTGTGTCTGTTGTGGGATAGGGAGGCAAGCTGAACACTCCTGCTGCTCTTGTTTATAATTATTACCAGATTGTCCAGATTTTGTTTATGGTCGTCACCGTGGAGACGCATTCATAACATGTAACATGCGGCAGGTGGCAGTGTAGTGTAATGGTACTGGACTTGTAACCAAAAGGTTGCGGGTTCCATTCCCAGGTAGGAGACTGTTGTTGTTCCATTGAGCAAGGTACTTAACCTGAATTGCTTCAGTATATATCCAGCTGTATAAATGGATAAATGTAAAAAAAGAAATTCTAAGAAGTTGTGTAAGTCGCTCTGGATGAGAGCGTCTGCTAAATGCCTGTAATGTAATATACTCCGGAATGTCCGTTAGATCTGGGCAACAGGGTTTTTTTTTTTTTAGTTTTTTTGAGTGGCTTGGTATCGCGACTGATATCGGGGACTGCGGGCAATCCTTGAAAGGCCATCCGGGAAAAGAGGGAGAGGAGGATTGGAGTGGAGCAGCTGTGGTCTGGGAGATGCATTGCTCTGGTCAACTCGGGGCAGCTTTGTCCCTGCGGCTGTTGGACTGCTTGGTGACTCTGGACATCTCAAGACAGCAGAGGCAGATGAGGAGCTGTTCTTGCTTTTGATGCTCGATTGCTCGCACTTAATTATTCAATTGATTCATTGATTCAATGATTCTATTGGATGTCTTTGTTCAATATGTTTGTGTGTGTGTTGTGGGTCTGCCCCACTGTCTGTCTTTTTTTGTTGTTGCTGGTGACTACAAATGAAGTTCCCTAACAGGAAAATAAAAGTTATTCTATTCTATATGTATGCTGTTGTACACTGCCTATCCAGAAAAAAGTCACACACTCTAATATTATTTAGTTGGACCGCCTTTAGCTTTGATTACGGCGCACATTCGTTGTGGCATTGTTTCAATAACCTTATGCAACGTCACAACATTTATTTCCATCCAGAGTTGCATTCGTTTTTGGCCGAGATCTTGTATTGATGACGGGAGAGTCTAACCACTCCGTAAAGTCTTCTCCAGCACATCCCAAATACTTTCAGTGGGGTTAAGGTCAGGACTCTGGTGGCCAATTCATGTGTGAAGATGATTCCTCATGCTCCCTGAACTACTCTCACAATTTGAGCCTGATGAATCTTGGCATTGTCATCCTGGAATATGCCCATTGATGGGATAACCTGGTCATTCAGTACAGTCAGGTACTCAGTTGATGTAATTTTATTGCTGCATAACGTTGCTGAGCCTAGACCTGACCAATTGAAGCAACCCCAGATCATAACACTGCCTCCAGAGGCTTGTACAGTGGGCACTATTCATGACGGGTGCAACGGCAACGTTTTTTTTTGGCCAGGCAGTGTAAATAGAGCCCTATTATAAGTATGTTGTGGTATAGTGCCCTTTTATAAGTGCACCGTTGTAGATAGTGCTCTTTTATAATTATGCTGTGGTATAGTGCCCTTTTATAAGTATGCTGTTGTATAGTGCTCTTTTATAAGTGTGCCATTGTAGATAGTGCCCTTTTATAAGTGTGCCGTTGTATCATGCTCTTTTATAAGTGCACCGTTGTAGATAGTGCCCTTTTATCAGTGTGCCGTGGTATAGTGCCCTTTTATAAGTGTGCTGTTGTATAGTGCTCTTTTATAAGTGTACCGTTGTAGATAGTGCCCTTTTATAAGTGTGCTGTTGTTGATAGTGCCCTTTTATCAGTGTGCCGTGGTATAGTGCCCTTTTAAAAGTGTACTGCTGTGGTAGATAGTGCCATTTTATCAGTGTGCTGTTGTACATATTGCCCTTTTATAAGTGTGCTGTGGTAGAGTGCCCTTTTATAAGTATTCTGTGGTTGATAGTTCCCTTTTATAAGCCCTATATCTGCCTGCTATATTAATTACAGTAAGGTCTGTCTCACCAGAATGGAGAGGCGTGTAGCACTGGCCCCCAGAGTGGAAATAATTCAGCATGCACCTCTGACCTGGATGTTTCTGGCGGGCGCTGATTTTGGCAGCCGTTCCTCCCGGTCCCCCTGTGGCCCCTACCTGCACAGGAGGTTAAAGATGTGCTCTGCAGGGGCCCCCGCTGACCCTCTCTGCTGTTCAGAGAGGGCGGGGCTACACTGTGTACTACTGGGCAGCCCCCTCCGCCACAGCCCTGCTGCCAGTCAGCCAGCTGGCCTGGCAGGTCCACCTTCAGAACCAGAGCCAGGGCTCGACAGCTGACAAAAGTCACAGCCAATGCATTCGAGCGTTAATGGTGTGTTATTGAGCTGTCAGGCTCCTCGATGGAGGGAGAAAAGAGTGCTTTGGGATATGAGCTCAGACTGGGGGCAGATGAATGCTTTGGGATATGAGCTCAGAGTGGGGGGCAGATGAATGCTTTGGGATATGAGCTCAGAGTGGAGTGGGGGGGTGGCAGAAGAATGCTTTGGGATATGACCTCAGAGTGACCCGGCTCTAGCATGTGTGTGTGTGTGTGTGTGTGTGTGGCTGCTCTATTACTAGTATATATCGGTAGATGGGAAAATACAATACAAATAGACAAGCCTGGTGTTTATCTGCTAAGCATATAACTCTTTAAATGTTTTGATGTGTTTTAAAACTGACAGTTCCTTTCTGAAGTGGCATACTTTATTTTCTTTTGAGCTTTTTCCTGCTTATAGACAGGTCACCTTACCTGTCCCAGCTAGTAACATCCAAAGCTATGAAGACATACAGTGCCTTCAGAAATATTTCACCCACATTGAGGTTTTTCACATTTTGTCCTCTTATACCTTAAAATTTTCATGCATTTAAATATTTTTTCCCTTCAGCAACACAATAAATAAATGAACAGAACCATAGCAGCCAGCCTGCCACCTTCATGCTTGATGATAGGCATTACCTGTAGTTTGCACCAAATATAGCATTTTTATTTTCAGGTCGAAGAACTCTCATCAGACCACAAAATCATCCAGAAGCTCTCAGGTTTGGGGCCTGTATCACAAAGCAGGATTACTGAGTTCGCTGCTCTGAGTAAAACCCGGAATAGCTCTTTTTACTTCAGTCCATGTTCCAGATTTGGGAGGGTTCCGGGTTTTGCTCAGTACAGTAACTGTTATCCAGCTAACTGGGTAATCCTGCTTTGTGATACAGGCCCCAGGTATGTCACATGGCTTCTGACAAACTCCAGTGTGTGACTTCATGCTGGCCTTTCTTAGAATTGGCTTCTGTCTAGCCAGTCTGCGAAATCTGCAACGTGCTGAAAAGATTGTTGTCAAGTGTTATAGATGGCCTCTTGGTCACTTGTCTAAAGCCCAGCTCATCTTTTTGCTCAGTTTGGTAAGACAGCCTGACCTTGGTAGTGTCTGAGTTGTGTCTGGTGGTGCCATATTTTTTTTCCATTTTGTTACAACAGACTTAACAGTGCTCCTCGGGAGGTTCAAAAAAATTGCAAATCTTTTTATAACATCCTACAGTTTTTGGCTCCTAACAAATTCAGCTCATAGGTCCACAGTAAGTTTCTTGGACTTTATTTACAGCATGATCTCATCTGCTGTTTCAGTTGTGAGACCTCATGCAGTTTAACATGGGTGGATCTGAAATCAACATAGGTGGACCGTTTTGACATATTCAGTATGATCTCTCAATAAAATGGAATACACTTGGTCCAATTTTGGTTGTTAATAAAAAGGGGGTAATTATCATAATTATAAAAAAAGATAATTATAAATTAAGTAATTTAACATTTTTATGTACATTTCTGAAGACATCTAAATACTTTATTTGTGTTTTGACATCATAGATGTCAAAACACCACTTAAGTATATTTTTAATTTGACTAGGCAACGTATTTAAAAAAATTTAAGATAAATAATCAAAGAGGAATTGAATACTTTCTGAAGTCACTGTATATCTCTGCATGGAAAAGGCATTATTTCCTTCAGAAAGTATCTGTATGATCTAAGTGATCTATTTAAATTGGTCTCATTGACTTGATCAGATCCAAATTCCCACATAGTATGGTAAGAAGATAAGATCATCAGCAATCATCTAAAGTCAATTTACTCCACTCAGCTATACAGTCTGTATGCCAAAAGTCTTGTCGCATGAGTGGACAAAGGTGACAATTGCTAATTACCCAACTCTTAATTAGCTAATACAGTTAGGAAACAACACAAATTAATCATAAGTGTCTAAAGTTTATTTAGATACTAGCAAAATGACATTTCAAAATTGTTACTAAATGTTACAGCTTGATAATGATCAACAGGCCAGTTTTGGCCGGACAAAAGTCTTGTCGCAATGGCCAACTCCAATTTCTAGGCCACAGTGAATAAGGAAGAAACAAACAAGGGGCTTGATTAGTCAGCTGTAGGTAACTTTGAGCTATAAAAGCAGAAATTTGACACTTTAAGCCAAGTTCATGCTCAACATTGCTTCTGTCAACATGCCCAAGATCAAACCAGAAACCAAAGTGCTGATCATCAAGAATCTCAAGTCCAAGTCTCCTGCTGAAGTTTCAGACATCTTCAATGTGTCTAAACGGCAGGTGGAGAGGATTCGCAAGCTCTACCAAGAGACTGGCAACGTCCATGACAGACCCAGGTCGGGCAGACCGCGCAAGACAACTGCTCGAGACGACAGCTTGCTGGTCCGATGGTCAAAAGCCAGCCCCAGGGAGGAGTGGACGCCAGCAAAGCCTGTTTCGTCAAGAACTGTACGTCGGATTCTTGCTCGCAATGGTCTCCACGGTCGTATTGCTGCCCAGAAACCAGCGCTAAACAAGAGACAGCTAAGAAACCGTGTTGCGTACGCCAAGGCCCACAGCCTGACGGAAGGTTGGACAGCAGAAAAGTGGCAAAAAAATTGATTTTTCAGATGAATCGTCAGTTGAGCTCCATCCCAAGCGCCGCCAATATTGACGACGACCCTCTGGGGCCCGTCTGGACCCACAGTTCACCCAGAAGACAGTCAAATTTGGAGGTGGAAAGATTATGGTTTGGGTTACATCCAATACGGAGGTGCCAGGGAGATCTGTAAGGTGGATGGTAACATTGACAGTGCCAAATATCAACAGATTCTTGCCTCCCAGTACATTCCCAACTACAAGAGGGGTCAGATCTTTCAACAGGATGGAGCTCCTTGCCATACCTCAGGTTCCACTATGAAGTTTCTCAGGGGGAAGAAGATCAAGGTCCTTCAGGGATGGCCCGCACAGTCTCCAGATATGAATATTATTGAGCATATCTGGGGAAGAATGAAGGAGGAAGCTTGGAGGACCAAGCCGAAGAACTTGGAGGAGCTTTGGGATGCCTGCAAGGTGGCCTTCCATGCCATCCCCGTCGACTTCATCAACAAGCTCTACGACTCTCTGCCAAACCGGATGGCAACTGTTCTGCAGGCCAAAGGAACCCATACAAGATATTAATTTCTTAACTTATAGTCCATGATGAAATACTAGACTGATTTTTCATTTGGTATTTTATTAACTTTTTGAGAAAGATAAAACTTATTGATTATAATTTGATTTGCGACAAGACTTTTGTCCGGCCAAAACTGGCCTGTTGATCATTATCAAGTTGTAACATTTAGTAACAATTTTGAAATGTCATTTTGCTAGTATCTAAATAAACTTTAGACACTTATGATTAATTTGTGTTGTTTCCTAACTGTATTAGCTAATTAAGAGTTGGGTAATTAGCAATTGTCACTTTTGTCCACTCATGCGACAAGACTTTTGGCCGGGACTGTATATGGATTCTAAAAAAAAATTTGAAGGAAAAATTTTAGCTGGCTCGCTTCAGGCTATTAAAAGCCTGGAATTTAAGTACAGTATAAATGGCAATTCAGTGATATCAGCCTCAAAGTAAAGTCCTCTTCTTTTGAGACAGGTTTGGGACACTTTTGTTTGTCTACCGGTTACCGGTTGCTAACGTTAACATTGCTAATATTTTTGTGTAGCATATAGCCGTTTATATTGGGAGTGTTTGCATTCCTTTTTGGCTTATATTGCATTCTCTAATTATTGCGTAAACAAGAGAGTTCATTAAATCTTTTGTTTAAAGCTGCCCTGGCAATCAGTGAGTATGTACACTCCATTGATTGGTTGAAAGTATTGCGAGACTGCCTACTGTTTCTGTCTCTGAAATCCTGGGCGTGGTCTTTCCCCCAGTGAGACGTGTCTCCTAATCTGTGAGCGTATGTGCTCTGTTGATTGGTTGAAAATGCTGCGACAGTCGTTGCTGATTTTGTCTCTAAAATTCTGGGCGTGGTTCTTTCCCCAGTGAGACGTATCTTCTAATCTATGAATGTATGCGCTCTGTTGATTGGTTGAAAGTGCTGACTGTGTCTGAAATCCTGGGCGTGGTTTTTCCCCCAGTGAGACGTGTTTCCCAATCGCTAAGCGTGTGCACTCTGTTGATTGGTTGAAGTGCTGCAAGACTGCCTGTTGATTCTGTCTCTGAAACCCTGGGGCGTGGTCCTTTCCCCAGTGAGACGTTTTTCCCAATCGATGAGTGTGTGCGCTCCATTGATTGGTTGAAAGTGCCGCGGGAGCGTCGGCTGATTTTGTCTCTGAAACCCTGGGCATGGTACTTCCCCAGTGAGACATTTTTCCCAATCTATGAGTGTGTGAGCTCCATTGATGGGTTGAAGGGTGGTTCCTGGTTCTGGTTCCTCCCCCAGTGAGACGCTTTCCGAATCTGTAAGCATGTGCGCTCCTTGGATTGGTTTGTGTAGCAGATTGTAGGCGTGTGCGCTCCTTGGATTGGTTTGTGTAGCAGATTCTAAGCGTGTGCGCTCCTTGGATTGGTTTGTGTAGCAGATTGTAAGCATGTGCGCTCCTTGGATTGGTTTGTGTAGCAGATTGTAAGTGTGTGCACTCCTTGGATTGGTTTGTGTAGCAGATTGTAAGCATGTGCGCTCCTTGGATTGGTTTGTGTAGCAGATTGTAAGCATGTGCGCTCCTTGGATTGGTTTGTGTAGCAGATTGTAAGTGTGTGCACTCCTTGGATTGGTTTGTGTAGCAGATTGTAAGCATGTGCGCTCCTTGGATTGGTTTGTGTAGCAGATTGTAAGCATGTGCGCTCCTTGGATTGGTTTGTGTAGCAGATTGTAAGTGTGTGCACTCCTTGGATTGGTTTGTGTAGCAGATTGTAAGCATGTGCGCTCCTTGGATTGGTTTGTGTAGCAGATTGTAAGCATGTGCGATCCTTGGATTGGTTTGTGTAGCAGATTGTAAGTGTGTGCGCTCCTTGGATTGGTTTGTGTAGCAGATTGTAAGCATGTGCGATCCTTGGATTGGTTTGTGTAGCAGATTGTAAGCATGTGCGATCCTTGGATTGGTTTGTGTAGCAGATTGTAAGTGTGTGCGCTCCTTGGATTGGTTTGTGTAGCAGATTGTAAGCGTGTGCACTCCGCTTTCTGCTCTTTCTATTCTCCCCCATTGTGCTCCAGTTCACCCATGCAAGTTTGCGTCCTCGGGTACTCTTCATTTCTGCTCCAGGCATGAACGCCTTGTGCACTGAATGTGGGGGGAGCCATGGACCTGTCTGATGCTCACACCAGGTGCTACTTGTGCCTTGGTCTAGGACACCTGTAGGAGGTGTTCTCCGACCCCTGCGCAGGTTGCGTGCTTTGGATGACTAAGCAGGACAGGTTGGATGCGTTTATGTGCCAGATGCCCCCCTCTGGGGAAAGGGCAAGTCTGGGAGGGACACTCGCCTCTCTGCGGAAGTCACGCAGCTTTGCTCCACAGTTCAGCAACTGACAGCTATGCTGGAGACCCGCGCTGAAACTGAACCGGCTCCCCAGCACGTTCTCCCTGATGGGCCTATAGCGGAGGAGGATCCGACCATGGGTCCGGACTTTGAGGTGTTTGATGCGCTCTCCATAGCGGCTTCCAACACCATGTTTTCCGGTGTCTACCGATTTTATGACAGCCTAAGCCACAGTGCAGAGTGACTGATGATCTGCTCTGTAGGTTATATAACACTGCGGCCAGCATGGCGCATATTGGGAACTCGCTTTCCTGGCTGCTTCTTTCACAGTCATAAATGCTGCTTGATTCAGGGGTGGTTACCTCGATCAGCGATGCATCTCTTCAAGCTTTCGCTTTCATGTCACGTGAGCTTGGCCGTGTGATGTTCAACTGGCGAATTGGGCAGCACTTACAAATGACCCGTGTTTTTATTCCACAATTTTAAAGGGTTACCGCCTCCAGTTCAACCGGCGGGCCCCAACATTCTCTGGGGTCAGGTTTACACACGTCCTGGACCCCACTCAGTTGAGAAATGACAGGCCTCCTGGAGAAGGGTTCTGTGTAAGTGGTGCCTCCCTCCGAACGGCTCAGTGGGTTGTACTCTGTGTTTTCTCGGGTACCAAAAAAAAAAAAAGAAGGATGGTCTCCTCCAACCAATCCTGGACCTGAAGGGCCTGAATTTCCATCTAAAGCAGTACACTTTCCGGATGCTCCGGGTATAGAAAGTCTTACATACCGTGGAACAGGGAGATTGGTTTACGAGGTTGGGCATACCAATTCAATGTCCTCCCATTCGGTCTTTCCCTAAACCCCCCCGTGTATTCACCCGTTGTATGACCGCTGTTCCATCACCGAGTTGTACAGTATGGCGCTCTCACACACTGCCCAGACGGTAGCACATATCACCAGTCTGGGCATCAATGTCAATTATGGCAAGAGCCAGCTAATGCCAAGCCAGTCCATCACTTGTATCAGACTCGATTCAAGGAGCATGAGGGCATCTTTGATGACCCACCGCATAGCCAGTGTGCTCGACATTGTGCGTCGGTTCCAGGTGAACGCGGTCCTCGAAATGAGGGTTTCTTCAGGGCTTGAAGTCGTGCCTCCCTGACGCCTTGCAGCCAGGCCACTTCAAATGTGGTTGAACGCCATGGCGCTGCACCCCAAGTGGGACCAGCATGCTTGAATCAAGGTGATGTGTCGGTTTTGCCAGCTACTCCGCCCAGGGTGACGAGTCAGCTTTCTGACAAAGGGGGTCCGTATGGTGGCTATACCATCACGGCGTGTGGGGTTGACGACGGACGTTTCGCTCACCGGTTGGGGAGCTGTCTGTCACACCGACCAGCTCGGGGATTGTGGTCGCGAGTAGAAATAAAGTAAAGCAGAAATAAAATAAATAAATAAAATAAATTGTCAGCCTTTATTAGTAGTAGTTCCACGTGGATTTGTCAGAATTGTTTGGACACCATTTAAACGATGTGATCGATAATTTGGGATTTTTAAATTATAAGTAGAGGCTGATGGTACAACACTCTAGAACCCCAGAAATATAAATAATGGAATATTCAGCCATGGCTGTCTGCCTTCGATGCCGATGTGTCCTACTCTCATAATTGATGCAATGTTGGGAGAATGTTCATTATAAAAATAGTCTGTTGGTCACATTTAAGGACATTTTTTTCAAATAATGTTTATTTAAGATTAACCTGATATTGACATAAGAATAATTATATTGTTTTGCAGCAATAAAAGTTTCCCTCCTCCAAGTCTGTAGTGGAGTTAGGCATGACGTTTGTTTGTTTGTTTGTTTGCTACTAACTAGCCAGTTGACTGTCTTTTAGTTGTAGTTATGAGTTAGCACACAAGCTAACTGAAGTTCGTGGCACGCAGATAATACGTACACACAAATATCCTGGCAGTAGAAATGGTTTCAGATAGTAAATGTAGTTTGTCATCAAAACAGTAAAGAGAGATATTCATTGGCTCCCAAGCTCGCGAGTGAGTATTAGGCTTATCACCAAAATGCAGTTACCATAGTAACTGTTGCCAGTTTCAGTGAGCTGAAAGTAACAGATGTATGGAATAATGTCCCACACAGAGAGGGAGAGAGAGACAGAGAGAGAGAGAGAGAGAGAGAAACACAAACACAAAAACACACACACATACACACAAACAGAAACACAATACGCGCTCACACTCAGAAATGCAAACGCACACATGCTCACATGCGCACTTTCTGACATACAAATATGCACACACTCTCACCCTTATGGAAAAATAATATACTGCAGTATTTTGTAAATATATCAAAATGATCATCACAATATATTTTAAATATGCTGCAGTATATTACATTTCCATAAGGGCACACACACATAAACGTACAAAGAAACACGCACACTCCCCCTCTCACACACACACATACATACACACACTCTCTCTCTCTCACATACAGTACATACACAGAAACACACACGCACTCAAAAGTAACATACATACTCACATAAAATCATTGCAAGGTCTAAAAGTAAGGAGACTCATTCGGATACAGGCCACTCACAGAATAAAAGCACCACAGATGTTCTAGTTCCAACTTTGTGGTAATCCTCCAGCAGGTTTGTAGTTTTCCCAGGGCTTAGCTTCCTCTTAACTACTACAAGTGCTTAATAAAGCTTCCTTCTGTCTGTTTTCAGTGACGTTACCCTCTGGACTCTCTCAAAGCCCCTTGCTGATTATTCAAGATGCTTTCGAGAGGTTATGATTAATGAGAGTTTTGCTTGTTCTAGTTTTTTGCAGAGCGCCGATTCGCTCCAAAGTTCTCTCTTTTGGATCAACTTTTTAATGTCCAACTCTCATCCGCTTTTTAATGTCCAACTCTCATCCACTTATTAACGTCCAACTTTCATCAACTTATTAACATCCAACTTTCATCAACTTTTAATGTCCAACTCTCATCCACTTATTAATGTCCAACTCTCATCCACTTATTAACATCCAACTTTCATCAACTTTTTAATGTCCAACTCTCATCCACTTATTAACAGCCAGCTCTCATTCACTTGGGCACAAACTTGGAATGGACTGTCTGACGGATGCTCTGTTGCAAAACCTTAAAGTGATAATCGGATGGAACTGCTGTTCCAAAATAAGCAGGGAAACTCAGGAGAGAGAAAAGCTTTGAAGCTTCACTGTCGGGGCAGTGAGAACGTCAGGCACAATCAGGCTAATAAGGAACCTTTTCCCCTGCCAGAGACCTAGAATAACAACTCCAGCTCCACATGTTCTCCTGACATGATAACAATTATTTTCAATGGGACGACTGTACATTCAGGACAAATGTAAAGTTTAAATTGGGTGGGACAGGCATTCCACAGACGAGTTTCTCCTGGCATGCATAATGGAGAGGGAAGGAATCACATTTGCAAACACGCACACACACACAAACGCATACACACACGTGCGTGCACACAAGCACATGCACACACACACACACACACACACACACGCACATTCACACATCACACATATGCACACTTTAATCACCCCTGCTTTTATCACCACTGCTTTTATCACCAATATATTTATTTCCACTGCTTTTATCACCAATGTATTTATCACCACTGCTTTTATCTCGACTGCTTTTATCACCAAAGTATTTATCACCACTGCTTCTATCACCAATGTATTTATCACCACTGCTTTCATCTCGACTGATTTTATCACCAAAGTATTTATCGCCACTGCTTCTATCACCAATGTATTTATCACCACTGCTTTTATCACCAATGTATGTATCACCACTGCTGTTATCACCAATATATTTATCACCAATGTATTTTATCGCCACTGCTTTTATCACCAATGTATTTATCACCACTGCTTTTATCACCAATGTATTTATCGCCACTGCTTCTATCACCAATGTATTTATCACCACTGCTTTTATCACCAATATATGTATCACCACTGCTGTTATCACCAATATATTTATCACCAATGTATTTTATCGCCACTGCTTTTATCACCAATGTATTTATCACCACTGCTTTTATCACCAATGTATTTATCACCACTGCTTTTATCACCAATGTATTTATCACCACTACTTTTATAACCACAGTTTTTGTCACCAATGCATTTATCACCACTGCTTTTTTCACCAATGTATTTATCACCACTGCTTTTATCACCAATGTATTTATCACCACTACTTTTATCACCACTGCTTTTATCACCAATGTATTTATCACCACTGCTTTTATAACCAGTTTTTGTCACCAATGCATTTATCACCACTGCTTTTTTCACCAATGTATTTATCACCCCTGCTTTTATAACCACAGATTTTTTCACCAATGTATTTATCACCACTGCTTTTTTAAGTTAACCATGGTTGCGCAGCCGATGTCGCAGCTCGCAATGAGCATGTGGACGGTGCTCTACAGGTTATGCCACCAAGAAAACATCTCATCACCACTGCTTTTATCACCCACAGAAATACCCCTCTGCCCGCAGAAAATGCCTTTGTATTGGCACACTGGGTAAGAATTACACCTCCAGAAATGACACATCTTTACAATGTGAAACAATTGAAAAAGTTTGGATTAGGCTCCAATTAAAGTGCCAATTAACAGGTAAATTCATTACTAGTGCTCAGAATACTTAAATGGTTGATGTAATGGAAAAAGTAAATAGCAGTGAGAATGCCATTTATTGTGGTTTTTAACTGTCTGAACACTTTGGCCAAGTGTCACTGTTATATCTACACTGTTCTGATAATAATACACAAATCATATTTTGTAAGTATAGAGTTTATAGAATAACCAAATTGAATAACTACTTTATAGATTCGTGTTAGGACTTCCTGGGGTTTCTGTGCAAAAGAGAAACTTTGCATGAAGACCAAACCTGGAATTGTTTCGAGGTCTAATTATCTAATTATCCAAGTTATGTACCAACATAAAACTCAATAATGTGTGATTGACTGTGGTGGCAAATCAATAGAAACTCAGCCTGACCTTTGAATTGAAAGAGGAAGGATGCTCGTCATATAGCCATCCAATGACTGCACTCTATATAATGCCTTCCGTGAATGTTCCGTCCTCACATAGAGCCAGATTAATGAGCAGAGTGAGAGGCGTAGTTATGTTTATTGCTTGTTTACTTTAGCTGCTTTTCTAGCCGCAGGTCAGAGGATAGAACTCAGCGGGGAGGAGACCAGCGCTTCAGGGCTGAAGATTCCTTCTTCGTCTTTCTCTGTTTAGCACCCTCCAAATTAGCAGTCCTCTTTAACAGGCCGCACGCTCGGAGCAGCGCACTGTTTTTACCAGCTGTTGCAGAGGTACATTGTGGGTGACTGTTAGGGGCCACTGACGGCACGATGGGGACCCAGTGCTAGTCTGGGCAGCGGAGCAGATAATGGCTGCCCTCCGACATTGGGGACAGCTTGCTATTTTAATCACCGGCATATTCCATGGACACGCGGACCCACACTGCAGTAAAATACAAAGGCAAAAAAATAAAAAAAACACTTCTGATTTTCAACCTTCGGGAGATAATGAATTCGGCTTGCAATGCTATTGACTTTGCAGTGCACTTCACTTTACAAGGCTATTCAATTTGCAATGCTATTCACTTTGCAATGCTTTTCGCTTTGTATTGCTTTTCATAATGCAACACTATTCACATTGCACTGTTATTCACTTCTCAGGGTTATCCGACTTATTTATGTACATACTTTAGCATGATGTCTGAATAAGGCAGCAGGAGTAGGGTTCATTCATTAGAACTTATTGGGTCAATTGGAGTGCACTTTGCTGAAGTTACATCAGGTCTAAACCCCTGGACCACAGAACTGCATTACAACTGGAACAGCTAATACTTATTTCACAGATTTGCATAGCTGTTCCAGTTATAATGCAGTTCTGTCATCTAGTGGTTAAAACCTGAGTGTGACACTCCAGTTATGCATTATGCAATTGACCCTTTGTGTTTGTTTTACCAGTTTACAACTCAAAGCAAACTACTAAAATCTCCAGACTGCTGTTCATATCAAACATAGTTTTTCAGTTTTCCTCAATGTAAACAGTAAGGGAATTAGAATGAAGGAAACATAAATCTTGTTCACACCACATTTGCACTTGACAACAACCTTGGATTTGAAAGTCCTTCTGAATCAACAAGAAATTCAAGTTTCCTTTTCTTATAGCACAAGTAATGTTTTCCTGGCTCCATTTACTCTGAGGCCCTCCCAGTTTATGCCTGCGAGAGAGGAAGAAGAGCCCAGAGACGTGGCATCGACCTCTTCCAGTGATGTGGTATGTTTCTGCTGCAAAATAATAAGACCTAATGACATTTCCTTTGAGCCTGAGATAACACACACCGGCCTACTGACAGCCTCAGTCAGACACATTTCTCCAGGTTCATAGAAGCCTATTAAAAATGAAGGACGGTCTAATTAAACACCATTAGTTAAAGGGTGGGAGGGGAAGATGGGGGAGGGAGGAGGAAGGGCGAGAGGGTCATCTCTTCAGAAAAGATACTGCTTTATTGTCTGGGACTGCATCACATGCAGGGGTACTTTACCGGGTCCACGGAGATCACAGGACCATTATCACACCTATTACAAGGCCGTGCAGAGACCTTTTGAGGGGCTGGTGCTCAAAGTGAGAAAAGGGCACCTCAAGAAACGTTTTGAAAAACAGCACTGAAATGCTCATTTCCAGTGCCTTTTCTGTTAAAAAATTATAATCAAAAGCACTCCAAACAAGCTATACTGCAAAACAAACCAATCTTTTAAAAACATTGAATTTGTGCTCTTGCAAAATTTCCCTACCGCCCTTTCTTTTCTTATGTAACTGGATCACATGCTGTATTCTGTTTCTATTTAAATACTTCAGCAACAAACTAATACAAAAACATCATATATTTAGGTATATCACTGCCTCTCACTACTGTCACCATTACTCCTACCTGCTGTGGCTCAGAGGGCTCAGTTGAGCTGCAGCAGCTTGCCTCACTCCCTTCTCCCCTATCATCTTGAATCTAATGTTAATAATATGAGGTCAAATACAAGCCTTATTCACTTTATTTCATCAGGAGGAAAA
The DNA here is from genome assembly GCA_029718625.1 of Synaphobranchus kaupii. Taxonomy (NCBI): domain Eukaryota; kingdom Metazoa; phylum Chordata; class Actinopteri; order Anguilliformes; family Synaphobranchidae; genus Synaphobranchus; species Synaphobranchus kaupii. The sequence continues at coordinate 46,930,137 of CM056378.1, forward strand.
TAGTTTGTCATTATCATATCACATTTATCTAAATAATGAAAATGACTACTTAAACCATGTCAAATGCAAGTTTGAGTGGACTGGCTAAAGTAAAAATTCGCTAGCCTATGTGCTGGCCCAACCTTGGTCCCTGTGTACGAAGGCTATGCTGGTTTTCTTCCAACCAGTTGCAATCCCAGAATTTTGGCAACCTTTTAACCGCAGCTTCTCATTGGGTTTCAACGCACAGGGGGCAAGTAGCCTAGCCTAGTTTGGCCTTCAAAGACTCCTTTTCGAGAACGGGAAACTCAAGAGTATGCTCACGCGTGCGTCTCTTTGTGTATTTTCGGTTTTGTCTTTGTTTATTCAGAACATGTTTTGAATAACAGTAATGAGGTTGTGCTATGCACGAACATAAATGATGGGAAAAAACCTTTCAATTTGGTTAAGGTCAAGGTTTGGGTTGAAAAAAGTGAACCTATCTTTTAAACCAGTTTAGCCTATACCTTGAAGTAGATGCAGCGCACCACTGTCATAAACACTCAGATGACTGACACCACCGGAGTTCTGGGCAGACCGCTTTTTGTCTGGGCAGAACCCTCCTCTACAGTCTATGGGCAAAGGACCCTGACATACCATTCCAAGCATTGTGATGGTTGCTCTGCCCTCAATGCTCAGATTGATGATGACTTGTTGACAGTGCTCTTGCAGCATGCCTTTCAAACTAAAAGTAAATGGCGAACGTTTTTTTTCCCGTACAAAGTTTAACTGTTTCCTACGTCCTTGAATGGGGCACATCGGGCACTTGGATCAAAAGAGGCAGGTACTCGGGCACCCAGAGCTTTTCTCTGCACATGCCTGCTCCACACCAGCCAGTTTTCTCCACCCATTTGTGGCAACTGAGTTCTAAATCCTGTCCCCTTTTTGTGGTACTCCATTCCTGGAGTACTTTGTGATCCCCTCACGGTCGCGTCTGGTCCTCCGACCCAGCCACCTCAGACAAAGTCACTGTGACGTCACCCATTGCCTTTCCACGGGCCCGTAAAAGCCATTTTGAGTCTCCAGAAGTCTTTTTCGCTGCCATGTTTGTATAAACTAAGTCTGCTCAGTGGAGCTGAAGTTACGTAGTAGGGAGCAGGGTCATCCGTATATGGTCATCATGCTCCGGGCACAGTATGATTGACAGTTCAGGTTAGCCCATGACCTGACCTTAACCCACCATTTTCTATTGCAAAACGAACTTGCGGTAAACCTCCTTGACTAGCTAATGTTTTATAATATAACAATTTAATCCTTTAAAACCGGAGCGTTCTAATTTCGGAACAAAATGGTTCAGATGGTTTGACGTATAATAGCTCTGCCATCCAATCACTGATTTTCTTTTTTGAAAAATGCTAGTTACAGATGACAAAATAAGCTACAATTGCATATAATTGGTTCATGAGCTTAGTGGGTGGGGATTTATTTATAGACCGCTAGATACAACCGCACGTCAACCACGTAAATCACCATTTGCCTCACCACGGGCGGAGCGGACCACCTCGGAGAGAAGACTATCGTCTGAAGACTTTGCTGCGACTGAGGGAAAGTCAGTAAACCCCCTGAGGTAAGAAGTATTTAAGATAATAATTAACCATAGATAATACTTCAGAAACTATTTTATTTTGAATAAAATCCTGTTTTTGTCCTGCAGACTTTCTCAGATTTTCACTTGAAATTTGTTAAGTTAGCTGACGTTCGGCTCTAGCTTCAAATGATGCCACTGTGTTATTCTTCCCCTAGCTCGTTTCGAGATTAAATTGTGAAAAAGTCTGTCATACAATGAATAAGAGAAGTGATAATGTTAGATGTGAATATTTTCCGTATCTTAGTGTAGACTTTGATAACTAAATAATAGCTAACTAAAGCTAAACCAGTAACGTTAGTCTAACAGCGAGCTCTCATCGTCTCACCGCGCGAACAGCCATTTTATTTTCTGCGTTTTTGTTTTCTTAATTTGAAATGTTAGCTCTGCTGTCTGTCTTGCTAGCTTTATAAATGTTATACTCAACTATTAGTCTTATCAATAGCAAGTACTAACTAGATAGTGTTTTAACATAACGTTATGTATAAATATGAAGGTTGTTGTTGATCAGTCCTGTCGAAAATGAATGGAGTAGGGAACTAAACAGCAAGCATTTACTAACGTAACGTCAGCTTCACGTTTTATTTTCTGACTCACGTTTTTGACTTGAGCAAGATTAGCCTGTTTAGACAAATATGACAAAAAGACATCATTCAGTTGAGCCAATGTCACTGATGATTTAGGTCTGTTCATTCAAAACAATATTTTATATTGATGGACATTATGCTAAGTAGTCTAACATTGTGTTATTGTTGTGCTTTTTATCTAACGTTATTCTGGAGCATAAAGTGTTTTCTGTAAAATATCATTCTCACTATACAACCCTTTAATGACTCAGAAATGGTTTTATATGTTATGGATTAATGAAATGGCAACTGATAATATATTTATCTATTACAGCGATGCATGGACATTATGCTTCTGTCCACAATAGCTATTTTATCTATTCCTGACATAAGCATAAAGCAGTTGCTGTAACATGATGTTATTGAAAGTATACAGCCCTTTAATGACTCAGAAATGGTTTTGGATTAATGAAATGGTAAATGATTGCATATTTATGTATTGCAGCAAAGGATGGACATTTAGCCATCTGATACAGTCCCTGAAGAGAAGGAGGGTGCTGAGGGTCATTGCAGAGCAATCTTCTTGATTTTTTAATATATTGAAGGTATTTATGCTTGACCATAGATTTGTCTGCTGTATCTGTACTAATACTTTAATGATTTTACTGTAAATAAATAATTTTACGGGCATCTAAACTGATATTTGCCATGGGTTGTATCTTGTTTTTATTTGTTTTGCAATGTTATCCATTTACTTAGTTCATCCATTCACTATGCTATGCATTTAAACAATAAAATAAAGTGTGTTTCATTGAACACATAAATTGTATATTTCAGTGGATGTGTCTTTCAATTTTGCATTATATCAACCGATTCTCAAGTGGCCCATTAGGAGTATGGATAAGTGGTAATGTGAAATGTCAATGAACCTAACATTCTAATTACATTTTTTTTGCCTTTTCCCATACATCACTAAGATGTTATAACTTTTGAGCAGTAAATGATAAGTCTCTTCTGATTTGTACTCTATATCACTACAAAATAGTGAAGATACCACACAGCTTGTCTCCCTCGATCTTGAACATGAAATGTTTAAAAACCTCGATTTCTCATGGAGAATAGCCATTTAGAAAGTTTTTTTATGATTATTTATTTTGTGAATTGTTTTAATAACTGATGGTATTGTGTTAAAGTAAGCATATTATTGTATATAGATGGAAAGCTCCAGTTATCCTGTTTAAAATGGTATATTATCTTTAGGGGTGTAACATAATATGATCACACCAGAAACAGTTTTGCATACACATGTCATATTTTCAATGAACCTAACATTTTAACGCGTTTTTTTTAGCCTTTTCTTACCCATCATTGAAGTGGTTATAACTTTTGAGCAGTAGAAGATAAATCTATTCTGATTCCTATTCTATATGACTCACACCATGGTGAAGATGTCATGCACTCTAAGTTCCCCTCTATCTTGAACATGAAATGGGTAAAATAGTAGGTTTCTCATTAGAAAATAGCCATTTAGAACGTTTTATGAATTTAGTTGGTGAATGTATTTCCATAATTGATGATATTGATGATATTGCCATCAAGTAATCCTATTAAGCCCCAGTTATCCTGTTTACAATGGTATATAAAGTTTAGGTATCTGATCTGTAATATGATCTCACCACAAACATTTTTGCAACGCACGTTAAGAAATAAAATGGAATAGAATGTTGACCCAATATTCGCTCAGGCTGGAACGGATTCATTTTCATCCACAATTTTACTGTGTTATTTATTTGCATTGAATGTGTGAAATTCATCACTAACGTTTATTCATTTATTTTCAATTTATGTTCAGCTAACATCAGCCAATTTGATTAGCTAGCTAGCATACCAGCTTGCCAGTGAGCTCGGTAGGCAAGCTATGACTAGTAGACGCACTTGCATTACAGCACATGGGTAACACTATGATTGCCATATTCTTCCTATGATTGCCATCAACTATATTGACGGTCAATCAATCAGATACTCATGTTATTTTTTGTGTGATCATTTCTTTATTGTATTTTGTGTGTTTTAAAATATACAAAAGAAAAATACAGTGATTTCTGAAACAAACTATTTACAATTGCCCAAGAGTATGAAGCAACAATAAAATAAATCAAGTCAGATACATTGTGTGTGTTAAAAAGTATCTACATATTCACATATCAATCACGATACTATTCACATTAGCTCCAACATATAGTATATGTGATACAGTCGCACCGTAGTATGTACACATGGGGGGCCATTTTACTTGGGGGAGAGATGGGGGTCAAGTAAATACATAACAATAAAAATAAATAAATAATATACATTTATAATAGAGGGTTACAATATGAAATGTCACAGGTCAAGCCCTCATTAGCTGAAGTTGGTCTTGTGCAATCGTCCTCCATGATTGTATCGTCTTTGGTCTAGCTTTATTGCCCTTTGCAATTGAGCCTTCCATCAGAGCAATATCCCTAAAATTTGAAAGCCAAATTGTTTTAATTGGAATGATGGGATCCATCCATAGCTGTAGGATGGCTTTCTTAGCGGCAGTTATGGCAGCTAGCAAAATTCTCTTCTGATGTTTAGAGGGTGTCAACAGTGGAGCGAGTGTAATATGAAATTATCCAAAAAATTTACCCAATCACGGTGCGCCTACAGCTTCCTCGTTCCATGAGGATTCACCAGACGTTTCACGTCTCCTGGCTTAAGCCAGTGCTCGTGAGCACGTTGGCTCCGGCCGACAAGCCACTGCCTCCTCCTCGGTTCATTGGGGGAGGTCTGGTGTATACAGTGCGGTGTATTCTGGCTGAGAGACGTGTGGGCAGAGGGGTCCAGTTCCTCATTGATTGGGAGGGCTATGGCCCTGAGGCCCTGTTGGGTTCCTTCTAGGAACATTTTGGATCCGGGACTTATTAATGACTTTCGCAAACATAGTTCTGAAGGACCGTCTGGGACCACTCCTTAGACGGGGGATGCTGTCATGGTTTTAATCTGGATTGCTCTTTTCTGGCAGTTGTGGCGACTTCTGGCTGCTAGAGGGCACTTGCGTCGTTTCTTCTCCTCGTTGAGACCTAATTGTCTTAATTGGCTTCAGGCGTATACCTCTATTTAAGCAGGGCGTTTTCTTTGTTCCATGCTTTTGTGTAACCTCTGGTCGCTCAAGCCGGTAATCTCGGTATAGGAAACTTCGTAATAATAATAATAAATAATAAACTTTATTTGTATAGCACCTTTCATACATAAAATGCAGCCCAAAGTGCTTCACAACAATAGAAAACAAAATACAGAACAAAAGCAATAGAAGAAAAATAGACATAAAAGGCAATAGAACATTTACGTAGAAGACAACCTTTCCTTTCTGCTTCTTGCGAAAGGTTATGTTGGAACTGTTTATTTGAGTTTATAGGATTTCGTCCTTTGAGTTTTTCTTTATCCTATTCTCTACGAGTTTCTTACCTTGGTTTTCTCTGTCAGTCCTCTTTGAGACTGTAACCTGTGATACCTATTTATTTTGCCCCTCCTTTATATTTGCTCAATTTATTTTGCATTGAACTGGAGGTTTTTTCCTTTTCTGATCTGTCTGTACTGACTCGTGTTTTCGAGTTCTTCCGCCCTCTTTTCTGAGTAGTTTTCTGTTGGCATTATAGCCTCTATATCTGTTAGATTAGCCTCTATATTGAGCCAGGGTACCCATGAATCTGTTTCAACCCATGTTTGAAGTGCTCTAACCCGAAAAGCTAAATAATATAATTTTAGATTTTGGAGGGACAAGCCTCCATGTCTTTTCAGACGTTGAAGTATACTGAGGCATATCCTTGGCCGTTTATTGTTCCATATAAATTTAGATATGGTGGAGTTGAACTCTTTGAAGAAGCTTTGATAAGGTGCAATGGGTAACATTGAGAAAAGAAAGTTAAATCTGGGCAAAATATTAATTTTAGTAGTTGCAATTCTCCCATGTAGTGACATACACAAAGGGAGCTACCTCTCCAGATCGAGCTTGACCTTGTTGAACGAAGTTGTATAATTGTTTTTGACTGTCATTCCTATCAATGTGAATATCTGTATTCCTAGATATGTAAACTGATTTGAGACTGGAATCACTTTAGGTAATGCGCTAACAGCTGATTTAGCAGACAAGTTGAGGGGCATCAGAATCAATTTATCCCAATTAATTCTATATCCTGAGAATTTGCCAAATTGACTAAATAATTTGAGACAGTGCAGAATGGAGTCTGTGATATTAGATAAATAAAGCAGGATATCATCTGCATAGAGGGATATATAATGATTAGAACCTGAACAGAATATAGGAGAGATAACCAAACGTTTTCCAACTGCTTGTGCCAGTTGTTCCAGAGACAGTGCAAATAATAATGGGGATGGGGGCATCCTTGACAGGTGCCACGATTCAATTTGAAAGGCGGAGATTGACAGGAACTGGTTCGTACACTAGCAGATTAATTGTTATACATTATTTGTACAATGTATGTATTCATAACCAAACACAAAATGTTCAAGTACAGACCAGAAAAAAACCTTCTCTGCTCAGGGTTTGTCGGAACGGTCAATGATATGGAGAAGTCTTCGTACGTTGTCAGATGCATATCTCCCCTTCAGAAATCCAGTCTGATAAAAATTAATTGCATTTCCTACAAATTGTTCAAGTCTAATTGCCAGAACCTTTGCAAAGATTTTGGTATCAGTTGAAATAAGGCTTATATGTCTAAAACTTGAGCAATTGTGAGGGTCTTTCCCTTTAAAAAAAAATCTAAGTTATTAAAGCAGTGTTCTGATCTCTATGAAGCGATCCCGTTTCCAAAGAAAAGTTGAGGGAGTCCAGTATAAGTGGACTGGTTATATCCCAAATTTCAGATATCAGTCCTCTGAGGAACAATGTACAAGCAGTAGCATCCATTTGTGTTTCTAATGTACAGTTGCCTATAAAATGTTCTAAATGTAGGATATTATTTATTTCTTGCGGTTTAGTGAGAAGGGAGTCACCATGTTTTATTGCATTTATGCTTGCCATAGCGTCTTTGCGCTTTAGCCTAAGTGCTAATAGTTTATTTGGCCTTTCTCCATTATAATAGTATGACAGTTTTGTGCGGTGTGTATGTAATGATACAGCTTTTTGTAATGATAATGCTTTGAATTCAGATCTTATGATAGTCAGTTGCTTTGCTCTATTCTTACAGAACTGTGTTTTCTGTTTGCTTTTTAGATTGATTTTACATTGAGTAGCTGAGAAGGCCATACAGTTACGCCTTATAAAGCATTTTGTTACATCCCATAAGACCTGATGATCTTTGGCAGAGTCTGCATTTAGTTTTATAAACTCCCGCAACGCTTCTGTTAACTGTAAAATGAAATCTAAGTTCTGCAAAAGAGAAGTATTGAAGCGCCAGGTTTCAGTTTTGTTCATATGAGATCTATCCAGAAACGGGTCACAAACTGCACTAAAATCTAACTAGTTGGTATTCTGGATATTGTATCAGCTTGTTCGAAATGTTTTGTAGGAATATGGGATTATGCTCATTGGGGGCATATATGGAAACAAAAGTGTCGTACTTCGTGTTCGTGTTCCACGTAGCCTACCGAGTACGAATTTGGCCCGTGTCATCCCCGCATGTTTTATCAATTATAAATGATAGTTTCCTTGCAGTCAATATTAGTAGACTACTCCTTTAGTATTTGTGTTCGCTGACGAGTGGGATAGGACTCAATAATGTTTATTCTGAAAACGTCAGCTGATTTCAAATGGGATTACTGAATAAGCACAACCGACGCCTTTTTGTTTTAAGTTAATTGATGCGCTTAATAGCCCCGTTTAAACCGTGGATGTTCCACGAAAGTACATTTATAGCCATAGTCTATCTATCACTAATAAACATATTTATGGAGATGCAATCAACAATGGAAGCCGGTCCCTCCCCTCCCTGGTCATAATAAACTATGGTATTGAATAATGGCATCAAAATTGACAACAGGTTGAGCACTTCATAAAAACAAACATTGCAAACACAGACATAGTAACAAAATAAGGCAACTAGCAGAGAGAAAGGTAGGCTACAACAATGAGTGACACCTGGCTTCAAAACCGATGTCGACGGCAGAAAGTGTCTAGGCGCCTTGTTGACCGACGACGTCGCTGTAGTAGGCTATTGACGTTCGTCGTTTTGCCAGGGCATTCGTTGGTTGACAATTCCCTCTAATATGAATTATCATATTAAAATAGGACGGGCTTTGTTTTGCAGTGTGTGTTTTTATGACATAAATTCAGCGAACGTATCTGCAAACGGTAACTTTTAACTTTGAAATGAGATACAGAGATAGCTAACTTAGGTGTATGGGCTTCTTTTACCTATTAGTGTCACCCGTCCCAAAATTACATTACATTACAATTATTTGGCAGACTCTTTTATCCAAAGCGACGTACAATAAGTGCAAATTGAAGGTCATTGACGTGACTACAAAGCAGATCCGACAAGGCACAACTTTCTCACAATGTAGAAGCTATCCCTAGTAATGAATATGAATAGTATACACAGTCAGCTATACATTCTGAACTATAAAACAAAACAAAAAAAGAAACAAGTTAAATAGAAAACAAGCACTATAGAATTGGACCTATATAGGTAGTTTAGTCAAGGTGTAGTCTGAAAAAGTGTGTTTTCAGACCACGACGGAAAACAGACAGTGTTTCAGCTGAGCGAAATTCTATAGGTTAGCTAACGTAGGATATATGCGCAATCTTTTTCGAGAGAGCTTAATAAACAAACAGTGATGGCTTTATACGTTGATATTCAAAACACACCCGTACGTGTCTTGCTACAATGACAACCCTCATCTTATCGATTCCGTGTCTTTTGATACCTGCTTTCCATTTGTACTAAAAATGCACCCGCAAATACCTTTCCCAAACTTCCTGTGGCAAAGTAATCTATTTACATGACCACCTCCCACTATTTCGCAAAATAAAAGGAAAAATAAAAGGAAAATAAAAGTTATTCTATTCCATTCTAAATAACATAGCAAAAATGAGAAATCAACGTGACTTTCAATTTTAGCACACACAATCCTCTTTAAACCTCTTTAGGACAAATTTTTTGCGGGTGGTAACAATTGTACATGTTTTTGTGCACATGCAAACCTTTAGTAAATCAACCCCTAAGAGTAGAGCAGGCTATTAGACTGCTGGTTCTGGGGACCAAATACAACCAGCATATGGGGGACATGTTTGGCCTCAGGAAAAAGAAGGTAGTGTGCTACTAACCCTCATTAGACACTCACCTGTCCGATTCTGATCCTTTCTGTCTAGTTTCTCTCATAATGGCCAATCAGTGACTGGAAAAACCTCACTGGCTCACTTATCCTCCTGAGACCTGGCAGAAAAAAAAGCTTAAGTATTAGACAATGTTTTGCCATATTTCTTGGTTGTTGCAGATGTATATGTATTTAATATAACACACATACATATGTGTATATATATATATATATATATATATATATATATATATATACATATGTATATATATATACGTATATATACAGTGGGGTGCAAAAATCTGGGAACCCCTGATCAAAATGCCTTTTACAATTAATATCTAACTGAACAGAAGCTAACCTGACCTCTAAATGGTTTGGCAGCCTTCTGTTATCTCTACGGTCGTTTCCTCTCGGAGCTACTTGAGGGCGCTCTTGTTATACTTTTACACCGCTCGTGCCGTGTTTTCCCTGCCTCTTGGTAATTATTCGGCGCACATGTTTCTGGGTTCCTGCTGGCTATAAAAGCTCCGTGCTTCCGCCTTTCGGTGCTTCTGTATTGTCATTCATACTTTACCTCGAAGCCGGTACGGTTTAGGCTCTAAAAAGTGACCACTTCACTTCTAGGCTCTGCTTAAAAGTAATGCAGGACTGGCTTTTTAGTTGCATTAGAGTTCCTAGGTTAGGATTTGTTTCCTCTTCTGCTCCTTCTGTCCCTCACTCTGGTTTTCCGTTCTGTTCTCGCTGATACAGATTTCCTTTATTACCTCCTTTTCGTACCTCTCTAATGAAGTGCTCTCTCTTATTGAGAGTAAGAGGTTTCTTTAATTTTCCTTTTGTTTTGCTTCTCGAGTTTCGAGTTCTCGCCCATTCCTCTGGGTCGCTATTATTTCTCTTTTGTTTTCCTTACCTCTGCTTAGTACGCTCTCTCATATAGAGAGCGAGAGGTAATTTTCTCCTTCCTTTCTCCGCTCGAGACTTGAGCTTTCACCCACTTTATCTGGGTTGTTTTGATTTGGCTTTTGCCGGGAGTTTTTTTCCCATTCTTTATTTCCTCCCCCTCTGATTATTTTCCGCTTTGTGGTGTTATCACTACGGTGATCACTTTTAGATTCCTTCTCTGTTGCGTCTGTTAAAGCAAGATTACTTTTAATTTAAATTTTTTACAGTTTCAAAATAATAGAAAAAGGAAAACAACCCTGTGAAAAAGTTTGGGAACTGTCAGTTAGTACTTTGTAACTCCTCCTCGGGCAACTATAACAGTTTCCAAATGCTTCCTGTAGAGTCTTTCAATTCTTGCTTTTGGAATTTTCCCCCATTCTTCCTGGCAGAACACCTCTAGCTCAGAAATATTCTTCAGCCTCCTTGCATGCATGACATGTTTGAGATCTCTCCACAGATTTTCAATAATATTCAAGTCTGGGGACTGTGGTGGCCATACCAAAACCTTTATCCGTCTTTCCTGGAGGTACTTCATGGTTGATTTTGAGGTAGAATATTGTCTTGCTGGAATACCCAACCTCTCTTCAACTTCAATGTCTGGACGGACCTTCGAACATTAGCCTCTAGAATTTCTTGATATTTGGTGGAATTCATTCTACCTTCCACCCACACAATATTTCCTGTGCCCCCCGCTTGCCACACAACCCCAAAGCATAATGGATCCACCTCCATGCTTAACAGTTAGCCAGGTGTTCTTCTCTACAAATGCTCCACCCAGTTTGTTCTCCGAACATACCTTCTTTGGTTGTGGCCAAAAAGTTCCATTTTGGCTTCGTCAGGCCGAAACACATTGTTCCAAAATGCTTCAGGCTTCTCAAGGTTTTCTTTTGCATACTTCAGATGCTTTAAGGCTTCTTTCTTGCAACTTTGCCATTTAGGTCGTTGTTGTTTACAGTATGTTGTATTGTTGGCCTGTGAACAACAAGACCTACGTCTGCTACTCTTTTTTGTAGCTCTTTTGCAGTGATGTGTTGGTTCTTCTGAGCATTTCTCACCAGGTCTCAGACCATTCTATCTGAAATTGTTCTTAGTCTTCCAGATTTTGCCTTGACTTCAACTTGACTTCAACCATTTTCTGATAATGTTTCTGACAGTGGAAATAGGTAGTTTGAATCGCTGAAAGAGTTTTTTTTAGCCTTCTCCTTGTTGGTGTAAGTGAACTTTATCTTGATTCTGACATCCTTGGACAACTGTTTAGAGGAACCCATGGTTGTTAACACCAGACAGTACAGCAACCACAGTCGGATGCTTTAGAAGGCATGGTTACTTCAGAATAAATAGTTCAGCCCTGGAATTATATTCACCTGACCCATTGAAGCCCTAACGAGTAAATCACCTGGGCCTTAGTAATCATCTTTTTAAAAAGTAACAAAGAATAATCCAAAAGGGTTCCCAAACTTTTGCACAGGGCCTTTTTCCTTTTGTTATTATTTTGAAACTGCAAAAAATGTAAATAAAAAGTAATCTTGCTTTAAAACATTTGTCATGTTTAACTTTGTAACATTTAGAGGTCAGGTTAGCTTCTGTTCACTTAGATACTCATAACATCTGAACTTTGTGGCAAAATGTATTTTATATTTAATACAAAACAGTGATTCAATTGTGAAAGTGGCATGTATAAATATAATAAACTTGACTTACACTCCTTATAGTGCTGTTTTTGAGTAGTTTCCTTTGGGTGTATGTGTGTGCTCACGCTGCGGACTGCGCTCCCTGTCCTATGTTTCTGCTGTGGGGCAGCGGAGCACTCTGCCCCACCATTGCTAGGGAAACGACGTGATCCTGATCTGCGTAAGCAGGGAAAACCTGCCGCAAATTATGTTGGGCAGAGGGGCAGAAACATTTCTGCCCCTACTAATTCTGCCTAGCAACAGGTGGCGAAAAAATAATAAAGTTAACGTGGGCTGACATGACCAGGAAATAAACATAAACAAAGTCAATTCAGTGTATGTGTATCGCTAATGCTAGCCAGCTAAAGTTTTCCATTAGTTTCATTTTATTTTGTCATAGGTGTCAAGTTTGCCCATATAAAATAAGTTTTTTCCACCATTTCGAATGTATACAGCCGTATAAGGTTATGAGGCCGTGGGAAAAGCAAGTAGCGCATCAGGACTGTAAGTTATGATCTAAAAATATGCTTTATGACAACGAACCACAAAGACATTGTAGCCAGTAGCCCACAAGACAGGCTACCTAACAACTAGCTATCTAACGTTAGTTAACCTAGCGAACAGTTAGCCAAAATGGACTGTAATGTTCTGTATGACTGTAATGTTCATGCTTATGCAATTTTTACCGATATTAGAGAATGTTCCGTTGCATTTTAATGTGGTGGCCTCAATTTAGCGAGTTTACTACAAGTTTCATTGTAAATCGATTCATGGCTAACTAGTCTTTAACACCGTTAACTGTTACTACAAAATTATAAACACATGTACATTAATGCTAACATAGCCTAATTAGGCTATAAAAGTTAGTTAGACTAGTAAGATAGCAAAACTGCATTAAAAGCGCCACAAGCTCATGCAACAGGACTCCTGCATAATTTAGGAAATTGTGGTAGGCCTATCCATGTATCTCTCCTGCACTAGGTTGTAAGAGTGTGGGGTGTCTCAGTGACTGTTTAACCATTTTAAAATGAGCACCTTGCTGAATTTGTTACACACTCATTATTATGTGAAAAGAAAAATACAGGAATATATTAAATAAACTTGAATCAGACAAATAACTGTGCGGCTAGTGATTTTAATAGATAATAGATAATGTTCTATACGGTTTTTGGTGAATTAATGCAGTTTTGCAGGCGTGAATAAGGGCAGATCTGTCCAGAGGTTGACACCTATGTTTTACCTTATTGAAGTTTCTTTAATTTCAGGTTTGATGAACGATTTATTTATTTTTACGATGAATCATAGTCTACATGCCGTCAGTAGGCTAAGCGGCATTGTAAAAAGCTTAGGCTAATTACTTGGTATCATTCACTTTAGCTATGTTAAGGTATGTCTTAACATAGCTAAAGCAATACCAAATATTTGTATTAAATGTTTGCATATTTATTTGACATTTATCTGATAATTCTCTTTATTATAATATGCCGTTGGCATGCTTTGCATTTTAGCTCGGCTATAATTGTATTAGTTCTGGATAAACTTGATCAAACTTGTTTTCACTTTCCTACAAGTTAACAACGTGTCATATGCTTGTATTTACGGTTTTTTCATAAAGCATGCAAGTTATTGAAGAAACGTCTGTCTCATCCTATTACTTTGTTGCAGTATAGGCAACCTCAATGTAGGGTTCTGTGTTATGCTGAAGCGATACATTGTATTCCGTTTTGAAATCTTTCTGCTCCCTGGCACTTAGGCTTACAGTGCAGCCCATAGCATAGGCCTACCGTAGACTAATTGGCTATCTTTATTTTTTGATGGTGACATCATACAAAACTGCCCCTCCAGAAATGTCATGCTAAAATCGCCACTGTATATATATATATATATATATATATATATATATATATATATATATATATATATATACTGTATATAAAATATTATATATGCATATATATTATATATATTAAGTTTAAAAAGTGACCTCTGCAGGAAGCAGTGATTTGATTTAATGACCACATTAGGATGCCATTTGGCTGTGCTGCTGAGGAGATGGATATTGTTTAAGGGATTAAAATGAAATTTTAGCCACAACTCATGTACACGTATATCATTGTTGTGCAAAGGGCCATGGGAAATACTGTAATAATTAAAGATATTTATTTCAGTGGAGCAGCTGTTTCTTCCCATTTATCACAAAAATAGCAAAAAATCAGTCATCAGCAGAAATCGACACAGAATGCACTTACAGTGCAATCAGTTAAAAAGGAGACATTTATTAGCTGGAAAAACATACAGGCAATGACTACATATACTGCAAGTGTTAGTGACTTTATGGCTTTCATGGCAAGCATTGCAATGTGTCATCTCATGACATCTGGTCTGTGCATTTGGCAATTTATGCAGTTCTATGTCTTTGTCTCAAATACAGCTCATTTAGTCTGAATGGATATCACTGAGATGAGGAAACTGCTGAAAGTAGGATTAGCCTTTATAATTGACACTAGAATGCCAACAGCAGCCTGTCAGCACTTGGAGGTGTTATATATTGAATATCTCTGCCATTATTAAAGCTGTGCCTTTCCCCATTTATGACCTTTACTAAACATGTGACTCAAGAAATCTCACATAACCATTTGAGAGGGACAGTGCCTGTTGGCACTGCATTATTCTAACTTAGGGCTTGAAGTCCATTTAAACTATTAGAAATAGTTTTTAATGACAATGTGTGAAACAAAGCTGTCATCAATAGCCTGCTAATTACAGTATAATTATGAGATAAAATGTTATTCATGCTGATTTGTCATAAACAGAGCCATTCTTTTACAGGCACAGTCAAATGTATAAAGTAAAATTTCCTGAGACAATCTTGGCAGAGTGAATTGTACTGAATTGTACACTTTGCGATAGAGTGTGTCTGTGCCAATTTACCATGGCACAAAAGCAAATAGATACACAATAAGTATTGGCGATGCTTCTTATTTTCTTATGTTAAATGAACAGGTTTCAAATGTATCCTTGTACATGTCTAAACACAGCAAATGTTTTACTTTTGTGATGGTGGGCATTACATGAAGTAATTACACTGTAACATGCGAATGCTGAAAGGATTCACTTGGTCAGTATAGGTAGCACAGAATTGCAGCCATTCTAGTGTTAACAGCAATACTGTAAAATGAGGATATACGTTAACAGGAG
This sequence comes from Synaphobranchus kaupii, assembly GCA_029718625.1. Classification (NCBI taxonomy): domain Eukaryota; kingdom Metazoa; phylum Chordata; class Actinopteri; order Anguilliformes; family Synaphobranchidae; genus Synaphobranchus; species Synaphobranchus kaupii. Next base: position 46,945,412 of record CM056378.1, read on the forward strand.
CAGATACAATGAATGGTGGCATAACACCATTCAGTAGCTCTATCTTAGCAATGTACATCTGGTGCACTTTGTGACTCAGGTCCTATCTCAGGTAAAATGAAATTCCCTATGTTGTGGCTTTGTTGTAAAAATGTTTCAGCGCCAGAAGTAGAACTTAATGTCTAAACTGCTTTTTAGCTGGATAAATATTAGTTGTCACATGTTACAAGAACTGATCGGAACCAATCACAGACACCAGAAGTAATAGGAATAGGCTTTATTCGTAGTCGACAAACACAGGTCAATGTCCAGCAAACAGTGCAACCTTTTGGCCGACCGTGTACTTGGGGGCAGGGTGTCGACGACGGTTGGCCTGGGCTTTCATCCCGGAGAAGTGTTTGAGGAGAACGGACCGGGCCCTCCTCCAGGTCCTCCGGGCATGGGATACCATGGCCTGCGCTGAGGGGGTCTCCACCTCCCTCTCCTCCTCCGTGGAGACATTCCCGTGGAGGAGACAGGGAGGGTGTTGTAAGCGTACTCGATCCAGCAAAGACAGCTGGACCAAGTGGTAGGGGATCTCTCAGCGAGACAGCACAGGCCCTTACCTAGCTCTTGATTAAGACATTCAGTCTGGCCGTTGGTCTGGGGATGGAACCCAGAGGAGAGGCCAGGGGTAGCTCCAATAAGCGCACAAAAGGAACGCCAAAACCTGTTGCAAACTGAGGCCCACTGTCCGAAATGACCTGCAGGGGGAGGCCATGAAGACAGAAGACATGCTGAACCAGCAGCTCAGAGGTCTCCTTGGCAGAGGGGAGTTTAAGCAGCACCACAAAGTGTCCGGCTTTGGAAAAACGGTCCACAATGGTAAGGACCACAGTGTTCCCATCAGAAGCCGGCAGACCGGTGACAAAGTCCACAGCGATATGCGACCAAGGGCGATGGGGCATGGCCAGGGGTTGCAGGAGCCCACTGGGGCGAATATTGTCCGACTTGGACTGGGCACAGAAACTGCATGACGCCACAAATTCGACTGTCTCTTTTTTCATTTCAGGCCACCAGAACCGATGGGACAGGAGGGCCAGGGTATGGACGGTGCCGCATGTCATTAACCATCGCCTGGAACACAGCGGGGGCGTTAGAGAGCCCGAAAGGTATGGCCAGGTATTTATAGTGCCCGGACTGGGTGTTGAAGGCTGTCTTCCACTCATCACCCTCTCGGATCCGCACCAGGTGGTAGGTGTTGTGGAGGTCGACCTTGGTAAACATGCCGCAGCCTTTAAGAGTGGAGAAAGCAGATGAAATAAGGGGTAAAGGATAACGGTTCTTGACCGTGATGTTGTTAAGTCCACGGTAGTCAATACAAGGATGTAGTGAACCGTCCTTCTTGTCCACAAAGAAGAACCCGGCTCCAGCTGGAGATGAGGAGGGGCGAATGATACCTGAAGCCAGTGACTCAGTGATATACTTCTCCATGGCCTCAGTCTCAGGAACGGAGAGGGAATACAGGCGGACTCAGCAAAACTGAGGCAGGTGAGGTGACACTTGGGGTTCCAGCTGGTAATAATTTCCCAGGACCAGCCAATTTGGGGATTGTGCTTAGTGAGCCATGGTGATCCGAGCACCACAGGAACGAAAGGTGATTCCATAACATAGAACAAATTTTCCTCCCGATGATTGCCAGAGACCAGTATCTCCACAGGGCTGGTCATTTCTTGGATCACTGCCAGAGGCGCCCCGCTAAGAGTGTTGGTGTGAAGAGGCGTCTTCATAGGGGCGGTATGGATGCCCATCTGATGGACCAGGGCAGGACAGATGAAGTTAGCATCTGCTCTAGAATCAATAAGGATTTCAATAGGTAGCTGGGTTCCATTCCAGGTGAGCAGAGCCTGATGAGTGGGTCGGGATGTGGGAGAGGTCAGGGAAGCAGCAGTCAGGATCTCATCTTTCACTTGACGGCCGTTGCCTTTGACTGGGCAGTTTTGGATGAAGTGACCCGGATCCCCACAGTACAGCCACAGACGACTGGAGAGGCGTCACTGACATTCTTGAGGCATGAGCCGGACACGATCCACTTGCATTGGTTCAGGTGGGGCGGATGGTTCAGGAGAAACTGGAGGACTGAATCGGCAAGGAGCAGGAATAGGACGGGAAAGGGCAGGTGGGTTAGTGGAATGGTCTGTAGAGGCGACACGACCCGCCTTCTCCCTCTGGTGCTCCTGCAACCGATTGTCCACTTTAATGGACAGGGAGATCAGGTCATCCACGGAGATGGCGTCATCCCTTGCAGCCAAATCATCCGTCAGAACCTCCTTCCTTCCATTATGGTACGCCCCCTGGAGTGACGCCTCATTCCATTCCTTTGCAGCCAAGGTCCGGAACTCCACCGCAAACTCGGCAGCACTGCGGGAACCCTGGCGGAGATGGAGGAGGCGTTGAGCGGCATCCCTTCCGCATACAGGGTGGTCGAACACCTTTCTCATTTTGGAGACAAACGTCAGGTAATGGGAACTGGCAGGGAGCTGGCTTTTCCAAATCGCGGTGGCCCAGATCCGTGCACTTCCCCCAAGACAGGCTATCATGAAGGTGATCTTCGCTCAGTCAGTGTGGTAGGAACCGGGTTGCATATTGCAAACGAGATGGCACTGCATCAAGAAACCCTGCCCAAATCGCCGTTGTAGTGTTCTGGATGGGGAATGTGGGGTTGGCTGGTCTGGGGAAGTGGCGGAGTAGCAGGCTGCACAGATGCGGGAGGACTGGGTGGTGCCGCAGGAACTGGAGGAGAACTGCGAGACTTGGGACCCCATCTGACCCACTTGGACAGAGATGGACTTCAGAGTCTCCATAACATCTCACAGTAGTTGGTTGTGCTGACCAATGACTGCCCCTTAATCTGTTCTGTGTCCGCTGGGTCCACCTTAGTCAGATCCTTCTGTTACACGAACTGATCGTAACCAATTGCACACCAGAAGTAATAGGAATAGGCTTTATTCGTAGTCGACAAACACAGGTCAATGTCCAGCAAACAGTGCAATAGAGGGCAGGCAGAAACATAGTCAAATCCAGGCAGGGGTCAATGTCCAGTGATCAGTGCAATACAGGGTAGGCAAGAGCGACATCCAGGAACAGGGGTCAGAACCGGGGAATCCATCAGGGCAGGGGATCAGGAGGATGAAGGGCAGGAGCAGGGCTAGGACGGGGAAGGGCAGGTAGGCAGGAGGACAGGAGCAGGCTGGACAGGCAAGAGAACAGGAACTGGACGGGTACACAGGACTGGACACAGGAATGAGGAGCAGACAGGGAACAGTTATGAATTGGAAAATAATGAGACAAGCACAAATGCAGGGCACAAGACGATCTGGCAGAGAACACAGAAACAGAGGAGACTAAATACCAAACTAACGAAGAAGCAACGAGGAACAGGTGCGACGAAACGAATGAGAAATCACAATTCAGGTGCGGGGAAGTGGAGACACAAAATGGAGGGAGAGAAGGAAAACAAGGAACGGCCTACCAGATAGAAAATACATATAAACGGAAAAACCAGACGTATACTTAAGACGTGGAGGCATGCGACGGGACAGTCACACCTCATGATTTACCATACATTGAGGCAGACAAGTTTTTTTCATGCATACAGAAGAAAAAAGGGAATAAAAGATTTCTTATCATTGTTATCAGGGTTTAAGTAGCGCCCTTAATGAAGTTACCAATTGACTTCTATTCATTTTTCTGAGCCGGTAACAGGCTGAGCAGTACTGCTAATTGACCTATCGCTAAGTCCCGCCCCCTCTTGGTTAGTGTTCCAAACTCGGACAAACAATTATTTATTTATTTATTTCGGCATGCATATATTTACACTTTATCACAATTTCAGTAATATGCCCTGACAAAACACATTACTTGCCGAAAAGGGATACGGGAAAAAGCAGCCTGCTTATCATAGTCCCGCCCCATTTCCCTCATTATTTTACATGTTCATAATATACATTTGTTTAAAACAAATTTTTTTGTATCACAACAGCATAACTGAATTTTCTTTATAACAAAACAGTTTGAGAAAGAAAAAATAAGCTAAAGTAAAATAAAATAGACATTAAAGTCCAAATAAGTCGAATTTGAATATACATGTCATATATTGGTCAAAACAATTTGTTTCATTTGTTTCATTTCAACAGCAGACAGTCCCCATTTGATAATTTCCTACCATCTTACATCTTATCTTACTCTTGAAGGTCTTTAGGTTAATACACATTTTAAGCTCATCGTGTAAACCGTTCCAGAGCTTAACCCCCCACAATGGATAATGAATGACCTCTGAGAGTTGACTTTATAGTTTTTTGTTTATATATCATGTTTCCTCTTAAGTTATGCATGTCATCTCTCTTTTGAAACAGTTTCTGTATATTTGAGGGTAAGAGATTTTTGGATGCTAAGAATAATATTTGTATGGTATTATATTTAATTATATCCTGCCACTTAAGAAACTTTGCCTTAATAAACAAGTCATTTGTATGGTCTCTATATGGGACACCATATACCACTCTCAATGCCCTTTTTTGAAGTTTAAACAGCATCTCTGTAGTTTCTTTATAAGTGTTCCCCCATACTTCAACACAGTAGTGCAGGTGAGGAGTTATGAGTGCTGAGTAAATTGTCCTAAGTGAATGTTGATTTAGTAATTTCTGCATTTTCCACAAAATAGACACACTTTTGGCCAATTTACATTGAACTAGCTTCACATGTGGTTTCCATGTCAGGAGGCTATCTACCGTAACCCCCAAAATCTTGTGTTCGTTCACTCTTTCAATATTAATACCATTGACTTGTAAATTTATGTTTTCTTTCAGGCCTCTTTTCCCAAATAATATGAATTTTGTCTTTGAAAGGTTTAGTGATAGTTTATTAATATTAAACCACGTGTGAAGCTTTGACATTTCATTGTTCACTGATATGACCATTTGACTAAGATCTTTTCCTGAGCAGAGGATGTTTGTGTCGTCCGCGAATAAAATTAATTTTAAAACGTCAGATACTTTGATTATGTCATTGATATATAGTATAAATAATTTCGGTCCTAAGACTGAACCCTGTGTGACCCCACAGTTGATGTTCAGGCATGTTGATATGTTGTCCCCTATCTGTACAAATTGAATTCTATTTGATAGGTAACTCTTAATCCATTGTAATGCGATTCCTCTAATTCCATATCTGTACAATTTTTCGATCAATATGCTGTGGTTTATCGTGTCGAAAGCTTTTTTCAGGTCGATGAAAATCCCTATGGTGAATAATTTGCGGTCTAGCGCGTCTTTGATAAATTCTATGGATTCTGTTAGGGCCATTGCTGTTGAATGTTTTTTCCTGAATCCGTATTGGCTGTCACATAGCAGCTTGTGTTTATCAATGAACTTATCTAATCTAACATTAAAGAGCTTTTCAATAATTTTTGAGCACTGTGGTAAAATTGAAATCGGACGATAATTTGAAAACTCCTGTTTGTCTCCACTTTTGTACAGAGGAAGAACTTTTGCTATCTTCATTTTATCGGGAAACCACGCCATTGCAGAAAGATAAATTACATATATATGTTAAAGGAGGTATGATAGCTTTTGATATCCTTTTTAATAATGTCATGTCTATCTGATCTGCGTCAATGGATGTCTTAGCTGTACAGTCTCTCAGGATTGTTTTGATTTCGTTTTGTGTGACAGGATTTAAAATTAAAGACTCTTGTTTTGTCTCCCCGCCCCTATCCCAGTGATCCCACTGCTGGAGTGAGGATGGAATGGCCTTGGCTAGTTCTGAACCTACACTAACAAAGTATTTGTTGAAGCTCTCGACTATCACTTTCTTATCGTCTTCCCTCCTGTTGTTTATATTGAAATAGTCGGAGAATGTCCGTTTGGCCTTTCTGCCTGAGACGGAATTTATGATTTTCCAAAGATTTTTGGTGTAGTTCTTGTTTTCTGTTAGTAACTTGTCATAATATTCTTTTTTATGTTTCCTCAACAAATATGTCACTCTGTTTCTATAGTGTTTGTACTTTGCATATGATTGTACATTCTTTTCCTTTAAAAACTGTTTATATAAGCTGTTTTTTTTCCTACAGGCATTCTCTATGTTCTTGGTGAACCATGGCCTATTTTTTTTTGACTTTGACATTGTTGTCTTTACTCGAATATTTGACTACCGGGCAGTGCTTGTCATATATTGAGTTTATTGTGTTTAAGAAGGCCTCATACGCTTTGTTTGTGTCTTTTTCTGTCCATACGTCATTCCATTTTTGATTTATCATATCTTGTTCAAAATCTTTAAGTCTCTTTTCGTTTTTAATTCTTTTTAAGATATTTGTCACTGGTTTCTGCTCTAAAGTGTGTTTCCAGTCACAAATGGCGAAGACTGGAAGGTGATCAGAAATATCATTTATCATAATACCACTTGTTATTTCTTTGTCCAGTATATTTGTATAAATATTGTCAATTAGTGTGGCACTATGTTTAGTGATTCTGCTTGGCTGGGTGATTAGTGGTCGCATTCCGCTCGCATACATTATGTTGACAAAATCCTCAATCAGCTTGTTATTGTTTGGATTTAATATGTCTATGTTAAAATCTCCACATATAAAAACATTTCTCTGGTTTATTTTTGTTAATATTTCTCCCATGCAATTGTTGAATATGTCTATTTTTGAGCTGGGAGCTCTGTAAACGTTGCATATACCAGTTTTTTTACCTTTCGGCGTTGAAAATTCAATTGTTACACACTCCATTACATTTTCAATGGCAATTGACAAGCTTTCCAGTATCTCAAAATTTATGCTCTCGTCAATAAACAATGCTACCCCTCCACCAGATTTGTTGATTCTGCTCTTACACACAAAATTATATCCTTCCATGTGGAAATCCATGCATTTCTCAACGTTAATCCATGTTTCCGACACAGCAATGATGTTAAATGGTTTGACAAATGTACATAGATACTCCTGTATCTGCTCAAAGTTCGCGTATAGACTCCTGCTGTTGAAGTGGATTATTGACAGCTTTCCATCCATGTTAAAATTCTCATTGTACTGATCTTCCAAGTAATATCCACATTTGTTTATTCCATTATAGTAAAAGTGTCTGTCTGGATCAACTTCTTCATTCGGGTCTTTTGATGTTAGGTTCTGGTGAGGTCCAACTGAAAAGTTACTCCCTTTTTCATAGTCAGTAATTTTGTCCATCAATTCATTCATTTTAATCAGTGCAGTTTTACTTTTTGGTTGTACTGAGTTCATGGCGTTTTAACTTGGTTTTCACGTACCTTACTATTCATATTTCTCCAGCTCATCCAACGCCCTGATCAGCACCGGTCTGATGTTTTCTGATGACCCATTTGGTTTGATGTAAACTTTACAATTTGCCGTCCATGTGTTCTGTAATTTTTGCCCTTTCTTCAGTTGACGCGCTTTCCACGCGATGGTGGCGTTTGTTTTGTTGAGATTTTCATTGATAAACACGTTAGATCCTTTCAGATTTTTACCCTGCTTCAGTAGAGCAATTTTGTATTTTCTACTGATAAATCTCAGCATCACTGCGCGGGTTTCGATGTCCCTGCCTTCGCTGGTTTTTCTTTTGGGAAGCAAATAGCAAAAATCCACATTGGTGAGATCCAGGTCGATGTTTTTGGAGTTTAGAAAGTTCTCCACCTGTATTTCCACGGATTGGATGTCTGCCTCGTTTGTCTCATCATGGGTCCCCATCGCCCTGGCATAGTTCCTTGGTTTTATCCTGAGACCCGTGATGATCACATCATTGAGCTTCCCTTGCTGGTCAAACTCCTCCACTTTGTATGTTAGAGTCTTAATTTGCTGGTCTTTCTTGACATTTTCCTCTTTGAGTTCTTTTAACTCCTTCTTTATGTCTTCATTTGTCTTCATTATTTCTTTCAGTTGGACCTTGATATCTTCCAGGCTTTCCAGAATTTCTGACAAGTCCGATGGATTGGACTGACTAGTTTTAACTGTCTTTTCTGTCTTGTCTGTCTTGCCCATTTTCTTGCTCATTTTCTTGTTTCAGTGGTTTTAAGGACTTGTTATATTGTTTTATTATTTCGTTGAGCTTATCATTCTCCCCCCCCAGTTCCTGCTGCAGCTGTTGCCTTGAGCTGTTGCCTTGAGCTGTTGCTCCTTCAGCAACCATGAGCAAATGTTAGGTTTGCTCGCTGGAAATCCAAAAAATTGATTTCATGTCAGAACTTTACAGTGTAAACAATGGCCGCATTGGCTCTTTCCTACTCGGGTAACGATATGTGCAAGTAAAAGTGTGTAGAAATTAAAACGTGATTAGAATCGAGGTAAATTAAAGTCGGAGTTTGGTTACCGCTGGAGAAACTGCACCAGCTGATTACCGATGTCGCTGATAAACACCATTGATGAGCAGTGTGTTCTCCCTGCACTGCACTGCACTGAACTACCGTAGTTATCATATACATTATGAATATAACCCCCCCCCCCCAAAGCTGAAACTGTCGCCAGGATGAGCTACTGAATAGCTAGCTAAGTAACATTAGGGTGATCATATTTTCGACCATATTTCAAAATAGGGGGCAGGGGTAATGTTAGACGGCGTTGAACATAAAAAAGGTTTGTTTATATAGGGTTTAAAGAACGAGCAAAACTTAACCGGACATTTTTAGGAATTTCCACTCGGAGTGGCACTCCCAAAAGAAGAAATGTTCAGGAAAGAGGACGTCTGGTCAGCCAAGCTAACGTAGCTAACGCTAACGCCAGCTAGATATAAATAACTTAATGTTATCTAAAGTTCGCTGTTGCTGAGATCACATCAGATATGGTGGTAATGAAGACCAGCATTAATGTTACAGCAGTGCGGTCTCAATAACTCAAGTGCTAAAGTTAACACATTGTTACTTTGACAGCATTTTCCATTGGTTTCAATGCAATTGACCGAACTGCATGATTGAGGTCAGCACGCATAGTAGCGGTTGCTAAAGTATGATTGGACAATATCTGATTTAGGAAAGAGCCTAGTGATAGGTCTATTGTTACTACTATTAATTTCTATGAGAGTTACGGCTAACGCTAGCACCTGACCAGTCGCTGTTAAGACTGGTGTTAAAGGAAAATAGAAATTTGGTAGAACTTTGGGTTGTGTAGTTACCTGGCCATGATATGAGTGATATGAGTGATAATCCAGAATAGGGTATTTGTTGCTCTCCATTCACTTCTATAGGGAAGCTAAAACCGTCTCAAAATGACACTTCTAGCATATATACGAACGCAAATGAGGAGGATTCTGTCAACCTTTTGTATATAGTCAGTCCGCCCCCCCCCCCCCCCCCCCCCCCCCCGCCCCCCTTTTTCGGGCATCAAAAAATATTGGAAAGTTTAACATAATGTAGAATAAAGTAATCATTTTTTATATTTTCTTGCATATCCCTTGCATGCCATGACTTCCTGATGTGACCCAACAATACCAAAAGACTCTTGATATCATATTTTCTGGTACTCCTACAAGCGATACTATAACCTTTGCATTAGAATGGATCTCTATGGGAATTGGGGGGTGGGACTAGATTAAACTGTACTTTTTTTTAAGCTGTAAAAGATTTTCCTATTGAACTCTATGGAAAGATAAGGCAAGAGAAACAACCCTTACCCGTCCATATCTACTGCATATCTGGCAGCAGAGTGATGGTTTAAGGCTTGTTTGATACCTCAGACCCTAGAGGATTTTCAGCCATTTAACCAACTATGTGTTCCATACGATTCCCGTATAATTTACAGCTTAATCTAGTCCCACCCCCCCAATTCCCATAGAGATCTACTGTATATACATACAGTATTGCTTACAAAGTGTTTGGGGAAATTACATACATGCAAAAAGATATAAAGTGCTCAAGTGCTCATCAGCTGTTGCCAATTAAGATTGATATCCAAAGAGTTTTATTACCTGTGTGTGTATTAGCTTGGGAGAAGTACTGAGGAAAGTCTTTGACTGAAACGTTTGCACTTTTTGCACTCATTACAAAATGAAAAAACAACTTTTTGTATCTCAGCGTAAGAATTTATTCTTGGACTAAGTACCCCATATTTTAAACAGTGTGTGAGTTCTACCCTCTTCAGCCAGATTTATATGTTTTTTGAACCTTCACACCTGTGGTAACCTTCTTGACATTGGTGCAGACTGAATTTCCTTCTATACTCTATAAGCTAACAGTCCTGGAAATACAGTTAAAACAGTATGGAATCAGAAACATTTCCTATTGGAACCGGAAATTGAAACCATCTCATTTCACAATCATCACAATCTGCTAACATGTATGTATTTGTGTGTAATATAATTCAATAAATTCATTTTACCAAAGATGTGATCCATCGTAGGTGAGCCAAAGCTGGGATTGAGTCAGATAAAGCAGACGTCGGCATCATCTCGTTGCAAAGCATGTCACTCGGAATGCTGTTGGGGTGGAGAGAGAACACCTCGAAATGAAGTGGGAAGGCGTTCGGAAATCACTTCTGAGATCCCAGTGATTGCTTTGTGTCAGGGGGGAGATGGGAGAGGGAGACATCACCTCACCCAAACCCCACCCCCCCCTCCTCCTCCCCCTCCCCACCCGGGCGGCCCCACGCTCACAAGATGGAAAGCAGCACTGACAGCCTAACGGTTAGTGATGGATGTAGTGGCTCCCCTGTCCTCAAAGGCACTCTCACACAGACCCTCTGATGTCTCCACTCATGGGAACAGTCCTGTAGCTACTGTTCTCACTGGGCCCTGGCATGCCTGTATTTATTTCACTGTGTTTAGTAGACAGAGACTACGGTACCCAACAGTTCCACAGCATCAATGTAAAGGTGCCAGATTTAAGGTGCCTGACCACCTGAATTCCAACTGTAGTCATTTGGCCATGCATGTCCCCGATGTAATGTCCATGCACCTCCAGGCCAGGTACCTTACTGATTTAATATGTTAGTGATTTCATATAACACGTATGATAGCAGGCCAGATACCTTACTGATTTAATCCTCATATTATGTTCAAATTGTATGACATCTTTTATGTTTGGGGTCAAATTAACCCCAACAGTAAATCTGCACAAAACTATTGTAATAGAAAAACATTTGACACTTTGGGTGTCACCTTGTTAATGTATCCGAATTGAGTAGCCTTTTATCCCTAAATTTAAAAAATCTTTCAGAAACTTCTCATTGTAGAGCCTGAGGTAAGAGAAAATTTATGAAGTTTAAAACCTGTTTGGGTGCCACCAGAATCACCAACAAAAGAATCTGAGATAAAAAATGAATAAGTTGTATACTTTCCTACATTTTATACAGCTACCCCACAAGTGACCCCACACAACAGCTTTGTATACACAGTTGGTACAGGTCTTTTGAAAACATAGCGTTGTGTTTGTTGCGTGTTTACTATTTAATCTCACCAAATTAGGAAAAGTCCTATAGTATCAAGATGAAAAAATAAGGTTAACACATGATAGCAGGCCAAATGCATTACTGATTTAATATAACACGTGATAGCAGGCCAGATACCATACTGATTTAATATAACACATGTGATAGCAGGCCAAATGCATTACTGATTTAATATAACGCACGTGATAGCAGGCCAGATACCTTACTGATTTAATATAACACATGTGATAGCAGGCCAGATACCTTACTGATTTAATATAACACGTGATAGCAGGCCAGATACCATACTGATTTAATATAACACATGTGATAGCAGGCCAGATACCTTACTGCTTTAATATAACACATGTGATAGCAGGCCAGATACCTTACTGATTTAATATAACACATGTGATAGCAGGCCAGATACCTTACTGATTTAATATAACACATGTGATATCAGGCCAGATACGTTATTGCAGGGAAATTCAACAGCTGGACACTGCTGGCTGCCTGCTTTCATAAAACTTTTCCCCCATAATTCTGTACATATTCAGTGAATTGCAGTTTACATAAAATCTATGTTCTGAATTTCTTGGTTTACCAAGCTTGTTTGGAGACAGGGGAGGCAAAAAAAGTGTAGACCTTACAGTCAACTTAGGCCTTTATATAGGAAGGTGTCTGTATGCGCCAGATGATGGCAGTGTTGCATTCTGGTCCAAGAGTCCGGTGTGAAACAGCCTGAGTTTGTTAAACTGAGATGTAAATATGGGAACAGGAGGATTAACCTGAGAGCAGAGAGGTGGAAAGCAGCGTGCGGAAAACACAACAGGGTGAAGCACAGACAAACGTGGGAGTGAAAACACAACAGCACCTGCGCTATGAGAAGGGTGTCCAGTAACAATAAGAAACAGTCTCATTCTGAACTATTATTGTTATTATTATTGAGGCATAATCATGAAAAGAATCAAAATACAAGCTGCAATCCCACTCAATAGCTTATTACTGTAGTCCAAAGTCCTATTACTGCTGTGGCAATTGTAATATATCACTGACCTCATCACTGAGCGCAGGCCCATAATACACCACTGACCTCATCACTGAGAGCCAGCCCTGAATGGGCCTCTCACGTCACTATGGTAACGGCTTCTGCTCCAGCAAAGCAGTGTATGATAACGTCTGGTTGTATTTAGGCTGCTAAGCTACAGACAGCATAGCTAATAGTCACTTCAACATCTACCTAAAAAAAACTAAAAAAGACATGTACAGTGTTCACCAGCTGGCAGACCTACACAGTAAAACCAAGGGGTTGAAACTAAAGAAGGGATATAAGCTCTTTCATGAACAGTTTATCTTCGACTGCAAAGGTGATTGTAATCTAGCTACTGAAATGTTAGCTAACTTAGCTCGCTAAAATAATAATAACTAGAAAGGTCGCTCGGAGAGTGCATCCCTCCGCCCATGCTGCATGTTGATGCATGTACCGTAAAATCAGGTATACATTGATAAGCAGTTGGAATTAGTTTTGAAGATTTGTTGGGATTATTGAAGTGCTTTTACTACTGACTCTGCAGGGGAAGCTCATACCATGGGCAGACAGAGTATGTATGGGTAAATACTTTCCATGTCAAAATGAAATGAAAACTAGTTGTATATTTATAGTTGTATATAATATGACAGGACTGACAGCAGTAATCTTGCATGGTGTTTGATCCATTTGTCCTTCTTTGTAGGCTATCAGAGATCATTTAGTAGGCCTAGAGTATAATAAAATCTCAATAGAAGATACATTTTGACAATTTTAATAAACAATAAACATGATTTATTGTTTTCGGTGGTGTGGGTGAGTTTGTTTGTTTGTTTGTGGGCAGGATTACGTAAAAACTACCAGACCAATTTGTGTGTAGTATAGTATGTATGTGTAGTATGGGCCAAGGATGAACCGATTAAATTTTGGAGTGGATTTGATCAGTGGTTTTCAAAATAAATATATATGCGTTTACAATGTTTTGCAATGGGGGCGCCGCCATGTTTAGTGATTTTGACCACTAGATGGTGTCAGGCAGCAACTGAAGCCCACGAATAGTTTTTCTATTTTTGTGTAATAATTTCGACCGACCATTAGAGGGCGACTAACTCTTCCCAAAAAGCTCATTGTTTCATAGCTAGCCTTTTCGTTTAGTAAATAGAATATATGCCTTACATTGCCCATTCTTCTAGTCCTCAACTTTATAGACATAAAAATATATAGACTACCATTCAAAGGCAATTGTTCTAATGTAATTCAAGCACACCTTTTCAGTTCCACCCATCCCCCCTACATGACTGCGGCAAGATGTCACAGTACTGAGTAGCCAACAGTACTCTAAACAGACTACATGCATCTGAATTGATATGATGATCTGTCTATTCAAGTGTTCTAATGTAATTCAAGCTCACCTCTTCTGTTGCTCCACCCTTCCCGCTTAGATGACTGTGGCAAGATGTTTACAGTACTTAGTAGCCTACAGTACTATTAGCGGACTCCATGCATCTGCATTGATATGATGATGATGTTCTATTGTAATGTGTTCTAATGTAATTCAAGCTCACCTCTTTTGTTGCTCCACCCTTCCCGCTTAGATGACTGTGGCAAGATGTTTACAGTACTTAGTAGCCTACAGTACTATTAGCGGACTCCATGCATCTGCATTGATATGATGATGATGTTCTATTGTAATGTGGGACAACGTTTTAATCAGTTCTGGTGTAATAAACCTACAGTACCTTTATTTCTCCCCTGACTGGCAAGCTGTTTTTAAATAAAAGATATCCTTTTCAGTTTATTTTTTTGGACCAAACAGAACACTGTGTACACACATCAGCTATGTATGTCCTTAAAAATCGTCTTCATCGTCCTTCCAGCAACTTGCTGAACTAGGCTCGTTGTTTGTTGCTATGGAATAGCAGGTGGTATCTAAGGGGGAAGCTAGCCTAGCTTCTAGCCTATTTAAGCTTATCAGTTAATTGATGATGGCTTGAATAGGCAGATAGAATGCTAGTTAGATAGGTGAAATAACTTCTATAGCCTATCCGTTAACCGGAACTCTGCTGGTATGTCAGAAAACAGGTTTACTGGAATACTCACACGCTTTTTCAGTTCAACTTTTCGATTGGATTGAGGTCAGGACTTTGTGATGGCCACTCCAATACCTTGACTTTGTTGTCCTTAAGCCATTTTGCCACAACTTTGGAAGTATGCTTTGGGTCATTGTCCATTTGGAAGAGCCATTTGCGACCAAGCTTTAACTTCCTGGCTGATGTCTTGAGATCTTGCTTCAATATATCCACATAATTTTCCTTCCTCATGATGCCATCTATTTTATGAAGTGCACCAGTCCCTCCTGCAGCAAAGCTCCTGCTTAATGGTTGGGATGGTGTTCTTCGGCTTGCAAGCCTCACCATTTTTCCTCCAAACATAACGATGGTCATTATGGCCAAACAGTTAAATTTTTGTTTCATCAGACCAGAGGACATTTCTCCAAAAAGTAAGATCTTTGTCCCCATGTGCAGTTGCAAACTGTAGTCTGGCTTTTTTATGGCGGTTTTGGAGTAGTGGCTTCTTCCTTGCTGAGCAGCCTTTCAGGTTATGTCAATATAGGACTAGTTTTACTGTGGATATAGAAACTTTTGTACCTGTTCCCTCCAGCATCTTCACAAGGTCTTTTGCTGTTGTTCTGGGATTGATTTGCACTTTTCGTAACAAAGCACGTTCATCTCTAGGAGACAGAACATGTCTTCTTCCTGAGCGGTATGACGGCTGCGTGGTCCCATGGTGATTATACTCGCATACTATTGTTTGTAAAGACGAACGTGGTACATTCAGGCGTTTGTAAATTGTTCCCAAGGATGAACCAGACTTGTGGAGGTCCACAATTTTCTTTCTGAGGTCTTGGCTGATTTCTTTTGATTTTCCCATTATGTCAAGCAAAGAGGCACTGAGTTTGAAGGTAGGCCTTAAAATACATCCACAGGTACACCTCCAATTGACTCAAATAATGTCAATTAGCCTATCAGAAGTTTCTAAAGCCATGACATCATTTTATGGAATTTTCCAAGCTGTTTAAAGGCACAGTCAACTTAGTGTATGTAAACTTCTGACCCACTAGAATTGTGATATAGTGAATTAAGTGAAATAATCTGTCTGTAAACAAGTGTTGGAAAAATTACTTGTGTCATGCACAAAGTAGATGTCCTAACTGACTTGCCAACACTATAGTTTGAAATAACATGAAATATGTGGAGTGGTTAAAAATGAGTTTTAATGACTTCAACCTAAGTGTATGTAAACTTTCGATTACAACAGTACCTTTAAATGGGAATTCCACTGAAAAACAACATTAACCGTATTTAGCAGAACAAGGCACAACTGATTAAGTCTCTCAAAACAATCTCTGAACAGAAGTATCAGCAATGAAGGTGCAAATTTGGTAGAGGTATACGTCAAAATGACGTATACTACTAGTGATGGGCAGAGTGAAGCGTTTTAAAGCATTGACACAGTTGAAGCGATTGTGTTGGTTGAAGTGTCGGTGTCATGAAGCATTTCACCCCTGCCTCTCTAGTGACACCTGGGGCAGGGTCAGCTGTGATCATTGGTTTGCTCCAGCATGTGTGGCGGTGTTTTTCTTTTTGTTTGTTTTGTTTTCCTTTTGTACGAGTGCGAATGTGTTGTATTGTGTGTATGGCGAAAACTGACCTGAGTGTGGTGAGCAGCTGGGAGAGAGCTGGAGTGGCCGGTGACTGAGGAAACAAGAACAAAGGATGGCATTACACCCGTGACTGTGTGTGGGCTTTTCCCTCGTGAGTGTTGCGGGGCCGGGCGGCCGGCTGCCCCCGAGGTGGGCTATTGAGGGTGTGATCATGAGTGTGTGTAACCATTGCCAGTAGCCTAAAATATATCAAGCACAGTGTGTTTGTGAGTGGTGCGTGTACTGTGTGGTGTGTGGGGGGTAGGCACGCTTACCTGCAGGTGGGGTCTGGCTTCGTCCGGCAGACTTCTGAGTGGTGGGAGGGAAAAGGAACGCACAGAAGGGCATAGCCTCTTGTTTTTATGAATTGTGACTTAAATAAAAATGATTTTACCTTTAACTGTCTGGTGTGCTGTTTGGAGAGTGGTGGATCTTGCAAAACCTGGTCCGGGTTCGGGAGCAGGATTTGTCCGTTTTTGACCCGTGCCAAGAAGGCTATCTGCATAACACAGGTTACCTTATTTCCAAATTTCCCAGGACAGCTAGCCTATTTTAACTATTAGAAATGTCGTCAAAATGTTGTCAGAGCTGATTATGATATAAGCTAAAGGCATTAAATCTCCAAGTGGAGGGTTAATAATGCTAGACTGCATGGCATATGATAACATATACAAATGTATTTCATAAATAACTGTGAGCAGTTATTTCTCCAAACTTTAATAATAGGCCTAATGTTCATTTTTATTGCATTATAGCCTACAGCCTGTCACAGTTCAATAGCCTAGCTATATGACCTGGGTATATCATATGCACATCTAATTCTATAATGGTAGATCACACTGCATTCTCAGTCAAGCTGATCTGGATAAGGAAGCTATTTTTCCCCAGCTAACCCCAGTAAAATTGCATAGCATTGGCCTACTTTTAAAAGAAGGCAACGAGTTGGTAAGAAAAGCGAAGGTATTTGTAAGGGTTGTGTTATGTTTCGGAGAACCAGACGGGACCGATAAGGATTCTAAGAGCGTATCTATAAACGCCACAAACGCACCAGTAGAAGAAGTAGCCGCACCAGAGGAGAGAAATACAAAAGAAAGGGAGCAAAACTTCCCTAGCACAAGCCAAATCAAAGCAACCTCAAAAGGAGGTGAGTCTCGATAAACAGCGAGAATAAATAACAAAAGAACCTCACGCACTAAATCATTAGGCGTAACAGGAGGTAGAGAAACAAAGCAAAACTCAATAAAACGAGTGAAGGAAAAGAACAGAAAATAAAACCTGTTATCCAGAGCTCTTGTGGCAAAAGAGCTAAACACAAAAGGTAACAGGTAACAAGAATAAAGGATAAAGAGAAATATTGGAAATAAAAGAGAAAACCAGTCTAATTCTAATTCTATAACTGGACTTGCTGCGTTTCTTATTCGTACGAACCAGAAATGCAGCGACCGAATTTCCTATACCATACCGACTTCGTTGTCGACATAGCAAAGACAACATTGTAGTACTGGAAGGCGGAAGTCCTGAGCTATATATAGCCGTCAGGAAACCGAAAACAGGTGAGAGGAATAATGACCGGGCGGGATCCAAACACTGGGACGGAGGCAGAAAAAAAAACGATAAAGCGTCCCGACGACACCAAATAACCATATAACAGTTATATGTTACTGTTACTGTTACTCATAACAGTAACATATAAAAAGCCATGTGGAATAGGCTACTTGCAACTTCAATTCCAGCTCATTTTGTAATTATAGCTGGGCTATATTTCTGCAGAATGCGATGTCCTGGAATAATAAGACAGGGTTTGCGTTTATTATTACCCTTTTTCAATTGCACTTACCTTATCCATGGTGGCTCCCTACTGGTAGACTATTATAGGAGCCTATTCATATTTCTCTGAAATGATAAATTAATTTACAACTTAACAAAAAAACTATTCTGTAGGCTGTAATAGTTAAAAGGGCTAGTGGTTCTCAGAAATTTGGAAATAAGGTAACCTGGGTATTCAAATATAAGAAGTCAAATTTCACTTATTAGTTGAGAATTAAGCGAGTTATAGTATATTTTATCAAGGGAAGTCTGCATCTGTCAATAATATTTTATCAAGGGAAGTCTGCATCTGTCAATAATATTTTATCAAGGGAAGTCTGCATCTGTCAATACACTACCAAACTATGCTGATCTTGATCGCCTAATAATAATATATTAGACATATGCTGTATAAAATGATCTCACATGTGTGACTTCAAATGAAGAAAAAACTATTTTAATGTGACAGTGGCGACCACTTAGAGCAGTTTCTAGGTTTTTATATCTATGGACTGAACAACCAATGATCACAGCTGACCCTGCCGCTTTCATGTTGACTGACAGGCTGAGTCGTTTTGAAATACGCCTTGAAATAAATACGACTTGAAATATATAGGCTATGCCTGGAAATAAATATGCCATGAAATAAATGAAAGGGTTACATCCGCCGTTTCCCTCCAGTTCACCTCCCTTTCGTTTCCTTCGTCTTCCAATTCCTTTTGTTTCATGTCGTGTTTTTCAGTTTACCCTGTTCGTCTTGTTTCTGTGGTCAATGCAGGCTGGGCGTGGTCCCCGTTTAGTTCCTTGTTTTTGCCCCTTAGTAGTCAGCCTATCACTCTCCCTCCCTCATATTCCTCACTCCCTTTCATAATTCAATTAGTCTCCTCACCTGTTCCCCTCTCTATTTAAGTTCCACTGTTTCACAGCCTCTTCGCCAGTTTGTCTTCGCAGCTCCATTTTTAGAATATCCCCAGCGATGCTGTTGTTACTCTGCTTGCCTTAACCTGTTTGTTTTGTTCCTCGTTCCAGCCCGCCCAGCCTGCCTCCTGTTTTGCCCGCTCCAGCCCAGTCTCTTGTCCTGACCCCCGCTTCAGTTCGCCAACCCCGCTTCCAGCCTGCCACCTTTAGTTTTCCCTGTTTGTTTGCTTGCTACCTTCCTTGCCTTGCTCAATAAATACACTCCCTGGTGGAGTTTTCAGTCTGTCTCAGAGTCTTGCGTTTGGGTCCAGTACAGTACTCAGCCATAACAGAAAGAGGCTTAAAATAATGAAAAGATATTTATTTATTCCATTGCATATTTATGTATTTCATTGCTTAATGTATTTATTTCATTATCTATTTCATTGCTTATTTATTTATTTAATTTTATCACATGGTCTTGGTCTTCCATACTTGGGGGCGTTTGAACCATTTTTATATTTTGGAAGTTTGTGGGTGGAAAAGGAATTAGCTGATCTGGAATCAGAGGTTTTGCACAAATACACAGGAATTGAATGTCTTTCCACATACACCCGAATAGAGGTTCATATGTGACTGAAAAGAGCCTCTGATCCCAGATCCGTATAGCTGACACATCTCAACAGGTAGGCTATTGGTTGAGCATGTATTGGTTCGAGACACCGCCAAAAATGACAGGTGTCACGGTGCCGTACGGAGCTTTGGTTTCTGTGATCACGTGATTTGAAACGAGCCTCGGAGCACTACTTCGAAACAGCAGTGATTTCAAAACTCGACACTGTGTGAACACGTGAGTATGCTTCCAATGATTTTTCATAGTCACCCAAAATTCCGATGCAGGAGTGTTAAAAAGTGTAACCGTTTGCGAAAACATCAGCCTCTGAAGTTGCACAGCAGGGAAATAAAACAGGACGGTGCTAATAGCCCAAACCATTATTTATAACCTTCATCTTGCCACAGTCACCGACAATAAAATTCACTGTTTCTAAATGATAAATAATCATGTTCAGATATAGGAACAATAATTAAGCAATAGATCACAAGGGAGTGCGTTATTCTTAAATATAATCACTGCCGTCATAGCAACGAGACCACAGGTCGAGTTGCGAAGTACTCTCATCAGTGATTATAACCAATAACACAAGGACCTCGATCTAATGCCATCTAATGCTCTAATCTAATCTAATGCTTATACAACAATATGTTATACAACAATGCTAACATAAACGTTTAGTAAGTAATAAAAAATATATTGACACAATAACTTTTGATGAACTCATTCTTTATTTTGGATTTGCCAAATTGCTAGAACCCTGTTGCTGTTGCTATTGTTGTTGTTTATGCTTCCGAGGCAACGCTCTATAGAATGCGTCTATGCACTGGCAGTGCTGTTATGCTAAATACCATCACTGGTGGAATGTGTCTCGGCCAGTTGCGTTACTCGTTTGTATCTCGTTGTATAATATATTATAAAAAATTGTATAAATAAACATTTGGTGCTTTTCCCTTGCTTGATGTACTTTCGGTTTAGTAGACACCTAATTTTTTTCTACAACATCTCTGGTATAAACATGTTTAAGGAACAAAATATCCTACCTGGTTATGAAGCTACAACTGTTTTCTGATTAACCCTGACAAGTTTATCTTACTACAGTTTGGCAATGTCCAGCAAAGTCGACATTTCCACAGTGACTACCTATTGCTGTAATATGTTTTTAACATATTTTTTTACATATAAAACATTAGGCTACGTTTCCAATGTGGTAAATGGAGAGGTGGCCACAAGGTCTCATTAATGGTGGTGCATGAGGAATCTGTGGACCCTTCAGGTTTCTTCTAAAAATAGATTATATTATATTTCTAACAATGTCAGTATGTTAAACAGAGTCAATCTATTTTTAGATTACTTACCAGTCTGAAACTAGTCTTGAATGCGAGTAAAACAAAATATATGATTTCTTTCTTCATAGAACATTGAACTCACAGATGTTCACCTATTTAGCTACTTTAAAAAACATGGAGGTTGAATCAGTCAAACAGTCAAATATCTAGGTATTTGGTTAAATTGAGATTTTTTTCAGATCACACAAACAAATTTAACAAAAAAAAAGCTTAAAGCTAAACGTGCCTCCCTTTATAAAAATAAGTCTTGCCTGTATATGGATAGTAGGAAAAGATTGTGCAGGCTACAGAATGGACTAAGACGTTCTATATATGCATGTCCCCATCTCCATTTTTAAAACCACTAGATAGCCTATCATTTATCATAGCGCTAAGCGCGCTATGGTTTATCATGGGCAATGGGCGCTGTGTTACCTCCACAGCACAGAGGTAACAGCTTATTGTTAACGTTACACTGACAAGAACAGATAGGAGACAGTTGACTTTAGAACAGGTGCAGAACCGATATATATTTTACATGCCGCGATATTCGGCCATACACCGTCGTAGATAATGAGAGATTCCGAATTCGGAATAATCCCTCATTATCTAAGACACTGTATGGCCGAATATCGCGGCATATTTATAGAAGATGTAATTTTTAAAAGATATAATTGAGTCAACTGCGTCATATCTGTTCTTGTTGGTGTAACGTTAACATTAAGCTGTGTTACCTTCGTGCTGTGTTGCCTTTTCAAATGCGATCGTAGATTCGTTGCGTTTCCACAGTACTTGACTCGCGAATGGCACATCTTGCAGATGGCATGAGTTTGGTCCTGTTCTTGAGAGTGTTTTTTTACCAAACCCCAAATGAGCCCATACCATTGATTTAAATGCGCTGGGTGATTGAATGTCGGCAACGCTGGCTAGCTACATCCTCCGGTGTCTGCCAGCCACTCAGCCAGGGGTTGGGGCTATACCGTGTGTGCGCAGTCCGCAGGCATGCAGCGCTGTTAAAGGTGGAGATACGTTTTTGCGCGCTGAAAAACCCAAACACAGAATATCGATACGGGAGTCACTGAATCGATACGGAAATTGCGCGAGAGAATATTGCGATACTCATCTATATCGATGTATCGTCACAGCCCTACTGTACATAGATGTCAACCTCTGGAGAGAGCTGCCCTTATTTTAATGCCTGCAAAACTGTATAAATTCACCAAAAACAGTATAGAACATTATCTATTATCTATTAAAATCACTAGCCTCCACAGTGATTTGTCTGATTCAAGTTTATTTAATATATTCCTGTATTTTGCTTTTCATATAATAATGACTGAGTAGCCTTCATACAAATTCAGCAAGGTGCTCATTTTAAAACAGCTAAATAGTCACTGAGACACCCCACACACTTATAACCCAGTACAGGAGAGATACATACGTATACAGCACAGAGGGTTTGCCACTTTTCAGGTTTTCCTACAGAAATAACCGCAATGACAACAGACTCTCAGCCCTTAAAAAGAGTAACTTCTGTACCTTTTGACCTCATGTAACTAATGCTATCTACATACCCCGGGGTCTACACAAATTATTCTATTTACAAATATTTACAATGCAATGCTAACAATAATGTCATAGAATATCTATAAAGATGTGAATTAATTAATTCTTGCTAGCTTTTATTAACACAGCATGTTCGTTTTCTTTTCCGGTGCTGCTACTTCAGTGCTGCTACTCCGGTGCTGGGTGCGCTCCAACTCCAGGTAAGTGTTTAAACAAACATTTACAAAGGAATATGGTAACAAACAAATGTGTATTCAAGTCCATTGCCACTTGTGTGAGTGTGTGTGTGTGTGTGTGTGTGTAGCAAGACCATTTCCAAAAGCCTGCATCACAGGTATCTTCTTTTTGCCCACTCCCAAAATTAGGGATGCACCAATATGACAATCTCAGACTTTCAAAGACTTTCAATGGGGTTAAGGTCAGGACTCTGGTGGCCAATCCATGTGTGAAAATGATTCCTCATGCTCCCGAACCACTCTTTCACAATTTGAGCCCGATGAATCTTGGCATTGTCGTCCTGGAATATGCCCATTGATGGGATAACCTGGTCATTCAGTGCATTCAGGTACTCAGCTGACTTCATTTAATTGCTGCATAATGTTGCTGAGCCTAGACCTGACCAATTGAAGCAACCCCAGATCATAACACTGCCTCCAGAGGCTTGTACAGTGGGCACTAAATATGACGGGTGCAACGGCGACTTTTTTTTTGGCCAGGCAGTGTATATAATATTTTATTTATTTATCTTTTGGCCCAGCACTTCTTAACCCATTTGCGCAGAGGCTTCATTTTACCCATTTTCATCTGTTTTGTACCATTCTGTTCAAAGCTTTCTGACCCTGACACGCACCGCCCATAAACTGTAAGCACTTGGCAGTTGTAGTTCACAGTAAAGCAGATACCTGGTACATGTGCAGTAGTTTTGGGCTATATCACTGCTCTCACGACAGGTAGAGAGTTGGCTGAGAGCTCATTTTAATCAGGAGGAGAGCTACTTTTCTACAAATCAAACATCATTTTTTAGAGGAATTCCCCTTTTACCAATTTTCACAGCATCTCTAAACTTGCACTATTGTTTTTCAGACGCTATGTAGGAATAAACCCAGATAGGGGCACCAAGGTTGGACGGGACAAAGTGCTGTCCAAGAGAACTGGTAAAGTCGCTCATAAGAAGACAACAATGGTCACTCCTCATGTCTCCACTCTACTGAAGAGACTGATGGACTTTGAGTGGAACTTCATATAAGCCAGTGAGCTCACTCACTCACCCACACTCACTCACTCACTCACTCACTCACTCACCTCTATCCCTACACCAGTTTGTGCCCCCCCACCCCCTCGCCCTCATACACATACAACTTGGAAGGTTTTGGACAGTCACATTCTTTTATTTTGATAATGTGTCATGTCTGTTGGTGTTTAATATCTGTTTGTGTTAAGAACTTGGATGGTTTAGGACAGACACAGCCTCATATTAGAAAAACATTAATGTATGTTAATTTGTTTATGCTGATATGCTATTGATCATTTCAGTGTTTCTTGTGGTTGTATTACTTAACATTTTAGCACTAAGGCTTTGACTCAGATGTTAACTTGACTACAAATATCAAAAGAATAATTTTTGGTTATGACTAAGTTCATTTAAGTTATTTTGCCTAAATGGGCTGCTTTGTCTATTTTTTCCCCATGTACATGCAAATGATGTGGAAATGCTTTGCAAGGGCAATCAAGACTTTCTTTACGATAAAGTAAGAAATGTTTTGTAAGGTGCACTTAGAAGCTGTGTTGTCTCAAATTGTTAAGTCAAATAATTGAAAAGGCCATGTTTAGTTTCTTCACTGAGGTAAGACAGTGGGTTATTTTGGCAAGATTGACAAGGTTTCCATAACTGTTAACATGAAACAGTCATTCTCTTAACAAAATGAGTATTGCAATACACAATAATGTTTGTTTACCGTAAGAATCTGTAGCTATGCTTACCAGTAGAGGTAGTGCAAAAACGACAATTAACTGTTAACCCTGTTATCAGTATTATACTGTTAATGTATACTGTAATAATTTAAGGTTGTATGCTGTATTTCATAAAAGACAGTATCAAACTAAATTTCTGCAACAGTAAAACTGTTAATTTTACAGTAACATGCTGGCAACCCTGCTGGCAAAGCCAGCTCTTTACTGTTTTTTTTTTTTTTTTTTTTTTTTTTTAACAGGAAATGTTTTAACAGTGCAGGATGTAGGCTCCAAAGCAACATAAATATGCTACACGGCAAGAAAAAGATGAAGTAGCCTAACGAAAGGATTTAGTTATGAGCGCGGGAGCATGTGTGGTGCTGTAAAATAACATAAATCAATTTAAAATGCAAAAACTAATTCAAGTCAGTCGACAGTCAAATTCACAACGTATAAAACAACGTGAAAATGTACACAAGCCTCGTTTTTGTCGTCTATATCCCAGCAACAGGGCTATGTAGCCTTCCACTTCTGTGGAAGTATGGCGGCGGAGCGATACTTTAGGTTACCTACCTACCACTGGTCGACTATAACAACAAAGAAGAGTAAGAAGTTGCAATTGCCACGTTCGCTCCGCCGCCGTACTTCCACAGAGAATATAGGTCAGCACAAAGTAAAGGATTCAACGATAGTTTGACTTCAAAAATGATGGTATAAACATTCAAAATAACCCAGATAGACTGTTGTCGTATTTTATTTGCTTTGGGTGCACTGTGGAGTGTTTAAGTGTGTTTGGTAGTGGATGCAACCGGTTACCTTAGAGTTGCGCTAGCATTAGTAATGTGTGTATGTCCAAAAGCATGGAATTAGCTGAAAATGGTTTCCATCAATCAACTACATCATGGGTAATTCGTAATTGAGACATTATGTCCAAAATTCCAAACTATCCCTTTAATAATGTCACCGTAAATCAATATTATTTCTTAAGCCCAATTCAATCAATATTATTTCTTAACCTCAGTTCATACAAGGTAGGTTGAGTGGGGAATTGTTTTCTCTCTTGCAATGATTGTATGTAGGGTTTCCCCTCAGAAACTGATGAAGTGGTAGCACCCAATTTTAAACGCCTTAAGATGTTCAAAATGGACGTGTTAACAGGGTATTTTCTGTCGTCTTAAAACGTAGACGTTCAAAATGGACGTCTTAAGACGAACAAATTTGACGTCTTAACACGAACAAATTTGATGTCTTAATGCGGACACCGAACTACAGGTTTTGGCCCAAACGGCGTTCCATTATTATGTGCGTGTGAGGGTTGACACCCCGAGATGCGATTTGACACAAACCTTGTAACGTAGGAGTTCACACATTTGGCTAATTGCGGCTTCATCGGTTTTAAGGAAAATCAGTGTTTCCCCTGATGTCCCTGGCTCTGGGCACGCTCTGCAGTTAAGGTATCTACCACTCTCAGACTCACTGAATTCACCACCTCGTCAAGACTCACGCGTGTGGCACCTTTGGCTAATGAACCAATAACTTTGATAGAAGAAATATATCACATTACCCTACTTTTTCATGGTTAAGCAGCTTCACTTGATGAGCTTTGGTTTGGACAGAGCTGAAAGCTCCCTGCAGAAGTCCTCTTGTCTCCTTGACACTGCTCATGCCAAAAGGGTGCTGGCCTGCTGCAATTTCTGCTGCAGTTTCCGCAGCTTTCTACTACAGTTTCTACAGCTGTGTGAAGCTGGCACCGGCCTTCTGTTTATTGCACAAACTAAGGAGGGAGAACAGGAGTGTTTTACTTTAGCCATTGGCACAATTAAAGTGCATTTTATGTTCAGTTTGCGAAAGGACAGATCAGTTCATTCTTACAGAGCTGATCTGAGCTTGCTGCTGGAGCACTGGGCCAAGCAGACAGCCTCCTTTGGCAGGTGCGTTTCCCGCAGTTCTGATGGCATTCACACCATTTCTGTGCGTGTGTGTGTGTGTGTGTGTGTGTGCGTGTGCGTGTGTATGTGTCTCTGTATGTGCGTTTCTGTGTGAGTATGTGACTGTGTGTGTTTCTGTGTGAGTGTGTGTATTTGTGTACACATTTCTGTGTGTGTATGTTTCTGTGTGAGCGTGTGTATATGGGTGTACACATTTTTGTGTGCGTGTGTACACATGCGCGTGTGACATACCCCGCGTGAGTCCATTTTCAGAGCACTTCCCCTTTGTGATCGGGACCAGCGTTTTCATCTCCCCCCCTCCACCGCACATTCACAGTTTGACACTCCTTAGCCAAACGTGTGGGAGGCACCCGGAGTCACAGCTGCAGGTGAAAACAGTCTGGAGCCAATCAGTCCTTCCACTCTCCCACATAGCCACCATCCCCCCCGGGGCGCTTCTGTCTTTCCCTGTATTCCACCTCAGCATTCTGGCCAGCACCTGCTTTCAGCTTTCTGCCACATGTGACCATGGCATTCAGTTACACCCGGATCGATGCGGCCTGGCTTTTTAGCCTGTCCCCATAGTTCTGCCACACAGACAGCTGGCCTGTGTTTCTGGTGTGGAATCTGCTGCAGTTCTGCATGTAATGACAGCACGGCCTGACCCTGTGAGCGCAATCTTATGCGCCTCATGTTGCTTTTGTTTTTCTCAGCTTTCTTCCCTCCTTATTGCCGAAAAACATGTGAATACTGTTTATCATGGCTGCTCGAATTTTTCGTCCACAGTCCTGTTGAATAGTTTGTATTGCACACAAAATAAGTCAACCTTACAAGTATGTTATTCTTATATTTAGTCTTAAAATCTTTCTTCTATTACCTTTTTTGCTAAATTAGACAAAAAGATGAGTTGCCAATGAGTTGAGATGAGTAAGACAATTTCACTTGTCAAGCAAAAAGTTACTTAAAATAAGCACATTTTTTCTGCTTGGGAGAAAAAAACAAGATTTGAATTCTTATTACAATACTAAAACAGCTGTTTTGTCACAGGCATTGTAGGTCACTGGCAAGATTTGGAAAAAAAAACCCTGTGTTTATTATATACCTGAATGCATAATAAGATTGTGAAGTAAAAATGAATCGATGCAACATCTTCACAGGGGTTGTTTCTGTGTCTTGGGCGGACAGAAAAACATTTTGAGGACCACTTTAATTATCGGCATTACCAGCCGTGACCTGCGAAGTACCCTTTATTGACTTAAACATTCCCTTGTTCATTTGTTTTTCCATTTGCTTTGCCCATGTCAAAAATTGTGTTTTATATCACTGGAATAAAGGCTATAAATCATTGGCTCAGAGCTGTCAGGCGACAGACAAATTCAACAGAATGATGCTCAATTTAGAAAAGCGATCTTGGCATAGATTTATTTGGAATGCTCCATTATTCAAATCAAATCCACATAAGAGAAGAGCAAAGGTGAGTCGGGCCACTGCAACACGCCCACAACATTCAGGCTTCTCACAGTGCATGCTGGGAGTGGACTGAAGGGGAGCGCAGTCCACAGCCATGAAACATTGCCGGGTCAATGTGGGATGAATACATTTAACATCATGCCCTTTTTTACTTTAAAAAAAAACTTTTTACATTAAAAAGTCAGGCAAAGAATGTTCATTTTTGCTTCAGTGACCAGGTCATGATTAGGTCATAGCATGGGTTCCTTTTATATAATCCTGTTTCTCGGTAGGATTGATGGCCTTTGCATTAACATTTTCAGTGGAAAAACATAGACTGGCTAAATTACTACTGTATGGACGAACCACAATCAGTGTTGGCGATAACACCATTCACTTGATCATTACAATTCAGATTGTATCCTGCCTTGTGATTCACTGACACAACCTACGGCCACAAGCTAAGGTACGGGTGGAAAGAAAGGGTTTCAGCCGATACTCCATGGCCCTGAACAGTCCCAGCTCCTGTCAGATTGATCAAGTCGAGCTTCTGTCACATTATCAGCTCAACCATCTGGAATGCCTGCTTCCAAATGAAAATTGGCACTCTCAAAATTCAGCAGATTTAACGGACCCGGACACTTGTGAAATGATACACAGTTTAAATTATGAAACCCAGATGATAAAGACCACGTCATAGCATAAACAAGATGCTAAAGTGTGCGGCTCACATTTGTGCCACGTTCACCTATTTAATGTTGCACAGTAGAAAGTACTGGAATATTATGCACATAATACATACTGATCATAAAGGAGCCAACATTCAAGTATTTGTACTCCAACATCTTGACATCACAAAATATATTCTGTATAATATGGGTTTTACATTACAAGGAGGGACCAGAGGTGGAAATCCAAGGGACATAAAGTAAAAGTCCTCCACAGTATTTTGCTCCAATCACCTGGATTTGCTAATTAACATAATTCTTCAGCGAGGAGGTAGAACTAATTAGTGAAATCAGCTGGCTGAGTCTATGGGTGGAAGAAACACATGGTAGGACTTTTACTTTATGTCCACTGGATTTCCACCTCTGGGACGGACTTACTGATGTTAAAGAATACAGATGCTCTGATTTTATAAATTTGTGCCACAACCAACCAAACAACCTGGAGCCACATGTATAAAACAGTAAAATAACACGTAAAAGAATGCTCAGGGAGAAGGTCGGAAATTTGCTTATGCAAAGTTTTTTCATTTTCTCCCTCTGCCTTTCGTCACATGTCGCCATATCACACTGACTCCAAACATTGCATAAGCAGCCTGGTCTCACTCCCAAGTCGTCACACAGCGACGCTTGGGCAGCTCCTACGGCGTCATCCTTTAGACGCAGAAGGAGGCCTTTTGCGTCATTATTTGACGCACTCGTTGCGAATGTACGAATCCTACTATGGCGAAGGCTTTGCTCATGATAACCGACTGCGAGCATGCCCGCTCAGTCTTCGCTGTGTGCGCGTAGATTGTTCTGAGTTTGTGATTCCCGTAACCCACCCCCAACCCCTAAACATAACCTCACAGGAGTTCATGTAACTCGGGCTCATGACCGAACTGTTAAGATAGTGGACGAGCCCGACCACAAGAGTTCACGTAACTCTCTACCAGATGAAGGGAAAAAAAGCATAAAAAAGCATAATATTGAAGTACCACAACCAAAGACAAATTATGTGGCCACAACCGTCAATATACGACGCAAAAGGCTGCGTCAATATACGACGCAAAAGGCTACCTTTGGCGTCACATAGCGACGCTTGGGCAGAAGCGTCGCTATGTGACGAGTCCGCGTGAGACCACGTTGGCATAAGTATGGTGTCCAGCATGTGCAGAGGTACTCAGATTCTCACAGCGTGTGTTATTTTATCTGAATTTCTGCGTGGAAACTCCCTTACGCAGCTTTCTGAGGGAATTTTTCTGCTCAGCACTGTTTATGCATGTGACCCCTGATCTCACAACCCATTCGTATCTATTCAACAAAATTCCAGAGTGGTCTGACCAGTGGGTAAGCTGGAAGGGTAGCAGGGCCTAGACCAGGCGCTGAGCGGAGTAGGTGGGGAGATATTTTTTAGGTGGGGGTTGAATTTTTCAGATGTTGCAGAGGAAGAATCTGCAGGCCCGGCTCACCAACGCTACGTATGTTCTCAGCAAAGGTCAGGTTACTGATGAGCATCACATTGAGGTTCATTGCAGTCTGGGTGGCAGTCACTATAGTGTTGTCCAGGGTGATGGAGAGGTCCTGGAGTAGAGCAGACTTGCTAGGGATGTAGTAATAATGATAATGTGTATTTCTATAGCACATTTTCATACAATGAACTACAGCCCAAAGTGCTTTACATTAAAAATAAATATATAATAAACAAGACAAGAAAAACATGAGATAACATCGATAAAATATAAATGCAATAACCTATAAATGTAATAAAAGTAATAATAATTATTTTTATAACAATTCAAATAAAATTAATAAAAACATAATAGAACCACAAGATAAGAGGTTAAATATGAAAGGAATAATAATCACTTAAAATAAATAAATAAATAAACAACATAAAATAAAAAATTAAGGTGATCAGCCAAATGCCTTCTTATAAAAATGCTTTTTTAACTTGCTCTTGTTTGCGTACTGATGGTGCCTCTCTGATATCTTGTGGCAACGTATTCCAAAGTCTGGGTGCATAAAATGAAAAGGCTGCCTCACCACTCTTCTTCAGTTTAACTTTGGACACCTTGAGCAAGTTTGCATTGGATCATCTTAAGTTCCTTTTGGGCTGATAACGAATTTAACATTTCTGAGAAGGTGCTAAACCATTGAGTGCCTTAAAAACAAGTAAAAGGATCTTGACATCAATTCTAAATGACACAGGGAGCCAATGTAGTGCAGCAAGGGCAGGAGTAATATGTTCTCTCTTTCTAGTTCTAGTTAAAATAACTGGCAGTAGCATTTTGAACCAGTTGTAATATGTCAGTGGACTTCTTAGGTAACCCAGTGAGAAGTGCATTACAATAGTCAATGTGGCTGAAGACAAAGGCATGTGTCAACTTCATTTGTATCATGCAGTGTTAGGTCTTACATGTGCAATACCTATGAGATGAAAGAAAGCACTTCTGGTCACGTTGCTGATATGAGATTTGAAATATAGATCAGAATCTAAAATAACCCCTAAATTGCTGGCTTCATTTTTATGCTGTACAGATAAATGATAAGATTGCAGGATAGTATTTATCTCTGTGTTTCTGAGCCAATTAAGAGAACCTCTGCCTTTTCTTCATTTAATTTCAAGAGGTTGTAAGACATCCAGCTTGTGATGCTAGATAGACAGCTAACCAGAGGATTTAGGGCAAGAGTGATCTGGTGCCACAGAAATGTACAATTGTGTGTTATCTGCATAACTGAGGACTTTTGCACCATGGTCATGGATAATGTTACCAAGAGGTAGCATACAGTATATAATGAGAACAGAAGTGGACCAAGAATTGAGCCTTGTGGAATTCCACAGATAATATGTTTTTCTGAGATATGGGGCTCTATCTTGGCGATCTTGGCGCTAAGTCCATTTAGGGCGTGTCCAAGTCCACTTTTGCTATTTAAACGGCGTGTTTTTTGGGCGCTAAGCACAGCGCAAGGTGCAACTGGGCTGAACCTAGTCTCTTCATTAATTATAGGTGTGTCTTGGGCGTGACATGCAATAAACCAATCAAAATGTTATATCCCATTCCCTTTAAAAGCCTGCTTTTCCACCTTGGCAGATTGCTTATGATGGCGAAACAGACATGCTCGTGCGTGTTTAGTGCGATCAAGGAATAGGCTATATGGATCAATAGTTGCCTATGATCAATATTATTCGGGCTAACCATTATGAGTTCCCGGTAATTCCTGACAGTGCTATTTACAAAATATATGCGGTTAAATTTCATTAAAAGCACCTGCAACAGCTGAGAATAAGCGACCAATTGCTTCCGTCTCACCTTAGAAAACGCCAAATTAGCCTGCTTGTTTATCGAATTTCGTTTGATTATGCAATGAACTCATGTTCAAGCTTCATCCGAAGTTCATTAGGCTACCTGCATTCTAATTTTGATTACTAACATAAATAACGTTATTTTGCCTTAATGATGACACTAAATATAATAAATCTGTCAGGTTGGCAACCCATAGGTTCAGCATATTTTCCCTTATTTTATAATGTCCTGCTTATGGAAATGCGACCAACCTATTTTACTGGTAGCGTAATGCTTTAAAACGATCCACTTTCCACTTTTCTGAAGCGCATTTTCAGAACAAAAAAGTCCGTCTATTGCAGTGCGTGAGTTTTCCATTGAATGACAATTCACGCATTAGGTGTAAATGACAATTTGCGCATTAGGCTTGATATAGGTGTTATCAGCTCCTTTTTAATGGATAGCCATTGTCCCGTACCATCGCACATCGCCTGGATGTTGATGGAGTGGGCTGAGAGCAATGTAATGTGGCAACACAATAATAATATTTCACATTGTGATCTAGATATTTTAGTCATGCTTGTGCGTGCCCCTGTGTGTAACAGACAGGAGGGTACGCGCGTTGTGCACACGCCTATGTAGATGCACTTATATGTGCCATTAAAATAACATGTAAACGACTGCGACATGACTTTAGACCAGGTTTGTGGTGGTTCTAGCGCAAACGCTTTCTGCTGGCTCAAGATAGCAATACGCCAAAAATAATCCTGGCCACTCCTCATCTTAAGACCAACACGCCCAGTTCACTTGTAATGGGCGCAAGAATACATACTAGTTAAACGACGTAAGCATTAGGCGTTATAATGAACCTAGCGCCGGGTGTAAGATAGCAAAGACACTTGCGTTTGGGTTAGCGCCACTTTGCGCCGGGTGTAAGATAGGGCCCAAGGTCAAACTGACAAAGAACTGTCTCCCTGAGATATAAGTATAAAACCAGTTAAAAGCTGTGCCAGAAATACCAACCCAGTTCTCAAATCAGTTCTCAGTATGGTATTGAATACTGCACTAAGATCTATGACAGGGGTGTCAAACTCCAGTCCTGGAGGGCCACATTGTCTGCTGGTTTTCGGTGTGTTTCAGTATGATGATTCATTTAAGCCATTGATTGGCTAATGAGTCCACACATCTTGTCCTCAAGGCCTAAATTGGCTGCCGATTGAAGGAAACCACAAATACTTGGAGACACTGTGGCCCCCCAGGACTGGGGTTTGACACCACTGATCTAGGAAAATGAGACCTGCAAGATTGTTGTTATCAGTGCTGGGTCTGAGATCATTAACTACTTTCACTCTCAGTGCTATGATTAGACCAAAAGCCAGACTGGAATTTTTGTAATATATTGTTTTTATTGAGTCATTCAATTGACATTCAATCAAGTTATGTCTTAAGTAAGGGTTTCAGCAGTTTTAAGAGCATCTAGAAAAATTCCAGTTTCTAGAGAGCAGTTAACTATTTCTAATACCTCGTCAAACAAACTATCAAAATGTTTTTAAAAAAAGGTAGGTGGAACGAGATCAAGAGAGCAGCTCGGGCATTTAAAAAACGAGACAATCTTGCAAGGCTCTATTTCATATATTGAAGAGAAAGAGTTGCAGTTGGCCAAAGCGTGAGTAGATGGAAGACCTGGTTCTACACTGAGACTCTGCATTAGACTAGATCTTATATTGATCATTCTTTCTTGGAAATGTGACACAAAGTCCTCACATTTTGATGGAGAAGCTTGACTGATCCAGTCTGCCATCGGGGGTGGGTTCAGTAGGCCAGGGATGGGCAACTCTAGTCCTGGGGGGCCGGTGTGTATGCAGGTTTTTGCTGCCACCAGTTACCCTGGCTCAATAAACTAATTAGTGACATACACCAACATCGATTTACTCGTAAATTAGACAACGATATAACGCAACAATACATGCATACAGGTACAGTAACATTCGTCGGCTTCTGTTCATATCGCGGAATGGTAACTGGTGGAAGCAGAAACCTGCATGCACACCGGCCCCCCAGGACTGGAGTTGCCCACCCCTGCAGTAGGCGATCAATGATAAACTATAACAAACAGACAGGAAAACACAGGGAACTAGTACCATGAGGTCCTAGGTTAGAATATCAGTCAAGGTGGAGTCTGAAGAGGTGTGTCTTCAGGCCTCGACGCAATGCAGGCAGGGTTCGAGTAGAATGTAGGGGAATGGGAAGTTCATTCCACCACTGAGGAGCTAAGGTGGAAAAGCTCCGCAGTCGGGACGAGCGAGAGCCGTTGACACGGAGGGGGGGAAGTGCGAGTCGCCCTGCTGTAGAAGAGCGAAGTGGTCGAGCAGGAACATAGTTCTAGATTAAGTCCTGCAGGTAGGTGGGGCCTGTCCTATTGGCTGCAGTGTAGGCCAGGGTCAGAACTTTGAACCTGATCCGGGCTGCAACTGGCAGCCAGTGGAGTGACCTCAGCAGGGGGGTTACATGGGAAAATTTCGGGAGGTTGAACACAAGCCGGGCAGCTGCATTCTGGATCAGTTGAAGAGGCAGAATGGCACAGGCCGGTAGGCTTGTGAGCAGGGAGTTGCAGTAGTCCAGGCGTGAGGTGACCATGGTCTGGACAAGAAGCTGGGTGGAGTAGGTGGTCAGGTACGGTCAAATCCTCCTGATGTTGTACAGGAGGAACCTGCAGGACCGTGCCGTCGCCCTGATGTGCTCTTTGAAGTCCAGCCGGTCGTCCAGGACCACCCCCAGGTTCCTTGCAGAGTGGGAGGCAGCCACCACGGTCCCGTCAACGGTGATGGAGAGGTCATGTAGTGGGAAGGTCTTGTACGGCATGAAGAAGAGCTCTGTCTTGTCAAGGTTGAGCTTCAGGTGATGGGTAGCCATCCACTCAGAGATGTCAGTCAGACAAGCAGATATCCTCTCCTTAACCTGTGGGGTAGAGGGAGGGAAAGAGAGGAAGAGTTGAGTATCATCAGCATAGCTATGTATGAGAAGCCATGTGAATGAATTATTGAACCAAGAGACTTAGTATACACAGAGAACAGCAGAGGACCCAGTACAGATCCCTGCGGGACTCCTGTAGACAGGGGATGGGGAGCAGAGACGGAACCCTTCCAGGAGACTTGGTAGGATCTATCAGTGAGATACGATACAAACCAAGAGAGGGCAGTCCCAGAAATGCCCATCTCAGCGAGTGTGGAGATCAGGAGTTTGTGGTTGACCGTGTCGAATGCCGCAGACAGGTCAAGAAGAATCAGAACAGAGGAGAGGGAGGAGGCTCTAGCAGTGGCGAGTGCCTCCGTCACGGCCAGGAGAGCAGTTTCAGTGGAATGGCCGGTTCTGAAGCCGGACTGATGTGGGTCAAGCAGGTTGTTCTGGTGGAGAAAAACAGACAGTTGGTTAAGGACAGCACGTTCAATCGTTTTGGACAGGAAGGGCAAGAGAGATACAGGACGGTAGTTCCTGATATCAGAGGGATCCAAGCTAGGTTTTTTAAGGAGTGGGGTTACACGGGCAGTTTTAAAGGCAGCAGGAACATGGCCACAGATTAGGGAGGTGTTGATAATGGAGGACAGATATGGAAGGAGCTCAGAGGATATAGACTGGAGGATTGCTGAAGGTATGGGGTCTAGTGGACAGGTGGTTGCGCGATGGCGCGTCACCAGCTGGAGCACATCTGAGTCCTCCAGAATCTTGAAGGACGACAGTGTAGCGATGGGTTCAGTATGGGGGATGTGGGGTGTCACCGGATGCGTGAAGGAGTTCCGGATCATGGCCACCTTCCCCTCAAAGTGGGTCAGGAAGTCATCTGCAGAGAGGGAGGAGGGTGAAGGGGGTGGAGGGGGGATGAGCAGGGAGGAGAAGGTGGAAAAGAGTTTACGTGGATTAGATACACATGCATCAATTTTAGACTGGAAAAATGAAGTTTTAGCTGATGTGGTTGCAGCTGTGAAGGCTGCCAGCAGAGTGTGGTAGGAGGCCAGGTCATCTGGGGATCTGGATTTCCTCAACTTTCTCTCAGCGGCTCGCAGCATGGTTCTGCTGGATCTGAGAGAATCCATCAGCCACGGGGAGGGGGGTGATGGTCGAGCTGGTTTGGAGACAAGAGGACATAGTGAGTTGAGAGACTGAGAGAGGCATGAGTTAAACACAGAGGTGGCAACATCTATAGGCATTTTAGCAAAGGTAGCAGGAGGAGGAAGTGCAGAGAGAGCAGAAGTAGTGAGAGAGGACTGTGAGAGGGTGCGGAGATTTCTCCTGAACATAACAGTGGGTGGGTTGTTAGCGGAGTTGAGGGAGAGTGGGCAGGAGAGAGAAAATTAGATAAAGAAATGGTCCGATACATGGAGGGGGGTCACCGTGAGTTCAGATGTGGCGCAACTCCTGGTGAGTACAAGGTCCAGTTGGTTACCACCCTTGTGGGTGGCAGGCAATGGGGACTGAGTGAGGGCGAAGGACTGGAGGAGTGAGGCGACACTGGATAGCTAGGAACTGTCTGGTTGGAGGTTGAAGTCTCCCAGTAGGATTACAGGGGTGCCATCCTCGGAGAAGGAGCAAAGGAGAGTGTCCAGTTCATCCAGGAAAGCGCCGAGCGGACCTGGAGGGCGATAGAGAACAACAATGTTAAGTGCAGATGGGTGAGTGACTGCATGAAACTCAAAGGAAGAGATATTCAGGCAGTGTACAGTGGGAATAGAGAATTTCCAGGATGTGGAAATGAGCAAACCAGTACCCCCGCCTCGGCCAGAGGCCCTGGGGGTGTGGGAGAAGGAGTAGCCAGCAGACAGAGCAGCTGGAGTGGCTGTGTTATCGGGAGTGATCCAGGTCTCAGTGAGAGCCAGGAAGTGGAGGGACTTCACCTTGGCATAGGCAATGATGAAGTCAGCTTTCTGGACGGCTGACCGGCAGTTCCATAGTCCACCCACCACTGAGAGTTCCTTATGAGAGGACAGCGGTGGGCAGACAAGGTTAGCCGGACAGCGTCTGCGGTGGTTGGGCCTCCTGGAGCGAGGCATGGAGCACAGAGGAATGGGGGTTGGACACATGGTAGGGGGTGATAAGACAGGTTAGGTGGGGACAGATCATTACAAACAGATAATTCAGACAAATTGCCGATGAGGCTGCCGTATTTACGGTATTTACGGCAGCCTCTGTTTTAACTTATAGACTATTTGCTAATTTCCCGATTGCACTCAGCTGCTTACAGGGCTAGTTCACTCAGGTGAATCTATTTTCAATTAGCAACACAAAAGACTAGCAGCTGGCCTAAAAACACAAAGCAAGTTAACAACTGACAGCTAATGCTGCAATTTACTTCAACTACACAGTGACTACGCTACAAACAGTTCAATTAACTAACGCACAGCTGAAACCGAATGAAAATAATACACTTAACCTATCCGATGGTAGATAATTGACAATGCTGGTCTGATTGCACTCTGAAGTAGGAATGCAAAACACGCTATATATTCACTCCGGTGAATCTATTTTCAAGAGTCCGTCCGTCCGCCCGTCCATCCTACATGCAGAGCAGCTCAGTCTTGGCCAGAATTAGCTGGGCCGCGTTTCCCGATAACGATCAATCTTAGTGTTAAGTGCGATTTCTACGAGCGATTCTACGAACGTTCTTTAATTTGTAACACACATTTCCCAAAACAGTTCAGTCACTTAAGAGCTACTTAACCAGAGGTGTAAAATCCGGGTTCAGAAAGTAAAAAGTCCTCCCCAGTATTTAGTTCCAATCGCCTGGAATTGCTAATTTGCACAATTCTTCAGCCAGGAGGTAGAATTAATTAGTGAAATCAGCTGGCTGAGTTAATGGGTGGAAGAAACACATGGCAGGACTTTTATGTTCTGACCTATGGATTTTGCATCTCTGTACTTTTGTCTGTGGTGCTGCTGATACGGGAGGAGGAGGGGCGATAGATTGGGAGAGGCGAACCCCATTGTGATTAGTTTTTTATGTAAGATGACACACCATGTAAAATAAAGCAAATAAGTAATGTCGTATTTCCAGCCACACAGGTAGCCTATTTATTTGCCTATGTGTGGCAATTATGAGAGGTGTATTTTCCCTGGCAAAGCATGAGGGTCAGACTAATATCTGAATAGCAACCACTGCCATCACGTAATAAACATGCATTTACAATGCAATCAAAACGTTACTTCACAATTACAGCAGATAGCCAAACCACACTTTTTCATTTTAGGCTACACCAAAACCGTTTAGCAACAGTAGCTCAGATGTAATGAAGATTCGAATCGATGTAAAACAATTGTTTTTTATTGTACATTTCAACTTCTGCAATCACAAGTTGATATAGATTTCTTTTGCTAGTTAGCACACACACAATTGCCTGCTGTTGGGTAACTAGCTAGCATGAGCTAAGTTAGACAACAGCCATACGAGCCACAACAATGTGCAAGGGAACTTGTACAGCTCATAAAAAAATAAACACACATTTTCTTGGAAGTTGACATTGCCTTGAGAATCTATTTAACTTTTCCTGTGTGCCTAACGCAATTGAGGAGCGTTCATTTTCTAAACTGTCACTGATAAAGAACAAATGAGATCTCCACCATATGGGACAAGAGACTGAGGAATCTAACTCGAGTCCTTCTAAAGCACCCTGGATTTCAATAATATCATTATTGATTTCTCAGCTCGAAAATAAAGAATATGTTAAGGTTCCAGATAGGAACTGGACTCAAATGCACGACTCAGAGACAGAAATACAATAATGCTCACTAGGAGCGTTTATTACTTAGCCAAAAACTCCAGAAGTATAGGGAGAATGGGAAGGGGGCTGAATCCTGGGTTGGGCGAGAACGGAGGGCAGAACGGGAGCGGGGAGCAGGCAAAAGGGGCTGGACAGTGGCTGAATCCTGGGTTGGCGTAGCAGAGGGAGAGGGGGATGCAGGAGACAGGGATGCGTAGCGTGGAATAGGCAGGAAGCTGCAGGCTGGCGGGTATAAGCAGAATATCAGACAAGGCGTTAATTTCAGCAAGACAAAACGAGACTGAGAAGCGTTAGTTCAGCAAGACAAGACAAGACCAGAGTAACAACGAACAAGACTTAACAAACTGGCACTAGACAAAGAACAACGGGAGAATATATAGTGAAGTCAATGAGCTAATGAGTGATTGCAGCGCGAGAATGTATGCAAGTGTGATTGAGTGGAGACAAAGGCGTGAGGAATGCAAACGGGGAAAGGAATGTGATAGGCAGAGCAATAGCGAGAGTGAAATGACGAAATAACAAGGGAAACCACGCCTAGCCTGCAGGACACGGAAGACAGACAGGGAAACGTAAAAACAAGACAAGAGACGTGAGGAAAAGGGGAAAAACACAAACAGGGATGGGGACTGAGAGGGAACGGAGAGTGTAACAGAATAGCTTCTAAATCGGTAGGCTCTCTTTATTAAAGCCATGACCTGCTTGCAGTGTAATGAGTTGCAACTGACTGTGAGCTACATTGTAAAATAATGTCACTGAATTTTATCGTAAAAGTCTGTAAAACAGTGAAGGTACGAAATTGTAAACAGCTGAAATATAAATAGGTAATTGTATTGTTTATGGTGAAACACCATTATATAATTACATATACAACCTGCTACCGTATGCTTAACATATTGTTACCGTTATTTATAGGCTACGGTAAAGTTCTGGCAACCCAGTTGTGTGTGTGTGTGTGTGTGTCAGTTCCCAGTGTGACCAAGTACACTTATTTTTTTGTTTTACAGAGCTTTTTTGTCTATAAAGACTAAATGGTAGGATAGTTGTATTACAATTGTATGTAACATGCTGGCTAAATATATCTACTCAATTTGCACTTGATTTCATTTGATGAACTGGACACTAATTAAGCCATATCTGTCTACCTATAGAGAGGGAAAGGCACATAGTCATTGTGTAAGCTGCATGTAATGGATATGTAATGATCTGCACTTAATTGTCAGGCACTATTTGATGAACTGGATATACATGCTCCTGATATCTCTGCCTATTGCAGCATTTGGTTGATGGCTTTTCCCCTTGTGGCAGTGGTTTGATTGCATCCTGTGTTGCTCATGCTAAAACAGGGAAATACAATTTTTGAATTTAAACTGCATTTATTCCATATTTTCCCTGCCAGTTTTATTTCAGGACATCTTCTTTTAGAACTCACCACAAATTGACTATTTAATAGCATAATTTAAAACCCCCCCCATGCGTTCCCTAGCCATACCTTGGCTTCAACTAAAATGACGCCACTGCAGAGAGCGCACTGAATCATGGGAATCGCAGTTCATCAAAGAAGTTAACATGGACACAGTTGTTTCTATTAGACAGATCTGCTCGTTTCTCTCATGTTATATGTTTCAAAAGAACCGAAAACTACACACTCTGATGGTTAGCTCACAAGCTAAACCATTAATAATCATATTGCAGCCTATGCACTGATCTGAACGGATCTAGCTAACTAGCTACTGATAATAGCCTACAAGACAATTGGACACGGCACACTGGATATAACCTAGATAGTCACCCACATAGATAAAGGAGAGATGAAGAAGCAAGAGAATTATACATCATATTGCACTTACGAAATAAGAAAGGTTTTCTATGAATGTACTATAACTATACTGTATGTACAAATACAATACCGCTGGCTTGCCTATTGCCTTTATTTCACTGGTGAAAGAAAAATGGCGGACTTTTGTTCTAGTTCATACCGATTTTTAGGGTACTGGAATTTTGTTGAATAGATACGAATGGGTGGTGACACCAGGTTGAACCAAATGGTTGCTGTCTCAATTTTTACCATGCTTTAATATTAAAAATAACATTACTTGTTTGCTTTATTTTACATGGTGTTTCATTCATAGGCAGGACAGTTTATATGTATGTCACAAGATGATCAATAGTGTAATTACAACCAAGGTGTCTGAGTTTGTGTTTTATCATGGAGGGTTTGGTTTCTGTAATAAACTGATCAAGTTTTCAGAGCACTACAGAGTCAGTCCAGTTATGAACTGAAGTTATGAACTACAACAGTAAACACCCATGCAAAAAAAAACAAAAGTGTAAAATTAACACCATACTTTTGAGGTTAAATTTGTATCCATGCCTTTAAAGGCCCAAAAGCATGCATGATAAAACCACAATAGTGTTGGAAGAGTTGTGCATAACCTCTGGTGGCTCAACTGAACAACAGCCTGCTCTGGGAGTCCTTTGTGCCCATCTTGGCCTTGGATTGGGAATTCTGGCTCCCTCGTTCTCATTTCCGATGGCTGGGATCAAAAGGAAGCGAAAGGACCTCCGTGACTCTGAAATCAGGGGCCCAAAGAGACGCTGAGGAGAACCATTTGCTGTCACATGCCATAGTCGAGCTGGCAGCTAGTAAACAAGACAAGTTCTCTCTGTAAGCGGACCAGCAGGAGTCTTTTTAGGGGCTGGAAGTTGTTTACAGCTCAGAAGTGTGATCCTTCCTGTCTGAGCAACGGAGCCATTTCTACGGTTTTCCCTTTTTTCTTTCTCTGCGTGTGTATTCAGCCATTCCAACTGATGGCTTTGCTTCATAAATAAGCGTTCACTGATGTGCCTCTGCACTAATAGATCAAGGGGGCTTCTCTATCCGGCACTGTGCTAATTAAACTGATTTTATTACGGCGGGGTTGCCAGTTGGCTCCTACTCTGAAAGAAAATGAAAAGTGCTACAAACGGAGGTTCTGTTACTGGTTCTGCCAAGGCAATGATTCACAATGAAGTCTAATGGGCTCACAAGTAGGAGAAACAAATTCAGTCTTTAAATCATTTGAACTCTGCATTCCTTCTTTCTGGGGGAAATAAAATACTAATGGAGATCTATGAAGATGTAGGAACTTTTTATTTGAATGACTGGAATTTTTTTTTAAACATGTTGAGGGAACAAAGTTGTCCACCAGTTCTGTGTGCAAGAATTATCAGGTCTTCCTTAAACCACTAATTGTCTTTGTCACAGGCTGCGAAGACTGATTAGAGCCAATTACACACCTGCTGGTGATTAAAATGAACAAGTGTCAAAAGCAGGTGTGTGTGAGTGTGTGTGTGTGGCAAGGGTATTGGGTGTTGGATGAGGTAGAGCTGGGGTTTCCTTTTGGGGTTTATTTTTGATACTCTACATCTCAGAATAAAAAAAACCTCAGAAATCCTATTCCTCACTGTCTCAAACACAATAAAAACACATACTCCACCACACCCCCCTCTCCTCAATGTCCCAGACACACAGGCTACAATCATAGCCATGAACCATGAATTGTAGATTGTTCTATTGATTGAGGTGGACCCATGGCCGGATCTACCAACCATGGGCCCCGGGGCATGCACGACCAGTTCTCTGTAAAAAACACTATACAAAATGAATTGAATTGAATCTAATAGACACCTTTTATTGATTCGGTTGTAAATTCAGAAAAGACGAAGAATATGGATGAATGTGGATGCATTTCTCAAAAGATGTCTGCCATGGATGTCTATTTAACATCTTTTAGACAAAAACCATTCTCACTGGGTATTGTGAAGTAGGCTATTTGGGACTTTATTTTTGTTCCAAACTTTGATGCAACGAACCTATCTACTTCAGTAGTGAATTGTTGTTTGGGAAATGTTTATTTTGTTATTTAAATGTGAAGTTGCTGTAGGTTAGCCTATTATTGAGATGATTGAACCCCGTCAAATGCCCCATTAGCTGTGCAAACAAGAAAACAGATTTATTTAAAGAATATTGAAAGGTAACCTAATTAAGTAGGCCTGTACACTAGTCACAATGCAGTGCAATTTGCAATGCACGACGGCATAAAAAACAATTAATGCACAACAATAGAAACAATAATATTCACTGCAGAGGTCTAAACTTCAAATTGAAGAAGAGGCTGCATCATTCAGGAATTTGCAACAGAATTTATTTCTGAATCGTCACATACAGCTACATAATACACATAAAATAGCCTACGTAGCCTAATGTTTTTAATTACGTTTTTTTTTGTTTTTAAATGTAGGCTAGAAAACCACATGTGTTTTACATAACAAAAGCAACGTGTAAAATGTCCAGTGTACAGGACTTTGGCAAAATGTAACAAACTCTTCAGGGTTAATCAGAAAACCATTCTAGCTTCATAACCACCAGGTAGGATATTTGGTTTCTTAAACACAGGTTATTTATACGAGAGATTTTGGAGAACAGAAATTAGGTGTCTACTCAACCGAAAGTGCATTGGGTAGTGTAGTACAGTAAGCAATGGAAAAGGCCAAATGCTTATTAGCGTTTAAAAAAAAAAAAAAATTCTGAACATGGGCATGTTATGCATTTTGTATATCTGAACCGTGCATGTTATTCATTTTACAGTCAATAAAAAAAATATATTTTTGCATAATCCCTTGAATCCTTATTATATTCTGTTGCCAATGTACACTTGTTGGGATAGCCTTGGGTCACTTTCAGTTACAAAATTGGTCTCTCATTCTAAGTGGTTATATATTGTCCATTAGAATAGATCTAGCTATAGTAGTTATATTATTGTGTAATTCTATTATTATCTATAACTTAACATGAATACTGCAATTGATAAGGAATCGGAACAAATTAATAGAGAACATTTACAGAGTTACAAACAAGGCTAGTAACATTTCAGTCGGGGTTGTGGAAATTTTGGTCTACTAGCCGGGCTGCCTAGTGCCAAAAATCCTTAAGATCCACCCCTGATATTAACCCTTTGACGTGTATGGTCAAATCGGTGTTACAGAGCTTGAGTGGTCCCTGAAGCATAACACCGGTGTTATTAGAAAACAACATTAGTAGTCTACATCTGTTTACGAATGATGCACCTTTTCGGTTAAACCTCGTTCTTTCTAGGACTATACACACTGGGGCCCTCATAGTAGAGACTGTGGTCCATGGCTAGGGGCCCCTCATAGTAGAGACTGTGGTCCGTGGCTAGGGG
Source organism: Synaphobranchus kaupii (assembly GCA_029718625.1). NCBI lineage: Eukaryota > Metazoa > Chordata > Actinopteri > Anguilliformes > Synaphobranchidae > Synaphobranchus > Synaphobranchus kaupii. The sequence continues at coordinate 46,989,048 of CM056378.1, forward strand.
CCCCTCATAGTAGAGACTGTGGTCCGTGGCTAGGGGCCCCTCATAGTAGAGACTGTGGTCCATGGCTAGGGGCCCTCATAGTAGAGACTGTGGTCCGTGGCTAGGGGCCCTCATAGTAGAGACAATGGCTAGGGGCCCACATTGTAGAGATGGGTGTTAGGGGACCTCCCATATGGGCAGATTAGATTTAAATTAGTGATATAATTTTGTGAAATGCATTGAACATAAACGCCATACTTAAAATACAAAAATAATTGCAAAAAGTCACAATGTTGAACACTAGTTTTTTCATTGTAAAGAGAGAAAAGCAGGCAGAGGGTGGGATATATAAATAAATGTTAGTTACAGCATATTACTTACAGCATATTACGAGATGGATCGCAGCAAGTCGCACCTACCAGAATTTGATTCAGCATTCTTTCAACAATATTTCTCCAGATGATTTAATCATTATTTCCATCATAGTAGGTTAGACCTACGTTTATGACAATGTTTGTGAAGAGATATTGTATGTGTTTGATGTGTTTTAACAATGCAGAGTTATTTTCTTGTGTCAGACCTTGCACTTCACTTTGTGACACTTGAATGATATCCCACCCTCTGCCTGTCTTTTGCCTCTCTTTACAATGAAAAGGTTAGTGTTCAACATCGTGACTCTTTGCAATTATTTTATGCTCCACCACAATCAACAGAACAATCTACAATTTGTGGTTCATAGCTATGCTTGTACCACAATCCACAGTATTATTGTTTTAATTTTAACCGGAGAAATTAAGCAAAAGAAAAGTGGATAGCATTCGTAGCATATTATGTAACGTTAGCTTGCCCAGCGCATTCAATGATTAGTGGAGTTGAAATCTTCAGGAGAGTCGAAAGTCCTGCTCCTCCTCCTCCACGCTTTTCTTTATGAATCTATCCAATTTAATTAATCTCTTTTTTTTGTACTTTTTCAATTTGTCTCGGTTTGTGCTTACCATTTTTCCACTGACTCGACCACCAGAACTCTGGTATAGTTCTGTGGACTCGACTGCTAGCTGGAGGCTGCACATAAGCAGCGTAGGGACCTAGCCTTTAGGGCCAAAACATACCTTACACAAATACACAAACCTGGACACTTTGAGCTACGCAAAGTCGATTTCATCCTAAAATGTGTCACCTGAAATCCTTTCTATATCGTTGCAGCGAGGGACGCTATAGCAGGCAACAACAGTAAACAACTTTCTTGTTCGATCGGTGCTTTCCTTTCTTTCACAAATGTCATAGCAAAATAAAAGCTGTTTGCATAGCTTGAAGCGTCCATGTTCGCGTATTTGCATAAGGTATGTTTCGGCCCTAAGCCTAGCTATACTTCCCACATAACGTCAAACTTTCCAAAATGCCATTTAGGCTAAATGTATTTCTGTGCATCTGGTGTGGTTCACAAAGATATAGGCTATTTTAGATAAATATTATCCTATAAAAAAGAAAAAAAAACAGGTTATCATTTTAATAAATTTCCCCTCTCACCGCGGGGCCCTGTGAAGGGTGGGGCCTGGGGCGGTCAAACCGGTTATAAAAAGATGGCCCTGCTTATAAATTACCATTCATAGGCAGTATTACAAAACGTCCCATTTGTGCATTTAAGTGTAGATCTACAGAATTGAAACTTTCTATTTTGAATTCAAGCATTCAACAGTATTTTAAGATATAGTTTGAAACCATCTGTTTATTAACATACCTGTAATACTAAGTGTTGTCATATGTCCATCTGAGAGTGGGTTTAGCATCCCCCCACCCAGGGGCGTAGCGGACACGGGGTACGCGTGGGACACGTCCCACGCAGTTCCCGTATCTGTCCCCTCTGTCCCCCGCACTTTATTCCAAAATTCAGCGCTAATTTTGTGACAACTCACATTGTTAAAGTAGATAGTTTTAATAACCCGAAAAAAGGCACGTGCTGACACACCAGCACCAACTCCAGCCAATCTGCAATCTGATTTATGTTTGTGAAAATCGAATGGCAGAGGATCTTTCAATAAATCATTCAATAAAAATCATCTTACTCCTGAACAATCTGTCCCCCTCACTTCTGAAATTATGGCTACGCCCCTGCCCCCACCCCACACACACACCTCATGTGTACACCTACTAATTATTTTCGTCCTCTTCAAAAAATTTTATTATCAAAATATCACTCCACCTTTTTATGCAATATAAAAGCAACCAGCTTAGTTAAACAGTTTTCCTTAACCAGCCAACATGATAATGGAAAATTGTATACATCCCCAAAATGGGCTAACAATTCCCAAGATGCAAGACAAAATTAGCATATTACAGAAAATGTTTGCTGTTTGGCTAACTAGTTGCCAAATATGCCTTATTTCAGATCTTTATCAGATGTTTCAAGTGCTATCAAAAACCTCATGATCACTCAGTTGCCCAATATCAGCACTGATGCATTTGATTTTTAGGCAAGCCTGGTAGGTTAACACAAAGACTTGGATTAAATCAATATCATCCCTTTGACTTACAAATACATGAAATATAAATATTTTTCTTTGTATGTCAATGTGTCATGTCCTGTGCCTGCACGTCTTAAGTCTGGTTTTTCTGTTTATATGTATTTTCTATCTGGCAGTCCATTCCTTGTTTTCTCTCTCTCCCTCCATTTTGTGTCTCCACTTCCCCGCACCTGAATAGTGTTTTCTCATTTGTTTTGTCTCACCTGTTCCTCATCATTTCTTCGTTAGTTCAGTATTTAGTCTCCTCTGTTTCTGTGTTCTGTGCCAGATCATCTTGTGTCCTGCATTTGTGCTTGTTGCATTACTCTCCAGCAGTTTTGAGTCCTGCCTGTTCCTTGTTCCTGTGTCCAGTCCTGTGTACCAGTCCAGTTCCTGTTCTCCTGCCTGTCCAGCCTGCTCCTGTCCAGCCCTGCTCCGGCCCTTCCCCATCCTAGCCCTGCTCCTGCCCTTCGTCCTCCTGATCCCCTGCTCTGACAGATTCCCTGGTTCTGACCCCTGCCTGTTCCTGGACTTCACTCTTGCCTTCCATGTATTGCACTGATCGCTGGACATTGACCCCTGTCTGGATTTGACTATGTTTCTGCCTGCCCTCTATTGCACTGTTTGCTGGACATTGACCTGTGTTTGTCTACTACAAATAAAACCTATTCCTATTACTTCTGGTGTCTGCGATTGGTACCGATCAGTTCCTGTAACATCAATGTAAATTTAAATTAATTCAGTGTTAATTGTTGATTGAATGCAGATCTAGATCAGTTTTCTTGTATATCATATATATTTTGTCTGTGTTTATTTAAATACCACTGTGCTTGTTTACTCTGTGATCCTTTATTGGATATTCCAGTTCACTGGAAAAACAGCTGTTGTGATTTAAACATTGAAATTGCCTTCTGACACTGAGGGCGGTTATGCAAATATCTGTTATTACAAAGGGCAGAGAAGGAAGAATGCTACCGAGGCCCTGAAGAGATTTGCTTCTCTTTTTGCCGAGAAACATCATCCTCAAGGTGCTACCAAGCCTAGACTAAAGTACAACAGAGCACAATCGCACAGACGGCTGAAACATTAGCACAGGCAGCCGAAACAATAGCACAGTTGGCCAAAACAATGGCACAGGTGGCTGAAATAATAGCACAGTCCGCTAAAACAATAGCACAGGTGGCCAACAGTACGATTTTAAAATCTTAGATTGTGGCATTTTGGAACATCCTTTCTAGCATTAGCATATTTAGCTAAGATTGCTTTGCAGTCTCTCACTTACAGTTTTTCTCAATCACTTGGATGCATTTCTGGAAACTCTAACCTCATTCTCTTAACAGTGCCTCAAAACCCCACACCATTAAGGCAATTGGCCAATACACTATTTCACTTCTCATTGTGTTCACACAGAATGCAAAACACTAAACGCAGTTGTCATAGTGTAGATGCAATCCTCATTCCACTTCGACATTCCAGTCAAAACAGATTGTTTTTTTCTCAATTGGCTATGTACATTTCCCATTCGCGATGACACAGTTGTTCATTGGGTAAATCATTGCATGCAAAATACTATGTATAATGAGCATTGTGTTTGTACAAAAGATAAGGCCAGCATGATAGGTGATTGGAGTGAGTAACTTCCCTTCACACATTTGAAGAGTAACGGAGAACACATGCTGTCAATGCCTTCCCACAGGTGCAAATTGTGAACACAATACTCACAAACATATATAAATGCTAAGGGTTCCAGTGCAAAAAAATGGAGCAAGAAGCAGTGTCCCCAGAGGGGCGATTGGTTGTGCAGCAGTGAAAAACAAAAAATACAAAATAAAAAAGTAAAACAACCATACTATAGATGAAAAAGATACATAATAAACATGTTTTTTCTCGTAATTTGTGTGTCCAGGAATTGTTTTACATTGACAGCAACACTGTACACAATATCTGTCCAGTTTTGATGCAAATACTTTATATTTTGAGTGTCAGGGTTTACGCAATGATCAGAAGGTGCTATACATTTGGTGACATTGTTGTAGCGATTGACTGACTTAGTGTCTTTTGACGCATTTGGTTATCATTTTGATTGTTATAGTTTCTTTTGAACGGGTGGTATAGTGTTATGAAAAATGATTTTACTGTTTTGGGGATTGCACTTAGAGTTTTGGGAATGAGGTTAGAGTTTCAAGAAATGCATCCAAGCGATTGAGAAAAACTGTAAACACAGTGACCTGGTATAATAGCGATTCAAAAACAGGGCTAGCTAAGTGCTAATTCTGGTTTTTCAGACTTCATCGTTTCCACTGAACACTGCTATTATTTTCAGTACTATAAGATACTTTCAAGAGTAGCTGGGCCCAAAAACACTGTTTATGAAGTGCCATTCACAACCAGAATATATTAAGGCTTACTTGTGGCTTCAAAAGTACAAAATAAATGATTTTAAGAGGGTTTGTGAGGGTTGAACTGACACTTGACCTCACCAACATGTTATTTATATGACAATTCCAATGGTCCAACCTCTTTCTAACCCTCTCAAAAGTAGTGTGATCCGTTTGCTCTTTGTGTGTATAATGATAACTGCCCAACTGAAAGAGGGGTGAAGTGTGAGTTAGTGTAAAGGCCTGCTCTTACAAACAGAAATATTCTGAAAAAGGAGTACTCCGGCAGAAAGATGAGAGAATGCCTTTAAAGAACTGTCAGCCTGCCATCTTTTTGAAGAGGTTATGCGTGCAATCGGAAGGAAAGTAGGTGCCCATCAGGATATATGGGGAATTTTTACTCTAGTCAACTGAAATCAACGGAACCTTTCTCATTCACACCAAATGGGTTTGTAACCTGATTCATGTATGCATTCAAGCCTCTTGCAGTCCACGAACAAAGCTCAAAATGAGTGTAATTCTTAAAAAATAAAATAAAATTTTTAGTCTAGGGGAGAATTTCAATGGCATATTACATAAAGAACATGTTGTGGTGACCAGTCACTCACAAGACGATTGATATTTTTGATGTGGTTATAATTCACAGAGATTGTGCCATGTTACAGGCATATTGTTTTCTCCCTACCGGTGGTGGTGTTTTTAGTCACTACATTTCCCAAGCACCTTAGGGGCGTGGTGTAACAGATAAAAGGATTTGTTTCCTGTTTCATGGGTTGATCGTTTCGAGGGAAAATAAACAGAGAGTTAGCTGCTGTTAGCTCTTCAAACTCAGAAGTACTTCATCGTTTCTCTATTGCTTCGACTCCCACATTGGTGACCTCGACTACTCGCGGACGTTTCCGGAGTGTATTGAACATGGCGACCAACGCAGTTGCCCGAGTTTTGGGAGCAAAATGCGGCAGCATGGTCAACGCTGAGACGTTCGGCTCCCTGGCATGTGAACACAGTGACGCGGCCACGACGAAACTGTCAAGTGCGCTCGCCCCCGCTGATGACTTTTCCCGCCTACTGCTTGATTTCTTGGACCTCACCACACCCACTTTCTTGTCTACCTTCACCAAGCATGGCGTGGAACATTACATCTCCACTGTTAGCCCACCCGTGCACGCCCGAGCCCGTCGCGTCGACCCCCACAAACTCACTATCGCCAAGGCAGAATTCGACTCCATGGAGCGCCTCGGCATCATTCGCCGGTCCAACAGTCTTTCGTCTTCGCCCCTCCACCTCGTGCCCAAGGCCAATGCCGGCTGACGCCTGTGCGGCGACTACAGGCGTCTCAATGACGTCACTACACCTGACAGGTACGCTATTCCACACATTCAAAGATTTTTCGGCCCGCCTGGCCGGTCAGTCTATTTTTTCGAAAGTGGACCTGGTCCGGGGCTACCACCAGGTGCCCGTTCAGCCTCAGGATGTCCCCAAGACGGCAGTTATCACGCCATTCGGGCTGTTTGAGTTCCTACGAATGCCATTTGGTCTCAAAAATGCAGCACAGACCATTCAACTGTTGATGGACACCGTATTGCGTAACCTGTCATTCGTGTTCGTCTACCTGGACGACATCCTGGTGGCTAGCAAGTCTACAGCAGAGCACCTGGAGCACCTCCGCCTTCTCTTCAGTCGTCTCCGGCAGCATGGTTTAATTATGAACACAGCTAAATGCCAGTTTGGCCTGTGTGCTATCGACTTCCTTAGCCACCACATCACTAAGTCCCGCTGCTGTCGAAAGTGGAAGCGGTGCTGCAGTTCCTGCGCCCCCTCACCATCAGGGCCCTGCAGGAGTTCCTGGGAATGGTAAATTTTTACCACTGCTTTGTTCCCCGGGCTGCCCACCTCATGCGACCTCTATATGGAGCCCTCAAGGGTAAGCCTCCCAAACACGCCATTTCCTGGTACGCAGACATGTCAGAGGCGTTCACAGCCACCAAAGAGGCCCTCACTAGTGCAACCATGCTGGCTCACCCGTTGCCCGATGATCCCATTGCATTGACCTCAGACGCCTCAGACTATGCTGTCGGCACTGTGTTTGAGCAGCTTGTCAATGACGTGTGGCAACCACTCGCTTTCTTCAGTCGACAGCTTCGTCCCAGTGAGCAGAAGTATAGCACTTTCGACTGTGAACTTCTCGCCCTGTATTTAGCAATCCGTCATTTCCGTTTCCTGCTGGAAGCTCGCCCATTCACAGCATTTGTGGACCACAAGCAATTCATTTCCGCCATGGCTAAGGCGTCTGAGCCTTGGTCTGCCAGGCAGCAGCGCCATCTGGCTTTCATCTCTGAATTTACCACAGATATCCAACACTTGGCAGGAAAGGATAACCCCGTGGCCGACTACCTCTCCCGCGCCATCGCTGGGGCTGTCCATCTCGGCATCGATTATGCAGGCATGGCTGCGAATCAAGTTTCAGACCCTGAGGTCCAGGCGTACTGTACGGCAGTCACGGACCTACGATTGGCAGATGTTCCATTCGACGGTGCTAGCACAACCCTGCTCTACGATGTATCCACAACACAGCCGCGCCCGGTGGTGCCTCTGAGTTGGAGACGACGGGTTTTCAACACCATCCATGGCCTCTCACACCCGGGTGGGAAGCCCTCGCAGCGTCAAGTTGTGGCAAAGTTTGTCTGGCATGGCATGAAGAAGGACGTTCGAGATTGGGCCAGGGCCTGTGTGGCATGCCAACGTGCAAAGGTCCATCGTCATGTCAAGGCTCCATTGGAGCGTTTCACAGTCCCGGAACGGCGCTTCGACCCTGTCAATGTGGACCTGGTGGGCCCCCCTTCCTCCTTCCAGGGGGTACACCCACCTCCTGACGATGGTCGACAGGACCACCCGTTAGCCGGAGGCTGTGCCACTGTCATCAACAACTACAGTAGATGTGGCCCACGCATTCATCAGTACTTCGGTCGCCCATTTCGGCGTCCCCTCTGACCTCTCCTCTGATTGTGGGCCCCAGTTCACTTCTGAGCTCTGGACTGCCATTACTCGGCATTTGGGCATCTCACTTCACCGCACTGCAGCTTACCACCCGCAGGCTAACGGACTGTATGAGCGCTTTCACCGCTCCCTGAAGGCTGCCCTAAAGACCAGTCTCCTGGGCGACAACTGGGTCGACAGACTTCCGTGGCAGATGTTGGGGCTCAGAACAGCACCCAAGGAGGACCTCTTTTCTTCTTCGGCCGAGCTGGTTTATGGTCTGCCCCTCCTTGGTCGGCACCCGAGCAACAGCGGGTTTTGCTGGACAAGGCCAGAGACTTTCGCCCGGTCCCGACCTCGCACCACAATGTGCCCCAGGTACACGGCGAAGTATGTCTTTATCCGCCATGATGCCTATCGGGGCTCCTTCATCTGCCCTACGACGGGGCCTTACCATGTCATGGAGGCTGGTGACAAGACGTTTGTCATCGACATCGGGGGTAGGCTGGATCGGATTTCAGTTGATCGCCTTAAACCGGCCCATCTGGATCTGGACCACTCTGTCGAGGTGGCTCAGCCACGCCGCGGCCGCCCCACCCCCCCCCACCCCCCCCCCCCCCCCCCCCCCCGGTAATAAACTCTCAGCCTACTGCCGGGCTCCTGTGGCCCCCCTGCCTGGGCCCCCTGTACCTAGCCCCCACCAAACCCCTGTGACACTCCCGTCGGGCCCTCCTTTGCCTGCTCAGGTGCCCCGGAGCAGGTTTGGCCGGGTCATTCGGGCACCCAGCCGGTTTACATAGCCAGCTCTTGTGAATTCTGGGGGGACATGTGTGGTGACCAGTCACTCACAAGACGATTGACGTTTTTGATGTGGTTATAATTCACAGAGATTATGCCATGTTACAGGCATATTGTTTTCTCCCTACCGGTGGTGGTGTTTTTAGTCACTACATTTCCAAAGGGGCGTGGTGTAACAGATAAAAGGATTTGTTTCCTGTTTCACGGGTTGATCTTTTGGAGGGAAAATAATCAGAGAGTTAGCTGCTGTTAGTTCTTCAAACTCAGAAGTACTTCATCATTTCTCTATTGCTTCGACTCCCACAATGTATTGTATTTTCTGTATTGTAATTGATGTCCAAATTGGGGGGCTAAAAACACCATGTCTTACAAAGCTCATTTTTTCATGCATATCTGGAAATGTATTCTCTCAATAAATAATAAAAATCATAATATTAAAATGACTGCACATGTAATTGCTTTGCAGTACAGTAAATTATTGTTATTTTTCCATGACATGCTGTTTTTAATAAGCATCATTGCTAGGGTGATCTAGGGAATTGTATAAGAAAGCAAGTGGGATTGTCCAATTAAAAAACTAAAAAACTATTACATGCAATTGTTTTTTTGGATTCTGCTTGTGGCAATAAATATTTGATATTTGATAATGTACAGATATAGGGAATACATCACCTGCCTATAACTTGGCCTATACCTACTATGCCATTGCAGAAGGCTCCATATAACCTAATGGTCATAATCTTTCTGCAGGCCCATATCCTAAGGACATGCCCCACCCACCGAAATGACAGAGATGATGAAGTGGACCAAGAATTAAATAGAAAATACTGAAGGTATTTGCTGTACACCAGTGTATGTGACTGCTTCTTGTGAATGATTTGACCTGAATTATTTAAAAGCTGAATGGAGAAAGGATGGAATCTTCATGTAAGAATACAGGAGGGTTAACAAAGGATTATTTTAACTATTTTAATTATGTTAAAAATTGTTTAGCATAAAACTGTGACTACATATTACAAAAAAAAACTGTCCGGTAATTGTGCTGTGACAATAAATTGGATGATAAAAATAAACTATATCCTTCTTTGTTATGAATAGAAATTAAAATTCTCCTTTAAAATCGAATGGGTTTCCATGAAGGTGAAGGCTGAAACTATCTTAAATGAACCATATCAAGCAACACTTCTATGTGGCCACAACTTGCTAGTTTGAGCAGGTTTAGACATTGACTCTGCAATAATATTTATTTGTCTTAGTTGGATGACTTAATTTACAATGCAAAATGCTATGGTTTGAATGCATACCTGTATGATGGCAGTGTGATATAGTTTATATTTATACCTGTAAGATGGCAGTGTGATACAGTCTCTCTTTATACCAATTGTCTGTGACCTTGTGGTAAGTATTATTGACCCGGGCCCTGGAATAATACAATATAATTTTGTCCTGGGCCCAGGAATTTCACCCTGCAGCCCTGGAGACATAATTGCATTTACACTTATTTTTTATTTTTTATCTAGGCTACTCCTAGTTTATCAATGTGGCCAATGTTTCTCTGATCACCTCCTGAAGTGGTTTGTGAGATCAAATCTACAATGTGTCTTGGGTGCGTTTACACCTGTATTTGTATGTGGTTTAGCCCAATCTGCATGAAATTCGATCTCCCAGGATGCATGTTAATACCAGGTGTAAACAGAGCCATAATGACATGTATTAACGCTCCTTCTTCCTCCAAGTGCCAACTGTCAGTGGAATGTCGCTGGAGTGCGTTTATACTTTTTGTGAACGACAACGGCCACTGTCGATGTCGGGCGACAATAGAACGTTGAAACTCTGTTGCAACTGTTGTTGGACTATAAAATGGCCATGGCAGTGTAATACAGTCTCTCCTCTTCATACCTGCATGAATGCAAGGACATCAAAATCACTTTAATTCATGGGAATGATTCTTGAGAATGCTATTGGCAAAAAAGCACTGGCATTGGTTCTGAAGGTATCATTTAGCTTTAAATGAATCAGCCCCTAAGTTAATTACAAATTTAATTCCTTTCGTAATTGTCCTGATTACACCCTAATTATAATCACTAATCAATATGGTCATGCTCCATCTCTGATTGATAGCAGGTGTGCACACTAACTTTGTGTTTAATCTAATTTGAGAATCATTCACCTGGTTCATAGATTAAAGGTAATTGGTATCTGTCAGCCAATTGCTTAATCATGGATTTGGCCTCTTTCTTTGTCAGAAACCTTCTGGAAAAGCAGGCACCAGAAAGCTAGCTTTTGCAGGAGGGGATCTACATGATAATCCATTATAGTGCAGTCTCAATGGTGACATAGGTCAAAGATTTCTCCTGATTCAGCTGGTAGCTTCATCTAACAAAATATCATTTAACACATGCAAAAAAAGAAAAAAAAACACAATAATAGATGCACTTATTTGAATCTTTGGCTATAGCTAAACTCATTTGAATCTTTGGCCACTGAACAGTAACAGATTTCTGATTTTCATTCAAATCAGGTCTTAATGACTTACTCAAGGCATTGGCTGGGTTTGAATTGAATCACCTGTTGTCCCACTCTAAAGCGGCAGCTGGTTGGGTGGAAACATGAATCACCTATCATCCAGATTTCCAGATTGACCCCTTCCTGAGCGAAGCTGAAATCATTATAGTTGTGTCTCCATAATGAATAGTTTGGTGTACATTGGCAGTCTGGGCCTTTTTGGTGTTTCCTACATCTAGTAGAATTGAGGACATGGACTTTTACTTTGAACATGCACTGTTTTGTTTTTTGCTTTAGATTATATGATTTCAATTTAGGATATTGGAATATCCTGGTATTCTCAATGCGGACCCATACAAGCAGGAGCTTACACCACTGATATGTCTTAAAATGTTTGTTCCACTTCTGTGGGACTAAGGCCCTGTTCACACTACAGCTAAATACGGTTGTCGCACCTCATTTTAGTGCTTAAACCGGTCAAGTTCACACTTAGTACGGTTATTAACGAGAGCGACAACTAGTAGTAACGAGTCCTACTGAAGTTGACTCCTGTTCCTATGCAAATGAGCTTGGTTGAGAGAGTGTGGACGGGAACGGGAGTTGACAACTGGTAGCAAATGCGCAGTGATTAACTGCACAACGCTCCCCGACTTCCATAGAGTGTGCTAAGGGCGATGTTGAGTACTGTTAAAAGAAGCATTAGTCGACGTTGCTTTATTCCTTACCAGATCAAATGTGGAAACGTACGTCTTCTCTGGCTTCTCTCGGCAAAGATTAACAAAATTGGCCCATTGGCCGCGTCCATGTTTGTTGACATTGGAGATCACCTGTGCGATAATTTAAATGTGAGATTTATGTTCAGAGCAAATGTCGCACTATTACAAACTATCGCGCTATTACAAACTATCGCGCGATTACAAACTTACTTGACAGCGTTGCAAATAGGGGAGCGAGTCCTGTTACTCGTTCACACTTGGAACAACTTTTAAGCATTCTCGGTCTTCTAATTATGTGTGTGTGTATGGACAGAGAACAAGCGCGACTCCAGCTAATAACTTCAGTTGTCAAGCCCGAAAATGCAAGTGTGTACGGGGCCTAAATGTACAACAGCAAGTGTACAGGGTGAGTATGGTGGAAGCCTCTCAGTTATTGATTGGACTAAGGCTGATTATGGGGTCTTGCGATTGTAAAGGTGCACACACTTAGGCTTGGGGACCTGCAGGGTCTACTGATTTTCATTGTTGCAGAATACGCCAGCAGACCATGTGGCTCTCCAGGACCAGGGTTGGTGACCCCAGCAGACAATGTGGCTCTTCAGGACCAGGGTGGGGGACCCCAGCAGACAATGTGGCTCTTCAGGACCAGGGTGGGGGACCCCAGCAGACCATGTGGCTCTCCAGGACCAGGGTTGGGGATGCCACCAAACCCTGTGGCTCTCCAAGACCAGCGCTGGGAACCCCTCAGGGTGCGACAATAAGCCCAGTCATATGGTCCAGGGCCATCAATCATGGCGATCTGGTCAACAGTGCGGCAACAGGAGAGGCTTAGTTTGACCACAGAATTTTCCCTGTCCTAATACATGGCTTTCTGTGTGAAAATCTCACATGAAATAAGGTGTAAAAAAAACAACCAGGCTGTATCAGAATTATGTATATTATGTAAAATACATTATGCCAATCACATAGTATCATCACATGATTTAATACACATCTTTTGCAGGTCTATAAATCCATAAAAATGTTTCCTATGTATATTTGTCAATAAAAATGGGCAATAGGAGAGTCATTTCCTTATTTTAGTCATACATTTTTTTGATTCATAGTTTGGATGTGCATGTAATCATGTTTAATATTGATTGGCTATGTTGAATATTTATTAACTATGTTTAATATTGATTCCTCACCTTAATATTGAGGAATGTAAAAAGTCAGCCAAGCGAATAACCAATTTAATTTTTTGGACAACTGCAGCCATTCCAAATCCATTCCAAACGTTATGCAGGAACATTGTATTTATAAAGGAAAATCTGAATCCTGTATGCTCATGATAAATAAATGAGCAAAAATAATTGGTTATAAAACTAAATGAAAAATATTACCTGTCCATTTGTACTGTGCATTGTGATAAAAGTGACTGCACTGCTGAATTAACATTAAGATGTAAATACACTGGCCAGAAATAATTCATGAAGTCAAGGGGCCCTGAGGGCATATTAAAATCATGCAGTATGGAAAGCATTTTGAAGGATAAGAAAGGGGTTATTTCTAAATAAGCCTCTTTAGAAGCCAAGAACATAAAATAAATTATGCATAGTTATAAGATAATGACCAGTGCTTTGGGAGAGTTATATATGTAGCATCCAGTGCCTGGATTCTCAGATTTCCACTTCCCCTTGCTCCTCAGAACCTCCTGGAAGAACTAGACTACTACACTCCTCAACTAGACTAACTACCTCCTCTTCCCAAACGTTGTGGAGAAAAGCACTACAAGCCTCAGATGCAGATGTCCTTTACGTCCTGCTTTTTCAACAGGGGGTCCTTGAAGGGACTGAAGGGGGTCCTTTGCCAGCTGCCAAATGCACCACCCCCCCCCCCCCCCCCCCTCCAGTCTGGCACTCTCCCCAATGCCCAACCCCTCAGCCCGAGAAAAGGCTGGCCTGAGACCCCCCCACCCATGCATGCGCCAGAATCACACCCTCGTACGAAGAGAGGGGTTTCTGAGAAAGTCTTTGCCTGTGTGCACAGATACATTCTCACATACACTCACACATATACGGGCTACCCTCACACACTCGCTAACCAATAACATCTTCTAGTGTTAGCCGTTACTAACCCCTTAATTGGTTTTTGAATAAAATTGAGCAAACCTCCCAACAACAAAATCTTCTCCTTAGTGCATGTTACATGTCCATAGGACATGCAGTTAATTTATTCTTTAGAACATTTTTTTAAAAGCATAGTTTGTGATACATTATGGAAGAATGGCACTGCTATTCCCGAACTGGGGCTACATGTCTTCCTTTCATTGTACAGCATTGTACATTGTACTTGCAAAAGCAAGTTTGTTTTTCCATCACATTGATCAAACTATAGCACCACTGCAGTTCCCAAACCTGTTCCTGGAGAGCCACAGGGTCTACTGGCTTTTGTCATTACTCAGCACTTAATCAATCAATAAGACAGGTGATTACACAAGTAAGTAACCTCAATTGGATTCTTGGGTCCTGAACTTAACATGAGCACAATGTGTTTCATGAAACCAAAAAATGGGGCTGAGCTCCTTAATGGTGTCTTAGCGTCTCACATAGTTGAACCAATCATTGTGCTTCTCTATGGAGAGCAAAACCTTGTGCACCCTGTGCTTGTGTCTTCAGCCATAAAACATTTTCTGCTGTCTGTTGACATGAATCTGGGGCCCTCTTGGTCAGCCCCTGCTGTTTGTTCTTTAGTGTGAAACAAGCCACCTTATGATTTTTATTTCAAAGTAACCTCTAAGATGTTAAGAAAAGGCTATGGGGTCAACAGTTCTGCTTTCTCAATTGGAATGCCACACAGATATTAGCCTCATAGGGGAAAGGCATTAGTCCCACCAGGGGTGGTAATAGAATGCCCAGTCAAAGGGAACCAACAAAAAGAGAAAGTTACATCCCTCCTGTCTTCAGTTTGAACCCTGGTACCACACCTTATGTAAGGAACACAAATTATATTGCACCATTTTCTTGGAACTTGCCTGGGCATACTATATGCAGATACATACGTACGTTTATTTACCTTACCAAATTGTACATATTTGCACACCAACTTTTATGTTTACATAGGCTACTCCTAAAAAAAATAAATAAAAAAAAACGGTCTGTCACAATAAACTACATTTTGACCATGGTCACAATTTTTTTTCAAGGAAGTCATTCTTATCTGAGAGTAAACGCCTTTGTTTTGTTGTTTTCATTATTCACAGATAATTATTTAACAGAGCTGTGCAAACACGATTTTTTCTAGCAGTGGCTCCACTTGTTGGTCATTCTATCTCTCACACACAGACACACTTGTGCACAGAATCTCTCTTCCAGTCCCTCTCTCTCTCTCTCTCTCTCTCTCTCTCACACACACACACACACACACACACACACACACACACACACACACAAACATTTGCTAGAAACTTGATTAAAAAAAAATTCAAGGAAGGGATTCTTATCAGAGATTAAAAGCCTGTTTTTTTTGTTTTCATTATTCACAAATAATTATTTAACAGAGCTGAGTAAACATGATTTTTGCTTGCAGTGGCTCCACTTGTTGGTCATTCTATCTCTCACACACAGACAAACTTGTACACAGAATCTCTCTCTCTCTCTCTCTCTCTCTCTCTCACACACACACACACACACACACCACATGCACGCTCGCACACACACAAACATTTGCTAGCAACTTGATAACATCTATAATGACAGGACAAAGCAGACAAACAGGTTTACCAATGCACAATGATGCAGGGATAATTCCCGTTAAAATCGTGTCTCAGAAGACCAGAGTGAAGCTACAGCTCAAATCTGCCTCCTGCTCTGTTGCTGGCCTGCTGCAGTTAGCGACAGACAGACGGGCACGCGATAAAGCATCAGGGTCAGGAGGCGATCTGTGAAGCTGAATCACCAGCTGGAGGCCATGTTGACTTGCCTGTCGGCCCAGCACTCCATCAACGCAAACAGGGAGCCGGTGACACACAGGGCACCAAACTGACAAGTTTAAAGCTTTTGTCTGTTTTCTGTTGTTGTTTTATTTTTATTTTTTAAAACTTGCATGCATAGAGCTGCGACAAGGGTATTGCAGTCACTCCCGTCTGTGTGTCTCTCTGTATGATGGTCCGTAACAGCCTTAGTGCCTACAGTTCTGATCCAATTTGGACTTTGCACATAGATTGACAGCCAGCCAATGATCTGAATTCTTGAATATTTGTCAAATCGGTGAATGACAAGTATTTTAATTTGTGTTAATTTCCACCAATGTCTAATGAACTCAACGTGGAGGAACAGACGTTGGAGGAATAGACGTTACACCTTTTAAAAGCAGGAGGGTGCAGATGGGTGCCCCCACCCATCAACAGTTTCTAGCAGGGATGCACATTATTGCGCAAAACTCGGGGAGAATTTTTTTCTCTAAACCTGCCGTATTTCAATGTAAACCGACCCTACCCAAATTATAGCAGTGACGTGCCTTTAAATAGCTACCACGTTGTAAAAGCAACCACAGAGCAGAATTAAAATGCAAATACTGTTATCTCTAGAAGAGCGCAAATAACGAAAAGGCGGGTAGTAGCCTACAGAGTGGACAAATATGAGGATAGCCTACAACAACAGTTAGCTATCAAAAGCAAAATATTTAATTAATATATTTTCAGTAACAACAAGAAATGTCCAGAAAGCTTTCTTTTAATAAGTACAGTAACACCGATGGACATAACGATGGTATTTTCTTGCCTAGTTTTGTCGCACCTTTTCAAAGTGAAAGCTCTCATATTGATGTTTACTGGAGCAACGTGATCTCACCCGTACTCGTCACATAGCAACGCTTCTGCCCAAGTGTCACTATGTGACGCCAAAGGTAGCCTTTTGTGTGGTATATTGACATGGCCTTTTGCGTTGTATATTGATGGTTGTGGCCAGATAACTTTTCTTTGGTAGTGGCACTTCAATATTATGTTTTTTTATGCTTTTTTTATGCTTTTTTTTTCTTCATCCGGTAGAGAGTTACATGAACTCCTGTGGTCGGGCTCGCCCACTATCTTAACAGTTCGGGCATGAGCCCGAGTTACAAACACCTGTGAGGTTATGTTTAGTGGTTGGGGGTGGGGTATGGGAATCACAAACTCACAAAAATCAACGCGCACACGGCGAAGACTGAGCGGGCATGCTCGCGGTCGGTTACCAAGCATATTCATGAGCAAAGCCTTCGCCATAGTAGGATTTGTGAATTTGTGACCGAGTGCGTCAAAGGCTGACAGAAAACACCTCCTTCTGCATCCAAAGGATGACGCCGTAGGCTGCTGCAAAAGCGTCACTTGATGACGCCTTGGGATGAGACCAGGCTGACTCGAGAATTTCATGCGGTCCGATCATAGACTGTATAAAAATATGGACGAAGTCAATGTGACATCACCCATTGCCTTCCCATGGCCTCGGAAAAACTGAATTGAAGCTCTGGATGCATTTTTCGCCGCCAGTTTGTACAAAGTGCATCTGCTCCGTGGAGCCGAAGTGACGTTGTCGGGAGCAGGGTCAACCGGATATGGCCTGTATGATTGACAGTTCGGGGTGGAGAAGCTACAGAAGTATAAAGCCCATGACCTGACCAAACCCACCATTTTTCAAAACGAACTTGGGGTAAACTTCCTTAAATTGCTAATGTTTTATAATATAACATTTGTATATTATACACATTTGTTATACGTGTCATTTATTCGCATTGAATGTGTGGTATTCCTCACATAATTAACGTTCATTCAGTTATCTTCAATTTATATTCAGCTAACATCAGCTAATTTGATTAGCTAGATAGCATACCAGCTGAGCTTGGTAGCCAAGCCACCACATATGGACGAACATAGGGTAACGCTATTGCCATCAACTATATTGACGATCAATTAATCACATGTTATTTTGACAAGACTACTTTTATTATAAATGTCCCTAGCGCCGCTAGAAAAGTTGGAAACTGACCCCATAGTCTTTAATGAGCAAACCACCACCGTCATTTTGGCTAACCGCTAATTACAGTTTTTCTCAATGGCTTGGATGCATTTCTGGAAACTCTAACCTCATTCTCTTAACAGTGCCTCAAAACCCCTCACCATTAAGGCAATTGGCCAATACACTATTTCACTTCTCATTGTGTTCACACAGAATGCAAAACACTAAACGCAGTTGTCATAGTGTAGATGCAATCCTCATTCCACTTCGACATTCCAGTCAAAACAGATAGTTTTTTTCTCAATTGGCTATGTACATTTCCCATTCGCAATGACACAGTTGTTCATTGGGTAAATCATTGCATGCAAAATACTATGTATAATGAGCATTGTGTTTGTACAAAAGATAAGGCCAGCATGATAGGTGATTGGAGTGAGTAACTTCCCTTCACACATTTGAAGAGTAACAGAGAACACATGCTGTCAATTCCATCCCACAGGTGCAAATTATGAGGGGCCGTTTAGGCCATAATTCATGTTGGACCTCTCACATACATATATTCTCTCTCTCGCATACATATATTCTCTCTCTCGCATACATATATTCTCTCTCTCACATACATATATTCTCACTCTCACATACATATATTCTCACTCACATACATATATTCTCACTCACATACATATATTCTCACTCTCACATACATATATTTTCACTCTCACATACATATATTCTCACTCTCACATACATATATTCTCACTCTCACATACATATATTCTCACTCTCACATACATACATTCTCACTCTCATATACATATATTCTCACTCTCACATACATATATTCTCACTCTCACATACATATATTCTCACTCTCACATACATACATTCTCACTCTCATATACATATATTCTCACTCTCACATACATATATTCTCACTCTCACATACATATATTCTCATAAGAGAATGTATGTATGTAAGAGTGATAATATATGTATGTGAGAGTAGAATGTATGTATGTGAGAGAAAGTATATATATATATGGAAGGCACTTACATGAAACGGAAGTCACTTACATGAAACGGAAGGCACTTACATGAAACGGAAGGAAGTTAGTTTATGGAATTGTGATTGGCTCAGAAGCTGACTGGTACCATAGATATACAACCATAGATACCTCAGTTGCCCTATTCAAATCTTCACGGCCGCCAAATTAGGGCGGTCAAGATCTGTGTATAACAAACGGTACTTTATACAGGCACGATTTCACACCAGCGTTGCGTTGTGGGTATTATCGGCCTTTTTGCAGACACGCAAACTATAAACATTAACGGTAACGTTAGCTGTTATGTTAAGGTGACACCTTATGTTATGTTAAGTTAAGGTGTAACCACCTTAATTGTGTTGGACTCATGCACCTGATGCAAATGACCCCTGGTTTTGTCACACATGCAAACAAGAGTGGAACAGAACTGTAACCAACGGTGAAGCCTTAAAGACTGACCACATAATTATGTTCTATGTTGTGCCTATTGAAGCACTTAATTGTTCAAGTTTTTGGGCGTTTTCAGCACTTGGTTCTATTTTTACTTATTATGTACCTTGTGCTTTCAACTTATCCCACAGAGATTTATGTGTCGTCTATCGTTTTTCTTAAATTACTTGAATTGAATATATTACTGGAACGTATCATTGCCACTTGTGGTAAGCCTACTACCAGTTGCACTGTGAACTTCATTGTAGGCTACTACTACCCCAAACAAATTATATTATCCATTTTGTACATTTCATTCAAGTCAATTCTTTTTTGCTAAATAAAGACATTCAGAATTGTATTCATTGTACATCGTTTATTGCATTTCACACAACATATTACACTCTAGGTACACTTGCGGTTTTCCATTAGAATCCACTATGCTCATTGTCATATTATGTAGGCTATATGCCGTGAGCACAACGGATGTGGAAATGTTTTTATTTATTTACGTCTTACAGCCTATACCCATGCCATAGGACGCCTCTTTGTTAGCTCGGCGATCAGATTTCCACCACTTTGCTTCCAAGCTGGAAAGCTGTAAAATCGCTCTCCATTTGCGATTAAAACTACATCCAAGATTTGCAGCTATGGCTAATACGGTTATAATAATCAGAGCTACCAAGATAATAAAGAACCAACCTCTACTGCTTTCTAGCAGCTTTAAACAATAAAATCACCATTAGCTCTGACAACATTTTGACAACGTATGCATAATAGTTAAAGGGCGTTTTACAAGCTGTTCTGAGAAATTTGGAATTCAGATTAACATTTATCACGTTTATAAAAAGCCAAATTTCACGAAAATTAGTTGAGAATTAAGCGAGTTACAGCCGATTTTATCGGAGGAAATCTTCATCTGTCAATACGCTACGATACCGTTTATTTACGTGGATCCTGACCGCCCGACGGTAGCCAGGCTATTTGTAGACAATGAACTCATTCCAGAATGTGGATACTTTCACACAAAAAAAGCCATGCATGATTGTTTCTTTTTACAGAACGTAGCCTACATAGCTACATTTTCAATATTAGTAGCCTCTCGCTGCAACGTTACACAGCGGCTGATGCGGCATAGATCTACGTTTTTATATCCATGGCTGGTAGGCTGTTGTCATAGTAGCTACTGTTGTCCGTGCACCATGGAGGGGGAAGACCAGTAACGTTATTAGCCTCCAACCGGCAATCGGAGTAATGCATAAATATTACCGTCACCTGAAACAGTCAGTGCTTCTTGAGAGGCCAGCATCAGCCCTGTAGCCTAGCCTACTCAGCGCCTTCTCACAACACAGCTGACAGCGAGATGAGAGCACTATTTACACCGTAATGTTCACTCCTGAGTGTAGGCTAATGTCCAGACACACATTGACTCTCGGCAGAGGAAAACGTAACAAATAACGTTAGCTTATTACTAAGTTAATTCACTACGCAAACAGACCAGTGAACCGTTATAATGTGGCAATCATGTACTAGCTAATGCTAAAAAATAATCACATCACTTGCTAACGTTAGCTTGTTTAATGCAAGTCTAAGTAGCCAAGGCCGTTGCTATACGAAGCATTGCTTTTGTTGGTTAGTTAGCTAACGTTAGCAAGTGGTGTGATTATCTTTTAGCATTACTACATGGTTACGAAATGATAACGGTTCATTTGTCTGTTTGCACAGTGATTAAACTTAGTAGCAAGCTAACGTTAGTTGTTACCTTTTCCTCGACCGAGAGTCCCAGTTGCCAAAGTGTTGTGGAGTGTTATATCGTGCAGGACGGCAGACTGTCTCCGAGCAAGTCCAAGCTGACCTGCTGAGGATTCTTAAGGTAGCTACACTGGAGTTCATGTTACTGGGACTAAATCACGCTCTCATCTCGCTGTGAGAAGGCGCAGAATGATACAGCGCTGGCCTGGCCTCAAGAGATGAGGACAATACACTGCCTGTTTTAGACGGCGATAATATATTATGCATTACTCCGATTTCTTGTTGTAATACATGTATCTGGTCTTCCCCCTCCACGATGCGTGGGAACTGGACAAGATTATTATATTATAGTAACAGTGCAGACGTAACTTGAATGGGCGAATAAGGAATCCAGTAGTTGTTTATATCTATGGTACCAGCCAGCTTGCAGCTTCTGAGCCAATCGCGATTCCATAAACTAACTTCCTTCCGTTTCATGTAAGTGCCTTCCGTTTCATGTAAGTGACTTCCGTTTCATGTAAGTGCCTTCCATATATATATATACTTTCTCTCACATACATACATTCTACTCTCACATACATATATTATCACTCTTACATACATACATTCTCTTATGAGAATATATGTATGTGAGAGTGAGAATATATGTATATGAGAGTGAGAATGTATGTATGTGAGAGTGAGAATATATGTATGTGAGAGTGAGAATATATGTACATGAGAGTGAGAATGTATGTATGTGAGAGTGAAAATATATGTATGTGAGAGTGAGAATATATGTATGTGAGTGAGAATATATGTATGTGAGAGTGAGAATATATGTATGTGAGAGAGAGAATATATGTATGCGAGAGAGAGTATATGTATGTGAGAGTGAGAATATATGTATGTGAGAGAGAGAATATATGTATGTGAGAGGTCCAACATGAATTATGGCCTAAACGGCCCCTCATAGCAAATTGTGAACACAATACTCACAAACATATATAAATGCTAAGGGTTCCAGTGCAAACAAATGGAGCAAGAAGCAGTGTCCCCAGAGGGGCGATTGGTTGTGAAGCAGTGAAAAACAAAAAATACAAAATAAAAAAGTAAAACAACCATACTATAGATGAAAAAGATACATAATAAACATGTTTTTTCTCGTAATTTGTGTGTCCAGGAATTGTTTTACATTGACAGCAACACTATGTACACAATATCTGTCCAGTTTTGATGCAAATACTTTGCATTTTGAGTGTCAGGGTTTAAGCAATGATCAGAAGGTGCTATACATTTGGTGGCATTGTTGTAGCGATTGACTGACTTAGTGTCTTTTGACGCATGTGGTTATCATTAGGGGACCGTGCAGCGAAGCTGCCGGTACCCTATTGTTTTTGTTCAGATTCTTTTTTTTTTTTTCTTTTTTTTTTTTCTCCCCTTTCACCTAAAATTCCCATGAGCTGGTTTGTCCTAGAATCACCAGACTTGGCACGCTTGTTGGGATTCCCAAACTCTTGAATCCATTATATTATGACGCAGATTGAACACCTGGTGGCGCTGTAGTGCACGTGACAAAATTTTGACATTGACACGCCCACTGCCGACGCCCCGTTTCACCTAGAGTCACAAAATTTGGTATGCATGTCCATTTGCTCATTCTGAACAAATTTGCCTCAAGGACCCATAAAGTCCGCCATATTGGATTTTTTGCTAATTAGCATTTTTTGTAAACCGCTTAAAATGCTACTCCTCCTACAAAATTTGACCAATTGAGATGAACCTTGGTTTACATACTCCTTAGACCATGTCTCATAAAAGTTATATTTGGAATTTTGATATTTTCAAATATGGCCGAATGACGAGCCAATGAAATTTCACTGGGCGTGGCTTATCACAAAAATGCTAATAATTCCAAAACGATTTGACAGAAAGCTATGAAACTTGGTAGGTCTTTTAAGAGTCCCATTAGGACTATACATGTACAGTTTTATCCCAATCTATCCATGTGGTGGCGCTATAGAGTTCCAAATATAAAGAAATATAAAAAAATTCACTAAAAATCACAGTTCCTTTGCAGAGATGTATAACTTGCTACAGTGACAAAGAGCCGGATTTGGATCATAGAACTTTACTAATTTGGTGGGCGCCATCTTGAATTTGCCGACATTTTGGCTTAAATGTACTCATTTATTACTTCTTTGAGGTTTTCCTTAACCGCTTGGCTGATTAGCTTGAAACTTGGCAAGTAGTTAGAAGTTGTCATCATACAAGCTCACACCGAATTTCGTGGCGATAGGCCTGTTGGTGGCGCTGTAGTGTACGTGTTAATATTGTGACATTGACACGCCCACTGGCGACGCCCCGTTTGACCTAGAGTCACAAAATGTGGTGTACAGGTCTCTCTGCTCATGCTGAACAGATTTACCTCAAGGATCCATGAAGTCAGCCATATTGGATTTTCCGCTAATTAGCATTTTTTGTATAACACTTAAAATGCTACTCCTCCTACAAAATTTGGCCAATTTACATGAAACGAGGTACACAAATTCGTTAGACCATGCTTCATAAAAGTTATATTCAGAATTTTGATATTTTAAAAGATGACCAAATGACGAGCCAATTAATTTTCAATGGGCGTGACTTATCACAAAAATGCTGATAATTCCAAAATCATTTGACAGAAAGTTATGAAACCTGGTAGATCTATTAAGGTTAACATGAGGAATAGACCCCTACAGTTTTAACCCAATCGAGCCACGTGGTGGCGCTATATCAATCCAAATATAAGAAAATATTTAAAAATTCACTAAAAATCATTGACCACGCCCACTGCATACGCCCCGTTTTATCTAGAGTCACAAAATGTGGGATAGAGGTCCGGCTGCTAATACTGAACAAATTTTCCTCAAGGAACCATCAAGTTAGCCCTATTGGATTTTCCGCTAATTAGCATTACTTGTAAAACACTTAAAATACTACTCCTCCTACAAAATTTGACCAATTTACATGAAACGTGGGAAAAGAACTCATTCGACCATGCTTCATAAAAGTTATATTCAAAATTGTGATATTTTAAAAGATGGCCGAATGACGAGCCAATTAATTTTCAATGGGCGTGACTTATCACAAAAATGCTGATAATTCCAAAATCATTTGACAGAAAGTTATGAAACCTGGTAGATCTATTAAGAGTAACATGTGGAATTGACCTCTACAGTTTCAACCCAATTGAGCCACGTGGTGGCGCTATATAGATTCAAATATAAGAAAATATTAAAAAATTCACTAAAAATCATTGACACGCCCACTGCATACGCCCCGTTTGATCTAGAGTCACAAAATGTGGGATAGAGGTCCGTCTGCTCATACTGAACAAATTTGCCTCGAGGAACTATCAAGTTAGCCCCATTGGATTTTCCGCTAATTAGCATTACTTGTAAAACACTTAAAATACTACTCCTCCTATAAAATTTGACCAATTTACATGAAACCTGGTAAACACACTCCATACACCATGCAGCATAAAACTTATATACAGAATTTTGATATTTTAAAAGATGGCCGAATGACGAGCCAATAAATATCCAGTGGGCGTGGCTTATCACAAAAATGCTAATAATTCCAAAACCATTTCACAGAAAGTTATGAAACTTGGAAAGTCTTTTAAGAGTAACATCTGGACCTGACCTCTCCAGTTAAAACCCAATCGAGCCATGTGGTGGCGCTATAGAGATCCAAATATAAGAAAATATTTTAAAATTCACTAAAAATCATTGACACGCCCACTGCCGACGCCCCGTTTGATCTACAGTCACATAAGTTGGTGGTTACATCCCGCTACTCCTGCCCAACAAATTTGCCTCAAGAAACCATGAAGTGTGCCATCTTCAATTTTCCGCTAATTAGCATTTTTTGTAAAACACTTAAAATGCTACTCCTCCTACTTCTAAAACCGTTTGATATAAAGTTCTGAAACTTGGTGGGTTGATTGAGAGTTAGATCAAGACTCGAGTCCTGCAGTTTTAACCCAATCAATCTGCGTGGTGGCACTAAAGAAATACAAATGTTGGGATGGCAGGTATGCCATCCGCCAAGTACACTATCTCTGCTTAACAGGCCGTCTACCTACTATACCAACTGTGAAAGTTTCTGTAGGTTAGTGGTTAAGGCATTTGACTGCCGTGTAGTAGGTTGGTGGTTCGATCCCCACCTCTTCCCGAGTTTTATTTGAGGCACACAATGTGCACGTCATTGTAAGAATGTTCTTTTTATTGCAAAGGCTAGGAAATTTCACAATATTACCAGTTATCTGTTTGAATTATGAAGTCAGTAAGCCAAAACAATCTGATACCGCAACACACAAGTCTTATTTGGCCTCCTCATTTCTGTTAACCTGCTTAGGCCTAGTGGATACAGTATTGGCTTTCCATGTGTGTGTGGTCAATTCCGGCTTGGTACCAATGGCTTGGTTAATGTTTGGCAAAACTATTGTGCAAATGCTATGCTTCTTTTAATGTTGTTTTCACATTAAGAAACACCTTTTTATTGCAAAAGTTAAGAAATGTAACAGTATTAACTGTTCACTGTTTCACTTGTACTTAAAAGACTTAATACGCAAGCCCTTACCGGATCGGGTAAAGATACCATCAGCAATGGCAAAAGCCCTGATTAGAAACAAATATTTGTATTTTGGGTCAACCCTGTCTAGAGTTGTCTACCATTTTACGGTTTCTGCGTTTCACAAATGCCGCTAATGCCGCACGGTCCCCGGAAATCGCTGCTTGCAGCTATATTTTTGATTGTTATAGTTTCTTTTGAACGGGTGGTATAGTGTTATGAAAAATGATTTTACTGTTTTGGGGATTGCACTTAGAGTTTTGGGAATGAGGTTAGAGTTTCAAGAAATGCATCCAAGCGATTGAGAAAAACTGTAACTCAACTGTGGCAGAGCAGTCTGTCACGGTTTGCCACAGCATGAAACCCCGTTCTGAAAATGTTCCAGATAAAGTGGGAATTGTAGGTTAGTGGGTTCACATGCTAGATAAAGCACAGTAGCTACATTAGCTACATCGTAGCTGGCATTAACTTTCATCTGCATCCTGTAACCTAATCACATTTACAAACGCAGACTCCGTATTCTTTTCCGATAAATTATTGGTTTTATTTTAAACATCCCCGTATTGAGTCAGTAGAAACATACCACTAACACTTTGGCTCTATTCCCCGCACATTTTCTTAATTTTTGGGACCGAAAAAAAATCCAGGTGTAGAAATATCCGGTTAGGGTTCTAGCTGGAGCAGCTGGCTAACATTAGTAACATTAGCTAGGCAATCACGGTAGCTAGCCAACTTATATGGCCAGCCAGCAAGGATGACTTTAAGGAAGTCGAATAACTGTTAAATTAAAATGGCTTGCCATAAGCTATCGTTAGCTTGCTAGCTAAATGTTAAAACGACTTGCCGTGAGCTATCGTTAGCTTGCTAGCTAGCTAACCCAGCATTACTAAGCAATAGTAACGTTCATGACAGGGGGAGTACGGCGATTGCGTACGGGAGGGGGTGGAATAGCTAAACTAATATCTAAATTGATAAGGTTATACAGGTATGGAGCAATTTATTTGAGATACTTAACCCACATTTTGTCTGCTTGCTCCGAGATGCTGGGCCTGTAGTGTAGCTGCAACATCCCCTTCTGTCTCTCATCTCACGAAACAGTATTTTTTTTCGTAGTAGCCACGTCATAGCTCGCTCCAACCAAAATGAATATGTGATGACAAACATGTTGAAGATGAGCAGGTAAGGCAGTCAATTTATTATGTTACGAACTGCGTCCAAAAAACAACAGCTTGTTCACAGTAGGCTACTAAGGGATGTTCTCCATTGACTTCCACTCAAAAATACAGCGTGTCTCCCTGTCCCAAGCATAGACTGTATAAAAATAGGTCCCAAGACGCCAGGGCGTGTTTTAGACCAATGATTGTTGTCTCCCCCTTCTGGTCCCCGCCCCTCCGAGTGAGGGCAGTGAGAACCATATAGAACCTATCTATGCCAGTGACCCCAGGACTCAACCTGTCTCCCTGATTGGTCCTGAACAAATGTTAATACCCTGTCCAAACGACACATATATTTAAAACAATCAGCACATGCAGAGGCATTAGATGAAGGAAAGGTACCTATTTCAATTAAATTTTTTTGTGGGAAAAATTTATTGACTGAGTATTTTGACAACATTGCTGCCATTGACTTACATGGTGAAAAACCTATACTGGAGCCAACTGCAGTGGCACTAGTGAGCAACGGCACCAGGAAGTGAGCTTCAAAATGAAAGCCCAGTCTTGGCCCCTTGGGTCCGACTCAAGCTGATAACGCAGATGCTACATGGTTTTCACTGTCAAGTGTTTATATCTTATATGATTTTGCATCATTACAGATGCTTTTGGAATATGTTAGTTCATGGTCGTAAAGTTGACATTTGACTTTATTTTATGAAATGTCCTCACATTGAGACGGAATGACACCGTTTCTCTTCCATTCTTCGCAAAGCATTTCAACGTCAGTTAAATGCCAACATTATTAGCCTACTTTGAGAGTTGATCAGGGACATTTTTCCCATGTCAATAACACCTCACTCAATTGTGAAAGCCGACACCAGATCAGCAGGTTTTATCCCTTTGCGCAGATGCCTAGTGACCATGCTGCCGGTGGCAAGATTTTTCTCAACTGTGAGACATTTGTTGCTCCTGCAGCCAAACTATTAGTGGAAATCACAAACTGTGTTTAAGTTGAAGTCATTAGGGGACCGAGCAGCGTAGCTGCTTGTACCCTATTGTATTTGTTCGGATTCTTTTTTTTTTTTCCTCTCCCCTTTCACCTAAAATTCCCGTGAACTGGTTTAGTCAAGAATCACCAAACTTGGCATGCTTGTTGGAATTGCTAACCTTTTGGATCCTCTGTATTATGACATAGATTGAACACCTGGTGGCGTTGTAGTGCACGTGACAAATTTTTGACATTGACACGCCCACTGCCGATGCCCCGTTTCACCTAGAGTCACAAAATTTGGTGTACAGGTCCCTTTGCTCATTCCGAACAAATTTGCCTCAAGGACCCATAAAGTCCGCCATATTGGACTTTCCGCTAATTAGCATTTTTTGTAAAACACTTAAAATGCTACTCCTCCTACAAAATTTGACCAATTGAGATGAAACCTGCTAGGCACACTCCTTCAACCATGCCTCATAAATATTATATTCAGAATTTAGATATTTTAAAAGATGGCCGAATGAGGAGCCAATGTATTTTCACTGGGCGTGGCTTATCATAAAAATGCTAATAATTCCAAAATGATTTGACACATAGTTATGAAACTTGGTAGGTCTGTTAAGAGTAACATACAAACTTGATCTCTACAGTTTTAACCCAATTGAGCCATGCGTTGGCGCTATATAGTTACAAATATAAAAACATATTTAAAAATTCACTAAAAATCACTGTTCTTTTGCAGAGATGTAAGACTTGCTACAGTGACAAAGACCTGGATTTTGATCATACATCTTTACTAATTGGGTGGGCACCATCTTGAATTTGCCAACATTTTGGCTTAAATGTACTCATTTATTACTTCTTTGTGTTTTTCCTTAACCGCTTGGCTGATTCTCATAACACTTGGGATATAGTTAGAAGTTGTCATCTCACAAGCCCTCACCAAATTTGGTGGCAATAGGCCAGTTGGTGGCGCTGTAGTGCACGTGAAAATATTGTGACATTGACACGCCCCACTGCCAGCGCCCCGTTTGACCTAGAGTCACAAAATGTGGTGTACAGATCCCTCTGCTCATGATGAACAAATTTGCCTCAATGAACCATGAAGTCAGCCGTATTGGATTTTCCGCGAATTAGCATTTTTTGTAAAACACTTAAAATACTACTCCTCCTACAAAATTTGGCCAATTACATGAAACCCGGTAGATTAACTCCGTCGACGATGCTTCATAAAATTTATATACAGAATTTTGATATTTTAAAAGCTGGCCGAATGACGAGCCAATTAATTTCCAGTGGGTGTGGCTTATCACAAAAATGCTAATGCTAATAATTCCAAAACCATTTTACAGAAAGTTATGAAACTTGGAATGTCTGTTAAGAGTTATATCAGGACTTGACCTCTGCAGTTTAAACCCAATCGACCTCCGTGGTGGCGCTATAGAGATCCAAATATAAGAAAATATTTTTAAAATCACTAAAAATAATTGACACACCCACTGCATACGCCCCATCTAGAGTCACAATATATGATGGGCATGAGTAGTGGGACATGTACAACAAATTTGCCTCATGGAACCATGAAGTCTGCCATTTTCGATTTTCCACTAATTAGCATTTTTTGTAAACCACTTAAAATGCTACTCCTCCTACAGAATTATACCAATTTGCACAAACCCTGTTCAAGGGACTCATCCCACATCCCTTCATACATGCTTTACGTTTCTAAGGCCAAAGTAAAAAAATGGGCGAATGAGAAGCCAATTAATTTTGCATTAGGTGTGGCTTATCACAAAAATACTAGTAATTCTGAAATAGTTCGATATAAAATTCGGAAACTTGCTGGGTTGATTGAGAGTTAGATCAAGACTTGAGCCCTGCAGTTTTAACCCAATCAATCCGCGTGGTGGCACTAAAGAAATACAAATGTTGGGATGGCAGGTATGCCATCCGCCAAGTACACTATCTCTGCTTAACAGGCCGTCTACCTACTATACCAACTGTGAAAGTTCCTGTAGCTTAGTGGTTAAGGCATTTGACTGCCGTGTAGTAGGTTCGTGGTTAGATCCCCACCTGTTCCAAAGTTTTTTTTGAGGCACACAATGTGCACGTCATTGTAAGAATGTTCTTTTTATTGCAAAGGCTAAGAAATTTCACAATAGGCACTTGTTCCACCGCACACAAAACACTGGTGTAGAACCCACAAAGCTAAACCAATGAGGCGTGTTTTTCCTCGGCTGAGGTGACTCAAACAAGAAAGGTTATTTATTTATCCTCCGTTCATATGAACAGAGCACAATTACATTTAAGAATATACTGGGTCCGTCGCCACGAGTCAGATATGAATTGCTCTGCTTCATATCCCGCTTAAGACTGGCCTGAAACGGATCAGTAAGATTCTTGTTATTCTCCGTTCGCAAACGGGGCCATGTTGTCATCAAGGATATATCTGATCTGTCATCAAAATGTCAATATTCTAATGGGAGCATCAGAACATTCACAAAGGAGTTGAACAACATATCAAATATATCTATGATCACAGAAAGTAAGCTTAGCAGTTACTATTGTTTTACTCTCATAGTTATCTGACTCCAAATTAAACTAGAATTTAGAATTTGGTTTTAATCATGCACGGAGCTCGGAGTAGTTACACACGACTCTTCCTTGGGTACCACCATTACTCAATATATGCTCCCGGGATTAGCACTATTGCTGAATCTCAGTTCGTTGGAGAACACAGAGGTTGGGGTCTAGCCAACACAATACGTGCATTATTTTTTACATAGATAGTTGTGAGCCCAGGTCAGCGTGCATTCAGAGGGCTCTTTAAGGCGAATTTGACAAGAACCGACGTAGAACGTCCATGTAATGGAGTGAGTTGGTTTGGAGGACCAAACGCGACAGAAGGGTTTTCAGGCAAGTGACTCCGGAGAGACACCAATAAAACAGAGCGGGCTCTGTAAGAGGGAGAGGGAAAAGAGGAAAACAGAAAAGCTCCAGCTCCCAAAACAGGGGAGTGAGGAAGGAGACTTAAAAGGGGAGAGAAATGAAAACAACCCAACGAATTGGGCGAACTGACAAATAAGTCAGCGAGAGAAAATACTTTAGAAAACAAAACCTCTACTCTCAAGATGAGAGGAATCTAAAGAGGCGACAGAATAAACAAAGGAAAACAAACCCGGAAGTATCGGGCGAAACGCTCGTAGGGAAGAGCCAAAAATAGAACGACAGAAAAAACAAACTAACTCGCACTAAAAGCGAGAAGAATAAGATTACTAAAGTACTGCTATCAAGACCTGCGTTGTTTAGACAAGCTGAAACAAAGCGTTCGATAGGGCGTACTGGTCCTAAACCTTACCGGCTTGAAAGTTAAACAAATTAACATGGAAGCGCCGATACCGGAAGACGCAAAGTATAAATAGCCGACGGAAACAACGAACAGGTGAAATCACTAAGTGCTGGAGATAGGCTTATCTCCCTTCCTTTTATGCCAAATCACGCGTTTGAACCAGGCGGCAGTGCCATAAATTAACCTGGAGGGGTGGTAAAATCTGGAATTTAGACCCCCCACCTTTGGGGGATGTTGAGTAGGGAGAGGGGAAAAGGAGAGGATTACCAGAGAGGACATTCCACTGTTATAGTTTTTCCCTGAGTTACTGAAACTATGCTTTATTAAACTTCATTTGGTATGAAATGTATTTCATTCAATCCCTTGATTTTACCTGAATACCTCCATATCAAGCAGGTCACAGTGATTTAATATTATCGTGCAGTTGTCATGAAAATTCCCTCCTGATGAACCATTTTACATGCAATTCCTGTTACTACTACATTAGACATAATGTAACAATATAACGATCACATTTGCAATGTTTGTAAGTTTTTACAGGGTCTGTTGACTATCTCAACAGAAGTTTTAGAGCCCTGTTCCAGGAGAGAAGTAAAGGGTGTAATGACAGAGGGTGCCCACATGAGGGCACTGTGGTATTGTCCGGAGTCTTTCCCATAGGAACTGACCAGGTGTGGGGTCACGGGAGAGGTCACAGATGTTATGGGAGGATATTCCTTTCCCATAGTTTAGCCAGGGGCTTGATGACCTTTCCGCCCTTAATGCCCCTAGAACACACGTACACAACCATGACAAACAGTCCAATTTCCCCTTATCTCAGTCTTTTCCAGATGGGGACATTCTTGGGAGCAAATGGCCTGAACGCCCAAAGGAAGTCCGAGTAGCCTATTGTTTTATTACAAGGCCCTCTGGTCCTTTGACGTGCATGACGAGCCCCAGTTCTCAGGTTCTTTCAAATGGCAGCCTTTCCTGAGTCCCACTTTGACTCCCCCCTACACCGGACATCGCACTCACACAAAAATAAAAATAACCAAACCAGCTGAAAGCAAAATAAAAGATCACGCCATCCAAACACTCATGAGCCTGGAGGCAGCCACGCTCCCAGCTCGCCTCTCGTCCAAAAAAAAATCTCATTTCACCCCAGTGCGCTAATTTATACCCCTCGGGAGCTGAGCCCCAATGCATTCCTTATGCAGCCCATAATCATTATTCAATTCCCCAATCGAGTACCTAATTAGTCATCTCATCATCCAATCAATCAATTAATTATCCTATTATGGCCCCTAATCATCCCGTTTTCCCCACACAGGAACCGTCTGCCATTCCTTTCCCTATGGGAGACCGCAAAATATGCGACATATGTAACACTGTGATATCAATGTTTTTATCTTAAACCATCAGAAGGGGCAAATGTATATGCCTTATAATGGACAAAACCAATTTTATTCTTATATGACATGTTTTGGATAGTGTTTTGGACTCATAGATATCTACCCCCCCTAAACTGATCAAAAGATAGTAATTCCCATTTGAAAATGATGCAAAAGTGTTTTATGAGCCAAAACTGTTGATTTTTAGTTAAATATATCATTATTTCTTTTATTTAGAGCAGTGCAACAATTTAGCCATTTGGATAGATTTGGAGACACTAATGGACTAAAGGGGACACTGCCTATATTTTGCATCATAGAGCTTTATAAGTTCTGCATATCATCCTCAGATTTTGCACACTTGTGGACATGGAGTTTATGATCCAGCAAATGTATAGATTTACCTGTTTCACTTATGTAGCTCACAGTATTTTGTTGCAAACTAAAGAAAAACAAATTTTTTTGCATTTTTACAAAGTTTCTTTGCATTTGTGCCACTTTATTTTGACTTGACAATAAACAAATCTAAGTTTGTATTGTAAATGGTACACCAGTCTAGTTTCATTTAAGTCATTTACCAAGTTTCTGTGATGTTCACACACCTGGAGTTATAAAGCCTTAAACAGAGCACCCCCTAAATACATGAGAATTGACCAAATTTGCCATCTGCGCAAAGGGGTTAAACACAAGCCTACAATAATCACAGTGAGAACAGGACACTGTAAAAGAAAATGGTGATAAAATAATAATTGATTGGACTTTTTGGATTGGATTTTTATTATGCTAAGATATTACTTATATTTGAATTAGGCTAATGTATTACATGTTCAGTCATCTTAAAGCTAAATCTGAGACAATTTGAAATGTTTAGTAGCCTAACTTTAATAAATATGTAGTCTTAATTAATGCAGGCTAAGGTAATTGCATTTAATGTTTGTGTGCCACACACTTAAAGCAAGTTTTTGTTCTGTTTCATCGTATTATATAATTATACTGCACCCCCCCCCCCCCCCCCCCCCCACCCCGTTCCACAACCACTCCCCCACTCCCCCCACCCCCCCCCCCCCCCCCCCCCCCCCCCCAGTCGACAGCCATGCAGTTGAATAATAATATTCACTGGGCTTGCTCAAAGATTGCCAATTGACTAAATTATTTCTTACCTCTCGGGTGGTCACTCATGGCCATCGGGGCCAGCCCAGCCCCTGGTTGCTTTGGCTCTGAGTCAGCCTGTGAGTGTCTGATCTCTGTTATCAAGGCTGGGGACAGAGTATCTGCATTGGCTGGAGCTGTGGATCTGTGAAGCAGTATGACTGGCAGGATAATACCGACTGATCGGAGCCAGTTTTTCATGATGCTGAGGCGTTGGAGGGTGGAGCAGGCTGTTCTTGTGGTAAATTAAGTCTTCGAAGAGATGGGGTGGGTAGGTGAGGGGTCACGGCTGGGGGGGGAGCGCTTAGCAGTGCTCATAGCAACATGTGGAAGGATCCCCGTTTTAAAAGCAGGTGGAACCGTTGTATTGCAAAGCCAGAAATATCCCACACAAACCGTCTGCGAGGGGAAGGAGAGCTCAACTGACACATCTAGGTGGACCTACGGCACTGCCACCAAGAAAGCCCATTCCCTGTCATATCCCCTGACTGAAAACTACAGCCTATTTCCTGTCATATACTCTGACTGAAAACTATAGCCCATACCCTGTCATATCCCCTGACTGAAAACTACATCCCATTCCCTGTCATATTCCCTGACAAACTACAGCCCATTCCCTGTCATATCCCCTGACTGAAAACTACAGCCTATTTCCTGTCATATACTCTGACTGAAAACTATAGCCCATACCCTGTCATATCCCCTGACTGAAAACTACATCCCATTCCCTGTCATATCCCCTGACTAAAACTACAGCCCATACCCTGTTGTATACCCTGACTGAGAACTAGAGCCCATTCCCTATCATATCCCCTGACTACAAACTAGAGCCCATACCCTGTCATATCCCCTGACTAAAGTGCATTTAGGGCGTGTCCAAGTCCACTTTTGCTAGTTTGACGGCGTGTTTTGTCATATCCCATTCCCTTTAAAAGTCTGCTTTTCCACCATGGCGGATTGCTTATATGATGGCGAAACAGACATGCTCGTGCATGTTTAGTGCGATCAAGGAATAGGCTATATGGATCAATAGTATGATCAATATTATTTGGACTAACCATTATGAGTTCCCGGTAATTCCCGACAGTGCTGTTATTTTACAAAATATATGTGGTTAAATTTCATTAAAAGCATCTGCAACAGCTGAGAATAACCTACCAGTGGCTTCCGTCTCATCTTAGAAAACGTCAAATTAGCCTCAACGAATTTCGTTTGATCATGCAATGAAACATTGCCAAACATCAATTTCATGAGGCTGTTCTCATGGAGTTCTCAAAGTTCAAGCTTAATTCGAAGTTCATTACCTGCATTCTAATATTGATTAATAACATAAATACCGTTATTTTGTCTGATGACACTAAATACAATAAAGCTGTCAGGTTGGTGAAATTTATCTCCGTTTTTTAACCGTAGGCTATCGAAAAAACCTTATGCACAGCGAATCCCGGGGACTGGCTATTTGAAAAACAATATATGCAATATTCACTGGACAAGGTTTTTCAGTAAAAAAAAGGCCTATATGAACAGAGCTGTATTGTAATTACATCTGAAGCGCATTTTCAGAACTGAAATGTCCGTCTATTGCAGTGCGCGAGTTTCCATTGAATGACAATTCACGTATTAGGTGTAAATGACAATTCGCGTATTAGGCTTGATATAGGAGTTATCAGCTCCTTTTTAATTGATAGCCATCGCACATCGCCTGGATGTTGATGGAGTGGGCTGAAAGCAATTTAATGCAGCATTCCCCTTCGCTGAGGGACAGGTATGTGGTCTTTGGCCTATGTACCCTTTTATTACTATGCATTTTTTGATATAAACCTACACAATAATAATATTTTGTCACCGAAGAGTGGTCTCCGGTTTCTGTTTCTATTGTGGCCGTCCGGGCCATCATGTGGCCTCCTGTCCTATTCGCCCAAGAAGGGATGGCTCGCCGGTAAGGCGGGGGCGTACTGGCGAGCCCTATCTCCACTGCTCACTCTGCTAAGCCTCGCATTCAATTGAAGGCTACCCTCTTGTGGGGGACCCAATCAACCTCATTGCCAGCCCTGGTCGACTCGGGAGCCGACGCCAACTTTATTGATTCAAGTCTAGTCAAAAGATCGGGAATTCCTATTGAGCCACTGTCTGCTCCACTCAACTCCACTCCTTTGCCCTGGATGGAAATGTCTTGGCCCGGGTTTCTCAGTCCACCATTCCTCTCCAACTCGTATTGTCGGGAAACCACCGTGAGACTATTCGGTTCTATATTATCCACTCTACCCAGTCTCCGCTGGTTCTCGGCCAGCCCTGGCTTCGCATTCACAATCCACGCATCAACTGGCGTACATCTCAGGTTCAAGACTGGAGCTCTCAATGTCACGCTGATTGTCTTCGCTCTGCCCTACCTCCATATGGGGCCGCCAGGCCTCCCACTACAGCTCCAGAGCCAGACTTGTCTTGTGTACCTCAGCAATATCATGACCTGTCTCAAGTGGTTAGTAAATCCCGTGCTGTGTCCTTACCTCCCCACAGACCCTACGATTGCTGTAATGACGTACTGGCTGGTGTTACACTCCTGTCAAGTCGCCACTACAGCCTGTCCGGCCCCAAGAAAGCCTGCATGGAAGCCTACATTCACGATTCCCTGGCTTCAGGTATTATTCCACCCTCTTCATCACTGGTGGGAGCGGGGTTTTTCTTTGTGGCAAAGAAAGACGGATCGCTCCGGCCGTGTATCGATTACCAGGGTCTCAATGATATTACTGTACGCAACAAATATCCCCTGCTGTTAATCAACTCTGCTTTTGAGCCCCTGCATGATGCTACCATCTTCACAAAGCTGGATCTCCGCAACGCCTACCACCTCGTTCGTATCCGGGAGGGAGATGAATTGAAGACGGCGTTCAACACCCCCCTCGGAAACTTCGAGTACCTGGTGGTCCCGTTCGGCCTTACTAACGCCCCAGCGGTCTTCCAGTCCCTGGTTAATGACGTCCTACGTGACCTCCTCGGTCGGTTAGTATTCGTTTACATTGATGACATTCTGATATTCTCAAAGACCACCCAGGATCATGTCAAGCATGTCCGACAGGTTCTCCAGAGGCTGCTGGAGAACAAGCTGTTTGTCAAGGCAGAGAAGTGCAGCTTCAATACGTCCTTAGTTCCTTTCCTGGGGTTCATTATTGAGAATGGGAAGATCCGGGCTGACCCCGCCAAGATCCAAGCTGTCGCTGAGTGGCCTCAACCGGCTTCCCGCAAGCATCTACTCCAGTTTCTAGGTTTTGCTCATTTTTATAGGCGGTTTATCCGTGGCTATAGCTAAATCGCGGCCCCTTTCCCGCATACTCTCTGCCCATGCCAGGCCTGTTGTTCCCGACCCCATCATTTCCCTTTCCTACGTGGTGGCTGCGGTCTGCTGGGAGACCGAGGGGATTGTGAAGGCCACCCAGGTAACCCACCCGGATCCCCACAGTAACCCTAATGGCCGCCTCTTTGCCCCCAACTCTGTCCGCTCTCAGGTCCTCCAGTGGGCTCACGCCTCCCGTCTGGCCTGCCATCCTGGTATCCTGAGGACCACCACCCTGGTCAGGAGGAGTTTCTGATGGCCCACCCTGAAGGGGGATACCTGTGCCTTCATCCTCGCCTGGCCGGTGTGCGCCAGGAGTAAGGCCTCCCACCATCCCCCCACTGGCCTCCTCCGCCCCCTCCCCGTCCCGGGCCGTCCTTGGAGCCATGTGGGGGTGGATTTTGTGACCGGTCTGCCCCCGTCAGGTGGCAACACCGCCATCCTGACCATAGTGGACCGGTTCTCCAAGGGGGCCCACTTCATTCCCCTGCCTAAGCTTCCCTCTGCCCTGGAGACAGCAGAACTCCTGGTGCAACACAAGGTGAGGCTGCATAGGATCTCCTTGGACATTGTGTCGGACCGTGGGCTCCAGTTCTCCTCCCAGGTGTGGAAGGCATTCTGCTCAGCCCTGGGCGCCTCCGCCAGCCTGTCCTCGAGATACCACCCCCAGACCAATGGTCAGACGGAGCAAACAAACCAGGACCTGGGAGCTGCCCTGACATGCGTGTCAGCTCGCAACCCCTCCTCCTGGAGCAAGTTCCTGCCATGGGTGGAGTATGCGCATAATTCCCTGAGGAGCACTGCTACGAAGATGTCCCCCTTCGAGTGCTCCTTGGGGTACCAGCCTCCCCTGTTCCCGGCCCAGGAGGAGGAGGTTGCCATCCCTTCAGTCTGGGCCCATCTCCTGTGATGTTGGAGGATTTGGAAGTTGACCCGCACCGCACTCCTCCGCACCACCTCCCGCACCCAACGCCTGGCCAACCTTCACAGGACCGCAGCCCCACGGTACATCCTGGGTCAACAGGTCTGCCTGTCCACCTCCTCCATTCCCCTCCAGTCCACGTCAAAAAAACTACAGCCCGGTTCATAGGCCCCTACCCCATCCTCACTGTCCTGAACCCTGCCACTGTCAAGCTCCGCCTCCCCTCATCACTCAAGATTCACCCCGTCTTCCATGTCAGTCAGGTCAAGCCTGTCTCCTCCAGTCCCCTAAGTGCCCCAGTTGAAGCCCCCCCACCCCCCTGGATTATTGATGACGCCCCGGCTTACACAGTCTGCCAGATCCTGGACATCCGCCGCAAGGGCCCTCCCTCACCCGGGAGTTTCACAGACGCCACCCCCAGAAGATCAGGCTGGGTGGTACGCCTGGAGGCATTGTTGTTACTAATTCCCTCTCGCATTTCCTCCGCCTATCACATTCCTTTCTCCGCTTGCATTCCTCACGCTCTCTTCACCATTAATCACTCTCTCATACATTCTCACGCTGCATGCATTCATTAGCTCTTTAACTCTCCTACATATTATTCTGGTCTCGGTTGTCTTGTGCCAGTTTGTTAAGTCTTTTTGTTGGAAAAACTCTTGTCTTGTCTTGTCTGGGTCTCGTATCTAAAGTCATAGTCACGCTTTGTCTTGCTTAAAGCTACTGTCTAGTCTTGCTTTGCCTAGCCAACTAACGCTTCTTAGTTTTGTTCATGCCTTGCTGAAACTAATGTCTTGTTCTGCTCTGCTTGTCTGCCTGCATGCAGCTATATCCTAGCTCCACACCACGCATCCCTGTCTCCCGCATCCCACTCCTCCTCTGCTACGCCTACCCAGGATTCAGCCACTATCCAGCCCCTTGCCTGCTCCCCACTGCCGCTCTGCCCCTGTTCGCGCCATCCCTGTAATGGGGCGTGACGTGTGAGGTAGGAGGAGCCAAATGCAGCAAGGGGATTCTTTAAGCCCTAAGGCCACTAAGGCGGGAGGGAGGAGACAAGACAAGGAACACACACACACACCACAGCTACAGACCGGCTCACTGTTACACACTAATGAGTAGAAGCACAAACACCTGGTTTCACAACAAGAAACCCAAACAAGGCGAAAGGGAACAAAGGACTACTACCCCATACTTCTACGAGCTAAGTAACTAATAAACAAGCCGGAAATAACAAAAGCCCTGTCTCGGAAACGAGGCGCATAAGAACAGGCGAATAGCATAATGGCACAAATACACACCAACGTACCGAAGCTACGAACCGGCACACTGTAACACGCAATTGAGTAGAAGCAAAAATGCCTGATTTCACAGCAAGAAATCCAAACAAGGCAAAGGGGAACAAAGAACTGCTACCCATGCTTCCACGTGCTAAGTAATTAAACGGCCAGCAATAATAAACGCCCTGCCTCAGTAATGAGGCGCAAGAATAGGCGAGTAGCATAAAAGGTACACATCAAACACACAACCAACAAACACTGAAAACTAATACTCATTAGTATAGGAGGAGGCGAAGGAACAGATATAACGTTCCGTGGCTACTTCCATAAGCTAGCAGTCACATGCAGAACATAAAGGGGTAAACGCCCGATCTCCCAGGAGGGAGAAACATTTTACAGGCGAGCCGACGGAGCACCGCAGTCCCATAACTTTACTAGCAGAATGACTAGCTTAAATAGAAAATAAACGCCCTAGCCTCTCAGTAAGGGAAAATGTAACGAGGTGAAGGAACCGATAATAAATGTTCCAAGGCTTATATAGAGGCTTGCAGTCACACGCAAACATGTCCACAACATCGCCCAATCCTCCCCACAGGAAGACATGCACCGACAGACGAAACAGAACTACAGTTCTGAACAGAATCGTCAAACTCCATATACGGATAAAGACACAAGACATGCACCGACAGACGAAACAGAACTACAGTTCCGAACAGAATCGTCAAACTCCATATACGGATAATGGCACAAGACATGCACCGACAGAGGAAACAGAACTACAGTTCCGAACAAAATCATCAAACTCCATATATGGATGAAGGTACAAGACATGCATCGACAGACGAAACAGAACTAAAGTTCCGAACAAAATCGTCAAACTCCATATACGGATAAAGGCACACGGGCGAGAGAGAGGACAGTTGCACCGGAATTATCGGTTATCTGACTAACGCAAGCTCAATAGAAAATACTAGCCCTGCCTCTAAGAATAAATAGAGCCCTAAAGTCAGTATGATAAAACACCCTGTCTCTTAATAAACAAACTCCTCTTGCTATCACGAAAGACAGCAGATAGAGGAGAAAGAGACAGAAAATGGCAAACGATCTAGGCAAAACGACAAACAAAGGACAGACCAGAAAGCGGCAACTGAAATGAGCACACAAAACAGGAATGTAACCTGAAAGCTCAAAGCAGAAAGCCAAGTCCCGCAAAACTCCAACAAAGCACAACAGAGCAAAACGGTCTCCTTAAAACACTAGATCAATCATACAACTAAAGCTTTAAAAGGGCAAAAATAAACCGCACACAAAACAGCGCAAATAATGCCATACAACACACCACAGCACAAACAACAAACAATCACAATGAACAATTAATATCGAAGCCCCGAATCAAGGAAACGGAAGGCTTATAAAGCTCACCGGCAACAATGTACAGCTGTGCAACGTTGATGAGACTTCTTCACGAGAAGAAGGAACGGAGCCAAAACTCCACCAACGAAGCAGCGCCCACTTGTGGCGACCGAGGAACACAACTGCAAGGGAAAAAGGTCACAAACCATGACAATCCCAGGATCCAGTCCCTTCCCTAACTTCTCCCTATACTTCTGGAGTCTAGTACGAAGTAATAAATTATTGGATTTCTGTTTCTGAGTCATGCATTTGAGTCCAGTCCCTTCTTGGATCCTTAACAATTTCACATTGTAATCTTGATATTTTTAGTCATGCTTAACAGACAGCAATACACCAAAAATAATCCTGGCCACACCTCATTTTAAGACCAACACGCCCAGTTCACTTGCTATGGGTGCAACAACACTTGGTATGTAACCGACGTAAGCACTAGGGGCTATAATGAACCCTGCGCTGGGTGTAAGATAGCAAAGACACTTGCGTTTGGGTTAGCGCCGGGTGTAAGATCGGGCCCATGGTCTCTCTGTAGAATCTGAAATCTATGTGTGTTTATGTGTGCATGCATGTGGTGAGCTGGGCTGCTCTCAGTTTCAGGCCCTTTGCTTTCAGGCTCCCTGCAACCTCTAACACTGCTGCAGTTCTACTTCAGAAACTAATTTTGGATTCAATCAAAATGAGTAAAACTTTATGCATTTATTTATATAATTATTACTTGATGATACTACCACTGTTACTACTACTGCTACTACTATGCTACTACTGCTAATACTACTACTACCACTGCTGCTGCTACTACTACTACTACTAATGCTACAACTACTACTACAACTGCATTAATAATGCTTAATTGTGCAATGCCTCACAGTGAAGTAGATGAGAACATTTTACTGTAGACCCCTCCAGAACTCCGGCCATTTTGTGACTGGTTCACCCATCATTTTAAGAAAAGAATGACGCTAGATGCTAGATGTTAGTTCTGTCATAAACATATATTGGTGTGTGCCTGTATGAATGGTTAGTGCACATGAAATTTCCAAGTGACCGTGTCAGACTTCGACCTTCAATCCAGAGTTTATTCCATGTAAAATGGTTGTGCATTCTCTTACTGCATGGGTCATAGTCAAAAAACGAGGCAGCCGAAATTGTACAACGCACATTTCATAACGCTTTACATGCTGTGACGTTATTAAATCTACATCAGAGATGACTTTCAAATATTTTTTGTTTTTGTTTATACAAAGCTTGGCAAGTTTCCATTAGCCTTACAGCCACTTTTAAATTGCGTAGAAATAATGGTAATGAAGCATGACAACCTTAATAACCACATCACCATTCCGTGCATGGAAATTGATCTGAATGTTTGTTCATGAAGCCTGCTAGCATTAAATCTTCTTGGCACTTTATTATAGTTCAAGTTCATTGATGCCAATGATTTATTTAACAACTAAGGGGCTCGGCGTAGATGGAAAATAATTGATCAAATATATTTGTTTTTACTTTGCATGTGTAAGAGGCACAGTGGGTGTTTTTGGAGTTTCAAGATGAGGCATTTATGGACTCTATCCAAAGCCATAGCCATGCTGCTAAATCCAAATTCATTTACTGGACAGGCAGGTGGAGGGCTCTTACATTCTGACTTCAGGCAGTGTGGGGAAAAAAGCTCTAATGTTACTGATGTCAGGAGATCAGCACCTTTATCTGACAGCTTTCCCATCAGTTCCAGATTGGATTTTCAAATGATAATTTTCTAATGAATAATAAATGTGCTGTTGCACATCTTTCTGTTTTGAAACGGAGAGTGTTAAATAAAGGTCATGTGTAGAGTTTTATTTTTTCCCTTTGGTTTTTTTGTGGATTTTGATGTGTTGCCACATAATGCTTACCCACACAATTAGGTGATAAGTACCAACATTTTTTAGGCAAGCCATTTTTAGAATTGTTGCAATTCTCTGCTTTAAAGGGCTATAAAACCCAGCTGGTAAATTATATTTTGATGCTCTTTATTTTTATTGAGTGTGAAGGGCCATACCATGGAGTCAATAGAATGCAGTCACATTACTACCTAGTAGTACATTAACTCATCGCTGAGTACTTATAGTGTGTTGCACAAATATAAATACTACTATTTTAAAACATTTTAGAGACACACAAGCATGTACACACACACACACACACACACACACACACCCATTTAGCGTTGACACCTGTTGCATAATGTGCCTTCATAAGTGTAATAGCCGAGAAAATACTCTAGTAATAGTGAACACTAGAGACATAACATTTATTTGTTCATATTCCTCTCTGCACAATGAGTAGCTTTTTAATCTATTCACAAGTTGACATGGTTTGGCAGTCATTTTCATATTTTATATTGGGAAACAGAATAAAGCCAATGCAAGCTCTTCCAGCACAAACACGGAGGACTGCAAAACAGTACTTTTCCCCCACATGGAGTGCAGGAGCCTGGTTTTAGCATGATTTAGGGATTAGCAAAACCACATATGCTGAGATATTAATATCTTTACAACTGGCACACTATACTGCGTGTTATTGGGTATCCGCTTCATTGGTTCAAAAGAGAGCCCTCATGGATGCTGCATTTTAATGCACACTGTTCTCATGCTGTCTGCAATGGGCTGACAGGCCCAAACAGCAGTAAGCTTTATACTAACACTTCTTCAGAATGAGCAACAACGCTTGTGAATAACTTGAAATCAGCAGCAATGAAGGTGGACGTCTTGAGGCGCTGACAAGAGGAGGCAATTCACATTATGAAATGCCACAACATAAGAAATTGAAGACCCTGGGGCTAAAAGTACTGAAGTCACATTTTTAGACAATTCAAGTTGAGCATAGAAACATGTTGCATGTGTTTAGCTAAGTCCACCCTATAAATATTGTTAACAGAAAAGGTGCCTAAGCAATGCATAAAAACTGCTAAACTTTTAATGGCTGATTTTATGGATCAATGATATTTTTGGATTTGATTTTAGACAATTAGACATTTTGTGACTTCAGTACTTTTAGCACCAGGGTCTTGAATTACACCTCCACTCGAGTTCGATGGGTCTGAAGTTGTCATGGTTACAGGATGGGGAAATTACAGCTGATGTGTGAGTCACACATGCGCGCACGTTTCCATGTGGACAGGCTGGAGACGTAACTGCAGTACTTGGCTTCATCTGGCCACCCACTCAGTGAGGCCACATTATAAAAGATGGTAGCCGTCAAATTTCTGTAAATTCTCATATAAATGAAGAAACCCCAAACTGACATGACACTTGTGTATTTGGGAAGACATTGAGGTTTGCTATTCAAATGACAGTCTGAATGCTTTTAGCTGGTC
Organism: Synaphobranchus kaupii; assembly: GCA_029718625.1. Classification (NCBI taxonomy): domain Eukaryota; kingdom Metazoa; phylum Chordata; class Actinopteri; order Anguilliformes; family Synaphobranchidae; genus Synaphobranchus; species Synaphobranchus kaupii. The sequence continues at coordinate 47,032,992 of CM056378.1, forward strand.
TTCAGTATAAAGTGAATTTAATAGTAATTACTTTTTTATGGTAATATGTGAATTTGAATGTGTTATTTAAGGAGGTAGATGACAGGGCTCAGGAGATTAGCATAGAAAGTAAATGATTCGCACAGTGCAGGATTTCACACAAGGACCTGCAGTAACTTCTTATGAGAGGTGCTGACCATCAGTACATATTAATGCAAAAACTCATGGACCAATATTCTTAGCACTGCAGGCAAGTATGTAGTATATATATATATCTAATAGCAGGCTTTTTTTATTTAACATTATTGTTAAAACTCTATTTCTTTGCACATTAGAGCTTCACATTGCCCTCAGTCAGCTGTATATTGACTGACTGACAATGGGTTAGCTATGGTGGAGGAGTGTGGGGGAAATAACTATTCACTCCAGTTCCCAGAAGTCCCTGCTGCACAAGCTGAATGACATCTTTCAGTGTGATTGTCAAATGATTGGCTTGAAAGCCTTTGTCAAGGGAAAGTAAAGAATTTACACATTGCCCGTGGATTACACTTTACAGCAATCAGCCATTTACATCTATGGATTTTGTCTTTAATGTTCTTGTTCATGACTGTCCAGGACAATTATTTTCCTCTTTAAGAGCAAGGTTGTTACGGAACCTGCATTATTTATGTAGCCCTGTACCTGTAATCCTACAGTGATTCTACAGCAATGGGACTTGTAATCATACAATATAAAGGCCAGTATATAGTCCAGCGACAGAGTGTCGCTGCGACCGACAATGTGCCATGGATGTCGCTGGTCGCAGCGACATTTGGTTTATACTTCGGGCAACTGTCGTCCTGTGGTCGCTGCGACGGTCGTTGAAGATGTCACTGAGACATTAAATAAATTCAACTTTGACCCTGTCGCTGCCTCTGTTGTTATGGTAACGTTTGTCTCGGACAGCGGAGACTTCGCTCGAGCTGTCAACTTACTAGCTAGCACATGAGCTAACTGTTAATGGACCGATTTTTTTTGTTGGACAACTTTTAAGTGCGGCCATAGAGTAGGCCTACCTATCCATAGTTTACATACCTAGAAAGTGCCTAATTATTATAGCCTAATAATAATAACAATGTAATTTCACAGATTGATGCTGAGCTAGACTGTGGTGAGAAAACGTTACAATCCAAAACGAGAAGCAGCTCGCTTCCAATGTTACAAGTTACCAATAGCCTATTAGTCTGTAGACTATTGTGAATGGTTACGAAGACACATTTGTAGCGTTGTAGGCGCCTGCAAATGCATTACAAAGTTATTTGCTTTCACAGTAGGCTAATTTAGATTTGCCAGATTAAACTTTGTGCAACGGCTCAAGTGACAGCCCATCTGATCCGTGGCATTCTGATAGCGAGTGAAATAGGCTACTCCACATTCTTGAACCTCATTCTCTAACTAGAGAATTGTAGGCTGCTCCCCCAATGAGTCCCGTCTTGTAGCTAGCTATTTACATCCCTAACGTAGGCTATGCCTTCCGTGTTTTCCTACTAAATAACGTTCAATATGAGGAGTTGCATCAATGTTGAGGTTTAATTACAAACGTTTTATTTGCTATCTCGTTCAAAACCTACATAGCCTACAAGTGTATGAAAGACGCAATGAATGATATTTCAAACAATAGGCTACGGTGCCCTCGAAATGGACATTTATAAACTGTATTTCAGAGGCCTCCGACAAAAAAATGGGTAAAGCAGAAGACATAATGAGATGTAGGCTAGCCTATTAAAGCTGCTTCTTCCTCCATTGTCCCTGCGTTTATACATTTTGCGAACGACAAAGACCACAGTGTATGTAGTGCGACAATAGAATGTTTATGAAAGTTCTGCGATTTCAGTTGAGCGACACACTGTCGCTGGACTATAAACTGGCCTTTAGAGTAAAGTTCGGAAAACCAGACGCGACCGATAAGGATTCTAAAAGCGTATCTCGAAAGATACGCCACAAAAGCGGAAGTAACCGCACCAGGGAGGAGATAAACAAAAGAACGGGAGCAAAACTTCCCTAGCACAAGGCAAATCAAAGCAACCTCAAAAACGGAGTTGTATCACGATAAACAACGAGAATAAATAACAAAAGAACGTCACACACTAAATCATTAGGCGTAACAGGAGGTTGAGAAACAAAGCAAAAACTCGAGAAAATGAGTGAAGGAATGAAACAGAACTAAGAACCTGTTATCCAAAGCTCTTGAGGTGAAAGAGCTTGAACACAAAAGGTAACAGGTAAAAAGAATAAAAGATAAAGAGAAAGATAGGATAGAAAAGAAACCAATCTAATCCTAATTCTTAATTGGACTTGCTGCGTTTCTTATTTGTACAAACCAGAAATGCAGTGACCGAATTCCTATACCTTACCGACTTCGTTGTCAACATAGCAAAGACAATATCGAAGTGCCGGAAGGCGGAAGTCCTGAGCTATATATAATAGGCAGGAAATCCAAAACAGGTGAAAGGAATAATTGCTGGGCGAGATTCAAACACTGGAACGGAGGCGGAAAAAATCATACAAAAAGAAAATCGAACGCAGAAACAGCAGAGGCTGCTAATAACATACATTTCAGACCATGCGGTAAGATCGTCAAGATAGAGCGCACAGTGTTTATTCAGCACTGGGACTTGTAAACCTACAGTGTTCATACAGCACTGGGACTTGTAATCCTACAGTGTTCATACAGCACTGGGAAGTGTAATCCTACAATGGTTATACAGCACTGGGACTTGTAATCCTACAGGGTTCATACAGCACTGGGACGTGTAATCCTACAATGGTTATACAGCACTGGGACTTGTAATCCTACAGTGTTCATACAGCACTGGGACTTGTAATCCTACAGTGTTCATACAGCACTGGGACTTGTAATCCTACAGTGTTCATACAGCACTGGGACTTGTAATCCTACAGTGTCCATACAGCACTGGGACTTGTAATCCTACAGTGTTCATACAGCACTGGGACTTGTAATCCTACAATGATTATTCAGCACTGGGACTTGTAATCCTACAGTGTTCATACAGCACTGGGACTTGTAATCCTACAGTGTTCATACAGCACTGGGACGTGTAATCCTACAATGATTATACAGCACTGGGACGTGTAATCCTACAGTGTTCATACAGCACTGGGACTTGTAATCCTACAATGATTATACAGCACTGGGACGTGTAATCCTACAATGATTATACAGCACTGGGACGTGTAATCCTACAATGATTATACAGCACTGGGATTTGTAATCCTACAATGATTATACAGCACTGGGACGTGTAATCCTACAATGATTATACAGCACTGGGACTTGTAATCCTACAGTGTTCATACAGCACTGGGACTTGTAATCCTACAGTGTTCATACAGCACTGGGACTTGTAATCCTACAGTGTTCATACAGCACTGGGACGTGTAATCCTACAATGATTATACAGCACTGGGACGTGTAATCCCACAATGATTATACAGCACTGGGACGTGTAATCCTACAATGATTGTACAGCACTGGGACTTGTAATCCTACAGTGTTCACACAGCACTGGGACTTGTAATCCAACAATGATTATACAGCACTGGGACTTGTAAACCTAGAGTGTTTAAATAGAACACTATGTCAGCAACACCTGTGGCTCTTTTTAGCGTCCCTGTTCTACAAAAACCCCTCACTACGAGCGATGTACTTTGGGTCTTAATAATTTTTGTCAGCACATACACTTATTTAAATATGTATGAACTTTCACTTTGAGGCTAAAATGAACCCTTTTCACAATTAAAGTAAATTAGGATGCCTTGCTTTAACCTTCACATTGAGTCGTTAAACCTGGAGGGGAAATTATTAAAATGTACTTTTTGAGATTAATGTAAGAGCTACTGCGAAGCAGAGCGATAATACTGCAAGCGTCTAAGGTATTTGTACCTCACTAGTCTTCAAGATGAACACAAGCCTGCCTCTTGTAAAACCCAGTCATCAATGTAGGACACGGTCCAGCCGATAAACCAGAGCAGAGATAGGGAGACACTAATTTATCCTTAATGGTGTTGGCAACTTTTTTCTTACCAGATCTCGCTAAAGACCTCAATTCAACTGCTTGGACATCAGGGTGCACACGTGATGACAGAATGTCACAACCTTAAATATGTGCATAATTACTTATGTGCAAAGACAGATTAACCTCTGCGTCTGTTTTATATAATGTAATGGGTTGGGGGTGGGGGGGATGTTACTAGAATAGAAGGTAGGTTTAAAGGGGATATGCAGACATTTTCTGATCACTTGGTTGGGTCAGCTTACAGTCTGCTTTAATGGTTTCCACCTATTGACCTTAATCCACTTTAAGCACACTGACACAATTATCTTTGCAGCACAGTGATTTAAAAAAAAGCCATAGTACACAGTTAAACCTAAACTTAAGCTACGGTCTGTTTGGCTGTCTGTACACGTTCACTGATGGCAGAATTATGACAAAATAATGAAAAATATCCGCACCGGGAGCAGTAAATGTCACTGCCTGTCGACTTGTTGGAATTTGCTGTTCTGTCTTCTGTCCATTCTTCTGGCAATGCTGTGGATGAGGCTGGCTGGGCTGTTTGGCCCCTCCATTTGCTATGTGTGATATTAGGGGACCAGTGGAGGTGACAGCTATCACCACACGCTGTTATGGCACTGACCTATGGTTGCTATGAATGATTGACAGGCCAAAGCAGTATAGACGACTCAGTGTTGTGTAGTCCCATGTGAGGCTGCTGCAGGTAGCTTTATGATTAGATCATGGTTTGGGAAGTTTTAAGCTTGGAAAACATAAAAGTCACTGAATTTTTTACCTGCCATGAAAACCGAGGCGTGTTCAGGAAAACTAGGATGTTTTAGTATTTTTCAGAATTATCGGGACACTGTACATTAAATTGGAACTGACCCAGCCAAACTGGGATATCTGGTCACCCTACATCAAAGTACCACAAATTAATTTAGACACAAAGTGTTGACAAAAATTTTCATGGTGCAATTTGTTCATTTAAATTTGTCTACTGTTATTATTAGCTCATCGTAAAGGAAAAAATAATTTAGCTAAATGTACTGTGGTACGCATACATATTTGGTAATGCTTTGTAAAACTGGTGTTCTGATAGGGTTGTGATACAAATCCCATCAAGCATTTCACCAAGGTCCCATAGACGTAGCCAAAGACTTTGCAATGAACTGTGGGACCTTGAGGCAAGGGAAAAGTGGAAGGACTTGCAGATAGGTATGTGCCGATATTAAATTTTTATAGTACGATTATCTTGGCCAATATTTTCACGCTGTACAATATTATCTCAGTAATTATTGAAATAAGTTAAAAGTCTTAAAACAGTATTAAAAAATACATCAATGACTTAGTAATAGTAAATATATATAAATAGTAATACATACCAATTCAAAAACATCTGTTTATGCTTTATTGTTAAACACACAACGTTTTGGCCATGCCAATTACTAGTTTTAACAAAATAACGGAATTCAGAAGTAAATGTTATGCTTTTTTCCCTAAAAAACAACAAGCAGCTTATTGAAGTAAATGTAAACATTTTGGCCTGCTTTTAAACAAACAACAAAAAAACCGACTGATTTCTGTACCTGTATCTGCTGTACCTACTAAGCGTCCAAGAATAAGAAGTGCTCCCCCTATGTCCATAGCCAGTTATTACTTTTCTTCTTCAGCTTTATAGGCGGTTGACCAACGCTAAGGTGTAATAGCCGATTATTTTTGTGATACACATTTATGACGATTAAATAGCGTTAATCTTTTTACTGAGATATATAGTTATTATCGTCCCATCCATACTTGCAGACTTTCAAGATGAATATTAAAAGATAGGAACGTTGTAATTAAACACTAACTTGTTCAGTTCACACAGTCAGTATACCAGCACATGTCATTTTAATTGCGTTTAAAATGGCAGAGATAATGAAAGCCACCAAGGGCATAGTGTGCATGTGCCTTTCCTATTTGTACACAGGGGAGTTCATCAGGAGTAATTTAATCTTAGAAGGGCTCTTATAAAGCAAGTATGTCTTATAAAGCATTATGAATTTTGTGCTCTGCATGTTTGAATTCGTCTGCAATTTGTTTTAAATTTGTAGGCAAATTGTTCCTTTCACACTCCGGTTGTGTTCCGGTCAAATTTGACCAATTTACCTTATCTGTATCAAAAATGTGGTTTATCTAATTGCCATAAGGCTTCATAAATTTTTTTCATACTAGGCATCTGAACATATAAAATTAATGATCACCACTATCATTAAATTTAGGTCTTTTATTCATATTTTGTACATCTGTGGTGTTTCTGGTCAAATACCATAGGAAATGAATGGGTGAAACTACACTGCCCGGCCGGCCAAAAAAAAAGTCGCACACTCTAATATTTCGTTGGACCGCCTTTAGCTTTGATTACGGCGCGCATTTCTTGTGGCATTGTTTCGACAACCTTATGCAATGTCACAACATTTATTTCCATCATAAGTTTTTGGCTGAGATCTTGTATTGACGATGGGAGAGTCGAACCACTCCGTAAAGTGTTCTCCAGCACATCCCAAAGACTTTCAATGGGGTTAAGGTCAGGAATCTGGTGGCTAATTCATGTGTGAAAATGATTCCTCATGCTCCCTGAACCACTCTTTCACAATTTGAGCCTGATGAATCTTGGCAATGTCATCCTGGCATATGCCCATTGATGGGATAACCTGGTCATTCAGTACATTCAGGTACTTCGCTGACTTAATTTTATTGCTGCATAATGTTGCTGAGCCTAGACCTGACCAACAGAAGCAACCCCAGATCATAACACTGCCTCCAGAGGCTTGTACAGTGGGCACTATGCATGACGGGTGCAATGGCGACTTTTTTTTTGGCCGGGCAGTGTATATTAAGTTCATCCAGCAGATGGATACCCCCCCGAAACACAGCCAAACACCCACAAACCCACCCAAACACAGACGCACACACACACACACACACACACACACACACACACACACACACACACACACACGCATAAACTCACACAGACACACACATCTGTAAGACCATACCAATGACGAACATGTTTGAACATTCAAAAGTTTTGTTTGGGACTTCAACTTGAAACTTCAACTCAGCATTATAGACTTGGTGAGTCTAATGCCTGGTGCACACCACAGGATAATCGTGCCAATTTTGGGCCTGATTTGCGAGAATCATGGGAGCATTCCCAATTTGAGGCTGGTCTGACTCTGAACTGATTAACTGCCCAGATTATCCTGTAGTGTGAGGTGTGTACAGGCATTTTCTTAACCCTCCAGGGTCAGCTCGATTTCAAATCATAAATATCCAACGTTTGATATTTATGACTCAAAATCCTGTAGTGTGAGAGGAACAGCGTTGGAATTTCGAACAGAAACCCACAATAGTTAATTCGAGCTGCGCTGACTGGGAAGTAGAATGTTTGTTTTGCTCTAAAGTCACGTTGGATCTTGTGATTTTCTGCGAGATCCCATGTTCTCAGCACTCGTGATCCTGAGTATAAACACAAAGTGTGTGATGCTCGGCCTTGGCCAAATCATAAAGTGTGTGCGTTCTGATGACTGAAAGACAAAAAAAGTCTGTGAAATCTCTCATTCTGTGCGGGATCTCCCACATTTTCAATATCGGTTAGTATTTGAAAAGTCCTGTAGTGTGCACCAAGCTTAAGATATTTTTTACACCCGTTGGACACTGGAGGACCAAATACAAAAAAATTCACACATTTGAAATTTAGGTGAATTATAGATTTGATCTTCAGTAATGCGATTTTGGTATTGACTCCATTTTGTCCGGATAGTGATTTTGCAACTTTTCTCACCTCTCCTGTGAAATGGTTGAGTGTGAGACATGAATCTGAAGCCAGTGTTGGGTTACGAATGTTCATTCAGACATAAATTTAGATTTTATGACCATTCTTTCGCAAAAAAAAAAACTGACCAGAAACAGAACAGATGTCATTATGTGGGATGATTAAAAAATTTGTAATGGTTTCAAAACTGGCTAAACTTTGACACATGCCAGTCTGTGATAATCACTCAACTTGATTTCCACTGGTCTTTACTAAAGTCAAAATAATACATAGATTGTGCTTATTTTACTCAAAAAAACAAATGCTATTGTTTTATGCAAATGAGATCTATAGACCATAAATAAAAATAAAGAAAACTATTAAAAACTGTAAAACTTGTCATAATGACTTGGAATGATGTTGTTTAAAAGCTGCAACACAGCTTGGTAATCTATGCTTTATGATTGCTTTATAAACAGTTAAAAGGGATAACCTGATTTTAGGAACACAAACAATAAAAACATGGCACAAACACAACCCGAGGGATAAGAATGTGGTGTTGCAGTGCCAGGCAGTGACCTAGCAGTAATAGTACAGTCAACTTGAATCTGCCATAAACTGGATGTAAGGAGATGTAGCATGGAGAGAGACTTCCATGCTGTATGAATGGACAGTTCTGATGGGTTTGGATAATCCTTCATACAGTCCTTTTTTGTGTGGAGCCCAAACGGCTTGTTACCAATGCCCCCCAGACATCTCTACGAGGGATGATTGAGTATAAAATTCTTTCCATTCAACTTTAAATATCTGATGCCAACAGTATCTCCCTCCAGCAACAATTACAGATGCAAAGACACTGCTTTCCGATCAAAAGACAGAAAATAGTATACAGAAAACAGAGCAAATAATCTTTTCCATAGGCCTTGGTAGACCACCTGCATTTGACGATATCAGAGCTCCTTATAATGAATATAAAGTAAGGTAATGTTTCCTTCACGTTTCCTGTACACTAAAAGGAGCTGCTCCAATTTTATGCAGCTGGTTTGACATACAGTACATTATATTCTGTGCCTAGATTCAAATGGTACATAATCCTACCAATTCTCACACTTCTAATACTAAATGGTCCTTCTTTTACAGAGTTGAGTTCAAGAGGGATCCAATGAACCAGATTTAATTTACAGAGCATGTTACTGTGTATTGTGTGCAGAAACGTCTTCCGACGATGTTTATTTAAATTAAAATTTTCTGTGATGTTGAACTCAGTCAGGTTTTCAGCAGTGATGTTGAACTCAGTCAGGTTTCCACCTGTAATGTTGATCTCAGGTTTCCAACAGTGATGTTGAACTCAGGTTCCCAACAGTAATGTTGAACTCAGTCAGGTTTTCAACAGTAATGTTGCACTCAGTTAGGTTTCCAATAGTGTTGTTGAATTTTTATGGTTGTAAAAGGCTTTAAAGCACATAATGGAAATGATTGTCTTTCAACTGAACTGAACTGAAAGCAAGTTTGATTACGTTTCTATTCGGTTTGCTTCTGCATTCTGATTTCCACACAGGTGCATGCGCAAATCTGCAGGAGTTGGACTCATATGCCTTTAAACTTTTTGTATTTTTTGCAGTCAATATAAACCTAGCTCTCTAAAACAGCACCACAGGTGCAAAAGCTAATTCAAGACAAACTACCAATCAGGGCCTCTATTTTCAGCAAGATTGTTATCAGGTTCCTAACCCACAGTAGCATTGACTTTATCTGAAATCTCAATATATCCCATGATTGCCTGGAATTTTAGTGAGTCCAGCCCCTTCTCAAATACCTCTTTATAAGCAGAGGCTTTTTGTCATGCTGCTGTGATACTGGCTTCCACGACATTATATCCAGTGAACCTCGTATGGCTGCTGTTTACATTTAGAAAATGTTTTTTCTTTTAATCAGAAAGGTTAGTAAACTTGCCTCTGGAAACAATGTATACATAATCAAAATCTGACACTTGGTGATTTAAATTCATAGAAATAAATATCTTTCACCTTATTGAGCATATCATTTAGTAAAGGTTATCTAGTGTGCCAACCTTCTCACTAGGTTCTTCCACCTCTGTCTAATCTGAAGAAATAATATTTATAATTGTATAGCCTGCAGTTGTAATGGTACTGTTGTACCAGATATGCACCTCTCATGAATTCTATTAAAACAGCAAAGGAAACAGAATATTTTGCCATTTCTCTTCATGGTAGAAAGATGCATTGTTTCAGCAAGGAACTTTGTGGTTGCAATTACAGTCCTGGTGGAATATGTGGTTTTTTCAAATAATATGTCAGTGTACATTATCAAAGTGTTTCTTTTGGAAGCTATGATAGCAAGCTGTCATGCCCCTGTGACTCATTTTCTCATGGATTTTCAGAGAACATAATTTATGTTTTTTGAGATTTTTGATCAATCCTGAAGAAAATATCAGTACATTTTCTAAGAATCAAACAAACTGCCTTCTTTACTTATAACAGCTTTTAATCTTTGGAATGAAATAGTCATTTTCATCAAAGGAGTTGGAGTATGATTCTAATCAAGAGCTAGAGCTGTGAGAAAGTCAGAGATATTTCCGCAACCCAACATATCCATTTCGGAACATTATGCTACATAAAGCAATACTATCATCAACACTGTAATTTGAAAACTGCAATTATAGTGCATTTAAAGAGAGAGAGAGAGAGAGAGAGAGAGATATAGAGAGATAGAGAGATAGAGAGAGAGATTTCCTTGTCAGCTATATGCAAAAATGGTATGTTCATTCTTGGCATGTTTTTACTTAAACAGAGATGATTAGCACTTAATTTAATGTAATGCATAACTTTCATATAAATCTTTTTTGCAAATAAAATATGATAAATGGTTATCTGAGACAGGAACTAATGACATAACTGAGCAACAATTACTTGAGAGGGAGAAAACAGAGTGTGGTTATGTGTGTCTGCGTGTGTGTGTGTGTGTGTGTGTGTGTGTGTCTGCGTGTGCGTGTGAGAGATTCATTCCATGTAAGCTGCCTATGATTGGGGAAATTCCTTATTACCTTGAAGTAACAGCACTTAGTTAAATATAAACATGTGGAAATTGCAAATGATTCAGTGATTCATCAAATTAAAAAATCGTTATTAAAAATCATGTTCTTACTGTCATGGTTTATGACCCTTTCTCCCTCGCGGTCGTGTTCCTCGGTCACCACACGTGGGCGCTGCTCCTTTAGTGGAGTTTTGGCTCCATCTCGTCTTTCACAGAAGAAGTCTGATTACCGAGACAGGTGTGCGTGCTTTGGGGTGAGCTATTTAAGCCCATGTTTCTTTCGCTCTGGGCTTCGATATTAATTGTTAATTGTGATTGTTTGATTGTTTGTTCTGTGGTGTATTTTCTGGTATTAGTTGTGCTGTTTTGTGTACGGTTTATTTTGCCCTTTTAAAGTTTTAATCGTGTGATTAGATCTAGGTTTTTAAGGAGACCATTTTGCTCCCTTGTGCCTTTATTGGAGTTTTGCGGTACTGGCCTTTTTGCTTTGAGCTTTCAGGTTCAATTCCTGTTTTGTGTGCTCATTTCAGTCTCCGCTTTCTGGTCTGTCCTTTGTTTGTCGTTTTGCCTAGATCCATTGCCTTTTACTAACAGACAGGGCGTTTGTATCATACTGACTTCAGGGTTTTAATTATTCTTTGAGGCAGGTCGGTTATTTTCGATTAAGTTTGCATTGGTCTTTTATACAACTGTTCCTGTTCGTCCTTTTCACCTGCGGGACGATTTTGTTCAGAACTGTAGTTCTGTTCGTTCTCCGGGTATGTTTCTCCTTATATGGAGCTTGGACGATGCTATGGACATGTTTGTGTTTGATTGCGCATTTATGAAAGTAACCATGGAACGTTATCTCTGTTCCTCCGCCTCGTTACATTTCCCATTATTGAGAGGCTAGGGCGTGTGTTTTCAATTAAGCTTGCGTTAGTCATGTTTGCTAGTAAAGTTATGGGACGACGGTGCTCCGTCGGCTCGCCTGTAAAATGTTTCTCTCTCCTGGGAGATCGGGCGTTTACCCCTTTACGTTTTCTCGATCAATGCGGGACTTGCCTATGTGGAAGTAACTATTAGGACTCGTCCCCCCTGGCATATTTGCCTATGTAGATGTAGTTATTAGGACTCATCTCCCCTGGCTTTTCTGTTCCTGCTTCCTGGTCATTGCATTTGACTGCGAGCCTATCAAACTAGCCATGGAATGTTATATCTGTTCCTTCGCCTCGTTACATTCCTCTTTATCAAGAGGCACGGCATTTATTTTCTATTTAACTTGTGTTGGTCTTTTAGCTGATGATGTCCGGTGCAGCTGTCCTGTTCGTCCTTTTCACCTGCGGGACGATTCTGTTCGGAACTGTAGTTCTGTTCGTTCTCCGGGTGTGTTCCTCCTTATATGGAGCTTGGACGATGCTATGGACATGTTTGCGTTTGACTGCGAGCCCTCGATAGCAGCATTGGAACTTTAGATCCCCGTTCCTTTCGCCTCTTGGTATACTAATTTCTATTCGTTTTCAGTGTTTGTTGGTTGTGTGTGTTTTATGTGTACCTTTTATGCTACTCACCTGTTCTTATGCGTCTTGTTGCCGAGATAGGGCGTTTGTTGTTTCTGGCTCTTTCTTCTGTCACTTTGCTCGTAGAAGTATGGGAACCTTGTGCTCTGTTCCATTTGCCTTATTTGGTTTTCTTGCTGAAAACTTGGCGTTTGCGCTTCTACTCTTTAGTGTGTGACAGTGAGCCGGTTTGTAGTTTTGGTACGTGTGGTCTTGTCTCCTCCCTTAACTGCGGGGTTTCCCGCCTTAGTGGCCTTAGGGCTTAAAGAATCCCCTTGCTGCGTTTGGCTCCTCCCACCTCACACGTCACGTCCCCTTTACACTTACTGATGTTAGAGGATATGGCTTTTCCGATCGGAAACCAGATAAGGCACAAGATTACTTTTTATCGCCAGTATCCTGGTTGATGAAAGAAAAGGGTGAGAAGAAAAAAAAAGTCAAACACAATCCTCCCTATGACACCCCTCTTCCCCTCTTTGACACCTTTCCAAACAGCATGAGAGAGGTTTGTCCTACATTTGGCCGTTTCCTGGCAGTGGCTTGTGGACTGCACTGCGTTCAGACGCTTCCTTCAGCCGGCTGTAGTACAGCGATGTTAGACAACTCGCACCCTCAGCCGGCTGTAGTACTGCCCTGTTAGACAACAACTCACACGCTCTGCCGGCTGTAGCACTGTGGTGTTAGACAACAACTCGCACCCTCAGTGCACCCTCTGCCGGCTGTAGCACTGTGGTGTTAGACAACAACTCGCACCCTCAGCCGGCTGTAGTACTGCGGTGTTAGACAACACCTTGCACCCTCTGCCGGCTGTAGCACTGTGGTGTTAGACAACAACTCGCACCCTCAGCCAGCTGTAGTACTGCGGTGTTTGACAACAACTAACACAGAGAGAAGAATCTTTTCATAACATGCCCTTACTTAGGCGGTAGCCATACATGCAATATGTGCCTGGCTCACTAATTTCAGCTGTCCTGCTGATAAAGCCATTTCTCGTAGCTGATTGTGAAGCACTCATCCATTTTCACTGGACGGTTTTCTACTTTACTGCACATATTGCTGTGATATAACATTCCACAGTTCACATTTTAACTTTAATAACAGCTGAACTATCATAATAGCTCCCCATATTATTTTCTTGACAAAATCCCAAAGGAACCTTGTCCATATAACTGAAATGTAAACTTTCATATTGTGGCTCAACCTCTTAGCCTCTTTGCTCATAATACCTACCACGTTTCCATTTTGCCACAGCTAAATATGATGGTGTTCTTTCATAATCTTTCAAAAACTTATTTGCAGTCTCTTATTTGTTGGACATAATACAATTTGAAAGTCTTGGAGGAGTGCATATTGTGACTGAAAACTAATTGGACAGGGCAGAGCAGGAGATAAAGAGGAAAGCTTCTAAAGCTTTGACTGGGGTTCAGATGACTTCTAAAGCTTTGACTGTGATACTTCACTGATGATACCAATGACAGCTTTTTAAGATCAAACACATATGTAATGTGGGGTTACAATACCATCAGCGAGGACTTAATTATATTTCTTCTTTACAGATTTTTAAACTTCCTTATAACTGTGTTCAACTAGGTGTCTCTCAGCTAGTGAAGCTGGAATAAATAGTGTCACTACACAAAGTGAACAACTAACTAGGTAACAAGTCATGAGATGTGTTTTTCTGCCAAAAATGTTTCTTTCTCACATTCCAGATGAAGGGAATCACGTAACCATGAAAACCAACTTCAGTTAATTCTGAAGAGATTCTGTGAATCATGATGTTAATTACAAAAGAGGTAGCATTTAATTGAGCTTTTCTTTTTTTGCTGATATTATTCTCTTGCCTGCCTTCATACTTGTACTGGCTGGGACATTCTTGGGTTGTCCTTGCCACAGTATAGCTGACTTTTGCAAAGCTTGAATCTTTTCTGTGTCAAAATGGATCATTGTCCTCATTTTAAATGAACTCAATTTAAAGTTTCAAGAAGGAGAAAATGACAGCTCGCTTTGACAATGTTATCAGCAACTTCTGTCGTTCAAACAACTTGCTAAATTGGACCATTTCTCCTCCTTGAATGAGTGGATTCCATCCCTCTGTCCACATGCCCTGGCACCCAGCCAGCCTTGCTGCAGCGTGTCCAGCTCCGTGTGCAACGGTGTCGCAATGCATTCTGGTCCTGACCGCTCCGAGTGGCCTGCTGCCCTACAACAGCCATTTTAGGAGGAACCTTTAGGGCTCCATTTTCCAGCTGGCGCCTTGGCGTGTGGCGAGCCAGCGCATTGGCGAAGTGACATTTTCACATTTATTTTTATGCTCCTGAGCCCGTTTGACTCGCTGTGCGCCGAAGTGGGTGGAGAGTCACTGGTGGAGATGTGTCAGTCCAGATCGAGCAGCGAACGTGCAAATTTTGTCGCGGTTGTGCACGCATCTGAGCCAGTTTGGTAATTTGGTGTCTTGCCGTGCGCTGAAGTGGGAGGGAAGCTGCTGTTGGGGGGTGTCCATCAAGAGGAAGCAGCCCAGTTCAATTTTAGTGCAGCGGAATGCAATTTTGGTGTAAGATTAGACCGCAATTCACATGCACTGCCCACCAGGTGAGACCACGTTTACGGCACAAATCGCACCACAGTGTATGGTGAGTTGCTAATTTCAGGGCTTTCCTGAGCAATGCATGCAGGAACCTATTAAAAAGCCAATCAACCGTTTCGTGGATCATATGCGGGCCAATCTGACTTTGAAATAATTCCCCCAAGCAGGAAAAATATATACTTTACATTTATTGTTAATTGTTTTTTTTCTTTTTTATGTTAGGCTAAGTATTTATGGCTGTTCCCAGGGGTACTGTATTCTTTCTTACACCTGTAATGTGTGTAATCAGAAGAATGACTAATTTGGTGCAGACATTCACACGTATGGAAAAAAAAAACATACCTGTTAACTCAATTACATAAAAATAAATCAATGCAAAATAGATAGTCTATCATCTTCCACTGTGGTCGTAGTCGGAAGTTGACAGTGGGTAGACTCATTCTGCAAGCGGGAGGCCTCCCGACCATGACCGAATGGGCATGTTCTGCTATCTTTTTTCACGAAAACCATGTGATGCGGGATAGCCTGACATGGTCAAAACGAGTCCACCCAATACGCCGGGTCGCAATGCACACGGCTCTTTATGCTGCCTTCAAGTGCTCCTCGGAAGCTCATATTTCCCAGTTGCCAAATCATAATTACAAATCGAGGTTGACACATTCACATGCTCCGAAATCGGAATTAGGCTACCAGCAAACATGGAGGTCTAGAAGGTAGGCTAAATGTTTCTTTTGATCCTTTACGAAAAAAAAAAAAACACATGGAGAGCTGCTATCACTTTCTGCATGAGAAAAAAGAGAGCCGACAGCACTTGAAGGCAACATGAAAAGGACTGAAAAGGGGTAATTTGATTAGCTATGGTTGAATCCAGCTGAAGCACACCCACTGATAAATATTCAGCATTCGGCGTATTCAGCCCTGTGCGCTTCTCGCCTCTGGTCCGAAAATAGCTAAATTCAGTAGCCACGCCCAATGTGCCATGCGCTACTTCATTGACAATGACGGTTCGCCGCACGCCATGCACTTACAGCCCTTAAGGTCTCCTTCACTACCGTTGGATGTTAAATACCTCTCTGTGAAAAACAAGGAACCCAAAATATTCCTTCATTGCCACCTGCTAACGCTAACCCTTCCATCCCAACTGGTTTTTAATGTGTTAAAGTGATACTGCAGTCAAAAACCGACTTTTCCCGTTGAAAACCGATGTTTTGGGTTAGATTATGATCATACACACCGGTTTATGTCCGAAAATCTCATGTTTAGTCAAAATAGTTTTATCTGAGTTTTTGTGTAGGCTTACCAATACGCTAGTTTCCGGGGATTCGTGACGTCACGAGATCCTTAACATAAAAATGGGTGGAGTTGAGGTGATCCTAGGGGTGGTCTCGGCTGAGCACGTGGTATAAAAGCAGAGACCAACGGGTTTTTTTTTCCTCTTTGAGACTGAGACCCTTACTGCTAACTAGTTCGTTCAAGTTCAAATGTGAATTGCTTTGTATTACTGCTAACGTTAATATTACGACTTGTATCGACACACCCTTTCACTCTTTGACCGTATGAATGTTCATAATATGACTACGTGGCACCATCGTCATATGACCACACCCACTCACGAGTTCCAGTTCAAATTGAAGTGGTAAAAAAGGCCTTAGAAAAGCCTCTGCAGTATCTCTTTAATGTGTTTTTAAAGTGTTGGCTACACCACCGTTTGTCATAAAAAAAGATGAATTCCAGCCATGCAGTCATTTACCATTGCAAATACTACACTGCCTGGCCAAAAAAAATTAAGTCAATAAAATTAAGTCAGCTGAGTACCTGAATGTACTGAATGACCAGGTTATCCCCATCAATTGGCATATTCCAGGACGACAAACAATTAATTGGGCTCAAATTGTGAAAGAGTGGTTCAGGGAGCATGAGGAATCAATTTCACACATGAATTGGCCACCAGAGTCCTGACCTTAACCCCATTGAAAGTCTTTGGGATGTGCTGGAGAAAACTTTACGGAGTGGTTTGACTCTCCCGCCATCAATACAAGATCTCGGCCAAAAATGAATGCAACTCTGGATAGAAATAAACGTTGCATAAGGTTGTCGAAACAATGCCACGATGAATGCGCACCATAATCAAAGCGGTCCAACGAAATATTAGAGTGTTCCTCTGCCTTCTTCTTGTGTTCAAATGATGGATTGAACAATAGTTGTTTTCCTCATTTGGCAGCATATACAAAAAAAGTTTGTGCAATAAACTTTGTGGCCTTACAAATTCTCGGTAATGTCACACACTCAGCAAGACATTGGCCTAGATTCAATCAACAGAAATAACTCACAATTAAAGACAAGGGGTTTGTTTCTACTCACACTCACACTGTTTGGGGTCATTTTTCTTATTGCTGTACTTCCCGAACAGCAAGTTATATTTGTGATGGGAAAAACACAATATATTGCATTTAATTGTGAGACAAAGTTCAGGAAAAAACTTTATTGAATCCAGGCCAGTGTGTTGTCACTCACAGTAAAGCAATTCCATTCGTCTCCTAAGGCAGTTTTCAGTTTTGCCACACTATAAGTAACTCAGTATGATGCCAACTGTCAATTGTCATTTATGGTTGCATTAAAAATTAAAACATGTGTTTGCCAGCACTGCCAATGCATATGCCTCAAGACCCAATTAATGAACCAATACTATATAACTATATATATATATGTGTTCTGTAGGTGACACTGTCGTGTGCTGTTTGTCCATCTTGTGCCATATTGATTTAATAACACTCAGCAGCTGCGGCGGATGGTTGAGTTTTGGAGCCTCTTATTGTGTCATTAACGCTTGTGCTACTAGAGTATATTTAACATGCTTGCCAATGATCTGTAAGGGATATCTCCCACTGGGCTCATAATCCTTCCATCCCCCAATGTGACAGTAACACAACAGCCCATTAACTGTTTACATGCAACAGCCGGAGACGGATATCAGACAGGTGGCCGTTTGATCCACAGGAAAGCAGAACACACACTCGTCCCGATGCCTGTGTGTACGCACTGTATATATATTTAACCTTTCACCCCAGTTCCTAATATTCTTGAGCTCTCGGTGAATGTATTGCCGCAACACACTTAATTAAATGGAAATTAGATTCATGGGCCTCATGAAACGACCAACACCTGCTATGTGTCATCTTAAACATTCTCTGAGCTGTGGCGGCAGCTATGGCCTCCCCCTGAGGTCTGTTTCATTGCTCCCCAGTGGAGCAGAAAAGTACTGTTTTGGGCCTGATTTGTAAGCAAGTGAGGAATGAGACATGTAAGATGAGACATGTAAAGTCTCTCTGAATTGCACCATTCCAGAAACTGTAGTGGAGCTCAGTTCCTATTTACCTGGAATGCAGCCATTGATCAAGCATTCATTGGTTTCACGTGATGTCACTTCCTGTGTTTGGAGCCACGTGGAGTCTTATCGCTCGTCTAACCGATTGTCATGCACTTGTTTGAGGCCTGGATTAGCTGCAGTAGGCATTTAGGTGCATGGTTTGATTTGAATAGCTAACTAGATGACGGCGGAAATGGAAAGTTTGAATGACTGTGGTAGGAGAATGGAAGATAATAGACTGTGACTGTGGAGAATGGAAGATAAAAGACTGTGACTGTGGAGAATTGAAGATGTCAGACTGCGACTGTGGAGAATGGAAGATAACAGACTGTGACTGTGGTCGGAGAATGGAATATAGCAGACTGACTGGTATGAGAATGGAAGATAGCAGGTTGTGACTGTGGAGAATGGAAGATAACAGACTGTGACTGTGGAGAATGGAAGATAACAGACTGTGAGTGTGGTAGGAGAACTGAAGATTCATAGGCAGGTGTAGAGCAGTCTCTGTTCTTGTGGGTGGGTGTAGAATAGTTTGTGCAGTCGTAGGTGGGTCTAGAACAGTCTGTGCCGTCATTCAGCCACCTTACTGTTGACACGTCACTCTGTGCAACAACTGCAACAGTGTGCATGCAAATGAGTGATTCCAATTCAGTGGCAAAAACAATATAAAACCGCCCATCTGTGAGCAGGTTGTGGTTAATAAAACTTAATAAAGGCTGATAGGAGATGTCTGTGAATCAGTGAATTTATCTGCTAATTTCAAATATTTTAAATTATATTTGGTTTTTTACAGGTAGTCATGTTTTTATGTTTTTGTCTGTAATTTAAAACATTTGAAATTGTATTGACTTTTTTTTATAGGTATTTATATTTTTTTAGTTTTTGTCTGTAAAAATGCTTTGACACCCCTTTGCTTCTCTTAATCATTTAATTTGAGGCTAAAGGGCACACCCGAAAGGGAGAGCCTGTCTCTCAGTGAGTTTCCCGTGAAATACATGACAGGAAGTTGGAGAATATAAAGTAATGAAGGTGAGTGTGGTGAATGATTGCCGATCCCGCTATGTCTCTCGGTGCTGGGAGTGGGTCAGACTGCAGCTGTCACCATGCCGACAGCCCCATCCCTGGGATGGCAGGATTCCCATTTTAGCTTTCCACACAGCATAGGGCTTCTGACATCACTCAAACAAGCCAATCCTGTCTTCCTGTGCATTAGAAGGGAAAAACACACACTTTGGCAAGAGCGTTGGTTAACCAGCGCGTGAAAGCGTTTAGATTAAAATGTATAAACCGGCCCCTCCTGAACGGAAAGGGAATCATCAGCCTCACAAACAGGATGAGGTTTCTCTCCTGACATCCCCCCCCCCACCACCACCACCTCCTCCAGGGATAAAACCATTCAACAAAGTGTAGATTTATGCAAAACGCAGAGGTGCGCAGAGGAATACACAATTCACAAAACAGGTCCCACTCTAAACCCCACAGCAATTATTGCTGGCTGCCGATTACTTTGTTTCAAAAATATTTTTTTGTTTTTGGAAGCTGACAGTTTTGAGTCAGTTGCTGTCGTGAAATATACCCTTGAAGAATGATGTGTTACAGTCTTTCCTCTCAGCACTGTTTTCAGATTGCCGTCCTTCTGGCTGAGAACGAGCGAGAAAGCCCAACATACACACACAACATAAAGCACTGGATAATTACGGCCTAATCAGCGCCTTCCTCACAGCCATTAATTAATCACTTTCATAGATTCATTCATTTGCCAATACAC
The DNA here is from genome assembly GCA_029718625.1 of Synaphobranchus kaupii. Classification (NCBI taxonomy): domain Eukaryota; kingdom Metazoa; phylum Chordata; class Actinopteri; order Anguilliformes; family Synaphobranchidae; genus Synaphobranchus; species Synaphobranchus kaupii. The sequence continues at coordinate 47,053,136 of CM056378.1, forward strand.
AATCTGCCCTCGTCTCTCGCAGAAACTCTCTGTAATTGGCCCACTCCTGTTCTATGGCTCCGTAATCAGGGCCCAGTTATTGAGGGATAAATATTCAACTTACCATCTGTCCTGTAGGGCTAACACGGCAAAACCAATCAGGCCCCCCAGGCGAAGGTAAAGAAGCAGGACGGCTTCCCGAAAACTGCACAGCAGGGGGTAACCCAAAGGTTCCAAGAAAATGTGGCTGGTGAGTCGGGACCCACTGATGGGTCACGAAAGGGGTGGTGGAGGTTTGCGAGATGGATGTAAAAACATATTTCAAAACTTGGTTTATATAATAACCTTGCTTAAGCAGTCACACCTGTCAAATTAAGCAGTGCACCTGTACATTCAAAGACTCCCGTGCATATGCAGCTTCTTGTATTTTTTAAAGGAGAGCAGGCAGGCTGTCCGCCTTATGAATTTTTCACTTCATTCACACAGGAAGGCAGAGAGGGTTACAGACAGAGATGGAATCTCAGTACAGAAATTCTCACGGCGGGGAATCGAACCCCCAACTGAGAGTCAGCTGCCATATGGACAGTGACACATGGTCTACCGAGTTGTTTTGATTTAATCATAAAACATTTGTAATTCATATTTGAACATACACTAACAAAGATGCGGGTCAGAAGAAATGCTTTTTGATCATCGATTGGGCAGAGTGCTTAGAAAGTTTGGGAAGCAATGTGGTTACCTCTTCACATTTTAGTTTAGCATTAGTCATCATGCCTGCCCTCAGGGTTCCTGCCCAGCTAGAAAGCTGAATTAATACATGATAAAATGCTACAAGCCTCTCCCTCTCCACCTCAACTGGTGTGTGGTGAGCGTTCTGGCACAAAATGGCTGCCGTGCATCACCCAGGTGGGTGCTACACAGTGGTGGTGGTTGAGGTGAGTTTCCCCATCACCACTGTAACTGTTCTTGAGTTTCTTGAAAGGCGCATGCAAATATAGTGTATAATAATAATAATAATACAAAGTGCATCTTCACTCTTACACCAGGAAAACCAGAAATTGTTATGGGCAAAACTCATTTATATTCCATCTATTTATATTTCCAGATCATTTCTTCTTTCGTTTAGCCTCAGCTGTCATCAGCATCGCAACATACGATTAAAATGTATTGATCTGGGCTTTAATCACCTCCTGTGCGAAGGCAGACTTGTGCGTAAATGCAGACACAGTCACCACTTAAAGCCCATCGTGGTCTGCTTCTCACGGAAGCCAGATCTGTGGATTACCAGGCTTAGAACTCACAACTACAGGAGCCGCGCCGCAATCGTGTTATATCCAAAATCGTGTCATAACGGGGCGGATTATAACGGGGTTCTACTGTATTTGTATATCGACGTGAAATAAACAACTTGAATCAGAATGTTCAAGGATAATATGATAATTTATGCCACTCTTGAAATCACAAGTGGAAAAATCTGATTACTGCAACCTTTTTCTAAAGTACCCAGGGACTGCAGCAGCCTTGTCCAGCTGAATGTGTCCTGGTGACTTGATTTTAGTACTGACTAACATGAGGACATTTGGCTGCGATACAGATTCTGATTGACATTTATGCGTGAATGATGTTATCAGCTGGGGTGAAAGCTCAGATGTTTTCTTACGTGGTTTTTTTCAGCCCAGACTAAAAAGGGCTAGTTGGAACATTGGAGATATTTAATCACAGTGCAAAATACACATTCTGTCAGCATTCTGTCAGCAACAGCAGTGTTATCACAGCACACAGGCCATTTATCCCAGCTTCCAACTATCAATTAATTTTATCCAAAGACAGCAGTTCTATCTTACCTGAGCATCATATTACCTGCTGGGTTTCACCGCTTTGGTGTCTTCTATTGACTTATGCTGCTCAGCCTAACAGGAGCTCTGGCATCAGTCCCCCAGCTATAGATGCTGCTAAAATGCGCACAGTGATTGGTCGCGTCAAAGGGCAGAGTCAGTTCCTGTATGACTAACTTATACAGACATATTTATATTTAAAAGATTCCTGATTAAACATTCTCTGACCTCTGTGGAAAACACTGTTCTATCTCCTTACTGCATAAGATGCAGAGCAGTGATGTGTCACCTGTCATCCATAATAATGATGTCATCTAACATCTGCAGTAGTGATGAGTCACCTGACATCCATAGTAATGATGTCATCTAACATCTGCAGTAGTGATGTGTCACCTGACATCCAAAGCAGTGATGTCACCTGGAGAGCCGGACTCCAGTGCTCTGTTCTAGCCACAGACTATTTAGCTGCGCTTACTCAACAAAAACAAGGCAACAGTAACAACTCGACTTTCAGATCAATCAACTGTGCATCAAACCATCATTCTCTACAAGCTACATTTATATTCACCGTGGTGCAGAACTTTAAGTTTGGCTGTCTGGGTTTTTTACATCACAAGAAAGCATCTGACCACCTGGCAACGTCCAGTTCTCAAGCGGTGAAATAGAGGGATCTGCGAACATTACTGAGCTCATCTCCTCAGGTCTACCTCACCAAGCACACCCTGCCCTGTGCTCTCATTAGAGCTGGGAATTACAATGCTTTGCTGTCAGTGGAGCTCCAACACTTGCTCATTTCTACCACATTATGGGTCTGAATTACTAAGACCTTTAGCATGTGCAAAACCTTTCAATGATTGGATCATGTTCTTTGTTTTGTACCAATCCTTGGTTGTGTTATTAGTTTTGCACATGCTGAAAGTCTTAGTAAATCAGGCCCAATGTGCTATATTTACCATTTTTTAAACATAAAAGTTAACTTTGATTATGTAAACCACAAGACAATACACATTGCATAAATATAATTTCTAGAGCAATTTATAGTAAATACACAAGTTTTATACCCCTTGGTAAACTGAATACATAGATCAACAATGTCCCCAATTTTTCCTCAGCTGTTTACAACATAAATTTAAATGACGTGTTCTTCCATGAGGCAATTTCTGTTATTTGACACTTTGATGTTACACAAAGTTTGAATGACCACATTCTCTTCAGACGGTAAGATGAAAAAACACAGGGCCTTATTATTTAAAGTTACATTAAATAATTTAGGAAACATTGGGTAGCATTGCTTTGGAATAGAGCTTGTGTGAGCTAAGATAGGCAATATTGTTTGCTGAAATTTGGCCTCATTTTGCTATCAATACTTTTAATGGCGAGCTTAGATTTTGCAAGTTTTATTATAGACACTGTTTTGTATGCGAGTAACTTTTTTTGTTAAAAATGTTGTTTTTTGATGAGATATAATTCATTTTTGTACTGTGTTTGTCATGGGTAACTGATAATGATAATGCATATAAATTTATGAACAATAAGATAATTAAATCTAGCGAGAGATGCATACACATACGGAAACACACATACATTCTAGCTCAAAGAAACAGATAGGCAAGGATTCAGTCATTTTCCCTTTACCATGAATTACAAAAAAAAAGTGTTGGTCATATTTTTAAATGGATTACGGTAAGTGTTTTTAATGGGTTATTAGAGCTAACACGGTAGGCCTACTAATGGTTTGTATGTCGGTAGATGATCGAGCTAACATTATTTTTTTTATTTTTTTTGTTGCCATTTCAAAGGTAGCCACAGTATCCTAATACAGTATCCTATTAATGTTGGTAAAATAAACATGAGGAACGCCACAGCGTCAATGACCGTTGTCAATAATCAATAAATCTGACATCCTTAAATCTGTATAGCTCTCCCTTCATGACCTTTCTGAAACATATGTATTAAACATTCTGATATAATTGTAATATCAATATTGCTTAAGGAAATAAAGTTATAAACACTTACTTAAATGACCATGAATGGTGAAATTAATCATCATTTATCTTGCCTGTATGCTTGATAATGCTGTTGTTGCAAAGTTTGATCAGTAATGTTGTTGCAAAATGACAAGGACGCGCTTTTGTTGCTGAGTAAATCGGATTGTTATTACAGCTATTACTGTAAGACTTATGCTAGCTATACAGTATAGACAGTTAGCTAGCCACAACCCAAGAGGAGTGACCTGAATGAGGAAAATGAATGTAGATTACACTGACAGTGATGATCTTGTATCATGGGTCGATGGAAGTTCTATTTAGTTCCTGTGACCATTAGGGTTGTCAATATGGATGGCCTTCTGGGGCCAGATGCATTGAGACTTTTATACCAGAATGGTCATGGTACATGACCCCACGTAGTGACTGGGTAGTAATTCCTCCCATAAATGGGGGAGCGTCACTGCGGAAGTCCTCTTCAATTTTCTCGCCAATGCATACTGAGACGTGAGACTGTTTGTATCCTGTGTGAATCCCATATCGCCTTGTGACTTCGGTCGGGGCTACGGTTTTTTTTCGTTCTTACGATTCTAATCGTCCTCCAAAGGCGGCGGTAAGCACTTACGAGTGACATCCACGGATAGCCTTGATATCTTGTACGGATATCGGCTACCACATTTACTGCGTTCACTCTAGCCAAGCAAGTCATGCGGTGAACAGGTTTGTATGCAGTAAAGTACAGGTGTGTATCTTTTTGTGATGATAAGGCAGAGTGCGAGTGCTTCGCTACACTATCTGCCTGGACTTCCCCTACTAAACACCACCGCCATGTTTTTTCATCTGCGGGAGTTCTTTATTTTGCTAAAGCATGAGATTCCATTGATCGAACCTGGGTGTGGAAAGTGTACCCCAGTGAGATCTGCTGAGAGCTGCCTGGGCTTCCCCTATTATAGACCACCGCCACGGTTTTTGTCTGCGACTGCTCTTTATTTGTGTAAGGCATGAGTGCCTTGTGTACTGAGTGTGGGGGAGACATGGATTTAGCCAATGAGCACACCCCTTGTTATTTGTGCCTCGGCATAGGGCATCTGCAGGAAGCTTTCTCAGACCCCTGCCCCTGCTGTAAGGGCATGTCGCGGGAGGATAAGCAGGCCCGATTGGATGCGTTCATGACCCACATGCCTCCCTCGGGCAGAACGCCAGCGGCAGTAGAGGTTGCGTCCAAATGTAAGGGTACTTCCGCCACCAAAGCCCCTATGCGAAAGAAGGGCAAGGCTGGCAAGGGCGGCAACCTGTCTGCGGAAGTTACGCAGCTACGTGCGGCAGTGCAACTGCTGACGGAAATGGTGGGAAACCGCAGGAATGTGGTAACGGCTCCCCAGCACGGGTCCCCACGGGGGCCCCCTACAGACGAGGATCCGAGCAGGGATCCAGACTGTGAAGGGTTTGACGTCCTTTCTACAGCAGCGTCAAACACCTACTTTAGTCAGAGTCGGTCCGAGACAGAAGACCAATCTGATCGGTAGGAGGCTCAGGTTCCACCCCCAGCTCAGTGGATTATTCGGCCTCTCTAGAAAACATTTCCCACGCGGCCTTGGCAAGCATGGGCTGCGATATGCCTCAGGCTAGCACTTCAGGGGCGTCTAGGGTTCACCGACGGGCCCCTCAGCGGGCACGGTTTGCCATGCCAGCATCGGACGATTTTCTGGCAGAGGCTAGTGCTAAACCCTTGCCGATTGGTATCCAGGGTCGGTCCACCAGAAGTATAGCCAGCTCATGGGCAGCCCTGGAAGGCGTACCTCTTAAAGAAATTTGTGAAGCGGCGACGTGGACGTCCCCGTGCACATTTACGAGGTTTTATCATGTCTGTGGCGCCAGGCTCAACAGTCGGTGCAACCGTCCTACCTGCCTTGGCATCCACGTAAGGATGATAGTCCCTCCTGACACTTTGGTTATAAGTCATCCATATTGACGACCCTAATGGTTGGAAGAACGAAATAGAACGAATGGTTACAGCTGTAACCATATTCTATGAGTTCGGATGACCATTTGGGATCATGGTTACTTGGGACCTTTTAAGGGCAAGAAAATTGTTCCGAGGACTTCCACAGTGATGCTCCCCCATTTATGGGAGGAATTACGTCACTAAGCGGGGGTCATGTACCATGACAATTCTGGTATAAAAGTTTTGATGCATCTGGCCCCAGAAGGCCATCCATATTGACGGGGTAATGGTCATCCAGAACTCATAGAACATGGTTACAGCCGTAAGCTAATGGGGACAGTGACACTGAGCCAGAAAAATCATTTTTTACACTTTTGCATTAAAACTTTGTATTCTGTGCCTTACAAATGGGATATTTTTGTATATAGGTATAAATTAAACAGTTAACAATATTGTTAAATTAGTCAATATTGTTACATTTCTATATATTGTTAAATATCGTAAATATAAATATTGTTAAATTTGTGCCTTTGCAATAAAAAAGACGGGAAAAATTATAATAATGAGAAGAAGAAAAATTGCAGAAATAACCCAAGGTTGGGGCTTTATTGTATGGATGTGTAAAGTTGTACTGAATTCTGTGTGGTTACATGAGGTCAGAAAGTACAGAAGTTAATGTTTTTAAGGGCTGTTAGTCTGTGGTCATTGTGGTTATTCTTCTGTAGGAAACCCTGAAAAGTCGTGTTGTATAGGTTTGGGGCATACCCCGCTAAGCCGTAACTTGGCAAATGGCATACCTGCTATCCCAATGAAGTACATCAGAAAATAAAAAAATTATAATTTCGAAAATAACATTTTTTATTAAATTTAAATAAAAATTTTTTTTAATGTTTATATAAAGAAAGTACAGGCTTTATTAGACATGGACGATAATGAATGTTTTGTTCATGCAAATATGACTCGAATGAGATCTCCAAAATCAAAAAGGTTTGACATGGAATATCTTTTTAGATTAGGTGCCTAGCTGTGGAATATTTTGATCTTCTTCCAAAAGCAAAGCTTTTCAAATTAAATGACACCAGGGTCTTGAAGATAATATGAATCACTGATGATGTTGACATACTTGCCAATATACATTTCTAGCTAAATGGATATGATTTCCTCTAATACTACTGTTTACATGTAATGAATAATACAATTAAACTAGCTCCATTCAATGGAGATACCCTATTATTGCCTTAATCACAGTAATTGCATTAAATCACCTGCATGTCTCCTGCATGCACCCCCCGCCCCCCCAAAACAGAAAAAAAAGCGAGACTGGTTGTCAGACAGCCAGTCGCTGATGTGTGGTGAAAGATATGGATGAAGTAGGCTATAAAGAGTTGTGAACTTTATATTATTTTTCTGTATGACCACCCCTTCCTCTCTTGTAAAACCTGGTCAATAGCCACAGCAGGTTTAGGTAGTATGCTGTAGTAACTGTAGTATCCCCTAGGTGTCATTTAAAGCAGTCTGCAATCAGGATTAGCATTGGACAAAACTAACAAGTTAGAGAGCACACTGAAATTGGGACTTTGATAATTGGGTAGTTTGGTCTTGATCTGGTTCTACATCCGGGAAATACTGAAAGTCTTGAGTAAATCCTGCTAGTATCCAATTTGAAGGCACGCTGCAATCAACCCATAGTGTCTCTGAGTCATTATTGGTCATTATTAGTATGCAGCCTCCATTTTCTATACCTCTGAAGGTTCCGCAAAGGGAATGCGCCATGATAGTCTTCAAATTCTCTGGTATTTTGCACAAGTTGTCTGTCCTTTCGTATGCAAATGTAGGGAGTTTCTACTTCACTTGGATGCTTTATTCAGTGCCAGTCAAAGCACAGGCTCCAAAGAAAGGCTGCACACATGTTTTTATCTCACATTATTGAGCTCATTTCTCTTTCAAGAGAGATGTTTCCTTCGACAGAAATCTGTATTGATCATATTTCTCACTTATTTCAATGCAGTGACGGTTTTAAAGCAAACTGCTATGCTGATCTAAATCCTAGACAGTCGAAATTAGTCCCCTGTGAATGGTAAAACGTTGCAGAAACATGCTTTAAAGAGATTTTTCTTGGCCTGGACACTCACAAAAGAGTCTGGTTCCTTAAATTTACAGCTCTAACAACAAACAGGTTTAATATGCTTTCAGGGCCAGATCCTGACTTGGGGCCTTAACTGCTTCATACAAACTCCCAGCCATGCAGGACTTGTGCATCTGAGATACACATGTCCTCTCTCGAGTTACAGAATGGCTTATGTCTGAAGAGCGTGGTCCAAGCTGAGTTGCACAGAATGTAAATAATGAGCTCATCCCAGCCCACGTCCACAGATGGAAAATGTCAAAATTCCCACGCAATTGCTTTTTCCTTTAAAAAACCCATTATTCAGTTCTACAAGGTGCAGATTAGTGTAATTATAATGTACTTGGCAGTATGTACAGGCACAGGGGTTTGGATTATAAGAAAGAACAGATCCAGCTACACACTGAAATACATTTGGGTATTTAGGACACAGAAATTAAACTAAAATAACCAGCATTCACTTGAGTTTTTTTCTAATTGTGTGATATAGGTGCAAAGTTGGAAAGTGTTTTATTGGAAAATTATAAAGATTTTACTCAATTCAGTTGAAAATTGGATATATGATTTTAATAAAGAGAATGATACTGTGTGAGGCAGGAATGAGTCATGCCGGCTGTCTCCCATTATTCTGAACGTTTTCCTGTTTTTTAATCGAGCAAATTATGTCACGGTTTCGCAGGTTGCCACTCCTTCTCAGCTTAGATTTCTTCGTAGCTTCAGTCATGGCTTTCACCTGTTCAGGTGTTCCGCCGGCTATTTAAGCTCTGCGTTTTCCGTTCTTGGCACTTCCGTGTTGCCATTGTTCTTTGCCACGACGCCAGTAAAGGTATAGGTACAAGGAGCTCTGCTTTAAAGTGATGCGGAACTTATCTCTAGTTGCTTTAGAGTTCCTTGTAGGATTTGTTTTCTCTTTTCTCTGAGACAGATACCTTCGTTACCATTTATCTTTACCTCATTATTTTAGTGCTTTCTCGTATTGAGAGCGAGAGGTAATTCTCTCACTTTTTCTTTCTACTACTCGAGCCTATGAGTTTTTTCGCCCATTTATCTGGGTCACTATTCTTTATTCCTTTTTTTCCCTTTTACCTCCGTTACTGCTCTCTCGTATTGAGAGCGAGAGGTAAATCTCTCCTTTTCTTTCTCTGCTCGAGTCTGCGAGTCTTTGCCCACTTCTCCTGGCTTGATTTTCTTTTGGCAGCGGGAGTTTTTATTCCCATTTTATTTTTTTTCCTGATCCGTTTGTGGATATCCTCTCCTATTTTTTGGTTATTCCACCTACGTGGATAACTTTAAGATTCCCCTTCAGTCGAGTTTGGTCCTCTGTACCCGACTCCCTTACAAATTGAACATAAAATTTGAGTCTCTGCTATGCTGTTTCATTCAAATTATTTTAGATATTTTAAAAGCTTGAGGTTTAACAGAATGTACATTGGATGTGGGCAGATTTAAGCAATAAACTCCATCCGGCCTTATTCACTTGCTATACATTTGCATCCAACAATGCAGTCTTTGTTTGGGTGCATTCTAAGATGCAGTTTAAGATGCATTTGAAAATGCTGTCTAAGATAATTCAAAGAGTTATGCTAAGATGCAGTCTAAGATGCATTACAAAAATGAGTCTTAGATGCCGTCTACGTTCAGGTGCAGTCTAAGATTCAGTCTAAGTTCAGATTTGGTCTAAAATGCAGCCTTGCATTGGGGTTTGTGTGCTAAAGATTCTCATTCGTAAGTATTTATATGAAGAAGATTATTGTGTCACTACAGTAATGTGACTTTATGAAAACTGAAAGCTGTTTGAAACAACCATGACTTTGTTCAATAATATTGTTAATAAAACATGCCAGTAATTTATGATTACATTTTCGTTACACAAATTTGCTTGTGCTTTTCATTTGAACACACTATGTTTCTCATAATAAATGTCTTGCAGGAATATGGACAGATGCTATTCTTAGTAGGTTGCACTAAAATTCCATGTATCCGTGCCCTATCCCAGACATCACTATAAAACACCAGTTTTTAACAGAAATGTGCTTTGCCATGTCCCTTTTCCAGTGATGACTGGGAAAAATCTGGCTCAGCTACGAATATGAAAACCTGTCCTGGTTGAACAGGATAGAATCAGTTTGGCCTAGTTGTGTAGCTGTGACTGATAGAGTTTGACCTAGTTTGGACTGGGATAATTTGGCCCAGTGGAAACAGGGAGCCTGTGGTCTACTTCCAGCAGCTAGACTGTGGCTGGGTTGTGACTGGAGAAATGTGGTCAGGACCGAGAGGATGTGAACCCTGGGCCGGCTGCTAGTCTGAGATGGATGGGCAGGCTTCCGTATCAGGCTCCCCTGGGAATTTGTCTACTGAAATTCTCATTCCTCATCGGGAAGGACTTCTCCTTCTTCCTGTCGCTGCCACCTCACAAAGACTGTGCCTTGTCCTTGGAACCTGCATTGGCCAAGGCCATGTGACTTGAGTTTCATTCGCCCACTTACACCTATCTGGACTAAATCCTCTCTTCTGCAAATTGGATCTACCTGGACAATCTGAATCCACTGATTCAATGTCATATTGCTACAGAATTTTAATAGGAATTAAATTCAAAAGTAATTGCCCTAATTTTATCCTTATATTACCATTTTTATTAAAATGTAGTCATTGCTATAATTTGTTATCCTTCTAATGGTATCGCTCCTTCATTTAAAATCATATTTTCACATTTCCTTTTTTGTAGCAACACTTACTAATTTATAAATGTAGCATTTGCAAACATTTTCTATGAATGAATTCTGCCACATTTCTTATGAAAGAGGTCCAATATTAGATGTTCTGAAAGCTATAATATCATAAAACAAAGAAAACCCGCAGGTATGAATCATAAAATGTTCATAATGTGCATAAAGAATGTTGATATATGATGACATTAGGCAGGAAATAGTTTGATGAGCAGCCATTTCCACTGAATTATAACACATGTATTGTCTGAGCTCCAAGACATTCAACCACTTGTTAAATGATTGCAGGCTTTCTACAACAAGGAAATCTATATTTATTTCAGATACGTACACACAAATGGGGAATTAAAAAAATACAAAATTGCAGGACATCAACAGTAATTTGCTATCACAGAAAACTTGTGCATTTAAATACAGTTAAACGATGTTGGTGCTAAAAAAAAATGGCTTCCAGCATTTTATTCCGGAATAGGAAACCAGGATTTAATAAATGCAAATTTTATGTGGTATAATATTGTGTATTCACAAAATACCCAAATGAAACCCATAAAATAATGGTATTGCGCTTGGACAAAAGATGGTCAAAGTCCTGCCTCACTCTAAGAAGTTTGATTTTATTTTAATTGGATTACATTTGTACACCCCCCCCCGCCCCCCCCAGTCCCTCAACCAAATTTACAAAACTCTTAGAAATTCCCATTTTCCTTCTGGCAAAATGCAAAATCAAATCTGTTCATAACCATTTGCAGATAGGGTATTCCTTTTATTGGCATGTACAAATGCAAGGCTCTCTGAATGTTTGGCAGACTAGGACATTAGAGATACTTTTAATCACTTACTTGGAGGTCCACTGCTTTGACTTTGACAAATATCACAGCCTAATGAATAAAACATTGAGCAAAGGGACACAAACACAAAATCCACATTCTATTCCCCCTTGTGCTGATTTGAATGCGATTTGCATACCCTTTGGCTTGATTAGGTTAAGTGTTGAGATCAGTGCACCATTGACAGGCTTTAGGCTTAAGGACATAAATAACTCTGCTGCTGCTCTGTTTATCAAGAAAGGAAGAGAAAAAAGTACATGGGCAGCTTGTTACCTTAAAAACAAGACTGATTACAATGACCCACAAGTGTCTTTTTCCGCTTGTGAAGAGCTGTTCTTTAGTACTTGTATCTGTGATTCCAGCCACACATTGTGCTAGAAAAAGACAGTAATTAGCCCAATGTACTGGGTACTGGCTTTCACTTGGAGGCTTAGTATCTTCACGATCCAGAAAGATCTTTCCCAACATATTTTTTGACAATATTCCAGCACTCCACTAGAAGAGGAAGAAATGTTTGCCCTTTTCACATAAATAATGATAGAAGGGAACATTTGCACCTTGTATGTTGGATAGCGATGAAATAGAAATCCAATCTCCAGCCCTGCATTTACACATGGTATTATATTCATCCCTGTGATTGCATTTCCCTGTTGGGGGCACTATGAAAATGAGGCTACGCAATACTTCACTGTCAATGCCTAGTACGCCACCTAGTGGTCAAAGGGTCTCCTCACTTACGTAAATGGAAGGGAGGCACGAAGGGAAAGACACAGTCATGGGGGGAATTGGGTTGGGGTGTGTGGGGGGGGGGGGGATCAAAAGGTCACCCCAATGCTGGTCTCCAGTAGGGACTGGGGGATGCAGCCAACTCACACAGTCCATAGATGTCCAGACCCATTCTCCACTCTCAAAGTCCAAAGACACTTCTCTGTGCAAAAGGAAACAGGAAACCCAATTCCCTAGCAAAAGGAGTGATTTCAAAACAACACCGGGTGTCTGGCCTAGCCAATCGGCTGTCAATCACTGGATGAGTTATCCATAGAATGTTCTAACCATGCGTTCCAAATGTCCCACCCTTGCACGGCCATGTTACGCAATGTTTTTTGTTGTTACTGAAGGACAATTGTCAGCAAAGCTGCGCCTCATTTTTAAAACGAAGCTGCGCATCATATTTATGCGACCAAAATGTTTGCGTACTTGAAAAAGTATGCTCCTGATTATATAAGTAAGTATATCATCCGGGGGTTTTAAGTACACTACATTTTGCTTTCTTGCTTTCTTAGCTTGATTTTATCAGGATAACCCACAAAACAGCACTATATATGAGCACACATTTGTTATTTCAATAAATGCCATTATAAAAACATACAAAATAAAATGTATTTGTAATCCAGTCTAGAATGAAATGCTTTAACCATGCCTCTCAGTAGATCCATTGCTCCATTGTTTTGTTCAGTTCAATCCCTGCAGTTGGTATTCTCATTTTTATCTGGCAGTATGAGATTATCTAATGTGAAAATAATGCTGTTTGGTTCAGGAATTTTCTTTGTAGGTTTTATCAATATGCCTCAGGCAGGAAGTGATGCATTTCCTCTTATATGTGAAAGTATGAAACAAATGAATAAGGAGAAATATCCAATTGACTACTCCTATATTTATGATTAACATAACTCTAAAAAAGTTGACTGCAATGGGAATTCGACAGAAAGCCAATGGAACATGGTGTTGAGAGTATTATTTAAAATCAGCACCCTGGGTGGTACACATTTACGAGTGCCTGTCTTACAATGGTAAGAACAATGTCAAAACCTAGATAAGATATGGAAAGTGATCTATAGGAAAACTATTTTGGAGGAGCTATGGAAAACATACAATGAGCACCATAATTCATTGGACAGTGACACATTTTTTGTTATTTTGGTTCTGTACTCCAGCACTTTGAGTTGATGATAATGAGGTGGAAGTGCAGGCTGTCAGCTTTAATTTGAGGGTATTTTCATCCATATCGGATGAACCATTTAGAAATAATAGAACCTCCCATTTTCGGGCATCAAAAAATATTGGACAGTTTAACATAATGTGAATAAAGTAATCATTTTTAATATTTGGCCGCATATCCTTTGCATGCCGTGACCTCCTGATGTCTGTGACTGAACAATATCAAAAGACTCTGGTACTCTTACAAGCGATACTATAACTTCTCTGCATTTGAATGGATCTCGATGGGAATTGGGGGGGTGGGACTAGATTTATCTGTAAATTATGCTGGAACAGTATGGAATACATGGTTGGCGAAATGGCTGTAAGTCATCAAGGGTCTAAGGTATCAAACGAGCCTCAAACCATCACTCTGCTGCCAGATATGCAGTAGATATGGATGGATCACTTTAAGGGTTTTTTCTCCTGACAAATATTCCTATTGAACTCAATGGAAAAATAAGTCAGGACAAGAAATCCATATCTACTGCATATCTGTCCAATATTGTTTGATACCCGAAAACGGGGGGACTATGTACAAAAGGTTCTATAATTTTTAAACGGTTAATCCGTGTAGTGAGGTTTGGTCACTTTATTCAGTATTAATTAAGTTCAAAACTCAATTAGAATTCTATACGTCAGTAGAGCACAACTTAGTGAAATAATGTGGACACGACAATGGGTTGGAAAAATTACATATGTTTTATTGGCTACAACTATGAATATGTGAATAATAGAAACAATAATTGATATAACATTCCATGACTTAATCTTAATCAGAGGAAATAATTATGTGACGGCTAAATATACGTAGAAGCTAACAGTCCTACCATTAACAAAGGTTAGTTTGTGTTATGGGTTAATGACACGCTAAACTATATTTTGTGGTTAGCTCGTTTTATCAGTCTCATACATATACAGATTTAACGGTGTAAAACTATAAAGTCAGGGAAATTGTTTATTCCCAACCGAAACGCGCATAGCAAAACAACAGTAGGAACCAGCAGAAAAATGACCTCAACAGGGTATTACAGGTTTTAGCCTATCAATTGATGTCAGTGCTAAATAAAATGCGTTTCAATACTTAACGGTAACAAAGGGAGGCCAGTCCCGATTCCATAAGTGCTGTCAGCTCGTCAGCTGGTCCAAGGTCTCGGCAGGTGCGTGGACTCCTGGAGACTTCTTCACCGAAGACAGGTTTCCAGTCAGGTCGACGTGGACGTGCACAGATCTCCACTTGGGTCCGGCCGCAAGAGGAACAGTTTGAAGAAATGTGTCCTCAAAACAGCTGTTGAGAATAAACCAGCTTGGTTTATTCTGTGGACGGTGGCAGGCTAACTCTGTCTCGGTGATCAGGCGAGATGCGGGTTGGGAAACGCAGAAGTCCGTCAGGGTTTCAGTGGTGCATCTGGTAGGGGTATCAGAGCAATGTTGGTAAAGTTCCCTGGGTTTTTATGGTCAAAATCCCTTTGATCCCAACTGGTAGATGGCTTTAGGGCACCCATACAACAGATTGGCTCATTCTCTTGGAACCAACAACCTCAGGGTGTGTGTGTGTTAAATTCGGATCTCCCCTCTCCTTCTCAACAGAGGGGGGGGGGGGGGGGGGGGTGTTCCTACCCAAACAGGCGCCTGATCAATCAAGCAATCTGTGTTCATCCCAGAGTCACATGAAGAATTTGGACAGACACTCCATTGTGCCTCAGTTGATCAGGAGTGTTAATTGTGATTGACTCCGCAGGAGGCCCAGTCTCATGATCAGAAAGCCAGAATCCCAAAATGTCCCTGTGTAACCATTACATTCGATATGGATGAAAATACACTCAAATGAAAGCTGACATTCTGCACTTCATTGCCATTGTATCATTTCAAACTCAAAGTGCTAGAGTACAGAACCAAAATAACAAAAAATGTGTCACTGTCCAATGAATTATGGTGCTCAGTGGGAGGGAATACGTTGTTGGGGGGGTGTGTCCATCAAGAGTGAGCAGCCCAGTTCAATTTTACTTGAGCGGAATGCAATTTTGGGATAAGAGACAGTGATATGCGTTGCACTGCCCACCAGGTGAGACCACGTTTACGGCGCAAATCGCACCACAGCGTAGGGCGAGTTACTAATTTCAGGGCTTTTCCCCAATGGTTGTGTGATCATAACCTATTCAAAAGCCAATCAACCATTTTCGTGGATCATATGCGGTCCAATTTGACTTAAATTTGACTTAAAAATAAATCCCCCAAGCAGGAAAAAATTATACTTTGCATTTATTGCTCATTTTCTTTTTTATAATGTTAATTCCTGTATTTCTTTCTATTTTTAGTTGTTATTATACTGAACTGTGGTCCTAGGGGTACTGTGTTCTTTCTTACACCCGTCTATAATGAAAATAATGACAAACTTGGTGCATACATTCACTCTTATTGCACATATAGCGATAAAAATGTACCTCTTAACTTACATTCAATTAAATCAATGCAAAATAGATAGCCTATCGTCTTCCAATGCAGAATCCTAAATGATTAAACACATACTAGGACCCAGAAAATAGGAAAAGAGGAGTTGAAAAGAGCTAGTAAATGATAAATGGGAGAGTAAAAAAAATTATTTTTAAATAAATTTTATTGACTGATTGGAGGCTAAGGAAATGATTAAAAGCTTTTTATTTTTCACAGTTCAGATAACCTATTAGTGACTTTTGTTGCCTTTAGGATTCCATAGTTGTCGGAAATTGACAGTGGGTGGACTGAAAGCGGGAGGCCTTCCGACCACGACCGAATGGGCGTGTTCTGCTATCGTTTTTCACTAAACCACGTGATGCGGGATAGCCCGACATGGTCAAAACGAGTCCAATGCACACGGCTCTTAAAAGGACTGAAAATAGGTAATTTGATTAGCTATGGTGCAGCTGAAGCACACCCACTGATAAATATTCAGCATAACCCAGCCCATTTTCAACCTGCGCAGTGCGCTCCTCGCTTCTGGTCTGAAAATTGCAAAATGCCCAGTGCGCTACGTCATTGACTATGACGGCTCACCGCACCCCATGCGCTTGCCGGAAAATAGAGCCCTAGAAAGTCTTATTAGAACTTTATTGTAACTTTTTTTTTGTGAGCTTATATGTATTTAGATACATTGTAAATGTATTTAATGTATTTAGATATATTGTAAATAAGTGCAAGCTAACCATCTGTTATTAACGTGAGTCCAACTGAATATTAAAGTTTGGATAATAAATAATACATTATTTGCCCCATTTTTTTTCGAGTGTGGGGGGGGGGGGGTTGTTGTTCATGATTTAGGGGCCCACTCCCACACTCTTGCCCCCCCCCCCCCCCCCCCCCCCCCCCCCCCCCCCCCGATCATGACACACCTCCTCCACCCTAGTTTTAATAAACCAAATTCAATATAACATATAAAATAACACAAAATATTGATGTGATGGACTACGGTATTCCACACAATGCGCTGTATGGATATTTCAGGTTTTTGTAGACATTCGGCACATGGCAGTGTATTTGCAACTGTGAAGGGGGCCCTTTTTCGGAGAGCTAAACGCAACAGGAAAGGGGGATCAGAAAGTCTCCACGGACGTGAGGACCACAAGAGGGAGTAAGAGGTCCGCGAACGAAGCGGAGAAAAATAAAACAGGGACAGAAAACTCCCGGCTTAGCGCCAACAGAAAATAACAAAAACAAATCTCTCCAGCATCTCCCGGAGGACGTCATTTACTAATGCCTGGAAAACAGAGGGGGCGCTAGTGAGCCCGAACAGCATCACCTGGTACTCGTAGTGTCCGCTATGTGTATTGAAAGCCGTCTTCCATTCATCGCCCTCACGCATGCGCACCAAGTTATACGCATTGCGGAGGTCGAGTTTAGTAAAGACGGCTGCCCCGTGGAGGTGTTCAAATGCAGAATTCATTAGGGGAAGCGGGTACCGATTCTTTATAATGATCTCGTTGAGGCCACGATAATCAATACATGGCCTCAATCCTCCGTCCTTTTTCTTTACAAAGAAGAAACCCGCGCCAGCTGGTGACGTGGAGGGTCTGATAAGCCCATTGGCAAGGGCCTCCTCTATATACTCCTTCATCGCAGCGCTCTCAGGGGCCGATAAGGAGTATAGATGTCCCCTGGGGGGAGCAGTACCCGGGTAAAGATTGATAACACAATCATAAGGGCGGTGCGGAGGTAAAGTGGTAGCTCTCTGCTTACTAAAAACCTCAGCCAGATCGGTGTACTCGGCTGGAACATTGGCCAGCAAGAAAAATTCCAATGTCGGAGCCAATTTATTGTTTGCTCCATCCGTAAGCGCAGAGAACGAAGCATTTCTATTTTGAAATTCATGAAAAAAGCTAAACTCGGACTTGAGAAAGTGGAAAAAGTTCCATTGTCATTACATTTGAGCTTATTCTAATGAAATTAATTGTAAATGATACATATATCATGAAAACAATTAAACATTTACGGAAAATAGCTGCCTTCTCATTCCCCCATTTAATATGGGGGCTATGTTGAACCAGCCACGAATGTCCTAAGACTAAGGGATAGGCTGGCGAATCCACTAAAAAGAACTGAATGCTCTCAGTGTGACCCTGGTAAAAAGAGTGCATGGTGACGGGACCCGTGGTCTCCTTAATGGTACTGGAACCCAGCGGGCGATTAAAGTCTCCACGGACGTGAGGACCACAAGAGGAAGTAAAAGGTCCGCGAACAAAGCGGAGAAAATTAAAACAGGGACAGAATAACTGGCTTAGCGCCAACAGAAAATACGGCCAAGGAAAACGGGCGAAGGCTCAAAATTGAGCTTAAGACAGAAACAGAGAATACCTCTGCCCCTCTACACAAGAGGGAACGGACGGAGGTATGGAAAAGGAGAACAAATAATAGCGACCCCAATACTTAGGGCGAGATGACTAGTGGGAGCGAGTAAAAGACGGGGCAGACGCCCTCCCGAAGCTGCGAGGAACCTAACACGGAGAAGGGGGCGGAGACCAGAAAACCGTGACAACAACAGGGTTTAACCATTAGATTACTGGAGCTAGTGAAGAAAAATGCTATCAATTTATGTTAATTAGTCCTGTGTAATTACACTACATGTACATAAATAAAGGATGACTACTGTTTACATAGACTTTGTACTAACAGTCATTAAACGGTTAATGGTCATGTGGCTTGTGTAATTACATGTGATGAAGATCTTAGAAATAAGTGTTGTGTTTATGTTAACAGGGGATATGTCACAAGACTTGTAACTACAATATGTATCCATGGAGGAGTTTCCCACTGTCAGTATTTTGTAAAACAATTACACTGCACAGCGTCACACTGCACAACTACATGATAAATAAACTATTTTCCCTTATTATGACGGTTCAAACCCTTAGTTATCTTGGTGTAATCTCTCTGAACAATGTGTTAACATTTTTCTTCATGCTGGAAGAAGCAATCTCTGTATGATTATGATTCCGGTATGATATTTTACAGAGTTACGTGTTTCAGTCCTTTAACCAGACAACTAGAGTCATGTTTAGCACCTCCCTGCACTCTACAATGAGATGTGGATGGCATTGGTTATGAATGATTCTAGCAAGCCAGCTAATGAGTACAGTTCAGAACCTTCATATGCAATAAAGTATGGAGCACGACTCATGTGTTTTCTAATGAGTTTCTGGATCAGTCACACACGTTGACACAAATTGTGTCTTTACCCACAACACTTTGTGGAAAAATGCCCTTCATCCAATTTCGCAAATTAGTATTTATAATTGTATATTCTATTAAAGATAATGTACATGCGTGAGAGCGAAATGTCAGCAGTATATTACTGTGACATTTACCAGCCTTAAGAGAGAAACAGACTAGATATCCAGCCTCCTTTCTGAGGAACAAGAATCCGCAGGTATTGAAACACTCATGCATTTTTATGACAACATGCATCAAATGTGTTTAGTTGATGTGGATTTAATGTAGACAGTGTCCCACTGCTGAAGTGCTTTCCAATGGCAGGTGTCCACAGACCAGCACTCCTTCCAGTTATACCTCCCTGGTTGGCAACTGCAGTCCTGTAGTACTCTAGTACTGCATGGCCTGTTGTGGGGGTTGTGGAGGCATAACTGCCAGGCATCTTGAGAGACATAACAGGCAAATCCAAAATGAAGAGAAATGGTGGGACAGAAGCTCAGAATTGCTGATTTATTGCATGTTTTAATCTTTTTTTTTTTTAAAGTTATATTTTAGGGCTTTTCAGCTTTATTGGACAGCACAGCACAGAGACAGGAATAATGGGAGGGAAAAGACATGCCAAAAGGTCATGCGACCATTTTAACCGAGAGACATTCTATTCTATTCTATTCAAGGACATTCTGGGCCCTATATTACACCCAGCGCTAAGCCGGCGCTAACCCAAACACAAAAGTGTCTTTGCTATCTTACACCCAGCGCAGGAGTCATTATAGCGCATAGCGCTCAACGTCCTTTAAATACCAGGTGACCTTGCGCCCATAGCAAGTGAACTGGGTGAGTGGGTCTTAAGATGAGGTGTGGCCGGGATAATTGTTGGCGTATTGCTATCTTGAGCCAGCAGAAAGCGCTTGCGCTAAAACCACCACAAACTTGGTCTAAAGTCATGTTGCAGTTGTTTACATGTATTTTATAGTGCATATAAGTGTGTCTACATAGGTGTGTGCACAATGTGTGTACACCCTCCTGTCTGTTACACACAGGGGTGCGCACAAACATGACTAAAAATATCAAGATTACAATGTGAAATATTACTATTATTGTGTAGGCTATATCAAAAAATGCATAATAATAAAAGGGTCCATAGGTCAAAGACCAGTGAAGGGGAATGCCACATTAAATTTATTTCATCCCATTCCATCAACATCCAGGCGATGTGCAATGGTACCTGTAAAGTTACATGTATAGACTACTCACAATTATCCTGGATCAATATGATTTATCCTATATTTGCCAATAATTCCTGTAATCTTCTGGGGGGGACAATCTTCTGTTACGAGACAATGGCTATCCATTAAAAACTTTGCTGATAACACCTACGTATAGCAAGCCTAATGCGCAAATTGTCATTTACACCTAATGCGTGAATTGTAATTCAGTCAGGACCACTGTTGTTCAAGTAAGCTTTATTAACATTTCTTAAAACAATACATTTTAGGTTTGGCGTATGGTTCTGTTCAAAAACCCTCCCGCCAATCAACGCGAGCAAGCATGTTATGACGGTGAGGGCAGCAGCAACAACCCCCAAAAACAATCATACGCCAAAGTGCTGCTAGGTGTTGTGCTTTTGCGATGACTATGTGTAACGACCTCTTTCGCTTCCGGAGGAAGCCATTCTGTCCATCAGCTCGAGGTCTTTCTAATATTACATGGATCAGTGGCTATGTGTACCAACGCTTGTTGGACTCACCTGTGTGCCAGATGTAGTGTAAACTAACCCCAGGAAGTTCTATGTGTAGTGATGAAGAACAATGTGTGACCTTCCGGCTACCAATGAAGCCATCCTGTCTGTCAGCTCAAGGTCCTTTTAACATACATGGATCAGTGGCTATGTGTATCAACGCTTGTTGGACCCCCCTGTGTGCCAGGGGTAGTGTGAACTAACCCCAGGAAGTTCTATGTGTAGTGATGAAGAACAATGTGTGACCTTCCGGCTACCAATGAAGCCATCCTGTCTGTCAGCTCAAGGTCCTTCTAACATTACGAGGATCAGTGGCTATGTGTACCAACGCTTGTTGGACCCCCCTGTGTGCCAGGGGTAGTGTGAACTAACCCCAGGAAGTTCTATGTGTAGTGATGAAGAACAATGTGTGACCTTCCGGCTACCAATGAAGCCATCCTGTCTGTCAGCTCAAGGTCCTTCTAACATTACGAGGATCAGTGGCTATGTGTACCAACGCTTGTTGGACCCCCCTGTGTGCCAGATGTAGTGTAACCTAACTCCAGGAAGTTATATGTGTAGTGATGAAGAACAATGTGTGACCTTCCAGCTACCAATGAAGCCATCCTGTCTGTCAGCTCAAGGTCCTTCTAATATTACATGGATCAGTGGCTATGTGTACCAACACATGTTGGACTTCTCCTGGGAGCCGGAACATTAATTTAACCAGGGAAATTCTATGTGTAGTGGTGAAGAACAATGTGTGACCTTTCAGCTTCCGATGTAGCCATCCTGTCCTTCAACTCAAGGCCCCTTTAACATTTACGTGGGTCAGTGCTATGTGTACCAACGCCTGTTGGACTTCCATGGGAACCAAACTAATCAGGGGAGTTCTATGTGTAGTGATGAAGAACTACGTGTGACCTTCCAGCTCTCGGTCTTTCTAATATTACATGGATCAGTGGCTATGTGTACCAACGCCTATTGGACTTCCATGGGAGCAAAACTAATCAGGGGAGTTCTATGTGTAGTGATGAAGAACTATGTGTGACCTTTTGGCTACGGATGAAGCCTGACATGCCTATGGGGGAGAAGCTCTTCATCCCTTCAGGTCCATGCCAATTAATACCGTACCAACACCTGTTGGTCTTCTCCCTAGAGGTCGAGGAGGATGCTGTGCATAATATTGGCTTCATGGCGCCCATATGCCTAGGGCCATTCTAACTACTGAAGTTGTATTTGTAGTTTATGTATATGTACTAACCACCTAAAGGCAATTTCCGAAGCTAAATTAACCATTTAAGGGAAATAGAAACTTCTAGGCTACCCTTATTGGTGTGAATGAATTAAAACACCCGTGTCTCAAACGAGACACCAGTTTTGTGAACACATTTTTTTAAAGTGAGGGGAAGGCGTTTATCTTTGCTTTGTGGGTTTTCTTTTTAAGCCGTTTAAAAGCAGATGGAGGGATGGATTCCCGAACAGGCTACCGACTGAGGGATCCCTGCATCTTAAAGGTTGTATCAGCGATTTTGGGTGGAAACATAAATGATCACATTCATCTGATTTTTCCTCACGATCCGCTAGCTGCCCGCCCCATAAGCAGGCCGTCAAAAAACCGCGTCTCTGTAGACAGCCTATGCTCCGAGATCGTACACAAAAACAAATGGTACTACCAACCACTCAAAACCAAAATAAACAGTATTCCAACCAATCACAATGATCTGCACAAACGCTAATACTCTTATCTCGCTGAAATCTTGACGGATTTACAAACGGTTTGGTTTCTTACAAACGTTATTAACGTGGTTATAATTCTGGATGCTTGAACACTATTTTTTAAAACATAACATAATTATTCATAAGTATGTTTGTTTGGGATTTCGCTTCAGAAGTGACGTCACGTTTGTGCAGATCATTGTGATTGGTTGGAATACTGTTTATTTTGGTTTTGAGTGGTTGGTAGTACCATTTGTTTTTGTGTACGATCTCGGAGCATAGGCTGCCTACAGAGACGCGGTTTTTTGACGGCCTGCTTATGGGGCGGGCAGCTAGCGGATCGTGAGGAAAAATCAGAATGTGATGAATGTGATCATTTATGTTTCCACCCAAAATCGCTGATACAACCTTTAAGTGAAATTGTATGCCTGCAATGAGTGCCTTAAGAGAAGACGGTTGCATTTTCCTTGACTCGAACCAGTGGACTATAGAGACGCAAACGATTGGGTAGGACGTGGACAGAAAAGCGGCGAGAAAGAGAAAAGAGACCATGCTGAGTCGTACGTTTTTTAATGTCGATTTTGCCAATCCAGTTAATCTAAAATGGTTTGGTTGAATGCTGGGCAAGACAGGTTTGCAGCAGGGGCTGCATCAGCGCACGGTTTTGGAATTCCTGGAATTTAAATCGGGACGAGGCATCAGCAATTTTATTGTCGAGCCCAGGTAAATAAACAGCGTGAAGTGTAAATTTATGCATAACGCAAGTCCAAATCCAATTATGCATAACGCAAATCCAGTCCAGGCGTCTACTAGCCTATTGATGAAAAGGACAGATGAGCATCCTTTGTTAATGATGTTGATGGTGGCTTGGTTGTCGCAATAGGCCAAAATTTGTTTCCTTGGCCAGCTGTTTCCCCATAAGATGCAAGCAACGACGATCGGGTATAGTTCAAGCAAAGCTATAAATTGAATATTGCGAGGCAGAGTTTGCAGCTCTTTAGGCCATGTTTCTGCAAACCACTGATTATTATAAAACCCCCAAAAGCAATAGAAAGTGCTGCGTCGGTAAAGAATTTTAAAGTAGCTGATGTTTCGATGTAGTCATTATGAAAAAACGAGATGCCATTTAGTGATGGGCATTCCGGCTCTTTTCAGTGAGTCAGATCATTTGCTCAGCTCACCAACAAGAGCCGGCTCTTAATTCAGTAGCATTTCCGGTTTTTGAAAATCGGCCAAAGTTAGCGATATTTTGACCTATGATTGGTGTTTGTGCACATCTATCACTTAAATTGTTCAAAGGAATCTTACTCTACCTTCTAATTACCAGAATAACATTATTTTGGATTTTGTTTGTTATAAATACTATTTAAATAAATGTAAAAAAACAGTAAGACGCTATTACACATGTGCATTGAAAGTAGGGCATTTTTTATGTCTTGAAATAAATTGCACAATAAACACAGTGCGTAGTTGAACAATTTTAGATAAATGAAAATACCATGCAGGATACGGATCGGCCAATGCAATAACGTGTAAGATATAGAATGTACATTTACTTACCCGGTCAACGGTAGGCCTAGTCTTCACATTATTACCGATTACACACACAGAACTAGTTACGATAATAGTTAGAGCAGCAGTGCGTGAAGACGTGAACTATGAAGACTAATCATTATGTCACCATTTATTTATTTATTTATTTATTTTATTTTTTTATTTTCCCAAACTTACGTATCAGCATCCGTGAACGGCCACATGAATAGCCTAGTCGGACTGCGTCCACAATGTATCAAGATCTCTTTGGTCTCCCACTTCCAGAACGAGACAGCGAGTATGCGAACATGACCAACTAATATTCCAGGGCAGGGTGTATATGCTTACCGTTTAGGTTAGCCCAAAGATCATATAAAGGTTACCATGCGTTTTATACCTCTAAAGCCAATATAGTCTGTTAATGTTAGCTAGCAATCACCAGTTGGAAGGTTTCGAATAACAAGCAATAAGGTCCGAGTTACACGACAGGACGCACGCTTTAAATAGCCAGCCTACGCAACGTGAATATATCGCCCTTCCTTGCCGGGACGGGCGACGGCTATTTTCTAGCTTGCTTGATGTGGGAAAAGCATACGAATTGAAAGGGGTAGTGGAATATACAAGATCAGCGCAGGTAATTTAGTCTGGTAGTGTGCCGTATGCATGCAGAAAGAAGCATGTTATTTGAATACATTGCCCTTTCCATAGCGGACCACAAGCTTAGCGGACCGTAGCTTAAACGAAACTTGCAGTCGTTTAGCTTTAGCAACAATTTCAGGAATCCAGTTATTTTTCACCGGCAGTGTGCAGTATGCGCCATGCATGTAGAAGGAAGCACGTTTAAAACAGCAGAATGTTATTAAATACATCGCCAGTTTCTATAGCGGACTGTAGCTTAACGAAACTTGCAGTCGCTTAGCTTTAGCAACAATTTCAGGAATCCAGTTATTTTTCACCGGCAGTGTGCAGTATGCGCCATGCATGTAGAAGGAAGCACGTTTAAAACAGCAGAATGTTATTAAATACATCGCCAGTTTCCATAGCAGACCATAAGCTTAAACGAACTTGCAGTCACTTAGCTTTAGCAACAATTTCAGGAATCCCATTCGTTTTCACTGACAGTGTGCAGTCATGCATGCAAGGGAAGCACGTTTCGAATAACCGAATGTTATTTGAATATATCGCCCTTTTCTTTTGTCTAGCGGACCATAAAACTTTAGAACACAGAGCTTGACATCACTTAGCTTTTACGTAGATATTGCAGGATTCCAATTCTTTTCCCCCGCAGCGTGTAGTAGAACATGCAGGATGTTTTGTGTGCAGCGGGCGTGCATCAGAGGATCCACCATGTTAGGGTGAGGCGGGTTAAATAGACCGCCTTGCTACTTGAATGGATTGATAGGTGAATCGTCACTACTCAGCTGAGCTGTCAGCTGATTCACCTATGGCCGGGTTTCACTCTCGTGGCCTGGCTGAACTAACGCTACGCTCAATTTCAATGGAAAACTTGCGCACTGCAATAGACGGACATTTGAGTTCTGAAAATGTCCTAGGCCTACAGTCCGTAAGTAAATAAATAGATGGGTTTTGACTGAAAAAACCTTCTGCAGTGAATATTGCATTTATTGTTTTTCAAATAGCCTAGGCTATAGTCTCCGGGATTCGCTGTGCATAAGGTTTTTTTGACAGTTTACGGTTAAAAAACGGAGATTAATTAAAATTTCATAATTTTAACTGAATTTATTCTTATTCTTCATCCTTCATATTTTTTAAATTACAGTAACCAGGTTTTCGTACTCTCATCTTATTAAAACCCCGCTGATTTCACCTGTTATACCATAACTGAATAAAACAATTTAAAAAAGAAAAACAGTCAAAAACAAATTTGCAGCACATTGCACAATTAATTCACAATGAATGTTAATGCCATTCTCTGCATGTGCACTTTAACTTCATGCAGGAACAGGTCTGTTTCACCTGCTGTAAATCACACTTTTTCACAGTCTTCCCGGGAAAGTGGACTTGTTTTAAAGCGTTGGTCACATTTCCATAAGCAGGACATTATAAAACAAGGGAAAATATGCGTCAACCTATGGGTTGCCAACGTGACCGCTTTATTGTATTTAGTGTCATCATTAAGGCAAAATAACGGTATTTATGTTATTAATCAATATTAGCATGCAGGTAATGAACTTCGGATGAAGCTTGAACTTTGAGAACTCCATGAAAACAGCCTCGTGGAATTGATGTTTGACAATGCTTCATTGTATAATCAAACAAAATTCGTTAAACTAGCAGGCTAATTTGGCATTTTCTAAGGTGAGACAGAAACCATTCTGGTTGCTTATTCTCAGCTGTTGCAGGTGCTTTTAACAAAATGTAACCGCATAGGCTATATTTTCTAAAATAACAGCACTGTCGAGAATTACCGGGAACCCGTGCCGGTGTTAAACCCTAATGTTAAAGATTATTATTGTGTATATCAATACACGTCATAATGGTTAGTCCAAATAATATTGATCATACTACTATTGATCCATATAGCCTATTCCTTGATCGCACTCCACACGCATGTGCATGTCTGTTTCGCCATCATATAAGCAATCCGCCAAGGTGGAAAACCAGGCTTTTAAAGGAAATGGGATATGACATTTTGATTGGTTTATTGCATCGTACGCCCAAGACACACCTATAATTAATGAAGAGGCTAGGTTCAGCCCATTAGCTCCATGCGCCTCACTTAGCGCTCAAATACCGTGCCATCTAACTAGCAAAAGTGGACTTGGACACACCCTAAATGCACTTGCGCCTAGCCTTTTAGAGGATGCGCCAAGATCGTCAAGATAGAGCCCCTCTGTCTCTTATGGTGCAAGGGTCCCTGTCCGGCAGTGAAAATCTACAGCTGAATCTCTAAAAAGGGGATGTGAATGCACACATTCTCCTACCGGCTCCATGCCAGTTATGGCATTCACGTTCCATTGGAGACCCCGCCTCCCATTTGCATTGGCAGTGAAAGTTGGAATTGTGCAGCACTCTGATAATGGAACGATACGTGGAATTATTGTTACCCAAGAAAACCTGTGAGGGACTGATTATCATGCTCGTCCTTATGGTTATATGGATATAATTGCACTTGGTCTGCAAAACATTATTACTTTCCAAAACATATTTATGAGTCATGTAAATTAAGAAGATTTATAAAAGCGTGATTATACAAAATGACTGGGATCAGAAATCAGCTGTTATGTTTGTATGTATGTGCAGAAAATGTAATTATCAGAAAAGAGCACCACCTTTAACCTGTTTGTGGTTAGCTTGGAGCAGATTACGAGATCAGTTTTCCAGCAATCTGAGGAATTTGGCCAAGGCTCCTACTTTGTGATAAGGGTTATAATAGTTTAATGGAGCCCAATTTTATTCTGCTTGGTCCAGAAGGAAGATCTCCCATCCAAGGAAGGTCTCCCATCCAAGTACCAATGAAGCCCAATCCAGTCTAGCTTCAGCTATCTGGCCAGAGAAAGATACATTGTGCTACCTCTACAGGGCGTTTTTACATGTTAACAGTGGAGGAACTCTTTTACATTGTTAAATCCTGGGAGTACTTTTACAGTGTTAAAAACTGGAGGAGCACTTTTAATGTCTCCCTTCTGCTCTGTGGCATTGCAGCAAAGGACGAGTTATACTGTATCTGCACCCACATGGACAAAAGTACAGCTCCACTGCCAACTGTGCTCTGCATTACTCCTGCTCAGCAGTAGCACTGGCAATTTTAATGGAGGTATCTTGTTGTAATATAAGTGCATTAACTGCTTAAAACAATGGCCTGGATTGAGTTAGCATTTGTCTTTGACCCACAATAAAATCCTTATTTTATTCAGTTTGCTCATTTCTTCTAGACAAAATTTGCCAAGATCAAAAACTGAAATTAGTTTTAAAAAAACTGTCTGCATTGAAAATAATGACCCCTTAGTTTGACTTACCTAATTCAATTTTAGAACAAATGTTTGCTTAAGTGCTTTTACAATGTGCTTTTTGGTGCCTTGATGGCCAGTGAAATTTTATCTTTGCCAAGGCCAAAGTGCCCTTGCTCTAAAAATAATGAAATTACTGGCCTGGTAAATGTATGCCAGTGCTGAGCCCATCATAAATTTGGGATGAACAGTCATGTCAAAGCGAGTGAGAGTATTTTGGAATTTACTATACCATGTTTTTTATAATAACCGAATCAAGTGGGGGCATATATAAAAGGGATTGCAGTGAGCCAAGACTCGATCCTCATGGGAGCCCAGAAGAAATGTTAGCTTTGATCTCTGGTTCCCAAGAGCAAGATAAAACTTTCTGTGTCAGATAAGATTCACACGATTGCAGTTCTGTTCTTGAGAGACCTGCTAATGATTAAGTTGATCTATTAGAATGTGACGATCAACAGAGACAAAGCCGGCATCAGCACGTCTTTCACAACTTTAACTAAAGCACTACGTTGATTCTCGTTAAAGCCAGACTAAAACTCCCCACGAACGAAATCCACTCAACAACTTCCTTTGACAAGACCAATTTCGGGCTGATACCAACTGGCGATCGAAAACATTTCCGTGGTCTCTTTGATGGTGGAGCGATTTCCGATTTGAAATTCTGACTACCCTTCTGTGATTCCTCGGGACCTCCTAAGAGACAACAAGAGACGTGCAAGAAAAAAAAAAAAGTTTTGCGAGGGCGTGCATTACTTCAGAGCATCTGCCTGATTTGCATCCTCTGCTGGTGCTTCAGTGGGCCGGAGACGTGTAAACACAGCAGCATCAATGTGATGTCAGCTTCGCTGGACACAAGACTTCTCTCGCCGGCTGTTTCTTGGATCAGCATTCCCACTCTATGAATATGGCCTGTTCTCTCCAGTGGAGGGTTCATTTTTTCCGACAGACAGCTAGAGGCCTGAGAGAGGAAGATGGGGTTCCCTGTACATGTGTGTGTTGCATGGCAACTGTAGATAGCCGTATAGCTTTGGGGGGAAAAAATCATTAAATTGCCAATTTACTTTCAAAAGCAATTTTACTGGTAGATTAGAACAGATTACCTGGAAAAGTGCTACAGTGTGCCCACAAACTCAGGGCTGGAAAGAGTTAAATGAAAGAATCATTTTCTATTTTCCAAATAAAATTAGGAGAGTTAACTTTGGGGGCTGCTGCTGGACTTGCAAAGCTGTACTTGTATACTGAAGGAGCACTCACATTCTTTTTTTGTGAACAAGGAGCACTCACATTTTTTTTTGTGAGCAAATTTTTATAAAGCCAAGAATGTGCTCAAATAATATCAGCGCCAATACCTTCTCATATTTAAACAGAAGTGAAATTTAACAAATGTCAGTTGAATCCGAGTAGATATTTGAATAATAAGGTAACTGAAGGAACAAAAAAGAGAACATTAGCTGTAATGATCAGAACCTTATTTTTGTGTCCATTTCCAGCTGTATTAGCTGGGCAGAGAATGCACCCCCGCAAACAGAGAATGCACCCCCCCATGGACATCAATTTGGGTTAAAAGAAATAACTGAGAGTCGGATTAAGGAATCACAGATGGTCATGTGGCTTTTCGATTGGAAAATAAACGTGGTGTTCCTCTCAACAGAGACCACCGTCAAAACTATTTCCATTACCAGTCAATTTAAAAACTTTTTTACGTATTGTTCCTGTATTATTCGGTTTTATCTCTGCAAATATTCTGTTATGGTATAATATGCTTTGTTTGCCATGCAAGAGAAGTACTCTATAAATATTTTTTTATTGTACATTTTGTATACACATAGTTTAATCATTTGGAAACAGATAATACCCAAATATACTTTGTGATTATGCACAGGGCCACTGAAAACGGTGTTCAGTACATACATGTACAACCACGTACTTCTGAACCCATTTCCTGAATGTGGTTATAGAAACAGGTGGCCTGACTAATTCAGAGGTGTGTGACTTACACACAGAATTATAAGGTTGGTTAGGCACGGTATGGTCCGATACTCTTCAGCTATTAACATTGTGTAGTCAATAGATGGAGTCTTGTCTGTGTAGCATGGATATAAAATTACTGCAGCAAACAGACCATCGAACAAGAACAAATCAGAGGACAACAAGATGTCTGCAGCAGATAATTTATTTCCCCTGATTAGATCTATGCACATGCTGCCCATTCTGTCACATTCTGGTCATTGAAGACGAGCTGAATGACCTGTTCATAGCATTATGTATTCCTCTGTTCTAGATGGGCTGAACATCCTATTGTCCACATTGTGTGTGCTTAATAAGAATATATTCTATGGGCTGAATGGCCTGTTCTCCACCTATGTTATTCTGTTCTTAACTTTTAGATGGATTGTTCACATTTTGCATTCTTTTTCTTCTAAGTGCCAGTAATCAAGAAAACACGATGAGGAGTTGTTTGAAATTATGGGTGCCAAGGCTTGCTTTTAAAAAAAATAAATATATTTGACTCTCCAACTTTAAAATCTCCATTGCTTTATCTGTATCACAACATTATTGTTATATTAAATATAGTTTAAATGATAAAAGAACCCGATAATAAGTAATGAATCATCAGTGTTATTTTTGTCTTTTCTTTGGCATGTATTGATTTCTTTACAAAGTAATGAATGGAAAGACCAGAAGCATTTATAACATGAAAGGCAGCTGAACAGAAACTAAAAGAAATTTAAACTGTCAGCAGAATCATTTCCCATTAATAAACTGTAGGTTCCAGTAATATGGACAAATACATATTCTATATTATTTCCTGTACTTCCTGCCAATTCTGTAAGATGATTAGGGTTTAAGGCCAGGAACCGGGATCCATGCTTCCTGTTTTCAAAATAAAATAAAATAAATAACATAACACAGGAAACCTGACTTTTTTCATCATAAATACAATTATAAGTGAGAAACGTTCCATATGTGATATCATCTCAATGAACCTATATGATGGCGTAAGTTAAACAGGGTGTTTTAAATTGACCATTCTTCCTTAATGCATGGTTTCTGGGAAATCTGCCAACATCACATGTAATGACACTGAAAGAAGTTTCGCTCTTGTCTGGCATATTAGAGTGAGAATGACACGTTTGGACCTGGTGCCCACAAAATTCTGCGGTCGATGGGGTTTTCTTTTAATGCTACTGCAAAGACCAATCACATTAGGACAGCCCTTGAAAAGGATGGGCGGAGAGAGCACTCTGAACAGTTCCTTACTAATAAGACTGCTAATAACTGAAGAGTGTTTTTTACAAAACCCACTCAGTCCAATTTTGACAAACCTTATTTTTCCATTCAAATGCAGAGACGTTATAGTATCGCTTGTAAGAGTACTAGCAAATAAGATATCAAGAGTCTTTTGATGTTGTTGGATCACAGACATCAGGAAGTCATGGCATGCAAAGGATATGCGACCAAATATTAAACATTTTAAGGCCCTTTTGGTTCTTTTGAACTAAAAGCAGAGACAGGATTCTGGAATAAAAGTGAAGGTTCAATTTACTGAAAATATCAAACATATAAGTATGAAAAAGGCAGATGGTGAACGCTACAAAAAAAGGAAAATGTTGGGACAGCGGCAGGCTAGAGGCAATTAAGAACAAATTTATTACCAGTACAAGTAGTAGTGGGAAGGCTATGCCAAACCTGGCTCAAATTTTAGTCAATATATTTCAGTTACTATAATGGTAGCTAAAAGGGAGCTAGACAAATTGCTTGCTGCAGTAAATAACAAAACAAAGGAACAGAGAACAAAATGGACAAACTGTGCAACCCGAGGTTGCCAACAAAAAGAAAAGGAGTGGGCCAAGGGGTGGTATACTCACGGATAGGGGGTTATACACATGTATAAATTACTCGCCACTTCTCACTATACCATGGCAATCTGGCCAGGTGACCCTCTGCAAATTTATATTGGCATGCATGCAAAGAAGTGAAGGAGAAGCCCACTAAAGGACCTCCCCCCCCCCCACTCCCCCCACCTCAGGAATAACAGCACTAGCTCCACGAGGGCTACACTTTTTCTCATTTTATTTGACATTCTTTAACTCAATTACTTTCAAATTTATTCCCAGCGTGGGGCTGAACATGTCCAATTCCCATCGCCGGTTCGGTAGAGTGTCGACATCTTCACTTCTCCTCATAAAGCACATTTTGCCTCAGAACCACATCGTGATAACCCAGCATCTCCTCAGTCTGTTAAGGAAGTCGTTACATTCAGATAATTCACTGTGTTTCCTGAAGAACAACATTAAAAATGAGTGAAAACAAGGCTCTCTGGGAGTGCCAACCCTGATTACAACAGGGCTAATTTGTCTGTTATATTTCAGTTTTATATACTTACCAATTTTGGTTTTATTTAATATGAGTAAGGCTGTTTTGTGCTGAGGGGGAGAGCCTGTTAATTTTCTTGAACTGAGAGTTTTTTTTTTCCACAGCGTACTGTTGAATTAGGCTACAGCAGCCTAGGCTTGCAACTCATCCAAACAGCATGAGCATTTAATTTGGTGTGCTCAGTTAATCTTATATATTTTTTTCTCCTTTATTGCAGTGTAGTGCGACAGGAAGAATAGGGAGCAAGAGACCGGGAAAGACATGCAACAAACGTTGTGCGGTCGGATTCGAACTGCCGACGACACAGCTTGCAGTGAGCATGTGGATAGGCCTCTACACAGGCCTCACCCCCAAGACACACCAAGGTCATCTTATCGTTTACCCGAAGGCTGGCTAAGAGATGCATGTTGCAATAAAGAACTATTTCTGAGGCTGATCTTTGAGTTCAATCATTCTACCTATCACAAATCATTTTAAATGGGGTTGAATGAAACACAATATTCCATTTAAAAAAGGACAAATTTGATTTTGCTTCACAAATAAACACATTTTTCATTCCCACTTTTCAGGAATATCAGAATTTACCCAGAACAGTGTCTTTTATTTAAAATGTAAAATGGTTTCTTTTAAAGTCTGATATGTACTATTAATTTCCTCTCCTTTAGGTTGCAGTTATTTAGGAGCTCATATATTTAACAGATTTCACTGTAGTGAATTGGATAGCAGGGCTTTGGGCTTAATAACTACTTCATGAAAATTAAGTCATTATGTCCTTATTTTACATTCCAGTTAAAACTGCAATAAGACATCAGCAGAATATGGGTACAGCAGGAGGACCACAAGAGGTGTGAACATGAATCTACCTAATGATTAAAATGACTTCCAATTTATTTTAGCATTGACTTTAAAATCTTACTTATCTTACTTCTAAGGGAAGGCTTGGTCTATCCCCAGAATAAATTGCCGATGTTTTATATTCAGGTATAACCCGTGTTTGCCGGTGGTGTGAATGGGTCAACCTGCGTTATCCGATCCGGGTCTGGAACCCTGGTCACGACCTGGATTTTACACAATGTTCTGAAACTTTAATACAATTAATGGTAACGGTATTCATGTAAATGTATATCTGAACAAAAACGTCTCAGATGTAAAAAAAAGCCAAGTTACTCAGGCAAAGCCTACAGAGCGCTGTCTATAAGTCCTTAATTCCAACTTGCAAAAACTAGGCCTGCCTTTAAAAGTATTGATATCAAAATGTTACAACTAACAATATTGCCTATCGTAGCTCACACTAAATAAACTAGCTCTATTCCAAAGCAATGCTATCCAAACTTTCCTAAATTATTTAATGCAACTTGGCCCTGTGTTTCTTCATCTTAGCATATGAAGAGATTGTGCCTCATGGAACAACATATGATTCAAATTAATGTTTTTAACAGTTGATGAATAATTATACTCCAGAAAGGATACGGTTATACTTTGTTGGCAAGTTTACTTTTGAAAATGTACAAGTGCTGCTACAGATTTCTTTACTATTCACAAGCAGACATTTATATCAAGAAACATCATGTACAATAGAGAAAAGGGGGATGAATAAATAAATGCAGATAAAAATAAGTAATATTTTTAAAATAGCGTACATATAGCATTTTTACAAACGTATCCAGACATGTTTGGGGGTCAGATGATGGAAAATAAGTAATCGTACTAATTTCCTTAACATAATAATAGTTATATTTGCAAACAGAATTTTGTGAACACAAAGATATCTATGCTCTGTAGGACCACACAGGTTTTGATAGAAATCCAAATATTCCAAATAAATAAATCAATAAATAATAATAATAATAATAATAATAATAATACATTTTATTCATTCTGTGCTTTTCATAGACCCAAAGCAGTGGATGCAGACAATTATTCAAACATGCCCTATAGTGTAGTAATTTTTCTGTTTAATTTCTAAGTGCAACACATCTGAATCAGAGTATTTCCACTATACATTATTCTCATTTTGCAGTTTGATGTGGAACATACAGTTTCATTGACCACATTCTCTTGAGATGGTAAGATGAAGAAACACAGGGCCAAGTTGCATTAAATAATTTAGGAAAGTTTGGATAGCATTGCTTTGGAATAGAGCTAGTTTATTTAGTGTAAGCTACGATAGGCAATATTGTTAGTTGTAACTTGGCCACATTTTGATATCAATACTTTTAAAGGCAGGCCTAGTTTTTGCAAGTTGGAATTAAGGGCTTATAGACAGCGCTCTGTAGGCTATGCCTGAGTAACTTGGCTTTTTTTTAACGTCTGAGACGTTTTTGTTCAGATATCACTTATTTTTGGTAGCTAACTAATGATGAACAATGCATGAAGATAATGACATCGAGAGAGACATGCATACAGAATAGTAGCCTACATGCATTCCAAATAAATGCATGCAGACATTCGCATAACCATAACGCCCTCTACTGACGAGAATGATAACATTTCTCCCACAATTACATTAAAAGAGTTTGTAGATGAGCTCTATTTAATGTCTGATGGAATACAATGAACAGCACCACCTGAACTATGGATCATGAAGAAGCATGTAAATTAATTAACCAAGTCTATATGGAGACATGCATGCACAATAGGCTAGACGCAAACACATTGTAGCTGAAAGAAATACATACAGCCTAAAATATGGAAATACAGTTGTAAAATAGGCATATTAGTATTCTATAGAAATAACGTTAGGCTATTCAACACTGGCTTGTCGGATGCGTAACTCCAAGCTTCCATGTCTGGGCTACGAGTTGCCGAACTTCATAAGCACAGCATAATACCTTCGCAGTTTTTTTTTTTTCCGAAGGTAAAAAAAGCTTGTAGGCTACCTTTTTAGCTTGTACCTGCTTCCTGACTAGCAGCTGACTGACGTTTCTTTGGCAAAACTAACGTTGGCTAACAAGCTTAATTGGACAACGCAGCATTGTCTGCAGAGTACCGTAGACTAGAGCAATGTTCGGAAGCTATAGAAGTTTTTTTAAAGTGACTCACCATGAATCATATTTGTTTAGGGAATTGGAGGTTTATAAATCCGATGTCTTAAGGGATTGCAGTTTATAGTAGGCTATCGTCAATTCTTAATGTATTATCGTCAATTCTTAATTTTCCTAGTAGTTAATTTTATGGAGACATTGTGTTATGTGTGAAAAGGATAAACTGAACAGAGCTGAAGTGAAGAAATGAATGAAGACATAATAAAGAAATGCTGGCCGAGGTGAGCGTTGAACGTTCTGATTCCACAGTGAGTCAGAGAAGACCGGGGCAGAATGGACAGCACGCTCCATACAGACAAATATTTTTGTCGGCATTTGTGTGAGATTAAAACATGTAGCCAATGGCATTTTTACATTAATGCAAGAACGCGATGTTAACCGGAT
This sequence comes from Synaphobranchus kaupii, assembly GCA_029718625.1. Lineage (NCBI taxonomy): Eukaryota > Metazoa > Chordata > Actinopteri > Anguilliformes > Synaphobranchidae > Synaphobranchus > Synaphobranchus kaupii. The sequence goes on from CM056378.1 coordinate 47,088,962, forward strand.
GATATTCTGCGTTTAAACTTTTTTCTTTGCTTGACAAATGGCCATGGGATGCCTGTTCTCATAACGTTAGCTAGCCTATTGCATTACTGCCGTGGTGTCCAGTGACTGAATTGTTTAACAGGCTACAAGTGAACAGTTAATATTGTAAACGTGTCTTTGCCTTTGCAATAAAAAAACATTCTTCAGATATTCTTCAAAACATTCAGAACATGTGCACACTGTTTGAGTCCAAAATGAAACTACACTTTAATATCAACCGGCGAGGTACGAACCCCCGTCCCTCGCAATACTAAGGCTTGACGCTAACCAGAAGACCAAAGGGATATAATCAAATTATATATGCCATTTGTCAGTGTCGGTCTGACTTTCACCATTTCACTGTAGTACAAATGAAATAGGCTACAAGTGAAACATTGAACAGTTAATATTGGAAACGTCTTTTGTCTTTTTTTCCGGTAGTTAAATTAAAAGTGTTTGCAGCTACATTATCTGCAGAGTAGCATAGACTAGGCTAGAGTCACATTCGGAAGCTATTGTTTTTTTTAAAAGTGACTAACCATGAATCAGATATGTTTGGCGAATTGGCGGTTTATAAATCCGATCTCTTAAAGGATTGCAGCTTATAGGAGGCTATTATTTTAAACTCTTAAGGCTCTTAGGCTATTATCTTAAACTCTTAATTTTCCTAGTAGTTAATTTTATGGTGACATTGTGTTATGTGTGAAAAGGATAAAGTGAACTGAGCTGAAGTGAAGAAATTAATGAATAAAGAAATGTTGGCCGAGGCAAGGGTATGTTCAGGTTCGGGTTCCACAGTCAGTCAGTCATGACCGCAAGAGCAGAGCGTAACACCCTCCCCAAGAGCTAGCGTCTGGTTTGGGGAGGGTGTGATATAGTACAAGTGAAATACAAGTGAAACATTGAACAGTTAATATTGGAAACCTCTTCTGCCTTTGCAATAAAAATACGTTATGTATTATGTATGTTATTATATATATGTGTTAATGTGAAAATAATAACAGTCTAAGAAATGAAAAGTACTTAAAGGAGCACAGTCACGCTTATGCATGTTTTCTGCATTCTAATCTACTATTTCAATGTTTCATATTTTCCAAAAAATCATAAAAATTGGAATTGTGGTTTTTGAGATATGGGCCCTCAAGAACAGCTCCATCTCCAGAGCAGCTCCAGCCTTATTTACCACATTTCCCATATCTCCCTGCGCACGCTTAGGTTTGGTGTGCATGAATATGTAATAGAGGGCGTACACGCCACTGCTGCGAGCACGGTGAAGAGCTAACTGTTAAGTGAAGATACCGCAGAAAATTCTTGCGTGTCTGCCCAAAATGCCATCGTGCGCCGTACGTGGGTGCGATATTAAGTCAGGATACCGTTTGCCCAAAAATGAGACGAGGTGCATCCAGTGGCTGGCAGCAATTAACAACCTGATCTATCCGATAAATTTGCCAAAAAAGGATTACGACAAAGTTCGTGTTTGTTCGAAACACTTCAAGCCAGAGGACTTCCAGCGCGACTATAGTGGCAAATTACTGGGAGCTAAATCAAAGAATATACTTGTCGAGTCTGCGGTACCTTAAGAAATATTGGAAATTCTGGCATTTTAATTTTTAATTTTACTTTATTTCATTTTACTTATTTTTAGACATTTCAGTATGTGTTGTTCAACTACTGCACAATAATTGCCCCTTGGGGACAATAAAGACTTACTACTACTATTATTACAATATCACCTTTCTGTATTTTTTTTGTCTTTGTTTACCTTGCCATAATGAAGATAATCTTATGTTGAAGTAACAACCATTCCAAATAATCAATTACAATCCCAGTGATTTTATTGAATGTGATAGAGGTATGCATTTTCAAACTTAGACCTTGTAAACCAACAAATATGTTGGAAATTTATACTAAGCCAACTCAACAGGAGAAACAGTAACTATAGCATTGTATGTCTATTATTGAACACTATGGGCTCAATTTTCTGACAATTATGGCCACATTTTTACAATAATAAAACAAAAGTAAAGCGTGAGGTATCACAAAGTGCAGAGTCTGGTTCAGTCTTCGTCGATGTCGATGTCCAGAAATACAACATATTGACCATCGGCAGAAGGGTATCTTTGACGTACTGCAGAGACTACACACGATGGCAGCACAACTCTTACACCTCTCCCCAGTCGTTCGCCATGGAGTACCCATTCCAATAGCCAACGATAAGCGGTCAGTCTGAATTGCCTAACGTTAAATAAAGGGGTGACAGAAAAAACTGGTTATAGTAATGTAATATCTGTTGTTGCACAAAGGATGCTAAATGAGCTGCTAGATAGCCATCTAGGTATAGCCAACAAGCGACTGATTCCGACAGTAGCCTAACTGACATTACATGGAATGTCCGAAAGTTGGTGTCATGCTGGCAAGCACAACATATCGACTTTAACATAAGTTTAGCAAACGTTAGCTAAATTACAACTTGTAACTAATTACACTGGCACCAATTTATATTCCCACTTCTCTGCTCTCTGTTAGCTTCGGCTGCTTCGTCCTCCGCTCTCTGTCTCTCTCGCTCACGTAATTCTTCCTCTGTAAATTCCGGTTCAAAACTGTACGGTTGTATATCTTCGTCAAAATCGAAAAGCTCGTCCTCTAACTCCGCAAACTCAGAGCTGTCCGCCATATCTCTCAGGCTATAATCGTCGGCCAAGATAGGCCACGTGATATTTGTACACTAACGTTACCGTATTTTCGTGTTGCCTGGATGGGTGCCCGCCCATAAACCAGTCTCTGCGTTCAAGGGTGGAGTTTGAGCGCCCGTTACCTTCTGGGAAACACTGGCTGGAGATTCAAGCAAAACACGTCCAGTGACGTCACTGGACGTGTTTGCCCTTTGAAGTTTTACCGCTGTATTTCCAATAAATAGGAAACGGCTGCACTGACGGTGATTTTAAAAAGGCCTACACACATAATTTAAGCATTTAATCCAAATAATCTCAATTTAAACAAGCGTGACAGTGCTCCTTTAACAGTTGCACATTGTTTTTGTGGAAAATAAGCATGTGCCCTGCTGGGCTCGAACCCACAACCCTCTGTGTGAGAGATTGCAGTGCTAACCACTAAACCACAGTAACTTCTTGGAAAGCATGAAGCCATTAGCTAGATTAACATTGGATAACATCGCGACGGAGGCAGGCAGTTTGACAGGAAAACGGGAAGAAGAAGAAGAAGAAGCGGAAGAGGAAGGAGAAAAACGGCAAAATAACCCAAGTTTGGGACTTTATTGTGTGGATGTGTGAAGTTGTATCTGAATGCTGTGTGGTTACATGAGGTCAGAACATACAGAAGTTAATGTTTTTAAGGGCTGAGAGTCTATGGTCATCGTGGTTACTTCTGTAGGAAACCTTGAAAAGTGCCAAACTCTCGGTGCTGTATAGGTATGGGGCATGCCCCACCAAGCCGTAACTTGGCGGATGGCATACCTGCCATCCCAATTAGGACAGAAACAACTCAGGAATTATCTAACTATCTCTGTTTTCGCTAGCTAGATTCATGCAAGAAGAGGATTTCTCAGTTGTCACACAAGTAAATATGTAACGGTCAATATTAAATAACAAATAATATGTTACTTAAATGTTTAGTGCCAGTTTTTACAAAACATTTGCTATATTTGGAGCACATCATTGGGCTATCGATTCAGGAATTACCATACTGGGTTAAACACTGTGTTCGCTAAGCAGCTGGCTACCAAATTAGCAGGAAAAAATTGACTTCAAACATGCTGACTATGTGACGTTTACAGAACTAAACTTAGACTTGTGTGAATGGCGAGGACCCGGTACTTACCTGTGGGTCAAACACAGGTTGAATCCATGTTCAATATCCTGTGTAAACCCTGGGTTTTGCATGTGAAAGAGGCATTAAAAGTATACAGCTCCTCTCTCTTAGATCCTGCACAAAAGACCTCCTCACTGTCCAGCTGGTGGCGCTATAGTGCACATTACAAAATCTTTATATTCATGAGCTACAAAAGTTTCCCTCTCCTCATGAGTTTGCCTCTACCTGTAACCTCTGGCAAATTAGATTTTCAGCCATTTATCGTTTTCTGAAAAACACTAAGATTAACCAAAAACTGTGAATTTGCAATGATACACATCTTTGGGGTACTGATGGCCATGGCATTACCCCCAAAGCAATATAAACAACAACCTCGCATGAGTTCCTGGTTAAAATCCTTTCCAAACTTTTTTTCTCTTTTGTTCAGCCAACCAGCAGGCAGTTTCAGAAAACTTTTCATACATCATTAGAAAGGGGGGTTATCCAAATATGGAATGTAATGAATGTAAATTCCCGGATGATGTGACATAAGGTTAGCTGCATAGCTAGATATGTTAGCAAGACATGTCTTTTTGTTCAGTTTGCTTGCAGCATGAATTGAGCACCAAAAGTATTTTTACATTGCCAGAAAAGATGTATAAATGTCCCAACTTCATCTTGGCATCTTTGACAATTAGGAGAGTTGCTTTGGGATATCTGATGTATCTTAATGGGTGTGAGATAAAACCTGTTTATAAATGTATAACTTGATTCTTTAATCCTATTACTTATAAAAGAAAAATGAACTTTACTACAGATCTTCATCTATATTTAAATTTAACTCATTCTCCCAGATCTTTTTAAGAGGAATAAAAGATGATTCTCCTTGGTTGGACAGGATGTTATATACTTATTTTTAGCATATACAGAGGATAACAACAGTTCTTCTATTTCTGAATCTTATTTTTTTATATTTCAAAAGTGAATTTATAATGCTTCGAACTTTAATATTTTAAAAAGTCCGTTTCTGGTATCCCAAATTCATTAATCAATTGTTTGAATGATTTCATTTTGTCAGAGTCTACCCGAAACAGATCTTGGAATTGCATCACACATTGGTCTCCCTACTCTCAATCTCCCAGCCCTCATTAACATTGCCATCACTCGCAAAGCACGCGTCATAGCACACGACCCCTTCCACCCCCTTAACCCATGCTTCACTCTACTCCCATCCGGCCACAGATACGGACCCCTGATCTGCAAAAAAGCATGCTATAGTAAGAGCTTTGTGCCCTCTGCCATCACTGCCCTCAACAAACTGTGTAAAGATTACATTTAAATGAACCTGTGCCCCTGTGTCTCTGCGCTTGTGGATTTTTGTTTCATTGTTATACCTTTGTGACTGTTTTTTTGTGTTCCCTGTGGCTATGTTCTGTGTTTGCTGGATGTTACCTAACTGTTTCTGTGTTTACAGACTGTGAAAACAAATTTCCTCTAAGGAGGATAATAAAGAATCTATCACTCCCAAAGCATTCCATTTATGCAAGTCCACAGAAGACAACACTGATGTTAGATCTGGGGTATACTGGAGAGAGAAGGGAAGTACGGTCACTGTTCCCAATGTATTTCCTACAATCTGCCCATTCTAAGAGTGTATTGCCAATACCGAAATACCTATCAATTTCAGTTCATTTCCTCCAGCCTTTTACAAATATTAATGATTTAAGATTCAAAGGCTGACAACAAGAAGATTTGAGTTGCACCCATAGGGACTCCCGTCTATCCAGAATCCAAGACAACAGGTTGCGGATTTGGGCAGACCAAAAATAAAGTTGGAAGCATGCCAAGACCCCCCAAGGACTTGGGTTTCATCAATGTTGTATACTTTATTCTAGGTGTTTTACCAGACCATATGAAGTTTGATATAAGTTTATTAACTGCTTTAAAGAAAGAGGGTGGTAAATAACATTGCAACATTTGTAACAGATAATTCAGTCTCGGGAGAACGTTCATCCTAATTGTATTAATTCGTCCCAACAGGGAAAGTGGTAGGGTGGACCAATGGTTCAGATCTGATTTTATCTTATTAAGAAGAGGAATATAATTTTCCTTGTATAGATTCTGCAATATAAATCTAGAAATTGTGTCTAGAAGGTAAGATATAGATTTCTCTGGCTGTAAAGTAATATATCGTCAGCATATAAGGATATAAATTTTATTTATATAACAATTAATAACTGCTCCTTTAATTAAATCATTGTCTCTTACACTAGCTGCAAGAGGTTCTATCACCATCGCAAACAACAATGGAGATAGTGGGCAGCCTTGTCTCGTTCCACTACCCAATAGGCTCTATGCACAATGTGACATCACAAAAGCGGAAAACAGGCTTGTTTACTTCCGGTTAGTGGGCATTCCATTTAAATATAATGTATATAAATATAACAGAAACCTGACAGGAAAAAGATTTGCTAATTAAAAAGTAATTAACGACTAGTTATTACCGAATTTGCGTATTTATTACAAAGTTTTTAATAAAACATCAAATTAATTAGGACAAATCTGAAAATGGCATTTTTCAAAACCTTTTAAATTTCAAAAAAGGGAGAGTATAAATAATGATCATTGCTGCATTCCACAATGGACAATTTCAGGAAGGTTCAACTCCTCTCTAATTTTTCACCACTTTCCAAGTGATGAACAGCTAAAAAAAAATTGTACAGCATCGCAAATTAGCGAACTGCCCACGGATCATTTTTATACAGTATGTCTATAACAATATAACAAGTCTATAACAAAATATGATGTTATATCAACAGAAATGCATAAAAGCACCTGTATTATAGCCCATGTATGAGGTTGTATACGGTAATCAGTGGGCATCAACGGTGCTCCATTTAGCTACATTATTGGGGCGACAGACTAGATAAACAAACTACAATGTAGCAAAGCAGTTTCATTTCCGGCGGCACCCGCTGACTGCGTAGTAGGCTGTATCGAGCTGTGTCTGGGGTCAAGTTGGCGAATGCAGCTCCAATTGCGAGGGATGAGATGTCTGGAAGGTCACTAGTCAGACCGCAGTACAGTACAGTCCTGATAAGACATTAATTGTATTTGTAAATTGTAAGGACTGTAGTGCACAAGCACACTGTAGAATGCATGGGATGAAATGTTAATGACTATGTTTTACTGTAGTGATATTTACCTAATTCCAATTGGATGTCTCATTTGGTTTGGGTTTTATGAGTACCATTTCATCCACATGTCCTGGTGAGTGGTCCTACAGACGTGGGGTATATTCCATCAACATACAGCCAGCAAGCGACTTGTGCAACATAATGCAGTTCTAACAGATTCCTCAAACTGCACAGTTGTAGCGCATTTAAGAACAGGGTGCCTAACAGGGTTATTAAAAAGTCTTAAATTCATCTTTATTTAAAAAAGGCCTGAAAAAGTATTAAAAATTGTTAAAATGTATGTACTTAAATTAATTTTTGAAAGGTCTTAAAAATATTTGTACAGCGAAATGTCTAACTGAAAACCAATACTGACATGCACAAGCGTCGGTCTTAATTACCGCGGGAACGTCGACTTGTTTTACAACTTTTGCAAACACCGCAGTGTATCGGTTTCGTGGAGTTTGCTATCAAATCAATGTGAACTTAGCCCGCCCGTGGTCCGCCAGCGCATATATCAAGTGCACCGTATCTCTCCAGAGAGGAAGAAGGCGCGGCTGAGAGAGAACCACCCTTAGAGTATATATAATCTGAACAAAAATGTCTCCGACGTAAAAAAAAAAAAAAGGCAAGTTACTCACGCATAGCCTACATAGCGCTGTCCATAAGTCCTTAATTCCAACTTGCAAAAACTAGGCCTGCCTTTAAAAGTATTGATATGAAAATGTGGCCAAGTTACAACTAACAATATTGCCTATTGTAGCTCACATTAAATAAACTAGCTCTATTCCAAAGCAATGCTATCCAAACTTTCCTAAATTATTTAATGCAACTTGGCCCTGTGTTTCTTCATCTTAGCATATGAAGACATTGTGCCTCATGGAACAACATATGATTTCAATTAATGTTTTTAACACTCCAGAAAGGATATGGTTGTACTTTGTTGGCAAGTTTACTTTAGAAAATGTACAGGTTTTAAATTGTTAACTGCTGCTACAGATTTCTTTACAATTCACAAGCAGACATTTATATCAAGAAACATCATGTACAATAGAGAAAGGGGTGATGAATAAATAAATGCAGATAAAAATAAGTAATATTTTTTAAATAGTGTACATATAGCATTTTTACAAACGTATCCAGACATGTTTGTGGGTCAGATGATGGAAAATAAGTAATAGTACTAATTTTCTTAACATAATAATAGTTATGTTATTTGCAAACAGAATTTTGTGAACAAGGATATCTATGCTCTGTAGGACCACATAGGTTTTGATAGAAATCCAAACATTCAAAATAAATAAATCAATAAATACATAATAATAATAATAATAATAATAATAATAATAATAATAATACATTTTATTCATTCTGTGCTTTTCATAGACCCAAAGCAGTGGATGCAGACAATTATTCAAACGTGCCCTATAGTGTCATATTTTTTCTGTTTAATTTCTAAGTGCAACACATCTGTATCAGAGTATTTCCACTATAAATTATTCTCATTTTGCAGTTTGATGTGGAACATACAGTTTCATTGACCACATTCTCTTGAGATGGTAAGATGAAGAAACACAGGGCCAAGTTGCATTAAATAATTTAGGAAAGTTTGGATAGCATTGCTTTGGAATAGAGCTAGTTTATTTAGTGTGAGCTACGATAGGCAATATTGTTAGTTGTAACTTGGCCACATTTTGATATCAATACTTTTAAAGGCAGGCCTAGTTTTTGCAAGTTGGAATTAAGGACTTACGCATAGCCTACAGAGTGCTGTCTATGAGTAACTTGGCTTTTTTTTTTACGTTGGAGACGTTTTTGTTCAGATATCACTTATTTTTGGTAGCTAACTAATGATGAACAATGCATGAAGATAATGACATCGAGAGAGACATGCATACAGAATAGTACATGCATTCCAAATAAATGCATGCAGACATTTTCGTAAACATAACGCCCTCTACTGACGAGAATTATAACATTTCTCCTATTAGCGATAGCCCACAATTACATTAAAAGAGTTTGTAGATGAGCTGTATTTAATGTCTAATGAAATACAATGAACAGCACCACCTGAACTATGGATCATGAAGAAGCATGTAAATTAATTAACCAAGTCTATATGGAGACATGCATGCACAATAGGCTAGACACAAACACATTGTATCTGAAAGAAATACATACAGCCTAAAATATGGAAATACAGTTGTAAAATAGGCGTATTAGTATTCTATAGAAATAACGTTAGGCTATTCAACACTGGCTTGTCGGATGCGTAACTCCAAGCTTCCATGTCTGGGCTACGAGCTGTGTTTTTTTTTTTTTCCTAGTATAGTCTAACGTTGTCTGCGGGAAATCTTTTGGTACCGGACCATATAGCTAGGTTTAGTTTATTTTTCTGTAGTGCAATGGATGTAAGGCATGTTGATTCGCTTCGTAGTAGCCTACCTTGTACCTGCTTCCTGACTAGCAGCTGACTGACGTTTCTCTGGCAAAACTAGCGTTGGCTAACAAGCTTAATTGGACAAACCATATTTCCCAGGAATCTTAGCTAGCAAGAAAACAATAGATACTACTAAGAAAGTAGCCTACCAGAGATTATTCTTCTGATTATAATTATAATAAAAAGTGTTTGCAGTAAGATACATTGTCTGCAGAGTACCGTAGACTAGAGCAATGTTCGGAGGCTATAGTAATTTTTTTAAAGTGACTAACCATGAATCAGATATGTTTGGGGAATTGGAGGTTTATAAATCCGATGTCTTAAGGGATTGCAGCTTATAGTAGGCTATCGTTGATTCTTAATGTATTATCATAAATTCTTAATTTTCCTAGTAGTTCATTTTATGGTGACATTGTGTTATGTGTGAAAAGGATAAAGTGAACAGAGCTGAAGTGAAGAAATTAATGAATAAAGAAATGTTGGCCGAGGCAAGGGTACGTTGAGGTTCGGGTTCCACAGTCAGTCAGTCATGACCGCAAGAGCAGAGCGTAACACCCTCCCCAAACCAGACAAGAGCGAGCGTCCGGTTTGGGGAGGGTGTGATATAGTACAAGTGAAATACAAGTGAAACATTGAACAGTTAATATTGGAAACCTCTTTTGCCTTTGCAATAAAAATACGTTAATGTGTTAATGTTAAAATAATAACAGTGTAATAAATGAAAAGTACTTAACAGTTGCACATTGTTTTTGTGGAAAATAAGCATGTGCCCTGCTGGGCTCAAACCCAGAGGTATCTCTCTGTGTCAGAGATAGCAACTCTGACCATTAGGCTACAGTAGCTTCTTGGAAAGAGTGAAGCCATTAGCTATATTGACATTAAAAAACATTAGTATGAAGCGTTATTATTGGGCGATAAGCTTGATGAGCAGGTATACAGACCATACCCTCAAAGAATAATTCTTCCCATTGGATAACATCGTGACGGAGGCAGGCAGTTAGGCAGGAAAAATAGGAAGAAGAAGAAGGAGAAAAACGGCAAAATAACCCAGGTTTGGGGCTTTATTGTGTGGATGGGTTTATCTTCATTGTTCATTGGATTTCAATAAAAATTAGAATTTCAATACATTTCTCCAAGATTTGTTGTTTGATTATTAACTCATTTATACAAGCGTGTGTGCAGATGCAGTTTCCATGCAACTACATAAACAAACACGCACACACACTAGGTGGCCTTCCATCATATTGAATTAGCTACACACCTATCGAAACCTTGATATTGTGATATCGGTGTAACGTTATGTAAACATGCAGAAATTAACAATTACTTGAAATTAATTCACTCTATGGGTATAGTTCTATCATCCAATTATCATTCTAAGAAATTATTTGACAAAGTATGTTCATAAACATATAGTCTATTAACATGTAGGCTACAGGTTTTATTTAATAAAATAACAGCAAACACAAGCTAATTAAGATTAAATTAAACCGAGATGGCAAAGTGCCTCAGCAAGTGCATTTTCTTGTATGTTGTTAGTGTGTAATGGAATTTGCCAATACAGGCGTTAATGCAAAGTTCACGATAGGCTACAAGGTTAGAAACATAATGTAACTTAATATGACAGGTCTGGCTACTATGGGAAACGTTACTAGACTAGGCCTACCATTTTATTAAACAATTTAGTTTAGCTATTAGGGAATTATGCAATGAATACCTTAGCTTCACGCGCAGTCCTGGATGTAGGCCTACCTGAAAAGGTGTATCCCCGAGATTAAACCTGAATGATTGGTACAGTTGTAAGCAGCACAAACTGGCATTTTGACTAAATAGCCTACTCTGTAGGCTACAAATGTAGGCTACCAACACTGAAGAAAGTTAATGTGTTCACTCTGGTAGTCTGGTTATGGTTAGCTGGCATATGCGTGCAGTATTCTGAACCAATCAGATTTTGAATTATAACATTTAAAAGAACAGGACCATACACACGTAATAAGCAGTTGTTTAAGGCTACTTGAAGAAAGACTATTCTGAGGTACTCGTTCTTAGAAGTTTTTTAAATTACTTTTATGAATATTGCGGCATGATATAGGGGAAACATGGTAGCATACGCGTTTCATCTTAGCAGCTATAGGTTTTATTATCATGTAAGGGACATTGGCAGAACAAATTAATTAAAAATTCCTTAATTCATTCATCAACACACTGTAATTATGACAAATAACCTAAGAAAAGCAATTGGACTACTGCAATTTTTCTTTCTGCCTGATTTTAACCTTCATTATCAAGGATAATAATGTATATATAGCCTATATAACAAAGTAGCCTAGTCACCGAAATAGCTATTCCACCATATTCAGCTTAATCATAGGCTAATTGTTTTAATATATTTTTGACATAGAATTAATCTGTCTTCTATGTGAAGCTTAAGCGACAGATTTAAAACTGAGGAATCATTCAATTGTGTTATTCATTCCATTTATATTCAACTGAAAACATGGATTGGCTACGATTTTTAATAATGCAACGATTATAAATAAATAAATGATGCAATCATGACATGTCAAAATGTAGTTTCATTTCAATTTACTATATTTTTCATCTCAATGGCATCGTAACTTTCTGCCATAAGCGCACCTTACAATCGCACAGACTTTGGCTTCTCTTTCCTACCACTGTGCATTACATTATACGAATCTCAAGAAGCACATTATGTCATTATCCAACTCAGACATGTGCACTTTCCAACTACGGCACGAAAATGTGACATAGGCCAAAATAAATAATTTAAAAAAAACATATCTTTGTCTGTGTGGTAAGAACAAAAAAAAATTACTTTGGAAAAATGATAAGTGATTTTTTAAAGAAATATAATGCACAGAGTTAACATCATTATAATATTAGTGGAAATATTTTTAATTTGCTGTCAACAATGAATGGAGCCCAATGGGAAAACTGTCTTTTTGAGCGCAAATCATAGATATCAGAGGGCGACATTATATCCGGTGCTGAGGTTGAGAGCCAAAAGCTGGCCCCTTGGAACCACTGGCGCCATAGTGACTTTGGATGTCTTCTGTAAGCTAGCTACGCTAGCTAAACTAGCTAGGCAAGCGTCATGGGAAAGTGTAACTTCAGTGAGAAATGGCTTGAAAAGAGCGAATATGCAGTCTGGTTAAACCTGCACCCGGTAACGTGAACGAAGCCCGCCGTAGTCTATGTAAGAAAACGTTGAGGCTTGGCACGCTGGGTTTCAGGGCAGTTGATTCCCATATGCAGAGCATTAAACACCGGCAGTATTCAAAAGCATGGCAGACCACCAATCCTATAGCTCAGTTGTGCAAGTAGGCATACAGTTTCGACGACAGATAACGTTAACATTATTCCAACCAGTTCGCAGACTGCAGCGTAAAGCTGGGGACACATTACACAATTCTTTTAGCCGAATTTGGTAACGATTTGAGGTCAGGCAGAGTCTGTGTAGTCCAGGGAAGTCCAGGCTAGTCGCAGCTGTAATCGTTATGTGTGTGGGAGTGAAAGACTGTAGTCTGTCTCCTACGATCCCAGTCGGGAACGCCACAATTTTATCAAACATGTTTGATTTTATCGGGGTTATAGCCTTTGCATAATCTTGTGGTTTGCATTGACCAATGACTGAAATTTCAATAGTCAATGAAAAATTAGTTTGCGAAGTAAACATCAAATCCAACATGCGAATGGCTGAGCCGAATAAGCATGTTTTTTGGAATGCTAAAAATGAGGAGCGACTTGTGGATTCGTGGCAGACACATGAGTGTGTCTGTCTGTACAATGTCAACTCTGCAAGTTACCACAACAATACTGACAAAGTTGCAAGCTGTATGGGCTCATGTTTGTTTTGGTTTCAAAATAATGTGTGTTTTAATCAACGGTAATGTAATACCTCTAGACCAATCAGAATCAAGTGTTTTTACAAGTCGTGGTATAATGTTTTTACACTTTTTATGTTTATTTTTGTCGCGTAATTGGTCTTAAATTTGATTCTAAATGGCATTAAAAAGGTCTTAAAAAGTTTTAAATTTAACTTGCTGAAACCTGTAGACACCTTTTCCAAAACTTTTTGTATTTTATTTTTTCCAACTCTTTTCCAAGCCTGGAAAGAACAATTTTCACATGCCATGACTTTTCCAGGTTTTTCATGACCATACAAACACTGACACATATATAGCCTACTACACGGCAGCTTATTGAGCGCTAATTCACCCACTCTTGCACTTACCGTTAGTGCTTCGCATCTGTGACACAGTGTGTCCTTGTTCACTAATCACTCAGCTAGCCAAGTAGTAATAACAACATAAAATATTACAGGGCTGCCAAGGCGGCAGGGTTGTCCCCAGCAAAGCGGTGCGAGTTCGGGAAGAAAGTCACTCATTTTAGGTGCACTTGCAACCACTTATCTCGCATCAAGCCCAGCTGTAGAGCGGGACAACAGGTAAAGTAAACGGGAACCGCAGATATACAGGATTCGGGTTTTTCTTCCCAATGGGGAGTTTTTACCTAATTTGCTTTTTGGGGGTTCAGGCCAGATTTTTGCCCAATTTTCCTTCTGGTTCTCTGTAGACTAAAGCGTCTTTGTCATAGTTATCTGTAAAAGGCGCTATGTAAATAAAATGTAATTGAATGATGCTTTATTGTACACAATGTAATCGCAAAGCGTGAGAACCAGGTGTGGAGGCCTGAGTAGCGCTTGAAGTGGGCCGCCAGCTTTTCAATTTTCAATGTCTGTGTCCGGTTGGGAATATTGGGACTGTCCTCGCTGGGATTTTATTGTGCGTCTCTTTATTTATGATGAACGGTAGGCTACTCATGCACTTAAACTCTAAAATTCCCAGACTTTATGGGATTCATGGAATTTCTGTGACTTCTGACAGTCAGAACTGCCAGACTGCATTGATAAATAGCATATGAAAAAACTTTGAGGTGCAAGTGTTATAAGGAATGGCTTTTAAAAAAATGAAACAACATTAAAGTAATGCATACCATAGCGTGCATTTTAATACATTTAACATAACGTAGGCTATTAACATTATTTGTACATTTCGGTGAGAAAGTACGTTGAATATTTTTACTTTAAATGTTGTAGCCTATGTGTAGCCTACGGTTTTACAGAGTATAACCTAAGCTAGACCATAAAAAATTTCAACATTTAAAAAAGTAAGAATACCTGTTATCCCAATTCAAACACTGCTGCATGAAAATGTGCGAAATGGCCGAACTGCATGAGACTCACTCAAGGTGAGAGTTGGCAGCACCAAATCAACGGCAACCTTCTCTTCATTATTTCAGAAATGTAGCCAGAGAAACAGAGTTACACTTACTCTGTTATTATGAAAAACAAAACTGACAACTAGGCTACGCATCTACATTTTAAGCAGACTATTAGCCTTATTTGCCAACTAAGGTTAATTTAAATGTTCATTTCAAACAAGCAATATTAAAAAAAAAAAAACTGAAGTAGCGGATGCAAGAACTTCAGAACATTTTAATAATGTTATTTGCAACGGCAACATTAACATTTTTTTAATTTTTTAATTTTATTTATTTTTATTTTTTTTATTGCACACAAAAGAAATAAAACAATCAAAATAAATACAACATTTTAACATAAATGGTGCAGGAGAGGTAAGAAACCCGTGAGGGGCTTATATAAAACCTCCCCTCTAGATCTTAAAGATTAACCTATACAAATATTACATAAGTTAAAATAAAAAAATACATTAAAAAAAAACATAAAGAAGAAGAGAAAATATTTTTTTTTATAATAATAAAAAAATGAGGTTAAAGAAAGAAGAAAAATACATACATACACATACATACATGTAAGAACACCCACGTACATGCCCATATAATAACTCAGATAGATGGATTGTGACTCAGATGTTTTTTCATTTTGGACTTGAATAATGGCAATGAAATACAGGATTTAATGGCGGAAGGAGTGGAATTCCAAAATGAAGGACCTCTGTACTTTATGTTAAACTGTCCAAGTTTGTGCGGTAGTATGGAAGATAAATGTCTCTTGATTGTCTTGTTTGATATAAATGAATGTCCGAGTTAAGTACAATGAAGTTATGGAATACAAATGGTAAAAATTATTTTAAGAATATACATTTGTACATGAAGATACATGTCTGATATATGTTAATGTTGGAAATTGACAGTAAATTAAGTTTCTTGAACAGAGGAGCCGAAGGTTCGTATCGATTTGACGCAGTAATTAGTCTTAAAAATCTCTTTTGGATTAAAAAGATTTTTTCCAGAGATGAGACATTACACATTACACCCTCCTCTCAAATTGTGTGGCTTCTCATTGTTCTTCATTGAGCGATAGCAATGGGCCCTAACGCAGATCTCAGACGTAGACCTGTTTTTACTAGAGACTTTTGGAAGAAGCAAGACAAACAGCACAAGGAATCAAAGGTTATAATTGACTTAGTATAAAGCTGGTAACGTTATGCTTAGCTGTCTAACGTTAACGTTATCTGTTAGCCTATAGCGGCTACTTGGATAACGTTATAGACAACTAATGTTAAAATGCATTTACCTTCGTAATTGCACAGGTATGATGACACATAATTTAAAGCCTTTTTCTAATTTACTTTTCGTTGTAGATCGGGTTAATCGGTGAACATTGTTTATTGTTAATGCGGGGAGTTTATGTAAACAGCGAGTGAAAACTGGTGCCTCTGCCATTTCTCTTCTAATTTGCTAGCTTCTGCTTCGACTGGAAGTAAGCTGGCCTGTTTACCCAAATGCGGAAGTTGTTTGTGCATAGAGCCTATAGGAATGGGACAACTCCATTAGTTGAAACCATTGCTTTAGGAGATTTATAAATTGCTTTAATCCATTTAATGAAATCGGAGCCCATATAGAATTTTTCCAAAGTTGCAAATAGAAAATTCCATTCGACTCTGTCGAACGCCTTCTCTGCATCTAGTGACAGGAGCAGAGAGGGTGTGCGAGAATAGTCCAGATGGTCAGTTACATTAACAAGTTTTCTGATGTTGTCTGCCGAATACCTGCCCTTTACAAAACCAGTTTGATCTGGATTAATCAACTTGGGAAGCACTGTTTCAAGCCTCCTATACAATTATCATAGTTAAAACTTTAACATCAAAATCTAGTAGATTCATTGGTCGGAACAAATAACAGTCCAGAGAGTCCTTCCCACTTTTATGTATAACACAAATATGTGCCTTATTCATGGATTCTGGAAGTATTCCTTTAGAACAAGCACTGCTTTCTTCAATGATAACTAGCTATATTGTCTGCAGAGATTTATGTGTGGTGTCTTTAACTCAAATCATTGGAACACCCACACCATCCTGTAAACCAGGCTCGAATCAGAGACAGGGCTGTTGAAGGTTGATTTCAAGGTTGATCGATTTTTCATGTTAACTGTGTCACATAGTTGATAGAACACACACCTCTAGTATAATATGAAAATTACAAGATTTAAGATTAGGTTTCATTTAGCTTTAACCCTTTTAACTTTGGCCCTCCAGAGGCAATTTCCACCTAGTTTCTACTATTCTTAAGTGTCAATATCTCAAAACATATTCACTGCAAATCCATGGTTTAAAGTTCAAATTGAAGAGGAGACTGTATCATTCAGACATTTGCAACAGAATACATTTATTTCAGAATCCTCACATACAGTATATACATAATATGCATAAAATGCGTAGCCTAATATTTGTAAACATGTGGGGGTTACCACATAGAGGAATGTACATAATTCACATGTTGTTGTCGCACTGTGTAAGCCACAGGGTTTTGGTTAAGCCGTTGGAGTAGGGCTCCTTTAAGAAAGCTGATTTCGGAGTATGACGTGTTATGCTCGCGCCGCTGACTGAGTCAGTTCTGCTCGGCTGTTTAAGCATGTAACAAGAGTTAGAAAACTGATAACATAAAAGGTAAATTCCAAGCCTTTCTGCCTGTTATTTCCCTCAACTCCTACAAACACATTTTTTTTTAAAGTACAAAAGCATGTGTGTTTTTACATAACAACAGCATTTTACAGTATTTTAGCACTAAGTGCAATAGGTGGTCGCTGTGGAAATGACTGTACGGGACTTTGGTGAAATAAGTCCCATCCCGTAACAAGATAAACTCTTCAGGGTTAATCAGAAAACCGTTGTGGCTTCATAACAGGTAGGATATTTGATTTCATAAACATATTTATACGAGAGGTTTTGGAGAAAAAAATGAGGAGTCTTATAAACCGAAAATAGGTTGGGTAATGTACATAGTACAGTAAGCCTATTGGTACAGCGTTTTAAAAAAATATTATTGTTTCTATATCTAAACATGATTTTCTTAGCGTGTATAAATGGTGCATATTACAGTCTGTGGCTGTGGCAAGACAAGGGTCATAAGTGCTTTGGGCTATTAATAGCACCTGCTATTTTATTTCCCTGCAGTGCAACTGGAGAGGCTAAGGTTTTCACAAGCAGCAACCCTTTAAATAAATCCTGCCTGGAAATATACTACATATATAGGTTTTTGTGGCCAACGTGGATCGGGTTAAACTTCCTATTACAATAAATTCCAAATGGTTTGACCGAAAGTGATGAAATTTGGTAGATATATTCATACTGAAATACAAGCAGTAGTGGTCCAATCATAACACATGGTGATGCTGTAGAGCTTCATATTTTCAATAAATAATTAATTAATTCATAAAAAAAAAAAATTATCAAAGTTGCAGTGGTCCATCCCATCAGCAGGAACACATGGACAGCATAACTGCATAAAAGTGCTTAGACCACAGGGATTTCCATTTGCCGATCAGTTTATTGTTATTATTATTGTTATTATTATTGTTATTATTATTACTTTATATACAGAAATTAAATGGTACTGCAGAGTTTTTGCCCTGTTTTACAAGTCCATTTTTATTCAGTAAATATATGATTGAATCTGATCATTTGAAATATACCTTACCAGTGCCAGTGATCTACCTAATAAGCCTGTCTTTTAAACAGTGTACTGCATTTTACTATGCCTACTCTCGAGTACACTAGATCTGTTCTGACACTGTTCTGATATGCTTGGCAGCTCCTTGCATTTACATCTTTCAAATAAATTTTCCTTCTCCACCAGTTTAGCCAGGAGCAAACTTTGGTCCTCTTAGATTTATGCTTTGTAGCACCCATATCTGTCATGGTGACAGGAGTTATTAACTGATGAATTATGTCTGCTTTATATATGAATTTATCTTCAAGTGATTTCAAGTGACTCAAGCAGGGGCAATATTTAAGTGACCAAATTTATGTTTTTGCCCTTGGGGTGATCCCAGGCTGAAAATGTTATAATTTTGCTAATAGTCATTGTAATCTAAATGCAAGATCTATCCATTTGACATGCTGGTTAATAGATGGAAACACATACAAATACATAGTCTACTTAATGGAAAATAGGCTCACAGCCCCCCCATATACATAAGTCAACTTTACAGATGCATTGTTTAATTTGTAAGTTATGGACCTCTTTGTGAGTTATGGGTTGCATGGCTCAGATATTGACTGGAGCATGTACCCTATATGCTGGCGCATGATAAAGAGATAATAACAGATAATAACATCATGCGACAGAACTCTTAAAGAGGAGAATAAAGTGACATGATTTACCCCATTTAATATAACAATTTTACTGTTAAATATTATTATGCAGTGTCGTTCTGTGTTGAGATCAACCCTACTATTTTTATTTTAAATATCTGTCAAATTAGAGAATATAGTTTCATTTTTGATGAGGCTGGGCAGGTTGAGAGTGAATGGAGACTGCTCCTATTCAGTATGTTTACATGTTTACAAAATTGTATATATATATATATATACACCACGTTCTAAGTGAGGTGTTTGTTTTGATTAAAAGCCGCAAAAGTCAGGAAATTCAAATGAGCACCACCAAAACAAACATGTTTCTGACTGCTATACAGGTTTGTAGCTATGTTGGTCTACTGAATTCCAAACAACATGTAGGCCTACCCGTCACTGGGCACAGATACATATGTTTTCTTTTTCTTAATCACAGCTGGGCATTTACAGGAAGGGCAGCTAAGCCAGCATTAGGGTTAGGCTACGGTTAGGGTCAGGGTTAGGGTTAGGATTTAGTTAGGGTGTCTCAGTTGCCAGTTCCCAGCACTCATTCAGACTTACAATTGTTCCAGGAGAGACACACTGCTCTTGTTATAATTACAGGTGATAGTGGATCAGCAATGAACTGTTTACAACTAACAAAGTGCACGTCAATGTAGAAGAACAAAAATAAAAAATATTTAATACATTACATTTAAGAAAGTAAGTAAGAAAATGTGTCTGGCTAAACTAAACAATAAACGGCTCATGTCAATATCGGCTAAATTAAACAATAAATCCATTGTTTTGATAGTTGTTTCAGTGTGTCACTTGATTGTATGATTTTTGAGGGTGACCTTGGCTGGCTCATAGGCTAGCTTGCGATACATACTAGCAAGGTTGCTGCTGGTCTCCCATTCCCTGAAGCATGGCGACAGCCATTCTTTCCTCTGTCTAATGCTGGTTGGGAAGTAGTGAATCCAGAGGTGCGAATTTAACGAAGCTCAGGTCTGCCAGAGGTTGAATTTTACTATGTAAATGGGTGCTTTTTGTATCACAGGACTGGTCATATCAACCGGAACAATGTTTTTCAACCTGGAAAGGCTTTTGTTTTGAGGCTTAAACCAAGCAGCATCATGGAGATATTGACTGGATGCCTACTTTTAATTAAATGGCCTAAATGGCTCTGTTTAGACCAATCACTGTGACAGTTTGCATAATAAATGCATATTAACCACATGCTCTTGATGACATTGGGATCTCGAACAAGGAGGACGCAAAACAGAACGCCATTCAAGGCTTTTTTTCTGCATTGTTTTGAATATTAAGTGTTTCATCTTATATATTTATGTGAAATAGCGTTGTAGTTTATTAGTGAGGTTATAATAAAACATTATTGTATGGTACGGGACAAATGTGGAAGGGAAGGTGCTGTTGTGTCTTTACACCAGGGCCCAGGACACCTTGAAATGAGGTTAATTTCTTTTAAGTTTGCCGAAAAATCTCCTGGAGTTATATTTAAAATCAATGAGTTTGTGTTTCAGAATTATCATGTTGAACATGTACCAGCAATTGATTTTTAATTTCCTTTTCAATCAAACCAAAAGCAAGCATTCAGAAACATCCTCTCCCCTCGGAACTCCGATGGCCTTTACGTCATGAAGGAGTTTCATTCAGATCAAAGTGGAGGAGTGAAGACATCCATCTGAAGAAACACACTATCACTGTTAAAAAAATACAGCTATTGTGAAAAAAACACTTTCTACCTAGCACCCAAAGTTTTCCAGTTCACAGCAATCGGAGTTGATTAACTGTGAACCGCCCAACCGTGGAAAAGAAGAAAAAAACACACTGTCTGACAGAGCTATCGTACGCTCGGACAATGTAGTCCTCTAATGGCCTTTTTCCCTTCTTTTTACAAAGCACAGCTCGAACCAGTGCAGTTACATCTGTCCACTGCCTCAATAAGAGGCTTTAATCTCAGCTGAGAAAGAGAGGCTTCAGGCCAAAAGTCTGCCCAATGACCCATGCCTTCTATATTTGGCTGACTTTATTACAGTTCTATTGAGTTCAACATCTCCAATCAATCAAACATGCCACCGGGACAATAGAGCTCCTCTTTTGTGTGCAGGGCTCACCAGTACACCTCATTTCCTGGCTGTGTACAGCGTTCGTTTTCCCAGAGATGAGCTGCAGAAACATGGCTGTGTTGTGCCGTCAGTGAGAGGAGGGATCAGGCCTTGTACTCCTTACATTACATCTCACTAAAATGACTTCTAGGATCCTCTTAATCCCTGATAAATTGTTTCTTTTCCTGATACAGACTAAAGTTCTCTAAAAATCTTCAGACATGCGAACCTTTAACAAAAGATGCTTTAAAAAAATGTATTGGTTTTGATAATCTATAATGGCAAAGCAATCCAAAGCAATATCATAACTTCACGGACGAAGTAACTATGTCAACGCATTTTAATCTTTAGCCTCATCTTTATTACCAAAACAGGTTACCTGCCAATTTACGCCCCCGGAAACGACAGCATAATGACAGTGAAATTTCAGGAACTTTCCTGTTCTTTCCACAAGTACGCAGTACCTAAGAGGAAATTAAAGGGAAACGATGGCCTAAATTAAAAAATGACTTTGGGAAATTACTACATAATTGCAAGAACTTTCCTGTTCGGAACCAATCACAGACACCAGAAGTAATAGGAATAGGCTTTATTCGTAGTTGACAAACACAGGTCAATGTCCAGCAAACAGTGCAATAGAGGGCAGGCAGAAATGTAGTCAAAGCCAGGCAGGGGTCAATGTCCAGCGATCAGTGCAATACAGGGTAGGCAAGAGCGAAGTCCAGGAACAGGCAGGAGTCAGAACCGGGGAATCAGTCAGGGCAGGGGATCAGGAGGACGAAAAACAGGAGCAGGGCTAGGATGGGGAACAGGTAGGCAGGAGGGCTGGAGCAGGGCTGGACAGGAACAGGTAGGACAGGAGCAGGCAGGAGAACAGGAACTGGATGGGGACACAGGACTGGACACAGGAAGGAGGAGCAGGCAGGGAACAGGCAGGAATCAAAAACTCTGGAAAGTAATGAGACAAGCACAAATGCAGGGCACAAGATGATCTGGCACAGAACAAAGAAACAGGGGAGACTAAATACCAAACTAACGAAGAAACAACAAGGAACAGGTGAGGGGAAGTGGAGACACAAAATGGAGGAGAGAGGGAAAATATGGAACGGACTGCCAGATAGAAAATACATATAAACGGAAAAACCAGACGTAGGCTTAAGACTTGGAGGCACGGGACGTGACAGATTACTACATAATGACAGCTAATGTATTGTTATTCCCTCTAGAAAGTATGCTGTACCTAAGAGGAAATTAATGGGAAAAGACGGCCTGAATTTAAAAAATAACTTTGGGAAATTACTACATAATGAGAGCTAATGTATCTACTGTATTTCTGGCAGCAGAGCAATGGTTTAAGGTGTGTTTGATACGTCAGACCCTTGATTACTTGTGTTCCATTCTAGTGTACCAGTGTAATTCACAGCTAAATCTAGTCCCACCCCCCCCAATTCCCATAGAGATCCATTCAAATGCAGAGACGGTATAGTATCGCTTGTAAAAGTACCAGAAAATAAGATATCAAGGGCCCTATCTTGGCGCTTGGTCTAAGCGCATGGCGTAAAGTCCATTTAGGGCGTGTCCAAGTCCACTTTTGCTATTTTAACGGCGTGTTTTTTGGGCCCTAAGCACGGCGCATTTCCGACAGCGCTGTTATTTTACAAAATATATGCGGTTAAATTTCGTTGAAGGCACCTGCAACAGCTGAGAATAAGCTACCAATGGCTTCCGTCTCACCTTAGAAAACGCCAAATTAGCCGGCTTGTTTAACAAATTTCATTTGATTATGCAATGAAGCAATGAACTCATGTTCAAGCTTCATCCGAAGTTCATTACCTGCATTCTAATATTGATTAATAAAATAAATAACGTTATTTTTCCTTAATGATAACAATAAATACAATAAGGCTGTCAGGTTGGCAACCCATAAGTTCAGGCATATTTTCCTTGTTTTATAATGTCCTGCTTATGGAAATGTGACCAACCTTTTTTTACTGGTAGCGTAATGCTTTAAAACAATCCACTTTCCCAGGAAGACCATTAAAAGTGTGATTTACAGCAGGGGAAACAGACCTGCTCCTGTAAAGCGCACATGGTATTAAAATTAATTGTAACGTGCTGCAAATTTGTTTTCGTTTATAATTAGACGCTTAGTTCTCTTTAAAATCTTTTGTTCAGTTATGGAATAACAGGTGAAATCAGCGGGGTTTTAATAAGCTGAGGGTATGGAAACGTTGCCACTGTAATTTAAAAAATATGAAGGACGAAGAATAGCTAAGGTTACAATTCAGTTAACATGGTGATATTTAGCTCCGTTTTTTAACCATAGGCTATCGAAAAAAACCTTATGCACAGTGAACCCGCTGTAGCCTAGGCTATTTGAAAAACAATAAAAGCAATATTCACTAGACAAGGTTTTGAACTTTTTTCAGTCACAAACCATTCTATTTACTTACAGGCTGTATTCCTAGATAAACAGAGCTGTATTATAATGACATCTGAAGCGCATTTTCAAAACTCAAATGTCTGTCTATTGCAGTGCGCGAGTTTTCCATTGAATGACAATTCACGCATTAGGTGTAAATGACAATTCGCGCATTAGGCTTGATATAGGTGTTATCAGCTCCTTTTTAATGGATAGCCATTGTCCCGTACCATCGCACATCGCCTGGAAGCTGATGGAGTGGGCTGAGAGCAATGTAATGTGGCATCGTTTCCCTTCGCTGAGGGAAAGTTATGTGGACCTATGGAACCTTTTATTATTATGCATTTTTGATATAGCCTACACAATAATAATATTTCACATTGTGATCTAGATATTTTAGTCATGCTTGTGCGCGCCCCTGTGTGTAACAGACAGGAGGGTATGCGGGTTGTGCACACGCCTATGTAGACGCACTTATATGCGCCGTTAAAATAACATGTAAACAACTGCGACATGACTTTAGACCAGGTTTGTGGTGGTTCTAGCGCAAGCGCTTTCTGCTGGCTCAAAATAGCAATGCGCCAGAAAGAATCCTGGCCACTCCTCATCTTAAGACCAACACGCCCAGTTCACTTGTAATGGGCGCAAGAAGAATACATGGTAGTTAAAGGACGTGAACGCAAGGCGTTATTATGAACCATGCGCCGGGTGTAAGATATCAAAAGACAGAGTCTTTTGATGTTGTTGGGTCACAGACATTAAGAAGTCATGGCAGGCAAAGGATATGTGACCAAAGATTACAAATGATTACTTTATTCTATGTATAAATGCAGGGGTGCCAATAATTGTGGCACACATGGTTTTGTTAAGAATAATTATTTCTTGATGAGGGATTTTTTTTCTAATATTGGGATGGCAGGTATGCCATCCGCCAAGTTACGGCTTAGTGGGGCATGCCCCATACCTATACAGCACAGAGAGTTTGGCACTTTTCAGGGTTTCCTACAGAAGTAACCACAATGACCATAGACTCTCAGCCCTTAAAAACATTAACTTCTGTATGTACTGACCTCATGTAACCGCACAGCATTCAGATACAACTTCACACATCCACACAATAAAGCCCCAAACTTGGGTTATTTTGCCGTTTTTCTCCTTCCTCTTTCGCTTCTTCTTCTTCTTCTTCTTCTTCCCATTTTCCTGTCAAACTGCCTGCCTCCATCGCGATGTTATCCAATGGGGAGAATTATTATTTGACTAGGCCTACCTTTAAAAGTATTGATATCAAAATGTGGCCAAGATACAACTAACAATATTGCCTATCGTAGCTCACACTAAATAAACTAACTCTATTCCAAAGCAATGCTATCCAAACTTTCCTAAATTATTTAATGCAACTTGGCCCTGTGTTTCTTCATTTTACCATCTCAAGAGAATGGATTAGGCCGCAATGTGACCCCTGAGTCTGCTGGCCTCCACCTTAGACACTGCGCTGATGGAGAGAACGCAGAGCTCACCAAACACGTTTTGCTGATGTCATCGCTAGCAGAAACGTCGTCTTTAAAAGAGAGAGCCAGGTAAGGCTGATCATCCCGAGAGGCTCATAGGGCGGAACCGTGAGCGCTCTCAACACCAACGGGAGATCCTAGGAGGGATTTACATTACATTACATTACATTCATTTAGCAGACGCTTTTATCCAAAGCGACATACAATAAGTGCATACAGAGACATCATCAAGATCACTACAGAAAAGAGAAGACAAAGCACATCCTTCCCATAATGTAGCAGTGATCCCTAGTTATTTACCAGTGACTTCGCAGGTCTCAGCCGCCGGGCACCCTTCAGGAACCGGCTGACCAGGTAATGGCTCCCTGCAGGCTTGTTATGTACCCAGACATACCTGCTGGATATGACAGCCGCATAGGTTTCAGTGTGCTGGCTGCTTTCCCGTTATTAAGTAAGGACTGTAAGAAGTCCAATAGTAGAGGAATCGGACAGTGTACGTGGTCCGCACCTTCCCATAAGCACCATGTGTTCAATGGCTGTCACCTGTATCCATAGGCCCTGCTCGTAGAGGGGGCTCTGGGGTTAAGTTGCATCCGCTGGACAGGGGAGCCGCACTCCGTCAAACAGTGCCGCAATGTTGTGATAGCAGATCCTCCCGAAATAGAATTTTCGGGGGTGGATCGCAAACAAGGTTGAGGACCGTGTGAAACCAGGGTTTCATTGACCATCTGGCGAGAGCACAGTGATTATGCGACAGGGCATCAGTAATGCTTTAATTCTTTTTTGATTCGAGCAGCAAACCGATGTATTCAATTGACTATCGGAATCAGATGCCTCTTGCCGTAATTGACGTTGATGCCCACCTTGCAACATGTTCCAACGTCTTGGCAGTGTGTGTGAGCGCCATAACGTATGATTGCGCACATATGAGCCAATCGTTTATGATTCTCAGCCCCTTCAGCATGAGTGGCGATAGAACCACGCTCATGCAGCGAGTAAGTACACGTGGGG
Organism: Synaphobranchus kaupii; assembly: GCA_029718625.1. Classification (NCBI taxonomy): domain Eukaryota; kingdom Metazoa; phylum Chordata; class Actinopteri; order Anguilliformes; family Synaphobranchidae; genus Synaphobranchus; species Synaphobranchus kaupii. Next base: position 47,115,090 of record CM056378.1, read on the forward strand.
CTAGAGACAAACCGAACGGGAGGGCATTGAACTTTTATGCCCGACCTCGGAATGCAAATCGTAGGAATGATAATGCTCCACCCCGACAGGGATGTGGAAGTATGCATCTTTTAAATCCACAGCCACGAACCAATCCTTCCTGTTCAACGTCCAGAGCATCTGGAAAGTGTATCGTTTTAGATACATAGTTAGGCCTCTCAGATCCAGTACCATTCTCTTGTGAGAGCCTTCCCATTCACCAGCTAGTGTCGGTGGCCTGACCGCCAGATGGACCTATGGGGTTATGTCGCGAGGCTGGTCCCAGTGCATGGGCGGACGGACGACGAAAAGTCCTTGCCATACGCAGGTTGTGCGTCCCTACTAACCATTGCTTGGGACTAGCGCACACCAAAATGTTGAGGGGGGGGGGGGGGGGCATCTGCCACTCCCTGTATCTTAACGCATCGTTCAATGAGGTGTCGACCTCTGCCTCAAGCATCCTCTGCAACTGCGCGAGCATTAGCCATGACAGCGAATTACCAATTTGCGCTGCTCTGGCAGCCGCTCTATAAGCCTTATAGAGTATATTGTCTGTTGCTCTGCATTGTGGCATACAATCTCTGGCCATCCGATACATACCAGGGCGTGGCCAGCCTTTATTTAGCTCCACCAGAAAATCACTGATGCTGGCATAGCCAATCTTACCCCCAGAGGGGCCCGTCGGTGAAACCTTAAACGTCCCTAAAGTGCTAGCCTGAGGCATATCACAATGCATGCGTGCCTAGGCTGCACGGAGAATGGTTTCTAGGGAGGTCGAGTAACCCACTGCTTTAACTGTTGGTGGGACCCGAGCCTCCTCTCGACCCTCTGTCAGATTAGTCTGCTGTCTCGGACCGACTCTGACTAAAGTAGGTGTTTGACGCTGCTGTAGAAAATCATCACAGTCAGCTGTTGCGCTGCCGTGCATAGCTGCGTAACTTCCGCTGACAGGTTGCCGCCCTTGCCAGCCTTGCCCTCTCTTTGTGCAGGGGAGTACCCTTACGTTTGGGCACAACCTCTACTGCCCAAGGCAGACATATGCAGAAGGTGCTCATGCCTTAGAAAACAATAAAACTCTCACAGACAATAAAAAGTGGCGGTGGTCCTTAATGGGGGAAGCCGCAGCGAATCACGCATACTTCTGTCTTATGAACCAATCGATGTAGCACCGCGCTCACGGATTGGAAACGTCTTACTGGAGATTTTTTGCTGTGGCCAGTACAGACTTAAAAATCAGTCACCAGAGCCGTAGCTCGTGGATTGTACGGAATCCGATCTCACTGGGGTACATGCAGGCTCAGGTTCGATATGGACAACTAAATGTCTTACTGGGGTGCCGCCGCAGCCAGTACAGACTTACATTCAATCAATAGAGCCGTAGCTCGTAGATTATACAAAACCAATCCATGACTCCCCCACATTCAGTGCACAAGGCGCTCCCGCCTTAGCCACATAATGAGCACTTGCCAACAATAAAACCTGGCGATGGTTTCTAGTAGGGGCAGCCGAGGCGGATAGTGTAGCAAAGCATGCTCTGTCTTATAAACCCATCGATGTAGCACCACGCTAAATGATTGGGAAGCCAGTACCGACTTAGAGTCAGTCAGCGGAGCCGTAGCTCACCGCTTATATGGTAGCAGATCTCACTGGGGCACATTTTCCACACCCAGGGTTGATCACTGGACTCTTATGCCTCAGCAAAATAAAGAGCACTTGCAGACTCGGTGGTCTTTTATTAAGGAAAGTTGAGGCAGGAAGTGTAGCGAATCATGCATTTTAATCAAAGTCACGAGACGCTGTGGGATCTCACACAGGATAGTCTCAAGTCTCAAAAAAAATGCATTGGTGAGAAAATTGAAGAGGACGTCCGCAGTGACGCTCCCCCTTTTATGGGAGGAATTACGTCACTATGCGGAGGTCATGTAATATGACAAATTCTGGTATAAGAGTCTCAATGCATCTGGCCCCAGAAGGCCATCCATATTGGCAACCTTAATGGTCTTAAGAACGAAATAGAACAAAAGGTGTGGTTTCACAACCACACCTAATAAGTATGGTGAATAACAAAAGGTGTGGTTTCTCAATCACACCTAATAAAGGAACTTAAAAGTTGAAGTAGCCAATGTTAGTGATCCCTTCCCCATACAATGACATGCTACAGCAGTAGTCTTCATAGGCTACTTCACAAAAACAACCCAAACTAAAGTATGCAGGCTTCTTTCTTCAATCCAGCCGTATTGTTTTCACTTCCACTCCCACTCTTTCTTCACTTCCACTCCCACTCTTTCTATGTGATTTAGAATTTGAACCCATAGGCCTAACGTTACACCGCACAAGCGCTGGTTTAGCTAACGTTACATCATTGCTGGCCACCCCAGCAGCATGGATTCATTACCATAGCGGAGCAAGTTGGCAGATAAGCATGTATCTGCTAGCAGCGCTATATGGAGGTAAAGCGGAAGTCCCGTTGAATGCCTGTTCTTACACACGTCGGTTGCAGGTTGCTAGTCTTCCTTACATGGTCAGATCAATAATTATTTTACCCTCTAGTCACAGACTTCTGTCAAAGAAAGAGTTTATTTGGGAAATTGTCCCTGCTTTTAATCAGGCTTGTAGATCGCAATCGATGTCAAGCTCAAGAAAAAACCCCATGGCCGCGATTGTTGTGGTACGTCCCACAAGACAGGCCGTTCTCTGAATCTCCAACAATGCAATGCGCAGAGCTCTAACATGCAGACTTATTACATTAACAATGTAATATCAGGTAAAACCACACTAAATGCACCAATGTAATACATGGAAATAATGAATTGAATGTATGGACACAACAGATCCGACATAGATCAGAATGACTTATGCTTTGTATATGGAATTGTATGAATAAAGCCAATGTGGAACTTGAAGTGTGTTATTTTCTATTCACATTATTTTATCCATGATATGCACTTGAGGCTCACTGTATACACTAGGTAGGCGTACCTTAGAAGAAGTGAACTGCTATAGCCTAAAATTATTATCATAAGCCATGTTTTAAATTCAGGTAATTCTTTCTATATACTGTATCTATCTGTTTTTACAAAACAACTATGTGGAAGCATAGCATACTTTCTCGAGGAAATAACAAGACATTAGTTGTCGTTATGTAGGAATTTCCCAGTGTAATTTCATTTTTAAATTCAGGCCGTCATTTCCCATTAATTTCCTCTAAGGTACAGAATACTTTCTTGAGGAAATAACAAGACATTAGCTGTCTTTATGTAGTCATTTCTCAAAGTAATTTTAAAATTCAGGCCGTCATTTCCTGTTAATTTCCTCTTAGGTACTGCATACTCTACTTGTGGAAAGAACATGAAATTTCACCGTCATTATGCCGTCATTTCCTCTGGGGCGTAAATTAGCAGGTTACCAAAAACACTGTAAATACTAACAAACATCTTAGCTTAAATATTTTAGTGTACTTCACTGATTTTTCATAAATCCATTAGTATCACTCATTTTGAATGAGTTATCTGTAATTTTGGGTTGACCTAAGGATTGTAACAGAGTTACAAGTGCCTTGTTTAAAATATTTGGACTTGCGCAGTTCCCTCCTCATCGATTGGCGCCACTTTCTTTTCTGTCTGAAACGTGCCTCAGAGATGCGGGTGCAGGTGGGCACAGAAGCCACGACAGAGGCGACTACTGTGCGCTCCTGGTTTTGGATAAGGCCATGAGTAAGTGTGTACCCGTCCAGTTCCTGTTCTCCTGCCTGTCCAGCCTGCTCCTGTCCTACCTGGCACTGATCCAAGAAATGACCAGCCCTGTGGAGATACTGGTCTCCAGCAATCATCTGGAGGAGATTTCGTTCTATGTTATGGAATCACCTTTCGTTCCTGTGGTGCTCGAGTCACCATGGCTCACCGAGCACAATCCCCAAATTGACTGGTCCCGGGGAATTAAGTGTCACCTCACTTTCCTCAGTTCTGCTGCCAGTTCCGTGGGGGCTCAACCCCCTAAAGAGGAAGTCATTGATCTCTACAAAGTGCCCAGTGAATATCACAACCTCCGCTAGGCGTTCAGTCCCTCCAGAGCCTGCTCTCTGCCTCCTCACTACTCCTACGACTGCCCCATCGACCTGCTACCATGAACTTCGCCACCTAGATGCCTGTATTCCCTCTTCGTTCCAGAAACGAGGCCATGGAGAAGTACATCACTGAGTCACTGGCTTCAGGTATCATTCGCCCCTCCTCGTCTCCGGCTGGAGCCGGGTTCTTCTTTGTGGGCAAGAAGGACGGTTCATTATGTCCTTGTATTGACTACCGTGGACTTAACGACATCACGGTCAAGAACCGTTCAGTGATGTGCAGTTCGCGAACGAATTGGTATTTTTGAACGACTCTTTATGCTGAGTCGTCTGAGTCGACTCGAAAGTTTGAGCGAATCGTGCTCACCCACGGCTCTGGCTCTTAGCTCTGGCTCTTGACTCTGCCTGCTTTCTACTACAGCCGGGAGCCGGTGTCACTAGTTATAACCTAGGTTGAGCAGCAGTAGTGATGCGCCCAACAAAATAGGTTGCACAAATCTGTTTTATAATCATTTACGAATACATTTTAATTTGATCTAACAATATTGCACACATTTTTGTGAATTAGATAATCGCCCCAGCTCATTCCAAAGTGATTATTAGGCTACTACTGCTAATGGTTAAAAGATGTACCTACAGTCGCCTACTACCAAACTCTCATCAGCATGAAATCAACTCAACTCAGAGCCGTGAACTGCGGAAATATCCCACGGTTCCAGAACCGTGACCCAAACCAAAGTCCTTTCGAGTTTTAATAGAGAACAAATGCTGTAGCCTACACTATTAATAATCGGTTTTAGCCTACTTAGCGTCGGATCAACTAGAAACATTGACAAAGGTATTCTGTTATATATAATGATAGTCCGAGACGCCTACTTTTTATTAAAAAATTATTGCATGTGGCTGTTTGCAACCGAATTGCAGTATGAAACAGAATATTATTTAAAAGTGGTGCCATTTTTATTTTAGAACAACAACAACAACAACAGTGAACAGATAAATACAATTTTGTATAATAGAATAGCCTAAATAAATAGCCTAATGGTTCGAATAAACATATTTTATGGTGTCCAAATAAATCTTTACCAAATCTACTATTTAAACATAATAAACAGAACAGGCTCCTGTAGCCTACACACACACACACACACACACACACACACACACACACACACACACACACATCAAGATCTGGCTTGTTTGTCGGATTTGGCTGGCTATTTCTCCTACACAGACATCCATCCACCACATTTTCAGTAGGCTACTGGATTCTAGGATCTGATTAAAAAAAAAGATTTATATTTGCATAGACTAATAAAATAGCTATAGCCTATGCAAATATAACCATTCAATGTCTATTCTTACATGTAATATCTAACGTTACAATCAATGACCGACAGCGATATTTTACACTTCTGCTAGAATAACGGAGATGGGAAAGTCGTAGCCTAAATAAATGTAAACTAGATGCAATTGCAAACTAGCTTGAAAAGTAAGTGGGAGTGAACAGAAAACATTGAGCATAGGCTATTAGAAAATGAGTATCAATCAGGTGATGTAGGTCTGAATGAAATATCAAAGCTGGTTTACTAACTTCATTTGCTACCAGCTAGACTCTGCTGTCTGAAACAGCTTCAAATTCCAGCTCGCGCTGCTGGGAGAAAAAGATGCGGCTCAGGTAGTTCGAAAGAATAAAACAAACGAGTGTTAGCCTACTGTATTAACCGGAAGTACAAAAAACTTGTGACTCCGACTCTGATCCGACTCTTCAAACCGAACGGTACGGAACGAGCCGACTCAGAAAAAAGAGCCGAACTGCCCATCACTAGAACCGCTATCCATTACCCCTTATTTCATCTGCCTTCTCCACTCTGCAAGGCTGCAGCATGTTTACCAAGCTTGACCTCCGCAACACCTACCACCTGGTACGGATCCGAGAGGGGGATGAGTGGAAAACAGCCTTCAACACCCAGTCCGGGCACGATGAATACCTAGCCATGCCTGCATTCCAGGTGATGGTTAAAGATGTGCTCCAGGACATGATCTCTCGGTTTGTATATGCTTTCCTCCATTCCTCTGCTGCCTGGGGTACCTTCTACCCCTATTCCCAGAGGAGGAGAGGGAGGTGGAGACCCCTCAGCGCAGGCCCTGGTATCTCGTGCCTGGAGGACCTGGAGGAGAGCCCGGTCCGTTCTCCTCAAACACGTCTCCGGGATGAAAGCCCAGGCCGACCGTCGTCGACGCCCTGCCCCCAAGTACACGGTCGGCCAAAAGGTTTGGCTTTCGTCCCCCTCCAGACCACCTGTAAAAAGCTCCCCCCCCCCCCGATTTATTGGCCCCTTCCCCATTTCCTGTGTAATCAGCCCCTCTGTAGTTAGTCTTCTTCTTGTGTCTCCACTTCCCCGCACCTGAATTGTGTTTTCTCATTCATTTCGTCTCACCTGTTCCCCGTTGTTTCTTTGTTAGTTTTGTATTTAATATCCTCTGTTTCTGTGTTCTCTGCCAGATCGTCTTGTGCCCTGCATTTGTGCTTGTCTCTGTTACGACCCTGGAAGTGGACTGGACCCAAATGCACGACTCGTAGACAGGAATGCCAAAACTCAATATTTATTTATGATCAGGGTGGTCCTGAGCATGGGGAGATAGGTGGTTAGTGTTCTAAGCCGGAACTGGATGAGCAGACAGACAACAGAGTGCGTAGCTCTAATAAATTATGCTTCGACCAAACTCCTGAAGCATAGGGAGAACATGAATGACAGACAGTCCAGGTATGATGATGTGGGGAGCAGTGGGAGCAGGAGAAGCCAGGGAAGGTTATGGAGACGGACAACCGGTTTGGTGGAGCAGGGGATGAGTGGGAGCGGGAGCGGTAGAGCAGGACAGTGGAGCGAGGTCCGGGCAGGACGCAGGCGTGGCAACAGGGCAGCGGCAATAGAAGCACGGCAACAGCAGGGCGGCAGCAGTGACAGCAGAGGCAGGAGCGACAGCACATCAGCAGCACCGCAACACTGGCAGTAAGCGGGCACCGCCACAGGGTGGAAGAACAGGAGCCCAGGCTGCATGCACACACATCAGGTGGGAGGCAGGGAAACCGCAACACAGGCAGGGATTACAGACGACTGCAGGCTGGCAGACTGAAGCAGACAGAGTTAGTATAGCGAGACGAAACAATGAACAGCGGGTAGTGCTGTTCCAGACTGAGCAGACTTAGACTAGGCAGAATTGCAGGGCGAGTAAACGCCAGCACAGAACAAGACTTTAAGGCAGTAACTAGACAGGGAACCAGACAGGACCAGAGGTTTCAGACAAAGAGCATTAATGAACTGGTACAGGACAGAAAACACCGGGTGAATAAATGCAAACATTTAATTGGTATCAATTAGGTGCCGCGTGCGAATGTATGCGAGAGTGATTAACAGAGCGGAGAGTGTGGAATGCATGCGAAACGGGGAAATGGGATAGGCTGAGATAGGTGCAGTGAAACAGAGTGACACAAACAGGCCGGACGGGAGTGGGAACGTTACAGTCTCATTACTTTCCAGCATTTTTTATTCCTGCCTGTTCCCTGCCTGCTCTTCGTTCCTGTGTCCAGTCCTGTGTACCCGTCCATTTCCTGTTCTCCTGCCTGTCCAGCCTGCTCCTGTTTTACTTGTTCCTGTACAGCCCTGCTCCAGCCCTCCTGCCTACGTGCCCTTGCCCGTCCTAGCCCTGCTCCTGCCCTTCGTCCTCGTGATCCCCTGCCCTGACGGATTCCCCGGTTCTGAACCCTGCCTGTTCCTGGACATCGCTCTTGCCTACCCTGTATTGCACTGATCGCTGGACATTGACCTGTGTTTGTCGATTAAGAATAAAGCCTATTCCTATTACTTCTGGTGTCTGCGATTGGTTCCGATCAGTTCTCATAACAATTTACGACCTTTACATTTATGACCTTTACATTTACCTCTGCATTTACAGTGTAGATCGATTCTCTCAAAATTGCCAGATCATCTTCAGAGATTGATTCAGCTTCTGATATTTATGAAATACCATGCAATGTGTAGATGCTGAGTTCAGAGTTCAAGCTGTAGAGATCCCACTTGAGTAGTAATACGTATGTCCCAAGGGCCCCCCTGTTAAAAATGGATATCTTGTAAAAGTAGACTCATAAAAATAATGCACCTTTTCTATGCGTTTGTTGAGACTTCATTTAGTTATTTTCTAGTCACAGGGAGCAACTACTACTATAGACTGGAAAACCACAGCGAGAACTGCTCTAAAAAAAGGCACATTATGTTTTGAGAACATTTGTTAAAAAGAAGACAAACGTGTTCAAGGATGGAATAAAATAATTTGTTTCATTCTTCAAGGATGGCCATGACATTTATTAAAGCCATTTTTAGAGCTTTGGCCCTGGAAAAAAGGAGAAAGAACCAGTAATCGTTCATGCTGAGAGCACAGTGGATTTGATTATAGGAAGGCAGTGTTCTGGAGCTGTGGGAGAACTACTGTATGTCTATAACTTACTGAGGGGATCACTGCTGTGTTCACATCCTAAAACATCCACGTACAGGCTTGTTTTGAACCAGTATATGTCTGCAATATTTTTGCATGGCTTCTTTACAAATAAACTCATTTCAATTTTGATTTAATCTATTGATGACAGCACAGAAAAATGAATGGATCTCATCCACAATTTTGTCCACTGCTGTGTGCCGAAATGTGACAAGTACTTGATTCTTATCATCCTTATCTGATACTCAATTAATTGAAATTTGCACAAAAAATCATAATAATGAAATCCTAGTAAAAAATCAACTCAACATTGATGCTGTGAGCATTTTTAGCTTTTTGTGTGCATGTGTTGTGTATTCTTGTGATATGGAATGAGGTTTTTATCTTATATGATTTTTAGCAACCTAGGACTGCAGATGTTAACACAACAACAAACTCTGGGATAACTGTCATGTATATTGTACATTTTACATGGTCCCGGTTTAATAAACACTAATTCAATATCCATAGTTATAATAGTACAGAATGGCCAAAAGAAATTGCTGTATAAAGTTGCAGATCCTAATATTGATCAATCTCTATTTCATAGTCATATACAGTGAGCACCATAATTAATTGGACAGTGACACATTTTTTATTTTGGTTCTGTACTCTAGCACTTTGAGTTTGAAAGGATACAATGACAATGAGGATGAAGTGCAGAGTGTCAGATTTAATTTGTGGGTATTTTCATCCATATCGGATGAACCGTTTATAAATTATAGAACCTTTATAGTCCTCCCATTTTCGAGCATCAAAAAATATTGGACAGTTTAACATAATGTATAATGTCATCATTTTTAATATATGGTCGCATATCACATAGCTTCTCTTACCATAGTTATGCCGATGACACTCAACTCTTCCTCTCTTTCCCTCCCTCTACCCCACAGGTAAAGGAAAGGATATCTGCTTGCCTGGCTGACATCTCTGAGTGGATGTCTAGCCGTTACCTGAAGCTCAACCTCGACAAGACTGAGCTGCTCTTCATGCCATACAAGACCTTCCCGCTCCTAGACCGGTCCATCAATGTTGACAGAACCATGGTGACCGCCTCCCGCTCTGCAAGGAACCTGGGGGTGGTCCTGGACGACCAGCTGGACTTCAAAGAACACATCAGGGCAACGGCACGGTCCTGCAGGTTCCTCCTGTACAACATCAGGAGAATTCAGCCGTACCTGACCACCTACTCCGCCCAGCTTCTTGTTCAGACCATGGTCACCTCACGTCTAGACTACTGCAACTCCCTTCTCGCAGGCCTACCAGCCTGCGCCATTCTGCCCCTACAACTGGTCCAGAACGCGGCTGCTCGGCTTGTGTTCAACCTCCCGAAGTTCTCGCACGTCACCCCCCTGCTGAGGTCACTCCACTGGCTGCCGGTCGTGGCCAGGATCAGGTTCAAAGTTCTGACCCTGGCCTACACTGCAGCCAAAAGGTCAGGCCCATCCTACCTACAGGACTTAATCCAGCACTACGCTCCTGGTCGACCACTTCGCTCTGCTGCTGCAGGGCGACTTGCACTTCCCCCCCCCCCCCCCCCGTGTTAATGGCTCCCACTCGTCCCGACTGCGGAGCTTTTCCACCCTAGCTCCCCAGTGGTGGAACGAACTCCCCACTCTGTTGCGCTCAGCTGAAACACTGTCTGTTTTTCGTCGTGGTCTGAAAACGCACTTTTTCAGACTCCACCTCGACTAAAATACCTATATAGGGCCATTCTATAGTACTCGCTTACTGTTTTTTTTTTTTGCTTGTTTTCTATTTAACTTGTGTTTTGGTTATTTTATAGTTCAGAATGTATAGCTGACTGTGTGTACTACTCATGTTTATTACTAGGGATAGCTCCTACGCTGTGAGAAAGTTGTGCTTTGTCGGATTTGCTTTGTAGTCGCGTCAATGACCTTCAATATGCACTTATTGTACGTCGCTTTGGATAAAAGCATCTGCCAAATGTAAAAAGTAAGTCAGGAGAAGAAACCCTTCAAGTTATTTTGAAAAACCTGTTGCCTTGGCAACCAGTGCCAAGTTTTTGGAATTTAACTATGAGTGGTGCATATTCTTGCCAAACTCTAAGTTTAAATAATGAAATTAAGACTGGAAATGATAGCAACATAAGCACAAAGATTCTCACAAGATTTTTAATTACATTTTATGGCAGTTAGGTGATATTTCTCCTTCACAATAGGTAGAAAAGACTGCATATTTGTGGAGACTAAACCAACAATGCTTGTGTGAATTGGTTGAATGAAGGAATTTGCAGATACATTTCTGAACAACACATTCCACTCCACAACAGTAGATGAGCTGCCCCATCTTTTTGTAGCAGAATTAGCAAACCTGTTTTAACAATTGAAAATATGTTTTGGCAGAGAAGTGACGCTGACTCTGTTTATGCAGCCAGTGTGTTTGGTGTATTAATGTGGAGAGTAGTTACTCATCCCTTGATTTTAAAGTTTCAGATCAATGTGCAGGGATCAAGCAGAGCTATTTACTTCAACAAACCCTATACAACATCCCAATCAAAGTGCAAAACACAAACACGTCAGAACACACACATGTCAGAACACAAACATGTCAGAACACACACACGTCAGAGCACAAGCACTTCAGAAGATGAACACGTGAGAACACAAGCACATGAGAAAACACGCATGTCAGAACACAAACACGTGAGAACACAAGCACGTCAAAACATAAGAGCGTAAGAACACACACACGTCAGAACACAAGAGCGTAAGAACACATGCTGACCTGCGCAGTCAGTGGGCGCGTTAAGTAACTGAGCGCTCAGTGTGAGAATGTGTATAAGCGTCTGTGTACTTGTTCCATAGCTAACGGCGTACTTCCGTATTGTTCCTCTCTGATCCACATCCAAAAGTGCTCAGCAACGCTCTGAGCAGCTCCGAGTGAGCGAAACTGAGCAACCCGTTAAGTGCGTTCTTCGCTCTGAGCGAAGCTGAGCCGCTCAGTTACTTAACACACCCAGTGTACTGCATGGCTGGTGAGCAGACTAAGAGCGCCTGATCAATTGGAGGAGTCGCTGGTAAGTTTTAAAACAAGGACAATCCTTCTGACTGAAACTGTCCCTAAAACAGGAACTACTGTGTTCCTAAAATTAAATCGTATCTGTGACATTCCTCAGAGAACATCACGATAACTGCCCAACTAAATTTTCAGCTAAGCCAGCTAACATGATCTACCATCTGCTTCATAGTTTCTGTGATTTTGGTGAGTTCAGCAATTGCAAAACAGGTTCAGGAAAAATTCTGATTGAGTCCAGGCCATTGTTCATTATGCAGCACATTGACTTGCCATAATCAGAGCACAGCATCCAGATTTCCACCACAGGTTTTGCAATCCAAGCACTATCGTTCCACATTTGAGGCTCATTTCCTGTTTGGGCAGTTGTGATCTTCACCCTCTTTAAGCGGTGAGCTAAAACATGAAACTTGCTTATGGGTTTGGTCCTTGTAATGTTTGAAAACCTTTCACTGACCTCAATAAAAAGTCCATTTGTCACCCGTGGATGCCCCACAGCGCATGTCATTTATAGATTTTCATCCGAGTAGCCCAGAGCAGTCATTGAATGAGCTTTTACATCATTGCCTCATGGTGATTGATGCATTATTCCTGATTTCTTTTTTGGATAAGGGAATGAGGGGATCTAATCTCACCAAAAATGAAAGTTTTCAGACAACCACCTCATGCAGACCGTCTCTTAAACCCTCACTGTGTCATTGTTCTTGTGTGCACTGTTTGAACCCCCTCTTTGCATATGCATTTGCTTTGGCTGTGGACTGTGAAGGCAAGGACATCACTTGTTTGATAAATACATGAAGACTCACCAAAACTTGATCAGGATTAATTGTGTAAAAAGGCTCTTCTCACCAGCTGCAGTGTAATATATGATTAAAGAATGTTGAGTGGAGGTGGAGCTGTTGAGGATTTGTGGGACCCATGGCAGTAAAGGATTCAACGATAGTTTGACTTGAAAAATGATGGTATAATCACTGAAAATAACCCCGATAGACTGTCGTCGTATTTTATTTGCTTTGGGTGCACCTTGGAGTGTTTAAGTGCGTTTGGTAGTGGATGCTACTAGTTTCCTACGAGTTGCGGTAGCATTAGCAATGTTTGTATGTCCAAAAGAAGGGACAGCATGGAATTATCTGAAAATAGTTTCCATCAATCAACTACATCATGGGTAAGTCGTAATTGAGACATTATGTCCAAAATTCCAAACTATCCCTTTAACGTGTGTCTTCAACACTCCCGGTCATGTCTTGTCTATTCGTTTGCATGCTTAGTCCAGTCCGAGTCTTCCTTGTTCCCTCATTATTCTATCATTATTCCCCTCATTGTAACATTGTCTGCACCTGTGAGTCTTCCCTGTTACTCCTCCCATGTGCACCTGATTTCCCTTGAGTTGAGTGTTCCCTACCTATATATACCCTTCAATTTCACTTGTTCTTTGTCAGAATGTTGATCGATATTCCCAGTGCCTACGCCTTTCTGTGTTTATACCTGGCTTTTTGACCTTGGATGTAATGGTGGCGTGACGTGTGAGGTAGGAGGGGCCAAACACAGCAAGGCGATTCATTAAACACTAGGCCACTAGGACGGGAAACCCTGTAGTTAAGGGAAGGAGACAAGACAGGGAAACACACATACCAAGGCTAGTAACCGGTCCACTGTCACACATCAATGAGTAGAAGCGCAAACACCAGGTTTCTCAGTAAGAAAACCAAACAAGGCTAATGGAACAAAGCACTGGGCTCCCATACTTCTACAAGCAAAGTGACTAAAGAAAGAGCCAGAAATAATAAACGCCCTGTCTCGGTAATGAGACGCATAAGAACAGGCGAGTAGCATAATGGCACAAATAACACACACCAAACGTACCGAACACTGCAAACTAATACAAATTAGTATACGAGGAGGCGAAAGGAACGGAGATCTAACGTTCCAAGGCTGCTCGCAGAGACTCGCAGTCAAACGCAAACCTGTCAATAATAAACGCCCAAGCTCCATATGAGGAGAAACATACCTGGAGAATGAACAGAACTACAGTTCCGAAAAAAATCGTCCCGCAAGCAAAAAGGACGAAACAGAACAGCTGCACGGTAATTACCGGCTAAAAGACTAACGTGAGTTTGATAGAAAATAAACGCCCTGCCTCTTGGCAAAGAGGAATGTAACGAGGAGGCGAAGGAACAGATATAACATTCCATGGCCACTTTCATGTCCAAAATTCCGAACTATCCCTTTAAGAGAGTCAGTGGATAGCGGAAGAAAGATATCAGTAAAGAGGAAGCGTAAAGTAGATAATTGAAAGATAGAATTGCAGGAAACGAGTGACAGCTAAAGCAAGGAAGCGTCAATAATTAGTGGGTTATTAAAAGACCTAAACTAAGCTGTTAGTAGTTGTTAGTGTTAATTAGTAATATAAACAATAAGTGGGACAACTAGTTTAGTCAAGGGAAATGCAGAGAGGACCGAAAACACCCGAAGGCACCCGAAAAGTGAGACGAAGACTGGGGAGTGACATAAATGCAAATACGTGAACATAAACTGGAATATGGAAAGTAAATGTAATAAGCAAAACAAACACGAGAGTAACTACACTAATAATAATATTAATAAACATGAGTACAGAATAATACACAAATACAAAAATAATAAACAACAAGGAACAGAAATAACAAATACAAACAGACAAAACCCAGAATCCTAACATTACCCCCCACAACGAACGCTTCTTGGCGTTCTACTGGGAACAACAGAATTCGATCGTGAAGCATTAAAGTCTCTGATGAGGGTGGGGTCCAGAATAAAGCGGGAGGGGATCCAGCTCCTCTCCTCCGGGCCGTACCCCTCCCAGTCACCAAGGTACTGAAGGCCCCGCCCTCGGCGGCGAACATCCAGCAAACGGTGAACAGTATAAGCTTCAGAGCCATCAATGAGACGGGGGGGGTGGGGGGGGAGGGGGGTTTAGGGGCGGGACACAGGGGACGGGTAACCATGGGCTTAATCCGGGACACATGAAATGTGGGGTGAATGCGCCGCATAGTGGATGGGAGTTTTAAGCGGACAGCAGTGGGACTAATAATCTTAGCAATGGGGAAGGGACCAATGAAACGAGAGGCTAATTTGCAAGAGTCCACTCGGAGGGGAATGTCTCTGGTGGAGAGCCATACGCGTTGTCCCAGGAGGTAACGTGGTGCTTTAGAGCGCCCCCTGTCGGCCTGTTGCTTCATCTGGGCGCTGGCCCGAAGAAAGTTGAGACGGGTGCGTCGCCAAGTGCGCGGCATTGACGCACAAAAACATCAGCCGAGGGAACTCCGGCCTCCTCCTCCTGACTAGGAAACAGGGGAGGTTGATAGCCCATACAACACTCGAAGGGGGATAACCCAGAGGAAGCGGAGGTGTGGGAGTTCATAGCGTATTCGGCCCAGGGAAGTTGCTGACTCCATGAAGTGGGGTTTTGGGAGGTAAGGCAGCGTAACACAGTCTCAATAGCTTGGTTGGCCCGCTCAGTCTGGCTGTTAAATTTGGGATGGAAACCGGACGATAAGCTGACAGATGTCCCCAACAAATTACAGAAAGCTTTCCAAAATCTAGAGGCGAATTGGGGCCCACGGACTGACACAACATCGGTGGGAAGGCCCTGGAGACGAAACACATGTTGAACCATGATGGTGGCAGTTTCTTTGGCAGAGGGGAGTTTGGGAAGAGGAATGAAGTGGACAGCTTTGGAAAACCTATCTACCACAGTGAGAATGGTGGTGTTTCCATCAGACAGGGGTAATCCGGTAATGAAGTCCAGAGAGATGTGAGACCAGGGACATTTGGGGGCAGGCAGGGGTTGTAGGAGACCGGCAGGGGGTTGGTTGGAGGTCTTATTTTGTGCGAACACTGAGCAGGCATTAACAAAGTCCTGGATGTCTTGTGACATGGCGGGCCACCAAAAGCATCTTTGACCGTCTTTGGCTTGCGTTCAAAGATACCGGGATGACAAGATAACTGAGATGAATGCCCCCACTGGAGGACTTGAGAACGGACAGGGTTGGGGATGAACAGGTGGTTGGTGGGGCAGAGATTGGGACCTGCATGACCGTCATGAGCTGAGCGAACTATAGTTTCAATACCCAGCTGTGCAGCTCCAATGATGCAGCGATGAGGTAGAATGGTGTCAGTCTCTAGGGTGTTGGTGGGGGAAATGAATTGGTGGGAGAGGGCATCTGGTTTGGTGTTCTTGGAGCCACGGCGATAGGACAGGGTAAAATTGAACCTTGAAAAGAACATATCCCAACGAGCTTGGCGAGGGTTAAGTATTTTAGCAGTCTGTAGATATTCTAAGTTCTTGTGATCAGTCCAAACGATAAATGGAACTTGGGCGCCCTCTAGCCAGTGACGCCATTCTTCCAGAGCAAGTTTTACTGCCAGTAACTCACGATTTCCAATGTCGTAATTTTGTTCAGTAGGTGAAAGGCGGTGAGAGTAGAAGGCGCAGGGGTGAACCTTGTTGTCCTTTTGAGAGCGCTGAGAAAGTACTGCCCCCACCCCGATGTTGGATGCGTCGACTTCTACGATGAATTGGGCCTCGGGATTGGGGTGTATGAGGATGGGAGCGGAGGTGAAGCGCTGTTTGAGGTCCTTGAATGCTTGTTCTGCTCTGTGGTTCCAGGGGAAACGGATCTTGGCTGAGGTTAGGGCGGTGAGTGGAGCGACCAGGGTGCTGTAGTTCCTGATGAAACGGCGGTAAAAATGGGCAAATCCTAAGAAGCGCTGTAATTCTTTGCGGGTGTCCGGCCGGGGCCATTCCGTCACAGCCTTGATTTTAAGGGGGTCCATTTGGAGGCTCCCGGCCGAAATGATGTATCCCAAGAATGTGGTTGACTGGCAGTGGAATTCACACTTCTCAGCTTTCACAAACAGTTGGTTCTCTAACAGACGTTGTAGTACTTTGCGGACGTGAGTGGTATGCTCTGATTTGTCTTTAGAAAAAATTTAAATATCGTCCAGGTATACAAAAACAAATTTGTTAAGCATGTCTCTGAGAACATCATTGGCCAACGCCTGGAAGACGGCTGGCGCGTTAGTCAAACCGAAGGGCATCATGAGGTACTCGTAGTACCCCGAGGGGTTGTTGAATACTGTCTTCCATTCATCCCCTTCTCTGATGCGCACCAGGTAGTAAGCGTTGCGCAAGTCCAGCTTGGTGAAGATGGTGGCTCCTTGGAGCAGTTCAAAAGCTGATGTAATGAGAGGGAGAGGGTATCGGTTCTTGACCGTGATGTCGTTCAGTCCACGGTAATCAATGCAGGGCCGTAAAGAGCCATCCTTCTTGCCCACGAAGAAGAACCCTGCTCCAGCAGGGGAGGACGAGGGGCGAATGATCCCTGCCGCCAAAGACTCCTGTATATACTCGGTCATGGCTTCAGTTTCAGGACGGGACAGTGAAAACAGGCACCCACTGGGAGGGGTAGTTCCCGGTAGCAACTCAATGGAGCAGTCGTAAGGTCGATGAGAGGCAGGGAGGTAGCTTGGGACTTGCAGAAGACATCCTTGATGTCCAGGTACTCGGGATGGACTGACTTAATGTGAGCTTGACGGAGACAGTTCGAAAGGCAATAGGGACTCCAACCCACTATTGAATGTGTCCTCCAGTCCAGACTGGGGCCATGCTTGGTTAGCCAGGGGTGACCCAAGATGATGGGTGAATGGGGAGAGTCAATGATGTACAGTTTGGTCTCTTGATGATGGTTGCCGGAGATGCGCAGCGACAAAGGAGAGCTGATGTGTGTTATTTTGGCGAGCTGCTGGCTATTAAGTGAGTTGGCCACTAGTGGGCATTCCAGGTTGGTAATAGGAACCCCCCAGGCTGCTGCTGCGCCAGCATCCAAAAAATTATCCTCGGCCCCAGAGTCTATGAGAGCTGTCGTTTTGCGCAGTTAGCCTCCCCACCCGATGATGACTGGCAGGCAGGTGCGATATTTAGAGGAGGATTCCATCGGAATTATGCCCACTAGTGCTCCTCGACTCACTAGTGGGCGTTAGCTTTTAACGGACACTTCGCCACAAAGTGTCCAGGTTCGCCGCAGTAGAGGCAGGATCGGGTGGCCATCCTCTGGTCTCTCTCCATCTTGGTCAGGCGAGCACGGTCCACTTGCATGGAATCCGATTCTGACATCTGAACAGATGGATTGGCGGAGAGGGTGGAGGCGGCGATGAAAGGTCTCGATTCCCCAGTGGCTTCTCTTCGGTACCCACCTCAGACCCGGAAGTGTCGACGCTCTTGGAGACGTGAGTCCACTCAAATGGTCAGGGAGGTGAGGTCATCGAAGGACTCAGGCAGGTCGCGGGTCAGTAGCTCATCTTTGATGTCTTCAGAGAGCCCGTTGAGGAAGGTGTCATAGAGTGCCCTCTTCTCCCAGCCACTGGTGGCCGCTAATGTCTGGAAGTCTCCCGGGCCGCCTCGTGGCTGTGTTTGGAACGTTCGAAGACCCTCTTCATCTCACCGGCGAACTGGTCGAAGCTTCGGCAGTATGGTAGACCCGCCTCCCAGGCAGCTGTTCCCCACGTCTTGGCTCGTCCAGTCAGTTGCGTGATGACATATGCCACTTTGGACTCGTCAGAGGGGAAGGTCAGGGGCTGAAGCTGGAAGATCATCTGGCACTGTGTGATGAAGGCGCGGCAGCCACCAGGTTCACCGGCATACTTCTCGGGAGGAGGCAGGCGGGGTTCGCGCACCGGTGCAGGAGGGGGACTCGGAGGTGGGGGTGGAGCAGATGGTTGCTGGGGTGCGATGCCTTGAGAAGAGGCTCGCAGGGTTGTCGTCAGTTCCGCCACACAGGAAGAGAGGGTCTGGAGATGGTGAGTGACCGCATCCAAGTGTGACTGATGACGCCCTAGCTTGGCTCGTTGCTGCTCTAGTGCAGCACGCATGTGAGCAGGGTCTGCTGGGTCCATACTGGTCAGAACGTACTGTAACGCCCCAGACTCAAAGACCCAAGCGCAGACCAAAACGTTGTTTATTCCAGTCCAAGGTCAAAAAGCCAGGTAATCAGATTCCAGACGAGACAAAATCCAAATCCAAAAGAATAATCAAAAAAACAGTCCAAAAGATCAAAACTAGGAAATCAGATAGGCGACGGAACAAAGGGAGTACGCAGAGGCGTAGTAAAAAAATGAAAGCATAGGTCAAATAAACCAGAAAAGCAGAAAGGCAAACAAAACAAAATCGGCAGGCATAAACTCAGAATCAAACGGAAGGGTGTCTCGGAAATCACAAATAAACACAGGCTTAGAAAGGCGTAGGCACTGGGAATATCGATCAACGTTCTGACAAAGAACAAGTGAAACTGAAGGGTATATATAGGTAGGGAACACTCAACTCAAGGGAAATCAGGTGCACATGGGAGGAGTAACAGGGAAGACTCACAGGTGCAGACAATGATACAATGAGGGGAATAATGATAGAATAATGAGGGAACAAGGAAGACTCGGACTGGACTAAGCATGCAAATGAATAGACAAGACATGACCGGGAGTGTTGAAGACACGTGCACACGTTAAGAGAGTCAGTGGATAGCGGAAGAAAGATATCAGTTAGTAAAGAGGACGCGTAAAGTAGATAAATGAAAGATAGAATTGCAGGAAACGAGTGACAGCTAAAGGAAGGAAGCGTTAGTAATTAGTGGGTTAGTAAAATACCTAAATTAAGCTGTTACTAGTTGTTAGTTTTAATTAGTAATATAAACAATAAGTGGGACAACTAGTTTAGTCAGGGGAAATACAGAGAGGAATACCCGAAGGCTCCGGAAAAGTGAGACGAAGACCGGGGAGTGACATAAATGCAAATACGTGAACATAAACTGGAATATGGAAAGTAAATGTAATAAGGAAAACAAACACGAGAGTAACTACACTAATAATAATAATAATAATAATAATAATAATAATAATAATAATAATAATAATAAACATGAGTACAGAATAATACACAAATACTATAAAAATAAAATAATGAAAAATAATAAACAACCAGGAAAAGAAATAACAAATACAAACAGACAAAACCCAGAATCCTAACACTGTGCCCACCTTGCCTTCCATCACTCCCCTAAATCCAGGGCCCAATGATACTGCACCTGTCCCACCTGCACCCTGACTCTCTGCCCCTCCCTTAAATCCAGGGCCCATTGATACTGCACCTGTCCCACCTGCACCCTGACCCCAGACCCCTCCGCTAAATCCAGGGCCAAATGATACTGTGCTTGTCCCACCTGCAGCCTGACCCTCTGCCCCTCCCCTACATCCAGGGCCCAATGATTCTGCACCTGCCCCAGCTGCACCCTGACCCCCTACCCCTCCCCTAAATTCAGGGCCCACTGATACTGCTCCTGTTCCACCTGCACCCTGACCCCCTGCCCCTCCCCTAAAACAGACCCTATCTACAGCATCCTGTGTACTGCATACTAGCAGCTCTGTACTTTATCCTCCTTACTATTTTCCAACCGCACTTTGGACGCGTTGTTTTTGTTGTTTGAAGGAAAATGCTAGAGAAGCTGTTCGTCTTATTTATGCAACCAAAATGTTCACTTATTTCTTGAAAGCTATACTCCCGAATACACTAAGCGAAAACCCAGAAGTATGTACGTATATCATCCGGGGGTTTTAAATATACTACATATAGGGAAATTTTCTCTTAACTACGATCTTGTCCAGTGTACTCGTGTGCTGATTCAGACACAGCCCAGGTCCCAGTGCTAATACTGTCACACCTGCACCCAGACTCCCTTGAACCTTGAACAGTAAATAACATTACCACATTTCAGTAATAATCACATTTCTTAAAATACGGAATAATTCATAACATTACAGTATTTCAGTCATAATCACACCATCCCTTAAAATACAGAGCAGTAAATAACATTGCATTATTTCAATAATAATCACCCCAGCCCTTAAAATACAGAACAGAAATAGCATTACAGTATTTCAATAATAATCACACCATCCCTTAAAATACAGAGCAGTAAATTACATTACAGTATTTCAGTAATAATCACACCATCCCTTAAAATACAGAGCAGTAAATAACATTACAGTATTTCAGTAATAATCACACCATCCCTTAAAATACAGAGCAATAAATAACATGACAGTGTTTCACTAATAATCACACCAGCCCTTAAAATACAGAACAGAAATAGCATACAAGTATTTCAATAATAATCACACCATCCCTTAAAATACAGAGCAGTAAATAACATTACAGTATTTCAGTAATAATCACACCATCCCTTAAAATACAGAGCAGTAAATAACATTACAGTATTTCAGTAATAATCACACCATCCCTTAAAATACAGAGCAGGAAATAACATAACATATTTTCAGTACTAATTACACAATGTCTTAAAATTTCACTTTTAAACATGCTTGATATGAAAGCAGTACTGAATGATATATCTTGTTGAATAAACGCCTGCAATTGATTTCCATGTTAAATCCACTCATCAACATTTTGATTGCATTAAGCTGCAGAGGCTTTTCAAATTACAGGCTGAATTAAATTTGTTTCTAGGAATTAAAAAACACTGGCCATATTTACATGAACACAATTTTCGAAAACTCCCAATGAATATTCCAAACAAGCTCTTTATATGCATGAAAATGAATATTTCTTGCATAATTGCAGTTTAAAAATGGTCAGATTCTCATGATAAATGGCATTTGTATTGTTTTCATCCTTTCAGCCATTTGAACAGATAGTGGGTGAGCAGATTAAATATTTGTTCTGATATCAATCACAAGTCACATTATTGTTTGTGCATATTTGGGACAACAGAATATGTGGTTTGGATTATGTTGTTGATTGTGGTGAAAAGCTTTGTATATCCATTTTTATGAGTTAAGCTATATTGGCAATCTGACCAATATACAAAACAGCTTTAGAAAAATATTTTGATTAAACATAAATATAATAATATGGGCCACCCAGGTGTATCCAGCTGAAGCACTATTCCTATGCATAGCTAAACCATTAAAGCATTATTCATGTTTCCAGCTGAGATACTATTCCTGTTCACAGCTAAAGCATTATTCCTGGTCACAGCTGAAACACTATTTCTGTTTACAGCTGAAGCACTATTCCTGTTCATAGCTGAAACACTATTCCTGTTCACAACTGAAGCACTATTCCTGTTCACATCTGAAGCACTTCCTGTTCATAGCTGAAACACTATTCCTGTGCATAGCTGAAACACTACTCATGTTCACAACTGAAACACTATTCATGTTCACAGCTGAAGCACTGTTCCTATTCACAGCTGAATAAATATTCCTGTTCATAGCCAAAACACTATTTCTGTTCACAACTGAAGCACTATTCCTGTTCATAGCTGAAACACTATTACTGTTCACAGCCAAAGTACTATTTCCTGTTCACAGCTAAACCACTCTTTATGTTCACAGATAAAGCACTATTCCTGTTCACAGTTGAATCACTATTCCTGTGCAAAGCTAAAACACTATTCCTGTTCACAGCTGAAGCACTAATCCTGGTGACAGTTGAAACAGTATTCCTGTTCACAGCTAAAGCACTGGATTTGGAGAATGATTAGTGAAAGCATGCATGCAAGTAGTGTTGCTTTGACTTCCATGTTGTATTAATCTTTTCTATTTACATTTAATGAAGCATTTGTTATTTAGATGATGATAATTATATACTAATTTTTGGCACTTTTTGTAGTTGCTTTATAACTGCTTTTTATTTATACAAATGTTTAGCTGGTGTCGATAACCCTTTGGACTATAAATCATACTTTTCTTTTAATGACTCATCAAAGTCATAGATGGAAACCTTATATTAGTGTGAAAGCATGATCCATTCATTGATCCTTCAACTTCTAACTCCTGGTGAAACAGTCTCACTGAGAATTCTTCAATAGTTTGGTGCACGTAAACAGATATTGTGTATACCCACATAGCAAACTGACACTGAGCCAGATCCGGCTCGCCTGGATGCGTAAAATGGATTTGGCCCGACTTGAATTTGAACAAAACTGGCATGGACCCAGTATGAAAAAGGGCCAGAATTGGCCCGGAACCAGAGTTCATCGGCCAGATGTGCTGCAGATCCGCGTAAACTGACACAAAACTGAGAGATACCAAAATACACTGGCACCTACTTCTCACAGTGCTCTATTGGTTTGCCTCAAAGCCAATAGGTTCCATTCCTTTAGATGGCAAGAGCAGCAGTGAACTTCTAGAATAGTTACTGGCATTAGGGGGGCAAATGTTCCCTAGGTAATATTCAAAGAGAAAATTTTATGAAAGACTACAATAAATTACAAGCAAAAGGTATGTTGAATTTTGTAAGGGGTTTTCATTAACAGACATGCCAGTTGGGCAGGGTGAAGGCTTTCACTAAGATGAAAACATGTTTTCTAAGAAGAAAGATTAAATAAAAAAAAGATTAAATAAAGCTGTGTCATGGTCGGATCTATCCACCTGCTGCCAGGTTTCTTTCCATGTTTGATCCAAAAAAGGCAGCATATTTTGATCTTGGGTCACAAAATGTGGTTGAATCTACTCCTGTGAAACCTGGCTGCTGTAGGTATGAGGTCATTATCACTGCCTGTGAAGGTTTCCCACTGTTCAAAATTTTCCCCCAAAACATGCCCAAATTACATAAAACAGACATAAGTGCCAAAGTGCGGTGGATTGGGCTGTGCTGCTGAAAACTAACCACAACAAATATTGAATGAATACAAATACTTTATGGGATGGAAGCAAGTTGCAAAAGCACAAAGCACGCAAGTTAAGCTGCATGATGAAGTATGCTACATTGGTCAGTTAGTAACAAAGGACAAACTGTCATGGGTATTTTCAGCCCCTGCTGTTTCTGCGGTCGTCTTTCTTTTTGGCATCATCGGGATGCTCTATCCGATTTTTTCTGCCTCCGTTCCGGTATTCGTATCTTGCCCGACAATTATTCTCTGCACCTGTTTTGCGTTTCCTGTCTGCTATAAATACCTGAGGATTTCCGCATTTTCGCACTTCGATATTTTCTTTGCTATGTTGACAACGAAGTCGGTAAGGTATAAGATTCGGTCGCTGCATTTCTGGTTTGTACGAATAGGAAACGCAGCAAGTCCAGTTTAGAGTTAGGAGAAAGATTTATTTTTGTCTTTTTCTTTGCTTTCTCTCTTTATCCTTTGTACTCTTCTGCCAGTTACCTTTTTGTTCAGCTCGTTTTCACCTAGAGCTGTAGGTAACAGGTTCTAGTTTCATTTTCATTCTCTCGCCCGTTAATACAGGGTGTTTCTTTTGTTTTGTTTCACTACCTCTTGTTACGCCTAATTATTTAGTGCGTGAGGTTCTTTTGTCAGTTATTCTAGCTGTTTATCAAGATCGCCTCAGTTTTTGGAGGTTGCTTTGTTTTGCCTTGTGCTAGGGAAGTTTCCCAGTCCTGGTGCGGCTACTTCAGCGTTCTGTGGCGTATCTCTCTAGATACGCTTTTAGAAATCCTTGTCGGTCGCGTTTGGTTCTCCGAACCTTACACTCCCCCTTACACAAACAAAAGAAAGGAGTATACACTCAAAAGGAAATGGCAATCGCAACAATCAATGGAATATAATGAAATATAAATCACTGAAAACTATTATATATTTCTGAATTTAGCCAGTGATTGCGACATTACCCACACTAGTGAACATACGTTAAGAACACCTCTGACCAGCCGGGCCAAATATAGCCAAATATTTCCACTAGCCCAGCAGAAACATTACTAGCCCAGTTATTAACTCCCTAAATACATGTTTTTTCAGTCTTTAATTAATAGTAATCAGCTTATTGTAAGGGGTTGGGTTCGGAGAACCAGACACGACAGACAGGGGATCTGAAAGTTGTCCCATGAAGCGTGAGAAACAACCACTAAAGAAGGAAATCCGCGAATGGAGTAGAGAGAAATAAAAAGCAAGGGAATATAACTCCCGGCGTACAGCCAAAATACAACAACCCAGATAAATGGGCGCGAACTCGGTTATGAGCAGAGAAAATGATCAAATAAGGGAAAAGAATCCTGGCATAAACCAAACCAAAAACTACCCGAAATAACAGAGCGAAGCTCGAAGACTCGAGCAGAGAAAAGAAAAGGACAGAATAGCCTCTAGCTCAATAACAGTCAAAGAGCTAAGAAACAAAAGGCAAACGGAAACAAGGCGAAACCAAGGTACTATCTCAACAGAGATAACCAAGATCTCAAAGAAAACCAAGGAAGGAAATGAGTGAGAAGAAAAACAAAAACTCTAAAAAGAAAGAGCACTCCTAACTCACTAAGGCAGATCCCACGTGTACTTTTAGTACAGTACCAGTCAAAAGTTTGGACACACCTACTCAAGTTTTTTTTCCGTTATTTTTACTGTTTTCCACATTTTGGAATAGTAAAGACATCAAAACTATGAGATAACACAAATTAAATTATGCAAAAACCAAAAAAGTGTTAAACAAATTAAAAAAAAGTCTTATATTTTAGATTCTTCAAAGTAGCCACCCTTTGCCTTGATAACGGCTTTGCACATTCTTGCCATTCTCTCAAACAACTTCTGGGGTAAACAGGTATTCCACAGGTAAACAGGTGATGCCATCATGATTCTGTATAAAAGGATATCAAAAGACTCCTGATATCTTATTTCCAGCTACTCTTAGAAGCAATACTATAACCTCTCTGCATTTGAATGGATCTCTATGGGAATTGGGGGGTGGGACTAGATTAAGCTGTAAATTACACGGGAATAGTATGGAACACATGGTTGGCTAAATGGCTGTAAGTCAACAAGGGTCTGAGGTATCAAACAAGCCTTAAACCATCACTCTGCTGCCAGAATTCAGTTATGCTGTTGTGATACTAAAAATATCTGTTTTAATCAAATGTATAATATGAACATTTAAAATCGTGAGGGAATTGGGGCGGGACTTGATAAGCAGGCTGCTTTTTTCCCGTATCCCTTTTCGGCAGGAAATGTATTTGTTAAATGCATATTTCAGAAATGTGATGCAATGTGACTATACACATGCCGAAATAAACAAATAAACAGAAATACAGTAGATATGGATGGATAACTTGAACGGTTTCTTCTCCTGACTTCATAGAGTTCAATAGGAAAATTTGTCAGGAGAAACACACCTTCAAGTGATCCATCCATATCTACTGCATATCTTTAACAGAAATGTTTTCCTCCTGTGTTCCATAACTAAGCAGGAGTTGTACTTAAAACAATGGATAAGATAGATCGTGCTGACCGAACAGGTGGGAGGAGAGTTCACAAACAATTTTATTTAATAGATCAAGAGTGCCCCCAAGCGCATAGGGTAAGAACAGGTCATATAACAGATTCATGTTTTGCCTAATTATATTATGAAAAGGTGTTACCACATATCATTGGTGTATTAGCAACGTAAAGGAGGAGTTATGATATTGTAAAAACTAATGTTTGTTATTGTTCGGGGAATTCTGAATCCTCTGCATAGGTTTGTGGTTTTCCCATGTTGAATCAACATTTGACCATTTAATAAAAGATTAAACTTCTGCTATTTCCTTCATCTTTATCTTGAGAATTCTTCCACTCGAAAAACCCATCTCAAATTGAACTTAATAAGGAGGGAGTCAAAGGGCTTCCCTCCGCATTTGGCGAGCCAGCAAGGACTCCAAGATCCCGGGAAGGATACAGGAGGGAACCAACGGCGTGCGGTGTTTTTCTTCAAGTTAGAGACCGGTCAATAGTGAGAGGTAAGCAGATACCTTTTTCATAAAAAGTCTGCAGAGAAGGATTACCCGCACTCCGTTGGCCCCAAGTGTGGTCCTACACCGGTGACAGAGCTCCAGTGGGTGAGTGGATTAATTGATTATATTGATTATAAAAACAAAATAGAGAGGATAAATAGGTAGAAAAATTATTGTGATGAAGTAGAAATAAGCAGAAGTGACTCTGAGTGTGAAGATCTCTGAGTGTGATGTTTTGTGGGGCTTGGAGCTCAGATATTTTGTGATGTTTTGTGGGGCTTGGAGCTCAGATGTTTTGTGGTGTTTTGTGGGGCTTGGAGCTCAGATGTTTTGTGGTGTTTTGTGGGGCTTGGAGCTCAGATATTTTGTGATGTTTTGTGGGGCTTGGAGCTCAGATGTTTTGTGGTTTTTTGTGGGGCTTGGAGCTCAGATGTTTTGTGGTGTTTTGTGGGGCTTGGAGCTCAGATATTTTGTGATATTTTGTGGGGCTTGGAGCTCAGATATTTTGTGATTTGGGGGCTTGGAGCTCTGATATGGCAACACTGTGGGGGAGTACTGAACTCCAAGTTAGCTAACCAAAAACTCTGAGCAACTCTTGAGCAATATAGAGCAATTCCGGATTGTGGGTCGCGTAGAGGTTGTGTGTAAAGGGACGCCTTTCCCTTCAAAGTCCGCCACAAACAGTGAATAGAGTGAAGCAGTTGAAAGATACTGCCACTGCTATATTACGGTAGGGACAATTAGGGAAACAGTGTTGTGAGAAAATAATCTTTCTAAAAAGAAAAAAAAAAAACTATTTTTTAAAAGTTATGTTGTGTGGCCAAATAATTTACTGTTGTTAATAATACTATAGTTATAATTTTTTGTAAATAGTACTATATGTATATACATACTGTATATCTCAATTAATCAAATTAGAACAAATAGATCCATTGCACGGGTTGTACAATCAAACTGAATATAATCGATTAAACAATACTGTAACAGGAGAACAATAGAAAAAAGATAAGGTGTGCTAACATTATATGAGAATTTGTTGTATTTTGGATATGCTGTATATAATGCTGAAGGAAATTATGTAAATAACAGGGTTTTACTTAGATAGATAGTACTCCACTAGAAAAGTGGAAATATTATGTGTCTGTTATTGTGTATGTTATTGTGGGAAAATATACAGTGGGAGAATAATTAACATGAGAACAGTTATATGGAGTAAAATCTCTGTGCTGCCATTCAGGGATTGATAAATCCCTACCCAAGGTCACAGAAACAGGAGAAACATTTGAATATGTTTAGACTGGTGGGCAGACGGAGCCGTTTGGCTGGAGTGTACCCCAGTGAGGGAATTGAGAACTGAAGAGGTAGAAGGGGAAGTTGAGCAGGGGCATTCAGGGGGAGGAGCCACACGAGTCACAGTTACTAAGTGGGAACTAACAGGATTAAAGGTAAAGGCGTGGCTACCAAGAACAGAGTGGTCCCCTGAATTATAATAATAATAATAATAAATCAATTAAGAATAAATTAATTAATTATAAATTAAGAAACTAAATCAATTAAGAAACAAAACCAATTAAGCCACAAATCAATTAAGAAAAATCAATTAAGAAAAAAATAATTAAGAAAAAATTAATTAAGAAAAAATCAATTAAGAAAAAATCAATTAAGAAAAAATATTATTTTTTGTTTTTATTGTTTATTATTTTATTTTATTTTATTTTTTATTTAAAAAAAAGAAAACATGGAGGCAAAGTTATTATAGTTGTAAGTTTTTCATTTAGTTTTTATTTTTTTATTAGTTTTTAATTTCACTTTCTAATTTAGAGGGAGAGAAAGTGTAAATTATTAATATTGGTTTTGAATGTTTTAAATTACTCTATATGCAATCCAGATTTCAGATCGCAAATCAGGAAGAGGATCAGAAACTAAAACTAAAAAGAATTCATGATTCATTCTTATTTTTATTCCAGTTCATTTTGCACCACTACAGTTAGTTTTGTTTTAAAAGTCACTTTATTTTTATTTTTATTTCAGTTAACTAAAATGTTTTTATTTTTATTTTTTATTTTAGTTTCAGTTTTAGTTTCACTTTCAGTTAACTAGAATAAGCTTGCATGGGCTAAAGAAAAATAAAGATTTGAAAACGCGGAAGGGCGAGACTTTAAAGACACCTCTCTCCTGCATGAGTGAATTATTTCAAACTATGAGACTTGAAATATGACTATGAGAAGACTATGAAAAAATGAGAAAAATGGACAAGAGGTGGTCCCTTGGTATGGCCTAAGGAAGGTACTTTTGGACTTCAATACCTGCAATCCGTGGAAGCAAATGGAGCTACAGGCCTGTATCCCCTATTGAACAGCACTGGGGAGCAAGAAGATTTGAGCCAGGGGCCTGAGACTATGTGAGGATGAGACCAGAGTTGGTGAAAGTGAAAGGGACCCTGGAAGTAGAAGGTAATTTGGAAACTGTTTTAATAAGATCAAAAGTTACAGCAGCAGGCCCAGAGGAAGGAGAATCAGAGACAGCCCAGAGTGACAGCCGAGGAAACGAGGGAAATCCTGCAAATAGCACACCATTCCCACGCCTCCACACACCTCATGACGGGCCAGAGAATCAGGGAATGACAAGTTGCAAGAAAGAAACAGTCAAGTCGTCGGGGGCACGTGAATCTGAAAGGAGCAGCAAGCTAGGATGTGCCACCAGATATCAACAGGCAATGGAAGAAGCAGAGGGAGGTGAGAAGTGAGAAGATGTGAGAATGTGAGAAGTGAGAAGAAGGTGTGAGAATGTGAGATGTGAGAAGAAGAAATGTGAGAAGAAGAAACGAAACCGAAAGGAGACGCAAGAAGAGCTGGAAAAGACCCAAGGAGAGGAGAATATGACATCAAAGGAAAAGTGAAACTAAGGTCAACTGCCATTCCCAAAGATGAATCAAGCTCCTCTAATAGTGAAGACTCAGATGAAAGTGCAATAAGGAAGAAAAAGAGTGTGAAGCAAAGGAAATGCTATCTATAACATCCAGCTGTGCCACAAATTAACCACAAATTGATATTCTCATAAGAGGGAAAACATGCAACTTTTTAATAGATACAGGGGGCAACAGTACACTTATCAGAGACTGCCTCAAGGATATGTAGAATCCCCTAGCCTATTCAATCAAATGGTCAGAAATGACCTAGCGGACTTTGCGCCAAAGGGGAAAGCACTCTCATCCAGTACGTGGACGACATTCTCCTATGCAGCCCAAGTATGACCGCATGTAAAGAGGACAGTAAGAAACTGTTACAAGAACTGACACTAAAAGGCCACAAAGTATCCAAGTCAAAGTTACAGTTTTGTCAAGAACAAGTGCAATACCTGGGTCATACTCTTAAGGAAGGGAGCAAAAGTATTTCAGCAGAACGAATTGAAGCAATTACGAAGGTGCCCAGACCGAGAACGGTGAAAGAAATGCAGAGATTCTTAGGAATGACGGGGTACTGCAAAAAGAGGACTCCAGAGAAAGGGCTGGCAGCAGCCGCCTTTGCAGTAGAGAAGGCAAGCAATGCCAATAACGGCAGGGCATGAAGTTACCCTGTATGTGTCACATGCAGTAGAAGCACTACTCAGTAGAGGGAAATCGTCCCTAACTTATCGGAGAGTATCAGGATACGAGATCCTACTCACACAGCCAGGATTGACCATTATCAGATGCAAAGCTGTGAAACCAGCGGAATTAATAATGACCCCAGAAGAAGGCCAACCACATGAATGTGAAAGAATGGTGGAAGCAGAAGCAAGGGCAAGAGAAGACTTACAACAAGAACCACTGATGGCTCCGGACCACGTGTTTTTTGTGGACGGTTCATCATCCATTGATCCCCGCACAGGAAAAAGGAGAGCCGGATATGCTGTAGTACGACAAGAAGGGCCATGGACATATCAAACGATCGAAGAATCAGCTCTAAGCCCAGAGACAAGTGCCTAACAAGCAGAACTGGTAGCCCTAGCAAGAGTCTGTAGAAGGGGTACAGGACACACCGTTAATATCTACTGTGACTCAGCGTATGCTTGTGGGGTATATAGTACACATTTTGGGGAATATGTGCAAGACGAGGGGGGAAACCGTATAAAAAATAAAAAATAAACATTTTTTAGGTAAAAGAACTGTTGAAACAACCCGTAAAAATTATAATTATAAAGTGCGGAGCACATACAGGCGGAATAGACCTTGTGTCAGCAGGAAACGATTGGATACAGGAATATGGCGGCAATGTACAGGGAAAGCAGGGAAAGCAATTGCACCAAGCACAGTAATAGAGGTCATTTGCAGAGCTGCCCATGGTGTTGGCCACTCTGCAAGGGGGGAGATGATGAGAGAAATACAGAAACATTGGTTTATACTAGCATGATATCAAGATGGGTAGAAGCATGGTGCATTGGCCGGGAATTCCCCACTGCACATGCGGATTCTAAAACTGTAGCTAGAGCCTTGGCAAGATAAATTTTCCCCAGATTCGGGGTCTGTCAGACCCTGAGCAGCGACAATGGTTCATTTGACACCCCATGATCACATATATTACATACACTGACTACATGAAGAAAAGAACAACTCAAAGGGGACATAATAAAGCCCCAACTGACTAAAGGCCCTTAGGATAGATAAAACAGACACATAAATAGAATGGGCGAAGGAAAAGGGCGAAGAAGTTAAGAGACGCCTGAGTGAAGTGCTAGTAACCTCTCCTCAGGCTTCTTAGAATATGGGCTCCTAAGAAGAGGAAGAAGACATTACAAGTATAATCCAATTCTTTTTATATAATCTTTGTATAATTATAGCGAATCAAAATTAGATGATCATTAAAAATCATTAAATACAGTAGCTTTTTGATTAACTTTTAGATATTCTTTATTATTTACTTATTTACTGTTTGATAGATCATCTGTTAATTGTTAATTAGAGGAAATATTAACTTAGGTAAATTATGCATGAAACTAATCAACTACAAATGTTTATTTTTATCATACAATACTAATGTCATAACATAACTCCACCACCAGGCGAAGTATCAACAAGAGAGTGTGAGACCGAAGGGTCTCAAAGGGGGGAATGTGGAAGTAAGCTGTTTTGTGAAACTGTTAAAGTAGGCCCAAGAATAAATAATATTATATAAATAATTAAATAATACAGTCAAGATCTAGTGGAAAAGTACTGAGAGGGGGGGGTTGTGAGAGGGTGCAGAATAGTTCAATGTCAGCAAGGACGAGGGCATCTAGCACACCAGTCAAAACAGAAATGTTTTCCTCCTGTGTTCCATAACTAAGCAGGAGTTGTACTTATAACAATGGATAAAATAGATCGTGCTGACCGAACAGGTGGGAGGAGAGTTCACAAACAATTTTATTTGATAGATCAAGAGTGCCCCCAAGCGCATAGGGTAAGAACAGGTCATATAACATATTAATGTTTTGCCTAATTATATTATGAAAAGGTGTTACCACATATCATTGGTGTATTAGCAAGGTAAAGGAGGAGTTATGATATTGTAAAAACTAATGTTTGTTATTGTTCGGGGAATTCTGAATCCTCTGCGTAGGTTTGTGGTTTTCCCATGTTGAATCTACATTTGACCATTTAATAAAAGATTAAACTTCTGCTATTTCCTTCATCTTTATCTTGAGAATTCTTCCACTCGAAAAACCCATCTCAAATTGAGGGAGTACTAAAGTAAACTTGCCAACAAAGTACAACCATATCCTTTCTGGAGTGTAATTATTCATCAACTGTTAAAAGCATTCATTGAAATCATATGTTGTTCCATGAGGCACAATCTCTTCACATGCAAAGATGAAGAAACACAGGGCCAAGTTGCATTAAATAATTTAGGAAAGTTTGGATAGCATTGCTTTGGAATAGAGCTAGTTTATTTAGTGTGAGCTACAATAGGCAATATTGTTAGTTGTAACTTGGCCACATTTTGATATCAAGACTTTTAAAGACAGGCCTAGTTTTTGCAAGTTGGAATTAAGAACTTATGGACAGCGCTATGTAGGCTATGCGTGAGTAACTTGGCTTTTTTTACATCGTAGACGTTTTGGATCTGATATCACTTATTTTTTATAGCTAACTAATGATGAATAATGCATGAAGATAAACATGGAGAGAGACATGCATTCCAAAGAAATGTATGCAGACATTCGCTTAACCATAACGCCCTCTATTGACAAGAATGAGAACAGTTATCCTATTACAGACAGCACACAATTACATTAAAAGAGTTTGTAGATGAGCAGTATTTAATGTGTAATGAAATACAATGAACAGCACCACCTGAGCTATGGATCATGAAGAAGCATGTAAATTAATGAACAAAGTCTACATGGAGACATACATGCACAATTGGCTAGACGCAAACACATTCTAGCTGAAAGACATACAGCCTAAATAGCTAGTACAGCCTAAATAGTTTGCATCAGTAAAATATGGAAATACAGTTTTAAAATAGGGCTATTAGTACTCTATGAAATACATTTAACGTTAGGCTATTCAACACTGGATTGCCGGATGCGTAACTCCAACCTTCCATGTGTGGGCTACGAGCTAGCGAGCGAGCTAGTGAGTATAGGATAATTTCTGTTAGAATAGTGTGGGACTCTGTAATGAGCATATATAATATATATATATAGGGAATTGGTGCATAAGCAGGTTTATAGGAATGTGTGTCTGAAGGAGAGAGCGTGCAGCCAGGCACCGGATGAACTGACCTGTGGAATTAAAGGTCAAGGGAGTGTCTTGGTGGGCAGTTGGTAATAAATCTGAGAGAACAAATCATGTACTGATCTGTGTGACAGAAGGGAATTCCTTAAGTAAGCAGTTAATCGTAGGACTGAGACAATACCCAGTTAAGGATAACCAGATGTGCACATCAATATGCTATAGACGTTTTTACGATTGGTAAGTTAGAAAACCTGAAGTAATGCATATATTAAGGAGGTCTCAATGTATGCAGCAGGTGATTGGCCATCGGACATTTTAAGATAGGAGGGCCTATGCATGTTTTAACTGTATAAAACCTGTGGAATAAGGCTGAAAGGGTGTGACTTCATGAACTCACCCGGCTTTGTTAATCACTAATAAAGTCGTTCAAAAATGGCAAGCTCCTGTCTCTGAGAGAATTCTTCTAAGAGGAAAAAGACACGACATAGCTTTGGCGTAGTCGGCAGGATTGGAATAACAGAGGCTGGAAATTCGGAACCGTCTGCTGCTGTGGGCCGGGAGCCGGATGGGTCACACAAGCCATGGTGGCCACCAATAAGGTAAAAGCGAATGTTCTTCGTACTAGTTTAACGGGTTGTGTGACTTGTTCCGGGTGCCGCCCTGGCAGTGGACTGTCGAGTAAGTCTCTCCAAAATAAGAACCAAAAAAGTAAATAACTGAGACTGAGCTTGTGATTTTTGAAAAGAATGCATGTGTGATGTGTGTGATTGGGCCTCGAGGGAACTTGTACATATGACAAAAATCTCCTGAGTGGAGTCACGTGAAAAGTCCTGCAGAAAGGGCCTCAGCGGAGCGGAAAGGTGCCCGCAGAGAGCCGGGGAGTCAGGCAAATAAAATCCTGTATAATAACGGATTTCTCTGTATGTTGTATAGACAATAGAAAAAAGAGCCTAATTAACAGACAATAGTCGTGTATAATTATAGGTTTTCTATATGTTGAAAGGCTAGTAGAGAAAAGACCGAATTAACAGGTCACTCAAGAAGTGAGTGTTGGAACGAATGAAGTAAGATTGAGAGACAGAGTGAAAGTCTCTGTTACAGGTGGAGAGGGGGTGTGAAGCGCTCCTGTTAAGTCTCCATTTAAAAAAGTGTGAACGAGAGTGAGTTTGGGAGAGTCCTGCACGGTGTAATTTGATTGGGCGTTGTTTGAGAGACATTCAACAATCGAGCCGCTGATTGGGCTCTCTAGTACGAGAAGCTGTGTGTGTGGCTGTTTGATTCTGGTTTGCCTGCGTTGAGTGTGTTCTTGTGTGTATGGGAGCTTGAAGTTTATAGAGTGAGTGAGTGTGTGAGAGAAATCTGCCAGAAGGACAGATTGGTGTAATAGGGTTATAAACCGTATACCTAGACGGAATAATAGTGGAATAGTAGTCAATAATAAAGTGTAATTAAGCATACTCACAAAATAGAAAAATATTTAACAAGCTTTTTAAAGGTACCTTTTAATGCTGTGTGTTAATAAATGTATAAAAATATGTGAAAGATTCAGCTTTTTTCTATGAAGCATTAGGGAAGATACGCTAAGAGATATAATCCCCTTGGGTGATTGGGGGTTAGTTTTGAAGTTGGCTTGGCTGTATTGTGCATTATCTCACTGATTATTGTTGTATCAATCCTTTTATTAGTCCCATAATCATTGTTGTGTTTCGAGACGTTTGTTGGAAAATATAGGGTTGTGGAAATTGATCAGTTGTGATAAAGCATATGCAAAGTATATGACTTGGTATATTGTGGTTGGAATTTAGTTGACATTGCAGAAAATACTTGTAATATTGAGTGAAGAGGTGTGGAACGTGTATAAATATTCAGAGGTAAAATAGGGAGTAGAAAGACGGTTCGACCAAATACCCGCAGAATAGGAGGAAACAAGAGATCTAGAGTTGTAGAAAATAAAACTTTAGTAATAATAGGTAAATAAACGGATTGACCTAAAAAAGAATCAGTTATTAAAGTATAAAACGGTATTTGGCATTGTGATAACCAATATTTAATTGCTGTTTTCTATAGAAAAATTAAAACTCCACAAATCATAAAAATAAATAAAAGGGTGACTAAAACGGGAGGTTGTGTATAAACTGCAGCAATGAATTCTACGGCAGTAGAAGTGTTGAGTGCCAAAAACCCAGTAGGCAGGGGATTAGGCCCCCCGAACCTAGTGGGTAACAGGCGGCGGCGGAATTGCAAAGTTCCGAGGGCACGTTAAAAACGGTATATAGTGCAGGGGAGAAGACTGAAGGCCCCCGTGTCTGATGAAGTATGAATTAACATACTGCCGTGGTACCGTCTAGTCGGCGTAGTTGTCGCATGTAAGTATGCAGGCACTGCGTGGTACGTGGATGACAGTCCACACCTAGCAGAGGGGCGTAAGAGACGACCTCTGTGAACAGGCAAGGCTGGTGAAAACGGTCAAAGTTTCTATACCCATAGCAAGGTGGGATAGGGATCAGACCGTCGGTTCCCAACCGGGTGGCTGGTTACCACTACGGGGCTCGGTGTTTAGACGCTGGGCTGGGGATCGCTATCGACTGGGTCACCGGCCGGTCGGGTCGCAGAGAGCAGTAAGACCATGAGTGCCGTCCCTGTAGTGGAGCACATGGCCGCCGCGCTCGGCTCAATGTACAGTCAGGCCACTGTAAGCTGAAACCGAATGCGTTAGTAAGCGAGCAGTGCTTTCTGTGATCAGGGTTTCTGAAAAGGAGACGCCTGGGAAGCAGAGAG
This sequence comes from Synaphobranchus kaupii, assembly GCA_029718625.1. Classification (NCBI taxonomy): domain Eukaryota; kingdom Metazoa; phylum Chordata; class Actinopteri; order Anguilliformes; family Synaphobranchidae; genus Synaphobranchus; species Synaphobranchus kaupii. The sequence continues at coordinate 47,150,970 of CM056378.1, forward strand.
GCTGAGGGTCCTTCACTCAGAGGAGTCGGGGGGAAGGAACTCAGCGGAAAGGGATCCAGCCTGGGGCTGCGCCCGAGAGGGAGGCTCGAAGGATCAAAGCGTAAATAAAGAGGAAATAAAGAAAATCTCTCAGAAATGGGAGAAGCGAACTAAAAATATGAATACATATTGGCCGAAGGAAGGGACTTTCGATTTAAATCTGTGCGAAGAAATGGAAATATTAATAAAAAATCATAAAGTTAAGCAAAAGGGAAAAAAGAGACAGGAAAAAAGAGAGAGAGAAAGAAATATTAAAACTGTTTAAAAAAGAAGGAGAGGAATACTTAAAAAATCTGAGAAAAGCGAGAAAAATCTCGGCAAAGCAAAGTACAAATGTAATTGAAACGCCTCCACCATACGGGCAATATCCAGTAGTCTCAGGCATCCTGCAGTTAGAGGGAGAGTTTGATATAGGAGAGGGGGGGGGGAAACTCTGGAGAACTCCTGGGGCCAGCATAGGAGAAAAAGGCAGGAGAGCAGACCCCGGGGAGTCTCTGGGGGATTCCTCTCAGAACAGACAGAAAGGATTAAGTAAGTTAAATTGTTACAGGGATTTGCAGGAAGCAATGGAAGAGTCACAAGGAAATGATGCATGCAGTACCCCCAGAGAGAGTGCACGCTCTCTGGAGGGACAGAAGTGTGATCTTCCCCTGTCCTATGTTGAACAGGAAAAAATACCTGATTTAGATAATTGGAGTGAGGAAGAGATTGAGGAAGGTAAGGCAAACAGGACAATAAGTGAAAAGGAGTTGAGAGATAGACGGAAAATAAAGAAACCAGCTAAATATAGCCAGTGCCCCATCCTGATAAAAGGAACAACAGGGCATTACGTGCCGTGGGGATCACAAGATATGCTGGGCTTAGTAGAGCGCCTCCCAGACATACATGAGGGGGCAGGAAAGTGGATAAGGGCTCTAGAGGAGGAGACAATGGGGAAATTATTGGCGGTGGGGGACCTTAAGGCTCTGTTGGCGAGGTTGCTAGGGATGGCTCGGATGGAGGAAGTGCTGATGAAAAGTGGGCTACAGGCAGCGGTAAACACCCCGTACCTTGACGGTGCCAGCTTTGATCAATTCCGTCCCGCGATGTGGCGAACTTTGAGAGAGGATTACCCTACCAAGATTGACCCTAAATCACTTAAAGGGGAAGAGGTGGGAGACACCGTAAATCCAGCCAACTATCTGCATAGACAGTTAAAACGCTGGAAGTTGGAAACAGGGCGGAATCCTGAGGGAGATGAACTGATGACAACCCTCTTCCGGACTTCCATAGTGGAAGCGATGCCCCCGCCGGTGAGAAGCAGGCTGGAGGATGTAGTTGGGCTAAACTCTAAAACGCACAGAGAGTTTTGTGATCATGTGATACATGCAGTAGAAAAATATCGTAAAGATGAACAGAAGCTTAAAGACCAAGAGAAAGAGACACAGCGGAAGTTGGCACAGCTCAAGCTGGAAGAATTGACAAAAAAGCAGTGGTAAAAGCCGAAGTGCCAGAGCCCAGCCCGGAAGCCGTAGTCTCTTCCGGAGGGCCATCGCGGCTGCCTAACCCTCAGGGCCAAGAGCAACCCACTGTACCAATAATAAATGTGTATGCACAGCCCCAACAGTGGAAAAATAAAACCCCAAATAATAGACTATGCTGGGGATGTAATCAGCTAGGCCATAATAAGCGTGATTGTCCAACATTTTAAACAAATTTTAAAACTTATTACGGCTATGATGCAGCCAACAAAATTAGCCATAATAAAGTGTCAAGCGCAAAAAAGACATTGTAGCGCACACAGTGTTGCTAAACATACTAATAACAGATGCGCATGGGTTTGACCATTGCGCAAGGGGGGAAGTTATTAGAAAAAAAAAATAATAATAATAATAACAAGGTTACTGGTCTCCTTATTTACAAAATATGGTAGACGATGCATTGGCAAAATGCGAAGTGTGTACGCAAAATAATGTACGCAAAGGCATAGAAACACCAATAGGGCACATACTGGTCCCAGAAGGACCGTTTAGACATCTTGTCATGGATTATGTGGACATGATAAAAAAAGTAAATGGCAAAAGATACATGCTTGTGGTAATAGATTGGTTCAGTAGATGGGTAGAGGCAGTACCATCGGCAGAACAAGGTGCAGCAACAGTGATTAAGTTTCTGACAAGAGAAATAATCCCTAGATTTGGCATACCTACTGAAATTAGTTCAAACAATGGGTCAGCATTCATTCAAAAAACTGTGAAACAAATAATACAGCAATTAAGAATGAAACAAAGACTGGGATGTGTTTATCACCCACAGTCATAAGGTATGGTAGAGAGGATAAACGGTACCCTCAAGGCCAAAATTAACAAAATTTGTGTCAGCATGAAACTTAACTGGATTGATGGATTACAGCTTGCTTTGATGAGTTATCGCATGCAAACTAACAGAATCATGCATGAAATGCTTACGGGTCGACCCATGCCTGTCCCTGCGTGGAGGGGGCCCTACAAAGGCCCCCCTCTGGAACAGCTTCAGATGGAAATCAAAGCATATATGAGACAACTAACTGCGATACATCAAGTTATCTATTACAGGAAAAGAGCCGAGAGCCTGAGTCGGAGCCAGAGGTCACAGGAGGGATCAGGACCGAGAGCAGTGTAACACCCACTACTACAGAACCAAACAGTCCTCCAATTTAACGCACCCAGGCTAAAGTTGGGAAATTGGGGGGCCATGTTCACTAGAGCAGGAATTATAATAACAGTAGTAGTTGTTATAGTGGGATTAATGTTCTGTTGTGTGATACCTCTGCTGAGATCTTTCCTGATACAGGCAACTGTTAAGCAGATGAATCCAGTTATGAGGTACCACATGAATGCTGAAGGAGTGGTCCTCCAGGCTGTCAACATGAGGCATGGACTGAGTGATGATGAAGGCTGGCCTGATCTGAATCCAGTACCAGACTGGATCCCACAAGAGCCACACCCAGATACCTCATCTGAGAACAGCACAGACAGTGAGAAAGAGGTGGTATAAGAAATAAAATGGACTGTATAAGGAGCAGAAGAGGACAGCAGGTTAGCCCGGCTAGCATCCGAGACGGCTAGTTGGTCCACCTACTACGAGGGAGCTCCTTAAGATATCCAGAAGACTGATTTCTTATTATATAATTACACTACACATGCTTACATACATATTGAATAAAAATGTGGCTGGAGTGGTGAGTCTTTTACTCCTCCCTCGTCAAGAGTGGGGGGAGAGTTTTGGCTCTAAAACTCCCTGGAATGGATGACGACGAGAAGCACCAGTTGATAAGAAAAAGGGGTTTATTAACCCGATAAGATTTGGGAAGGTTGCTTTTCCTCATTGTTCATTTTCAGATCTAAATTATTCTGTTGGAACTAAGTAAGTCCCAATGGGGGGATTATATAGGATAATTTCTGTTAGAATAGTGTGGGACTCTGTAATGAGCATATATAATATATATATATAGGGAATTGGTGCATAAGCAGGTTTATAGGAATGTGTGTCTGAAGGAGAGAGCGTGCAGCCAGGCACCGGATGAACTGACCTGTGGAATTAAAGGTCAAGGGAGTGTCTTGGTGGGCAGTTGGTAATAAATCTGAGAGAACAAATCATGTACTGATCTGTGTGACAGAAGGGAATTCCTTAAGTAAGCAGTTAATCGTAGGACTGAGACAATACCCAGTTAAGGATAACCAGATGTGCACATCAATATGCTATAGACGTTTTTACGATTGGTAAGTTAGAAAACCTGAAGTAATGCATATATTAAGGAGGTCTCAATGTATGCAGCAGGTGATTGGCCATCGGACATTTTAAGATAGGAGGGCCTATGCATGTTTTAACTGTATAAAACCTGTGGAATAAGGCTGAAAGGGTGTGACTTCATGAACTCACCCGGCTTTGTTAATCACTAATAAAGTCGTTCAAAAATGGCAAGCTCCTGTCTCTGAGAGAATTCTTCTAAGAGGAAAAAGACACGACATGAGTTTCTACACAGCAGAGTTTTTTTTTCCGGTAGTGTAGAACGTTACCTGCGGGAAATGTTTTGGTACCGGACAGCTAGGTTTAGTTTTGTTTTCTGTAGTGCAATGAATGTAGGCTATAATGCATGTTGATTCAGTTCCTAGTAGCCTAGCTTGTTTCTGCTTCCTGACGAGAAGCAGGAAGTAATGTTGGCGAACAAGCTTAATTGGACAACGCATATTTCCCAGGAATCTTAGCCAGAAAGAAAACAGTAGATACTACTAAGAAAGTACATACCAGAGATTCTTCTTCTTCTTCTTCTTCTTCTTCTTCTTCTTCTTCTTCTTCTTCTTCTTCTTCTTATTATTATAATAATTAAAAGTGTTTGCAGTAAGCTACATTATCAGCAGAGTAGCGTAGACTAGAGCCACATTCGGAGGCTATCTATTTATTTATAAGTGACTAACCATGAATCAGATATGTTTGGGGAATTGGCGGTTTATAAATCCGATCTATTAAAGGCTTGCAGCTTAAAAGAGGCTATCATCAATTCTTAATGTAGGCTATTATCGTAAATTCTTAATTTTCCTAGTAGTTAATTTTATGGTGACCTTGTGTTATGTGTGAAAAGGATAAAGTGAACAGAGCTGAAGTGAAGAAATTAATGATTAAAGAAATGTTGGCCGAGGCAAGGGGTTTCCACAGTCAGTCAGTCATGACCGCAAGAGCAGAGCGTAACACCCTCCCCAAACCAGACAAAAGCGAGCGTCCGGTTTGGGGAGGGTGTGATATAATACAAGTGAAACATTGAACAGTTAATATTGTAAACCTCTTTTGCCTTTGCAATAAAAATACATTAATGTGTCAATGTGAAAATAATAACAGTCTAAGAAATGAAAAGTACTTAACAGTTGCACATTGTTTTTGTGGAAAATACACATGTGCCCTGCTGGGCTCGAACCCACTATCCACTGTGCGGGAGCCGAGAATAGTAAAGCTTAACTCTCTTAACTTTTTCCATTCATTCTCTATGGTAGTTCTTATCACTACGGATGTAATATATTTTTGGCCACAAGCGAGATTTTGGTGGCGCTGTTTCCCCGTTTTGGAGGGAAAGTTAATATCATTCTATTCATATTAATAAATTATATTGTCCATTAACAATAATTACAATTTAAGTAAAATTTGGTTGTAATGATCACTTTGGACAACAGGACTGTGCCAAACCATATTACCATATGACTGTATCATCACAATATGATTCCTCTGAAATTTGGCAAAAAAACAATATAATAAACATATGCTTTATTTTTTTAGACCTGCCAGGGGTAGCACCGCTGCCTATATCCTCCTCTCCCCGGGCCTCCCGCACTGGACCCATTAAGACAGGAGGCCTTATTCAAGTCCTGGACCACAGCCGGTGGACAGAACCCATGAGAGCTGCCATCGACGGGCTTCTGATTAAGTACCATGGAGCTAAAGATCTTTTGAAGCAGGTGGATGCAGACTATGCTGCCATGGTACAGAGGGCGTGCACTGACCCCAATGGCCTCCTTCATCCTACCACACATCAACATATCTCCAGATATGTAAAGCATCTGGCGAAGTTAAAAAACACCAGCTCCTCCCTCAATACCAGCTCAGAGAAGGTTTTGGAGACACAGCAGCTGTGGCAGAGTTTGACCACAGGCAGCCAAACAGTCAGTGTGCCTGTCACAACCCTGCCTCCTGCAACTCTCAACCCTCCACCTGCAACCCTCAACCCTCCACCTGCGGCTCCCCCCCAGGAGGAGTCACTGAGCTGGGCCACAGTGGAGAAGATTGTGAAAGAGATCCTGGAAAAACAACAGCAGCAGCAGCAGAAGAAGAAGATGACCAGGAATTGTTTAGCCTGCGGTCAGCCAAAGTCAAGGTATCTTGGCGATGGCTCTTCAATTCATTTTTTTTATCAGTCAAAAACAGTTAATTACTTTTACTGCTCCACAAAGGTCTTTAAGACATACTCAGATGAAGGCCTCAAAAACCCCAGGATGTCTTTTGAGGACTTTGCTGCCACTCAATTTTTTGAGCGGGAGCTGGAGGCTGCCAAACAGAGGGGGGCAGAGTGGAAAAGGGTGGCAGAGGAGAGGAAGAGGAAGTCAGCAGTGCAGCTGCCAACAGGTCGCCTGTGCAGGTTCTGTCGCCAACCACTAAAGCAGGGCCCCAACAGCCCTCATATTCACACCTGCTTCCCCGGGGTGCCAGGGAAGTATATCTACTGCCCCTCCAGAGTGTTTTCCCTGTACAAGGCACAGGGCATGGTCAAGGAGATGACCTGGATGGAGTTCCAACAGTCTGACTTTTATGAGGCTGAAAGGGACAGATGGGCTGCAGAGAAGAGGAAGTGATGGCTAACCCACCACCCCAAACCCAACCATGTATTTTACCAACCATGTATTCCATACTGTTCCAGAATAATTTACAGCTAAATCTAGTCCCACCCCCCAATTCCCATAGAGATCCATTCAAATGCAGAGATGTTATAGTATCGCTTGTAAGAGTACCAGAAAATAAGATATCAAGAGTCTTTTGATGTTGTTGGGTCACAGACATCAGGAAGTCATGGCATGCAAAGGATATTTGACCAAATATTAAAAATTATTACTTTATTCTATATATAAATGCAGGGGGGCCAATAATTGTGGCCAATGTGGTTTTGTTAAAAATAATTATTTCTTGATGAGGGATTTTTTTTTCTCTTAATAAATTAATGTCAATTAAAGGTTGGATTCTTCTTGTTTTTTCAGTGTGAGATTAAGCTAATTCACCAAACGGTGAATTTTTTATAACCCTTTTTGTTCATCTTTACAGGGGGGGCCAATAATAGTGGCCTCAACTGTATGTTTATGGTTACACTATGTACTGTATATATACTGTATATTTCATTTACTGTTCATTTGTTTTATACATTATCTTTTCAGACATGTCAGTTTTTATTTTGTGTGTTTGAGTATTCAGAATTCAGATGTGTTTTTCAATAAAATATCTTGAAAGCATTACTGTGACTGTCTTTACTTGATACGGGTAGTAATAGTGATAGAAAATTAAACAATCAAGCATTTATATTCATATGCTCAGCTGTACGCTTACACATCTGTACAATAAACATCCATTGTTGTGCCTTAATATAGGCCTATCATAAGTAAAACTGTAGCATAATATTTGGAAATTAGTATCTTATTTGCATAATTATTTAAAGGGTGCCAGCCTGTTTCTTTATTCTTAGCTTTGATGTGAAGCACTTTGTGTTGTGTTTTATGCATGAATTGTGCTATAGAAATAAAGTTTATTGTTAAGTTCAATTCAATTTTTACCAGTAGCAGCATGTAAAAGTAGCCTTATTGTCTAACATTTAAATCATAAGGTCTTATCTTATTATCATCCTAAAATATTAATTGTTTCCACATGATTTGTCCAAAAATCTGTGATTAACTTTCATTTTAAATGTTTTAAAGGGTTAAATGTAATTGTTTTGTATTATGCACACTCGCTGTAGCAAAATATTCTGAACCAAATACAGGACGTTTTGTTTGGGTAATGCGGGATTCGAACCGATTCTTTTTGAAGGGCTTCTGGTGAAGAGATTGTCTTCTACACCTATCCGCGGCTGGCCCCCGCGTGAGAGACTGCAGTTTTAACCACTAAGCCGCAGTAGCTTCTTGGAAAGCATGAAGCCATTACCTACATTAACATTAAAAAACATTAGTATGAAGCGTTTTTATTGGACGATAAGCTTGATGAGCAGGTATACGGACCATACCCTCAAATAATAATTCTCCCCATTGGAAAACATTGCGACAGAGGCAGGCAGTTTGACAGGAAAATGGGAAGAAGAAGAAGAAGAAGAAGCGGAAGAGGAAGGAGAAAAACAGCAAAATAACCCAAGTTTGGGGCTTTATTGAGTGGATGTGTGAAGTTGTATCTGAATGCTGTGTGGTTACATGAGGTCAGAACATACAGAAGTTAATGTTTTTAAGGGCTGAGAGTCTATGGTCATTGTGGTTACTTCTGTAGGAAACCCTGAAAAGTGCCAAACTCTCTGTGCTGTATAGGTATGGGGCATGCCCCACCAAGCCGTAACTTGGCGGATGGCATACCTGCCATCCCAATAACCATAACATAAGTAGCCTAATGTATTTAAATAAAAAATTTTTAAAACGTACAAAAGCGCGCATGTTTTTATGCAACAACACCAACATATTTCAGCCCTAAGCGCGATAGGCAGTCGCTGTGGAAATGTCGATTGTACGGGACTTTGGCGAAATGTAACAAGATAAACTCTTCATGGTTAATCAGAAAACAGCTGTAGCTGAATATACTGGTAAAACATATTTATACGAGAGATTTTGGAGAAAAAATTAGGTGTCTTCTAAAGTGCATCAGGTACTTTATATAGTACAGTAAGCAAGGGAAAATGCGTTTACTACAACATTTTTTACAAATATTATTGTTTCTATATGTGAACATGATTTTCTTAGCGTGTATAAACGGTGCATTTTACAGTCTGTGGCTGTGGCGAGAGGAGGGTCGTAAGTGCTTTGGGCTATTAATAGCACCCTCCTAATTTATTGCACTGCAGTGTAACTGGAGAAGCTGAGGTTTTCGCAAGCGGCTGCCCTTTTAATCAATACTGCATCAAAATTTACAGGGTTTTCTTAAAGCTTTAGTTTATAATTTCAAACAAACATGAATACTGTAATTGAGACGGATATGTCTCAACCACTAGGGGTGAAGTTTATAGAGTTAACCAGAGTTAAAGTCCCCCCCCCACTTTCACACCTTATCCCCCCTGGTGGATAATGTACTTAGGGGGAGGCCGAAGGAAAGAGTTTTTTTTTTTTGTTAAGTTAGTTTGTTCAGTCAGTTTTGGGGTTGCGGTTAGGTTAGTTTGTGAGGAGATCAGTTGGGGCTGTGGAGTTTTTGGAGCCGTGAAAGTTCTGGGAGTGTCACGCTGGATTGGAGCCTACAGACAGAGACAAGTTTTTTTTTTTAGTCCTTGGAGTTCTGACAACTTTGTTCCTTTTGCACTGGAGGAGGGTAATATACTGGCAATTTCTGGCTTATTGATCTTTCTCTCTTTTCTGGTAATCTAAATTTAATGTTTAAGTGTCTTCTTTTTTTTGTAAATTATAAGTAGTGAGCCTACGTTCATCAATTAATGTATGATTACAACTCATTATTCCAATTGACTGTTTCCTGTAATAAAACTACTCAATCTTAAGACCTGATTTAGACTTGTTTTGACTTGTTGGTTGATCCACCAGGTTACTGTTCGACTAACCTATCAAAGAATTTGGCACTTTAATTGATGATTGTCATTTTTAATAATAATTATTAGATTAAATCCATTAAATATAATTAAATGCGATACCGCTTGTGCTCAGTATTCAAAGTGCTGGGCAATTTAAGGGCGTGGATACTGCTTCTGCTCAGTATTCAGAGTGCTGGGCAATTTAGAGGGTTGAGGGCATGGATTTAGACCACATACCTACAATCCTCTTACAAGTTTTTTAGCGGACTATGAGATGTGTATTAATATACGTATTAACTTTTTCTAGAAATACATTTTTGGGTGTGTAGTGGATACATCCCCCTGTGATATGTTGTGGTTATTTGAAATTGTCCATCACTTAAAAAAATAAAAAACTGGTTTCAACTCACAGTACAGCTATGAATGCCAAATTATTATTTTTTTTAAAACAGCCCTGCTGTTGGGCAATTACATCATTCACAATGCTTTATGTGATGAGTAGATCATTCCCTCTTAAAAAACATTAAGTACACAGTCTTATAGCTTTGCCTTTTTTCTGTTTGCCAAAGATTTTTTTTTGCTCTGAAACAATATTTCTAACATCATGATTAATCTCCTAGCTGGAAGGTTCAATTCAAGGCTTAAAACTTTATCTAGGGATATTAGAAATTAGAAATTAATTTCCAGAACCCGGGCTGCTGAAAAAGTGGGCAGTCACATTTCAGCACATTTCTGGCACATGCGTATTTCTCAAAAAAGTTGATTGAACACAATATATATATATTTTTTTCTTCAATTTAAGTTATCCTAAGTTTTCAATTTATGTGCAAGCTGAAGTTGATATAACTCATATTATAAAGATGTAGTGGTCTGTGAGATCACTCAACATGGTTAGACTAGTTAATCTGACAAAACCTCAGAATAATTTCTTACAGTGTATTTATGCCATAAAGCATATCCCATGTTCACTTGGTACTTATTGTGCTATTTTGCGGACAATTACATAAAAAGCGGTAACAAAATGATTTAACCGATCAAATGAAAGACTGAGAAAACATGTATTTAGGGAGTTAGAACTGGACTAGTATCATTTCTGCCTGGCTAGTGGAAATATTTGGCTACTGGTGTGTAACAATATATTTCTGTGAGCTGTTGCATTAAGTTTGTATGTTTCCATGGTGCCCTGCTAATTTCCCATGCCCATGTGCATGTTTCCATGGAGCCCTGTTAATTTCTCACATCCTGCATGTAGATTTTATGGAAGATTGCACAATATAATTGACCTTAATCACAGATTTGAATTGCTGCCATTTTCAAAAGGACAGTTTAATTTTGGAAACTTGATTTTTCCATTAAAGGTAATTGTACATTTAAAGGTAATCGCCCTGTTAAGGATATGGAAGACCATGTATCCAACATGAAATCTCACATGATTTCTCCACATGTACGCAGTAGGGTGGGGAATAAAATTAAGTGAATTAGGCAAGTGAAAACCTGGCATGTTAAAAAGGGATAGAATCTCGGCTCATCTGTGAGCTTCGAAAGTGATGTTAATGCAAGATAGAAAGGAGGAATACAATTTGAGTGATCAAACCGCCAACCTCCATTCCTCCTGGAGTCTTCTACCCATGAGGAGTGATTTGAAATTTAAATTTTGTAAAAACGTGTGGTAGGGTAATACATCATTATTGCTCTCTGTGGGTCTCTAGTGTAGAGCAGATATTTTGGAACTGTTCTGAGAGTTCGTTTAAGACAGACAACTCCCGCCCCCCCCCCCCCCCCACCCCCAATAAAGAACGACACCAAGAATTCTGTAAATACCCCAAAGACAATTTGAATGCACCTGCTCCGCCAATTCCATAGTAGTTATACGTTGGCTCACAGTCTACACGGACACACAGCATTAGTAGGCATCCATTCAATAGATGCATAATCATATTTTTCTGAGACTTCAATGTAAGCTCAGTATAAGAATGTTGATATTTTGGCTGATCACTGCGATGGTCTTGTGAGTTTATTTCCAGTTGTGAAAAAGGGCTTGATGTGTCTTTCCAGAGCTGAAATTCAAAGGGGTGCAGAGCCCTGGTTATGAGTTCACTCTGGGTGATATGTGTACCCGTTAGTATTCATAACGGTTCACATAGGCAAAATAATTGGTCCCAAAGAAATGGGCTTTGAATTCAGGCATTAATAAAAGATACTCTACCACATATACAGGCCTTAAAAAACAGAATTTCTGACAAATGTTAGACTTTATGTTACAATTATTAATCCCCAGCATACAGCCTCATATTTTCAAAATGGGACAGATTTGTTTCAGAATTGTTTCAGCATGTCCCGTGTTGTAACTCTTCATGACATAATTATAATAATGTCAACATGAACATATCTCTTAATAAACAGTCTGAGTTTGTATTATAAGCGGGAGTCGATGTTAACACTTTAGTCTGGGAGAGAGTGAGCTATTCTGAGACCCTGGAAATTCATAATCTGCGTAAGAAACAGGTGTGTGTGTGTGTGTGTGTCTGTGTGTGTGTGTGTGTGCACATGTGTGTGAGTTTGTGTGTAGGCATGTGTGTGTGTGTGTGTGTGTGTGTGTGTGTGTGTAAGCATGCATACATACACACAAACACACAAACACAGGTGTGTATGCATGCGTACATACGTGTGCACGTGTGTGTTTGTTTGTGCACATGCTTGTGTATTTGTGTGTGTGTGCGATTGCATGTGTGCAGTTGTGTGTGCATGTGTGTGTTCGTTTGTGTCCATTCATGTTTGTGTGTGCGCATGCGTGTTTTTGTTTGTGTGCGTGTGCTTGTGTTTGTTTGTCCATGTGTGCTCGTGTGTGCTTGTGTATGCGTGTGTGTGCATGTACGTATGCTTTTAATTGTGTGTATGTGCAGGTGTGTTTGTGTTTATTTGTGTACATAAAATGTGGTCACTTCCAAAATGAACTGGAATTTCTATTCAATTTGAGCTCTGCTGTGTCTTCACCCAACTTTAGCCTGACTAGTTAGACCTTTAATGTATACAGTGGGGATAGAAAGTATTCATACCCCTTCACTTTTTGAACACTTTATTGTGTTGTAGATTTAATTTGAAATGGATAAAGTTGCCATTTTCTCCCATAAATAACCACTCAATAACCCATAATGACAAAGTGAAAACATGTTTTAGACATTTTTGCTAATTTATTAGAGTTCTATTGGAAAATTAGTCAGGAGAAATAACCCTTAAAGTGATCCATCCACATCTACTCCATATCTGGCCGCAGAGTGATGGTTTGAGGCTTGTCTGATACCTTAGACCCTTGATGACTTACAGCCATTTAGCCAGTCATGTGTTCAATACTGTACCAGTGTCATTTACAGCTGAATCTAGTCTCACCCCCCAATTCCCATAGAGATCCATTCAAATGCAGAGAGGTTATAGTATCGCTTGTAACAGTACCTGAAAATAAGATATCAAGAGTCTTTTGATGTTTATGGGTCACAGACTTCAGGAAGTAACAACATGCAAAGGATATGCGACCAAATATTAAATATGACACTTTAAAAATATGTTAAAGCACTTTACTTATGTAAATGAGAGATTTCAGTTTTTGATTTTTAATAACTTTGCAAATATTTCTAAAAACATGTTTTTACTTTGTCGTTATGGGTTATTGAGTGTAGACTGATGGCCAAAAATGGAAATTTTATCCATTTAAAATTAAATCTACAACACAATAAAGTGTGCAAAAAGTGAAGGGGTATGAATACTTTCTATCCCCACTGTATTCTCAAGACATGATATATTCAAACCTTCAACCTATATACTCAAGCAATTACATATATACAAATTTGACTTTATATTCATGAAGGTTTGAATATAAAGTCAAAATTGGTATATACTGTATGTAATTGCTTTCCTATATAATCAGGAAATAACTTCTATATACTCAAGAATTGACTTCAAACCTATATTCTTAAGAAATTACTATAAAAAAACATTCAACCTATATACTCACAAAATGAGACATATATACAAACCTTTATTCTATGTACTATAATAATTCATATGTTCAAACGAACAATCTATATACACAAAACATTTGATATATTCAAACCTTCAACCTATATATTCAAGAAGCAACCCCAGCAAGCTGAACAGTTCTCACAGCGTATGTGCATTGGTAATATATTTTTATACCATTAGGGGGAGCTTGCAGTAAAGGGGAGGGTATGTGATAGGTAGCACCACTGTAACTGCACAGCTTGCACAGTTGGCTCCCCCGTTTCCGGTTCTGGAGCATTGTGATGCATTGACCCCTTATTGAATGTGACACTATCACTTGCACACATAAGTTCTTATTCACATAGCTAGCATATTCTTGCCATAACCTGCTGGCTAAATATCATTATAGCTCTGCACAATAAGTAGTTAGGGTGTAACGTATCGCTACCATCTCGCTAGCGTGCAATGTAAGTGTGCTTAGCTAGCTAGCTACCGTTTGCTATCTAAATCACAATTGCTAGACACATAGCTATCACTAACTACTGTAGGTAGTCACCTACCTAGATAGCACTAATGTTAGTTAGCAGCCAAATATTCTAACTGATGGCCAGGTATGTAAGTGTATGCACATCGCTTGCTAATATTACCTTTCAAGTGCTATTCACAACTGCTATCTGTCTAGCTAGCTAGATAGCTAGCCTTGTTAGCTACCTTTATAGCTCAAAGGCAACTAAGTTAACTAACGTAGCAGTAACTACATGGACACAAGTGCCAAACTCATTATAACCAATAAGGGATCGATATGTCACAATTCCTCTGGGAACGGAAATAGGGGGGAGCCGACCGTGCAAAGGGAGTGGCCTGTGCAGTTACACCGGCTCTACCCACCAGAGTGCTGCCACTCTCTCTTTCCCCAGCAGAGGGTGCCACCCCTCCCATCTATCAATGACTTCAAGGATGTGCAGCTATGTTGTCTACTAGCATTGAACTAAGAGGCTGATATTTTCAGTTTTTTAATTTATTTGTTAGGTTTGAGTGCTGGTTGTTAGGGGTTGTTAGAAATTATGCATTCCAAGGTATCAATGGATGTAATTGTAATTGTAATTGTATTCACTTATTACCCCCCAGGTATAAAATCAAGTAATGCATTTGTGCAAAATTGTGAAATGTGGATCCAGGCATTTCTCTTTTAAGATGTAGATGTAGCTTTGTGTGCTCAACTTGCAGTTGTTCAGCGATTCATTATAAACAAAATGAGTAAGAACTTACAACAGCTCTGTTCCAAAGTGCATACTCCCATTCCACCCACTCACACATGCCAAGTTTTGAGCCTGGTTTACCGCTTATTAAATCAACTATCACAGCCAAAATCGATCAAAGCATCTTTTTTCTTACCATTCCCACATTTTGTTAGATTTTTGGCAGTGTTGGTTAATTAAATTAGTGGTAAACTAGCCATAAAAATCAAAGTGAGCGAGTTTGCAGCACGACTATATGCATTTTAGAACACGGCTAATGTTTTCAGTGAAAAGGAAGTGAAAGAATTTATTGCTGTGATTTGTAGCAGTTGTAGAAAAAGTGCAGTGTGGGGAGGGGGAGGCTGTGCTTGTGCAGCTGTAAATTCAGTCAGGACTGAGATGGCTTCTTTTTCTTATTTTTAATTTCCCCAGCGTTTCAGAACACTCTCTCCCTTGGGGTGGTGGTAGCAGGAATGCTCAAATACCTCTCAGCCCGCTGCAACAGGTGGGAGTAAGATGCTGAAAGTGTAACCCAGTATTGGAGTGGGGCACCTGCCCTGGAAAGGCTGGCGTCTGGGAGGTATCGCTTCACCTCTACCACAGCCCCAGCAGTGGGACTACTTAAAAAAATATACTTAAACTAAAACAATCACCTCACCACACCTCTTATAATGTGCATAGCTTCTTTTTAGTACTTTAGTTGGCAGCTATGAAAGCCTTCAGTCCCTATCTTGCTGGCAGGGTGTATGCAAGGCCTTGGTCCTTGAACATAGAAAATGGCTGACATCCCAGCTGAAAAAACTGAAAAAACTTAACATGTGCATATACATTACCTATGTGTGGTTACTTGAACTTTTATTTTCCTATGTATGTACAGTATGTGTGTGTGTGAAGAGAGAGAGAGATTGTGTGTGCATTGTTATGCTCTGTGAAGTGACCTTGGGTATGACAAAGGTGCTATACAAATAAGTTATCTATTAATTTATTTAACTGCTGTTATGGATCTTAACAAAGTATTGAAAATATGCTGACATTCTAAAGTGTCTGTGTACTTCATAATAGGCTTTTTCTACATTATTGCAACACACCTTGCACACAGTGTTGAACTCCCACGGCAGAACTGGTAGCCAACGCTTCAACGTTGTCAACTGACCTCTGGAGTGTCAACAGTCATTGAATTATAAAACGCCAGCTGTTGAAAGCAAAGTGTGCATCCGACCTTGTTTGGCTGAAAAAGGTTGAAATAGTCTAATTCAATAGAACACTTTCTATGCAAGTTCTCAGCCATTTAAAAATTTTTAAGTGTTATTTTGAAATGCTACTTGCTGGTGGAAGATTGTGTTTATCACTAACGAAACTAAGCAACATAATGCAAGCAGTGGAACAAAACAACTTTCAGTTGTTCTCCCCACTTAGCTCGATAATTGGTTCTAACATAAGGCCATACAATTTCAATAGCCTACTTTTAATTGCTGTGAAAACATCCAGCTAATCTGAATATTTACAATTACTACAATTTCAAACATAACAGCCCTTCATAAAGGCTAGTCATTATATTAACTATGCAGTGACACTAGTGTTCTAGGTTTTATCTTATTCGCAGTGAATAAGATCCATATCGATCTGATGCATCCTCTGAGGCAAATGTGCTTTCAACTTGGTTTCCAGAAACTTGAAGCTCGCTCACAACATCAAGTGTTCCAGTAGTCTGACACGAACCACATCATTTTTCCAGCAGTTGAGACAATCACTACTGCCACTTATGAGGTGAGCGTTTGGTACATTGCTTCATCTGCTCCTGCCTGAAAAGATTGAAGCAGTGTGATACAGCCATTTCAAATCTACCATCACTATTAGTTAATTATGGGGACATCTTTAGCACTGGTTAATTGTACAGCCCCTTTTTAAAAAGAAGCCATATGTGTCACGAACCTAACACGGGCTGGACCCAAATGCAACGACCAGGAGACAGAGGGACAGAAAAGGTAATTTATTTACTAGGCTTGGGGTAGTCCCAAGCCGTACACAGATTAAACACAACAATAAAAAGAGGTCAGGGAATACTCCGGCACTTGGATCTGCTCCAAGCCGGAGCTGGACTTGAATAGTCACCGGATGTTCCAAGCCGGAACTGGACAGGACAGGGAACTGGAACGAATAACTGGAACTGGATCACCGGGGCATGGAGTTGTTCCAAACTGGAACTGGACTTGATACAGGAGACCGGAGTTCCAAACCGGAACTGGATTGGAAGTCCGACAGGAACCTGGAGTTGTTCCAAACCGAAACTGGACTGGATCTGGACTGGGTAGTCCAACAGTAACTGGATCACGGGAACATGGAGTAGTTCCAAACCGGAACTGGACTGCAACAGGAGACTGGAGCGGTTCAACTGGAACACTGTAATGTTCCAGACCGGAACTGGACAGGAAACAGAGGAAGGGATTATGGCTGGATACGGCAAGGCAGAGCAGTGTAGCGGAGCTCAGGTTGGCTCGGTTGGGGCAGCAGGGCCACAGTGGAGGCTGGAACCGTAACCGTAGCAATGGCGGTAGCCACGGCCGGACAGAAACCACTGTAGGGTGGAAAGGCAGAACACCCAACTGCGGGCGCAACGTCAGATGGAGGCAGAGGTACCGCAACACACACAGGGAGTGGTTCACAGCTACAGACTGGCAAACACAGTGGAAGCTGGTAATTAAGACAGGCAGAGTTCAGGCAGGAAAACCGCAAACAGACAGGGCTAGTGAAATAACAACAGCAGGTTTAGAGCAGTAAAGCACAAAGTCAAACCAACTGAAGTCTTTTAGGGCACAGGACAGGGATTCAAAGGACCAGGATACAAACGGCGAACGTTAACGAACTGGTGCTGAATAGCAGCCAGCCGGAGGGTTAAATAGGGAAGTGAAATTGAAAACAATAAAGAAAGCGTGCGGAATGTAACCGAGGGTGATTGAATAATTGACAGGTGCGGAATGCATGCAGCAACGGGGAAAGGAGATAGGTTGAAACCGGAGTGGGGAAAAAGAGTGAAACAAACAGAAGGAACACGCCCAGTCTGTAGCAACGGGGAAAACACGGACAAAGGGAATCCAACATGACACGGAAGGAAATGGTAAAACATGGAAAACGGACAGGATGGGAACGGAACGTTACAATATGGTCAGTTTGTAGTGTGGTGTCACCATCAGCAGGAGGGGCCTATGAGGCTATACAGGATCTGCTGTTAAGTTTTCTTTTTTTTGTTTTGTTATAAACTTGTTTTGCATAAGCATTAATGTAACTACAATGACTGATGTATTTATTGTCATAAAATAAGCCAATTAGAATCAAGTATCAATCCAACACATGGTACACATACCTAACGACTAGTCTAGGCACATCAAAGTACCTTTGTACATCCTGAATCAGATTGTTTTACTTTTTGTTTTCCTAAATTATTTGTACCAAGCATTGGAGTTGAAAATTTATTTGAATATGTATGAATATATATGAATATGCATGAGGTGCATCTTCAGTTGCGCCCTAGTCTGAGGCTCAGTTCTCCACAGGATCTTTCAGGTAATTGATGCCTCTCAGCTTGTTAGCCAGTTATGTTGGGATAACGAGTGTCAGAGTGGCCTTCATATCATAAGTAAAACTAAAATAGCTGAAAACGTCTTTTCCCAGAATGTAGCTTCACCCAACTTAACGCACAGAGGAGTTTATTTAGTAAAAATGCATTTGCAGAAGAGCTCAGTCACCTCAGATTCCACTACTGAACATTATGTTACTTACCAAATATCATATGTTGACCATTACTAATGTTTTTAAATGGAGATATACATTACAGCTCTATATTACAATTACACCAGTGAAATAAAGGAGATGGTGTTTCCCTACTTGTGGAAACAAGACTTAGTAGGCAGCTAAATGTTGACAGTCAAGCAGTGGCCACTGGGACTTAATTCAGTCTTTGTCATTTAATGTGGGGGCAAGGTTTGTACTATGAAAGGCATTAAGCCCTATAAGAGTGTATAGTCCTCATATTAACCAGGATTCCTGGCCATAATAATTTGGGGTAGTATGCACAATACAATGATACCTCTGGTTAACACAACATTTTTTTCATGCGTGCCTTTTTTGATGGATGCCTTCAATATTAAGTCATAAGGGGGTTACAATGTGTGCATGCATACATTTAAAAAGGCATAATTAGTGCTAGTCATGTTTTTATGGTTTGTGGCGGATATTATGTTGGCAAGGACACAAGGACAAATGGGTTTGTTGACAGCACATTCAATAAAGCATGACTGCTTTCAAATGGCCCGGCAGAGTCAATGAAATAGGCTGGCAATGCACCAGTTTGTTTTTCCCACTGGAAAGCCTTGATCTGTCCCATTGCACAAATCCCTCTAATGCCAGGGCTGAATGGGAATAAGCGACAGTGGGGTGCATATGGGCAGGATAAAAACAGGAATTATCCCAGAGGTACAGAGGGGTTTAATTTCATTCTCATTTACTTTCAAAATTCAAGGCCATTTCTCAAAGAAATGGAAATAGGAAAATGTCCACTGAAAATTAAAAAAATAATTATGTATAGGTATCTGATGCAGAGGGATGCAATATGATGTAATTTGTACTTCTGTCTCATAGTATGAAGAATGTATGAAAAGATGTTTGAAAATGCTTTTGCACTTGAGTATGGCTTTTACGTTGAATCGTTCAGTAGATATCCAGTTGTGCTAATGTGTGATGCAGTCTTATGAGACACTGCAAGGTATGGGCGTGCCTGAAGCTGAATACCCTATTCGGAACTGCACGAATAATGAGCCCTAAACAGATAATGACACTGAAAAGATTACCCCAAAACAAGCAGTCTTATGATACACTGAAAAGATTACTCCAGGAACAGCAGTCTTATGAGACGCTGCAAAGACTACTCCAAAACAGAAGCAGTCTTATGAGACACTGCAAAGATCACCCCAGCAACAGAGACATTCTGCATGCCAAGCTACAAAGATTACTCCAGTTAAAGAAGCAGTCTTCTGAGACACTACAAAATCTACCCCAGGAACAGAGGCATTTTGCATGTACACCACCGGCAAATCCATAAAAAAACTTCAATTCAATAATATTTTGAAAAAAAAAAATATATAACTCTTGGTCACATGGTAGCGCTTAAAGAGAGAGACGGGAACTCCAAGACATGAACGTTTTTCAGAGCTTAGAAAGAACCTGCAGCAGGTTATTAATGCTCAGGACAAACTCACAATTTTTACAGAAGACAGAATCCCTTTGGGCTCTGCAATGACGGCAAATGAGCAAGGAGGCTCCATTAGACTAAGCACCAAATCTGTTCATGGCAGATTTCATTAAATCGCATCAAAGAAATAATGCCACACATAAATATGTACTGACTTGACTTTCACGTGTCTGCACTAATGTTCACTTTCATATTATTTATTGCCAAATGCATTTTTGCATTCATTTTATAATAGACAACACATCTATATTATTGTAATTAATTTATGGAGATGGTCAAACAAATTTATATTTTTTGCTTGTAGACTTAACCTGATGACCCAGCGAGTTAGTGTAGAAATGCATTGGTCAGTACTGCGATTAATAAAGGAAGGCCTTCTCACCCTGCCATGCCTTCTAGCTGATCACAGTTTTCCATGAGCAAAGTAAAGTTATGCAGCATCGATGCATGATTCGATGCATATGCAGCATCGATGCATTATGCAGCTCTTAGGACGATTCCAAGGGCCCTGACTGACAGGGACCCTCAAAAATATTAGAACATAGGATTATAACTTTTTATTGGTTAGTTATTGAAATTTTGATATTGACATTACTGCAATATTTTGTGTAGTCTTAAACCTGTGGCAGGCGGCACTTGCGAGTCGGTCAATTTTGAGTTAATACCGCAGTTCTGTGGTTAATACAGTGTGTCATCATGTCTCTTCCTAAAGTAAAATCAGGATTCCACACAAGGAGGGAAAAGAGAGGGCGACAGTACGTCACCCAATTTTCCACAAAGAAAATCTGTGAGTGGTGTAAATTAACATGTTATCTAATTCCATAGTGAAATTGGCATGCCAGCCTACTTCATATCTGCATGTAGAACATTCTGAGTGTTTCCATTGTGCTCTTTTAGCCGAAATTTATTAAACACAGGCTAACGTTTAGCAAGCTATTCATATTAAATCAGTTGTCCCTGGTGCTAGGCCCAACAGATTCAACTTCAGGTGCTTGCTGCAACATTTTTTTTATTATTTTTTTTACCGTAAATTAGCTGGCTAACTTCAACACCCGAAACACATTCCGAATCTGTAATGTTAGGTTACATACACAGACTGTGTCGCTGTAAACCGAATAGACTAATGTGTTTAACGTTGCACATTTTTGTGGATTTTTCAGCTGGTTTTTCTTTTCGGAATAAGGTGTTTACATAGGCTGCTGCTGCATCGTAACGTTAACCGGAATACTTGAGATGTCCGAATAAGATCAATAATGATGTGCATGCAATGCTTCCCATACCATTAAGGCTATTTTATATTTTATATAATTATAGCCAAGTCTAGAGGTGTTCATAATCAGAGAATCATGGTGATTTTCTTTACAAAAGAAAGAAAAATATTACATGCACAATGTGCAACAAAAAGACCATGTGAGAGGCCAGTGGTCTAACCCTGACCCCAGAATAAAAAATGTTTTTGCTGATTAATAATTTTCTATCTTTTTTCAGTTTAAAAAGCAGAAGTAGAGTGAAAGCAGTTGTTTAACTAACGGGATAATTTTATTCACGTTAGACCTTGAGCTGGAGATTGAGCTGGGTAGGCTTTCATGGTCATTGGTATCAAATGAGAGTATACACATACACATAGGCCTACTGTAGTTTATTGTCAGGTACTAGCCTACATAATACAGTAGCAATGGCCAGATTCCTGGTGTGGTGGTATGCCACTATTGCTTACTGGTATGGGAGACACTGTTGTGTTGTCTTTGAAAAGTCACAGAAATGCATGAAATGAGCTCTTGTAAAGTTATAAATTGCTGACGGCACCCCTGGTCTTAAGTCACATTTTGTCTAAGTTAATCAGTGTTTACATATGTACTTTCAATGATCAGGCCCAAGGGTGGCAGAGTGGTGCAGTGGATAGCACTGTTGCCTCACAGCAAGAAGCTCCGGGGTCTTTCTGTGTGGAGTTTGCATGTTCTCCCCGTGTCTGCTTGGGTTTCCTCCGGGTACTCTGGTTTCCTCCCACCATCCAAAGGCATGCCCATTCTCAAGACTTAGGTCTGATTTCAATCCACATTCATCCTTCAGCTCACAATTAAATACCAGTGTTGGTTAAACAAAAAAGAACACAATTTCCTTTTGATGAACAGTTTGTCATTTCAAAATATCTGAAGCCATGTCTGTTCCGTAATGGATATTTACTTAGTTCACTGCTGAATGTGTTATGAGAACTGATTAGAACCACTCACAGACACCAAAAGTAATGGGAATAGGCTTTATTTGAGGTTGACAGAAAAAGGTAAAAGTCCAGCAAAACAGAGCAATGCAGGCAGGGCAGATATGTGGTCAGTTCCAGGCAGGGGTCAGTGTCCAGTAAACAGGGCAATGTAGAATGAGCAAAAGCGAAGTCCAGAAACAGGCAGGGGTGAGAACCGGGGAATCCATCAGAGCAGGGAATCAGGAGGGCAAAGGGCAGGAGCAGGGCTGGACAGGAACAGGCAGGACAGGCAGGAGAACAGGAACTTGACGGGTGACACAGCACTGGATACAGGAGCAGGGAGCAGGCAGGAATCAAACACTGGAAAGACTGAGGATTCACCATGAATATCTGGGCACAATCTAACATGATTAATTCTTTTTTCAAAATACTAAACACCCCCATGATTGTGAAAACTGTGTCTCTAAAGGCTTTATACTGGCATCAGAGAGAATGAGATGTTGGCGAGAAGAGGACTGCAGTAGATTTCGCTGTGAAAAAGTAGGAAAAGCATATTCCAAACAGGTGATGCTATCATGACTGGTTATAAAAGTATATCAAAATAATCTTATTTTCAGATACTCTTAGAAGCAATACTATATAACCTCTCTGCATTTGAATGGATCTCTATGGGAATTGGGGAGTGGGACTAGATTAAGCTGTAAATTTTACGGGAATAGTATTGAACCCATGGTTGGCTAAGTGGCTGTAAGTCATCAAGGGTCTGAGGTATCAAATGACCCTCAAACTATCACTCTGCTGCCAGATATGCAGTAGATATGGATGGGTCACTTGAAGGGTTGTTTCTCCTGACTTATTTTTCCATAGAGTTCAATAGAAACCATGTACATGCACTGCATGTCTGATAAAAAGCTGAACCACTTAATTATCATTCAACACATCAGCATACCAAATACCTGCAGTTATTAATTTATTGTATGGAATACTGTAGCCCAATAAATTAATTATTAATTCTTCAAGCAGTTGATGACTGACCAACATTTTGACTTACCAATGTTTGTTTCCCTCCTCTTCATTATTACATAGAAATGATTGTGTACATACCATATGGTCAAAATCTTAAAGGCAGCACATGGAAAGACTACATTATTTTACAGCTTTATTGCTAAAAAGTTGCATGAATCAATTATATTCCATTACACTTAAACTGGCTGAGTGGGTTTGATTAAATCTAGGGGGTTGTGTTGCTACCACTCTGGGTTTCTGGGGTGTCCTTAGCAAATAGGTTGTTGTATATGTCATATCATGTGTTCCTTTCCATCATTGACGTTTAATTAACAAGCCCTCTTCACTTCACAAAGCTCACCCCCCTCCCCTTCCCTTCCCAGCTCAACCTTGAGCTCTGTCAGGTCATCTCGGTGATTCTGTCGGTTATTGATGACCTGAAACAGCCGGGCTCGTCAATAACACCCCAATGACAGAAGGCTGTCTGGATCACCTTTCAGCAGAGCCCAAATGCCCGCTTCTCCTACGCATTACTGAGGATCAGTCAAAGGATCTCTCTCTCTCTCTCTCTCTCTCTCCCTTTCTCCTCTCCTGGACACAACACATTTCTCTGCCAAAACCTTAGGCTGCATCGTGTATCGCACAGCATTTTGTTTAAACATTTTTTCAGGTTATTGAGTGGGTGCAATGTCTACAGTGTTTACAATGTGTCAATGATTTTTAAATAACAACTGAAAAAATCAACCTGAAAAAGAAATTGGTCTTCTTCCTGAGAGTAAAGGCCAATGCTTTAATTGAGGTGTACCACTTCAGCATTCAGTTAACCACCAAAACAGACACTGATTCACCATTACATAATGAAAAGAGTAAGCAGACATCAGCTCCAGTATCAGCTTCAGTAAAGCCAATCTGAAACCCCAGAAATAAGGTGCCAGTTTTCATCAACAGGCCAGTAAAACAGACCCTGTGCTCACTGAACATTAAGGGCTCAATCTTGACGATCTTAGTGTGACCTGGCATAACACCACCTGACTACGCCACCTTGGGAATTACGCCCAAAGAAATAGTTTGTACGACTCAAGGGATTATGATCAATCCCCACATAGGCACGTTCAACTAAATGAACAAGCAGAGACGTGGATTCAATAATAAAAACATCAAGTTTATTTGTACAATCGTAAAAACACAATAGAAAAACCCACGCAAAAACCCACAGGATTCCCAAAAATGCACAATTAGCCGGTGGTAGGTCTTCCCTGCCACTAGGGTTGCTACTGGGTGCGTGCGGGTACGGGTCCGTGGATGACTTACCGGAAGTGGAACCGAAAGGTCACTCACTCGTGAAGGTGCCAGCAGACATACACACATACGCACTGTAAAATGGTGAGATACGGACACGTTGAATATAGCACAAAGGATTCTACTTCTACACACACACAATATCGCATGCAGTGAAAAGAACGGGACCACTTCCTATGGCGTCGCAACGACCACCAGCACAGATCCCAGACCACGCACTGCAACGTAAACAGTAAGCAGCCCCAAAGCCCCAACTTGATAGACAGTTGGTTTGTCAGTAGTAGGGATGTTTAAACTACGAATACATATGGAACCCCCCGGGAAAAGGCAGATAAAATACAGTTTAAAATACAGTTTAAAACACAGTTTAAAACCCAAACTGCGGCCAGCGGCCGGAGCTCCACGTAGCTAGTTACCGGCAACTTGATACAACCTGAGCCCCGCTATCCGCGTTCCTTCGCTCTTAAGGAGACTGAGAGATAAACGCAATTTTTCTAATGTCGGCAAAACAGCAGCTAGCAACGTCCTATAATGGAAGAAAATATTTATTAGTACACATGCAGTGTAGCGTTCTTGTAACCACAATGTTTTAGCGCATTTTAGCCATGACATTACATTACCTCAGAAGCCAAATGCTTTCCTACTCATACCATTAACAACATGTATAAAAGATTAAAAGAAATACCTCTATAGGCTATGCACAGGCAGTCTCCAGCTCCACCACTCCGTCTATGGTGACCTACAATAAAATAATTTCCATCAGGACTACCTGGAACATGACGTGGGCTGCAAGTAACAGAGCAAACGGCAACGTACCTTGAAGTCAGACAGGAACTTGCATACAGGAACAGGGAAGAACAAGAACCCCAAATAGGTAAGGCATTTCCTTGTACCTAGTTACTGCAGCCTATTTATAGGCATTCAGAAATGATTGATGTGTGTGTCAGCAAAGCACATACCTGAATGTATGTTAACCTAGCCTATTCGCTAGTTAGGGTGACCTGTACATCGTAACCTGTTACATTAGCGCTTCGTCTAAGCGCATGGCGTTAAGTGCATTTAGGGCATGTCCAAGTCCAGTTTTGCAATTTTAACCGCATGTTTTTTGGGCGCTAAGCACGCCGCAACGTGCAAATGGGCTGAACCTAGTCTTTTCATTAATTATAGGTGTATCTTGGGCGTGACACGCAATAAACCAATCAAAATGCCATATCCCATTCCCTTTAACCTCTTCCTACCGAGGGCAAAATAGGCCAAATTTTGCCTGTTTTCACTAGTGACAAACAAAGGTGGTTATCTCAAAAACTATAAATGGTACAAATATGGTTCATGGCTTTTATTAAAGCAGACACCTGCAGTATTACGACTAAGCAGTGAGAACTCATAGAAATCCAGTTTTTGATACTTAACTACAACAATTTATGTACAGAAAATATAAAAAAACTAAAAAACGGGTACCTACATTCAAGTTTAAGAATTTTTACCTGGGGAGCTACAAATGCAATCAAGGAAATGACTCCTCTATCTGATTCATCAATATGCTGCCTACCTCTGGTAACAATCTGGTGTCAATATCTCAAACCATTCAAATTTTACAGGGTTTTTTTCAGGTGAACCTTTTTCGTTATCCAAATGGTGCCAAATGTGCCAAAAATGGCAATGTTCCAGAAAGGTCTCAATATGATTAATTTTTTAGGTTTTTACAATAAAATGAGATAATTTGTCAATATTGGCAATAAAAGTTCATTTTTAGACGTGTTCTTGGTGTTCTGCATATTACACAACTAACTACCCAAGGTTACAAAAAGCTGTCAAAACCCATGTAGCAGCACAGTGAATCTTGTGTATTTCACCAGAGCCCCATTAGCCAGAAATGAGTCCAGGAATGTGCAAACAGGTTTTCAAATGAATAATGGGAATAGTATGAAACTTCCCTACACATTAATGCTTGCCAGTCATGTCCTTTATTCTGTTGCCACCTCCTATGACAGGGACGTTGGGGTTGGGTTTTAGGAGGCAAAACTTTATACATGACAAACATATATCAACTATATACAAGTGCACTAAGGTGTACTACTAAAAGTGCAGTGGATAAAAAATCAAAAGTCCACCAGTTTCCTAGATAAAAAATAAAAACACCCCTGCTGTAACAAATAAAAAGATCCTTGCCTCTAATTGCTGAAGTTACCGTATTTACACAAAGAAAGTACAAAATGGCAGGGTCCAAAAAGCTAAAAAAAATGAACTAAAAACAAAAAAAGGTAAAGGATCAAAACATCGGGGTGGAGGTTGAGGAGAGATTATTTAACCATTCATACAGAAGCCATTTAGACTACACATTCCCTCAGGAGAGCAATCTGCATCATTACAAATCCCACTAACCCTGTCCATGGAATTGTCCACCATGTTGATATACCCATTAGTCCCCCTTATACAACAACAATCAACAATAATAATAATCAACAAGTACTCCCTCATGTTATCATGTTCTCTCCCTCATACCATGCATAAATGACCATTTTGTTTACCTGCACAGCCTTCTGTACTGCATACAGAACAATTTACTCAGGTGGAACAATGACTTTACTAAACACTTCCAGAAGCCATTTCACACTCAAAAAAATCGTTTTAGTAGCTCATCTCAGACACAAATAGATAGCTAGCTGCTTGTTACCTGTAATTTTGCTTGCATTACATTACATTTATTTAGCAGACGCTTTTATCCAAAGCGACGTACAGTAAGTGCGCACAGAGACATCAAGATCACTACAGAACAGACAAGGCAAATCACATCCTTCGCATAATGTAGCAGCTATCCCTAGCAATGAACGTCGACTGTAGTTCACAGTAAGCTGTGGGCAAATCAGCAACACCACACTTCCATTCCTAATACTCGTATAAACTATAATAAACAGACAGGAAAACACAGGGATGCTTGCTAGCTTGCCACTGTAAAGGCAATACTATCTATATTAATTTAGCTGAGAGGGACCGATTTTATGCATAAGTATATAAGGTTAGTTAGCTTCACAGAAGAAACACAGGGATTCACGCATTGCAGCTAAATTTCCTTCGATGCTTACACCAAACATCTGTGTTGTTGGCAACGCCACGTAACACGTGCGAGTTTGTCAACACAGACAATACACCCTAAGTTTACTTCATAAATTATGTATCATACCGTTGGAATGTGCAATTTGTAATATTAATTGTATGAAAAACAATAAAATACAGTTGACAATGTAATTACGAACCCGCATGGCATTGCGTGAATTCACACTGGTATATCGAAAAATCGGTAATACCACCAGCCCTAACGACGTTACCTGCCATGGCGAAATTCAATGCGTTTATAGCATAACACTGTTAGTATGATAAAACAACTTACATGTCAGCAACATCATCTCGGTCATCAGTGGATTCAGCGTCACTGAGACAGGATGAGTCTCCCTCGGCAAAAACATCTTCTGGCTTATCCAGTTCGTCTAGCACTTGGTGCACGGATAAACGCCTCAAAAATCTCGACATAACTACACAAAAACTGTATCAAAAATACTCTAAAGTAAAAAATCTAACTGCGGGCCTTACCTAATTAATTGTGCTTTGCTAAACGGAATGTAGCGAGCTACGCTACAAGGTAAAAACACTGCGCCATTTTGGTTCGATAATTACGCGTGGCTCGCCACTTCCTCATACGCACGGCTCGATTTCCTTTTTTACGACGGCTATTGTATTCAATAGCCGGCTTGTTTCAAAGATAAGAGTCTTGGCTATTTCCTGGAATATTTGACAGACAGTTTTAAAACCCAATGGAAAGCTAATAATACTCAGAGTGGAGGCGGGTGGAAGACGGTTTTTCCCACTTCAGATAGGCCTATTGTGCTATCAGTCAAAGAAATACACCCAATTGACGACGGTTTTGCATAAATCTCTGCAAGCATGTTCAAAACTACTCTGGCTAACATATACTAAGCCATGGGATTGGTACTCCAGAAACTGGCTGAGTTTCACAACGCCAAAGTGAACACAGCCGAACGAGTCGTAATCAAGTGCAAAAAAGCACAAGTCGGTTTAAAATTGGAAAAAAATAATGTACAGCCGTATGAAAGTTTTAAAGTATTTTTTCTTGAAGCCTAAAGGTATAATGATTTTTCAAACCAAAGTTTTGTGAAATACAATTAAGCAGAACAGTTTACCAGCACATTGTTTATGGTGTGACATCAAGCTGCAATACATGTTTGAGAATTAGGTCCGAGTTTCCAACGTTATTTACGAAGTTTTATCCCGACGTTTTGGGCTTAAAAACCACTTTCCCAGAAGGAATGGATATATCTTAAGGATATTTAATCAAAATATTGAGGTGAGCAGTTTATTATATATTATTAAATTAATGAAATGTATAATGTAATAATTTCCGTCACGCCGGCGTGACCGCTAGGGGGCGTTTGGCATTAAGAGGTTAAAGGCCTGCTTTTCCACCTTGGCGGATTGCTTATATGATGGCGAAACAGACATGCTCGTGCATGTTTAGTGCGATCGAGGAATAGGCTATCAGATCAAAAACGTCGACGACGTAAAAAAAAGCCAAGTTACTCACGCATAGCCTACATAGTCTATAAGTCCTTAATTCCAAAAACTAGGCCTGACTTTAAAAGTATTGATATCAAAATGTGGCCAAGTTACAACTAACAATATTGCCTATCGTAGCTCACACTAAATAAACTAGCTCTATTCCAAAGCAATGCTATCCAAACTTTCCTAAATTATTTAATGCACACATTCAGCGACACACAGGAGCTCTTTCAATCTGGGCACCGGTTCATTCACAACATCATGTCCCACCAGCGTGGAGGACCCGCCCCTATCGCTGCTGTGCCAATCACGAGGCCGTATGTGACACGCGGGCTCTGTCAGGTTCCCCGTGATTGGCCGAGAGCCCATTCTTATTATGCTAGCAGCTAGTGTTTATGTTTGGATCGAAAAAATGGAAAAATGGATCGTTTTGTAACACGACAAAAAAAAAACACAGGCACAAAAGAGATAGGCCTACCCTCCACCTCAGAAACCGCAGGTGAAAATTAAAGTGACGATGTACCTGCTGTAGGCCCCGCAGCTGTAAAGGGTAAGCGTAAAAGAGAGAAGACCCGAAAATATACAGACAATTATCTGAAGTTTGGGTTTACCTTCAAGGAGACAGATGGCATTGAATTTCCAATGTGTGTCATTTGTTCTACTGTGCTGTCAAACGAGTCTATGAAGCCATCAAAGCTGCAGCGTCACTTGGAGACAACCCACAGCCACTTAAAAGACAAACCCGTTGAATACTTCCAAACTTGTCTCAAATCCCTCCAAGGCCAACAGACATTGATGAA
This sequence comes from Synaphobranchus kaupii, assembly GCA_029718625.1. Classification (NCBI taxonomy): domain Eukaryota; kingdom Metazoa; phylum Chordata; class Actinopteri; order Anguilliformes; family Synaphobranchidae; genus Synaphobranchus; species Synaphobranchus kaupii. The sequence continues at coordinate 47,180,623 of CM056378.1, forward strand.
AAAATCAGCCAAAGTTGGTGAGCTAGCTTTGAAATGCTCTTATCAAGTTGCTCTTCGGATTGCCCAAAAGAAACAACCATACACACTTGGAGAGGATTTAATATTGCCTTCAGCAACTGACATGTGTAAAACAATGTATGGGAATGATATTGACATTAATAAACTGAAAACTGTTCCATTGTCGGACACAACCATTGCTCGCCGTATTGACGAGATGGCATCAGATGTGAGGGTGCAACTGATAGAGAAGCTGAGATTGGCAGATGCATTTGCATTACAGCTGGATGAATCAACGGATGTGTCAAAGGACGCGCAGCTTCTGGCGTTTGTGCGCTTTGTGGATCAAAATGAAATGCAGGAGGAATTTTTGTTTTGTAAACGCCGTTTTTTTCGTTTCCACATTTATGTTTTAAAAATGTCAATTTGAATAGCTTTTATGCATGATTACATGCAATTGACAGACATTGTTGATCTTGGCAGGTATCAGTTTATTATGTTACGTTATGTTTATGAATGGCAGTGGCATGGCCACCCTACTCACTGTACCTTGCACATGTTTAAAATAAAAACATGAATATATGAACCTGTGTATTATTTGAATATCTTAGTATTGGATGCACAATAACAAGGTACATTTATACATGGCACTAGGTCCAGTTTAATATAAAACACAATTTTATACAATATATATAAGTAGGGGGTCCCCGCTCCATCTCTCCATCAGTTTGGGGGTCCTTGGCCTGGAAAACGTTGAAGACCCCTGCCCTAGGGAAATGGAGAGATTGAGAGGGGGAGGGGTTAGAGCAGGAATGTAGATGAGCTCGGTCTTGCCTGGATTGAGCTTGAGATGGTAGTTGTCCATCCAGCTCTGGATGTCTCTCAGGCAAGCGGAGATGCGGGCTGACACCTGAGTGTCAGAGGGTGAGAAGGAGAGAAAGAGTTGAGTATCGTCAGCATAGCAGTGGTAAGAAAGACCATGAGCAGTGATAACAGGGTAGGACTCAATCCAGGCAAGGGCCGAGCCACCGATCCCCGCTGCAGACAGGGATGACAGGAGGATGGAGTGATCTACGGTGTCAAAGGCGGCAGAGAGGTCTAGGAGTATTAGCACAGAGGAGAGGGAGGCTGTCCGAGCTGCGTGAAGCATCTCGCTGACGGAGAGGAGTGCGGTCTCCGTTGAGTGGCCAGGTCTGAAGCCGGACTGGTGAGGGTCTAGTAGGTTGTTCTGGGTAAGGAAAGAAGACAGTTGGTTAGAAACAGCACGTTCAATAGTTTTGGAAAGAAAAGGAAGAAGAGATACCAGTCTGTAGTTTTGGATGTTGGAGGGGTCCAGCGTGGGTTTTTTCAGGATCGGGGTGATGTGTGCTCTCTTGAAGGATGAGGGGAAGCAGCCAGAGGTCAGGGAGGAGTTCACCAGAGAGGTCACGAACGGGAGGATATCTGGGGTGATTGCCTGGAGGAGAGATGAAGGGAGACATACATGCACAATGGGCTAGACGCAAACACATTCTAGCTGAAAGACATACAGCCTAAATAGCTAGTACTTGATGAGCAGGTCTATGGACCATACCCTCACAGAATAATTCTCCCCATTGGATAACATCGCGATGGAGGCAGGCAGTTTGGCAGGAAAAATAAGAAGAAGAAGAAGAAGAAGAAGCGGAAGAGGAAAGAGAAAAACGACAAAATAACCCAGGTTTGGGGCTTTATTGTGTGGATGTGTGAAGTTGTATCTGAATGCTGTGTGGTTACATGAGGTCAGAACATACTAACATTTAATTAATATTTATATTTAATATGTTTAATATTTAGTTAATGTTTTTAAGGGCTGAGAGTCTATGGTCATTGTGGTTACTTCTGTAGGAAACCCTGAAAAGTGCCAAACTCTCGGTGCTGTATAGGTATGGGGCATGCCCCACCAAGCCGTAACTTGGCGGATGGCATACCTGCCATCCCAATTTTTGTTCAAGTAATGAGACATGCGGGGATTAAAGTTCTCTGTCGCTATAATGGATTTCTGTCGTTTGGATTCCAGGCCGTTGCGTATGAGATCAGTGTAGATCCGCAAAAACTGAAGGTTTTTTTACGCAAAACTTTTTTTCTGCCAAACTAAGGAGTATGCAGTCCAATATATTCAGCGCAATATGTTTTTCTTGTGTTTTGTTTATAAATATCCATTTTGAGGGCAGTGCATTGTTTGACATTCACAGTGTGTCTTGTCTGTGGGTTTTGAACGAAGTAATAATACAACGTTTGAATTTAAACCTATGCAACTCTGTTGCTGTTAACATTAGTTAGTAGGCTATTGGCTGTAGTAGGCTATTGAAATACTGGCTGTATTTAAAAGGTCATTCGTTTTAATTTCCTACTGGGAAATGGATACGCCGCTAATAGGCTACATCCCAGCAAAAAGCGACGCACTGATGATGAGTGTAACATTAATAAGAAGAAAAATGTTTTCTTTTTATCCTACTCTAGCAGCTTTGAGCACTTTCCCCCTAATGCCCTATTCACACTGGAATAGACTAGGCTATCACCTGGGGACCTCGTGTGATTTGTAATAAGAGGTCTTCTGTGATCTTAATCCAATGCGAATCTGCTAAATCCGTATTGTAAAGTAAAAATTACACTGCAAATTACACCTACCATATTTAGCAAAACAGAGGTTTATTAGTCCCATGAGAATCGGCATCTCAGTAATTTGGGGGTGATACTTTTTTCTCTGGATCAGTAATTTTTTCCACATCATTTTCTGCATCTTTCCGGGTCACAAATTATGGAGGCTGCGGTGGAAATTATTAATGCGAATTTAGACAACATTTTGGGTGCGGTTCCTATGCCAAAAGCTTTTAAATAGGCCTACTCCAGAATTTAATTAATTGAAAGTGAATCATATCCAACCCTGTAGCCACCTTCAACGCAACAATCTGCATACCCTGCCTGATGAATGTGCAGAAAATAGCACTTCGTAAACTGATAATATGGAAGTAATGTTACATTTCATTCATATGAGGTCCCCAGGTAATGCTAGTCCAGTGCGAGTAGGGCATACAATTTTGTTAATTTCACTATGCTTTTTGTGATTAATTGCCTGCTAAATTCAGTAACGAACGGTTACGACTGTAACCATGTTCTATGAGTTCGGGATTACCATAAGGGTTGTCAATATGGATGGCCTTCTGTGGCCAGATGCATCAAGACTTTTATACCAGAATTGTCATGGTACACGTGTAGTGACGCAATTCCTCCCCTAAATGGGGGAGCGTCACTGCGGAAGTCCTCGGAACAATTTTTGAGTGACCATGATCCCTATTAGTCATCCGGAACTCATAGAACATGGTTACAGTCATAACCGTTCATTCTATTTTGTTCCTCCAACCATTAGGGTCGTCAATATGGATGATTTATGCCCAAAGTGTCAGGAGGGACTATCATCCTTACATGGATGCCAAGGCTGCAGGTAAGACGGTTGCACCGACCATTGAGTCTGGCACCACATTGATGTGATAAAACCTCGTAAATGTGCATGGGGACGTCCATGTCGCCGCTTCACAAATTTCTTTAAGAGGTACGCCTTCCAGGGCTGCCCATGAGGCAGCTGGTGGATCGGCCCTGGATATCAATAGGCGAGGGTTTAGCGCTAGCCTTTCAGGCAGTGGCTATTGCCTTCACTACCCACCGGGAGAGGCTTTGAGCCGAGAGCGCTGTCCCTTTAGTCCTGCTGTAGCAGACATAGAGTTGCCCTGTATGTCTGAAGGAAGTGTTAGCTTCCACGTAGCCTCGCAGCGCACGCACTGGTCTTTGCCTGGCGGGGGGCGAAGTGCCGCAAACTCGATCGGCTGGTTGATGTGAAATGCCGAAACGATTTTGGGCAGGAATGATGGATTAGGCTGCAATGTGACTCCTGAGTCGGCCGCTCTCCACCTTAGACACTCTGCGCTGATGGAGAGAGCCAGTTCACTAACGCGTCTTGCTGATGCCATCGCTATCAGAAACGCTGTCTTAAAAGAAAGCCACTTCAGGCTGATCGTCTTGAGAGGCTCAAAGGGCTGAACCGTGAGCGCTCTCAGTACCAAGGGGAAGTCCCAGGAGGGAGCTACCAGAGACCTCGCAGGTCTCAGCCTCCGAGCTTCTTTCAGGAATCGGCTGACAAGGTAATGGCTCCCTGCAGGCTTGTTATGTACTCAGACATGCCTGCTGAATATGGCAGCCACATAGGTTGTCAGTGTGCTGGCTGCTTTCCCGTTATCAAGTAAGGACTGTAAAAAGTCCAATGGTACAGGGATCGGACAGTGTATGGGGTCCGAGCCTTCTCTTAGCACCATGTGCTGAATAGCTGCCACATATACCCATAAGCCCTCCTTGTTGAGGGGGCTCTGGAGTTGAGTAGCATCCGCTGGACGGGGGAGCCGCACTCCGTTATCGACGGGTCGGGCTCCTCAGTGCTATAGCCAGAGACTCCTCATGTTTGGTTGTGGGCGCCAAACAGTGCTGCTCCGTTGTGCTAACAGACCCTCCTGCATTGGAATTTTCCAGGTGGATCATCAGCAAGGTAGAGGACTGTGGGAAACCAGGGTTCCATTGGCCATCTGGGGGCTACCAGCAAGAGCTTGTGGCAGCTCGTCCTGAGCCTGTGCAGAGTCGCATTGATTAGCGAATTGGGAAGAAGCGCGTAAAACAGGCCGTCCGGCCATTTGTGCGCTAATGCGTCTATCCCCAGGGGACTCGAATACTCGTTCAGAGAGAACCACTGGGGGGCAGTGAGTTGAGAGGCAAACAGGCCTGCTTGAGCAAGATCAAAGCGCCGCTATATCTCCTCCACCACCTAGGGGTGGAGACACCATTTGCCGTGATGAATCCCCTGGTGAGATAGTACATCTGCCGTGCCATTCCAAATACCTGGTAGGTGAGTGGCACGCAGGGAGGTAAGTCTGGGAAGTGCCCATGTTAGCAGGCACTGGGTCACTTCCAATGATTGGCATGACTTATTTAGACCGCCCTGATGATTTATGTGATATCCTGCTGAGGCGTTGTCCACCCTCACTATCACATGTTTGCCCCGTAGTACGGGCAAGAAATGCCCCAGTGCTGGAGTTCAAGCATGTTGATTTTGCAGATTCAGTCGGGACCATAACCCCTGAGCTGGGAGGTGCTGGCAGACAGCCCCCCAACCGCTCAGTAAAGCGTCCGTCGTAACGACCACGTATCATGAAGGTATAACCCCCTTCCGGATCCCTTCTTTCAGGTGGCTCACTCGTCGCAGAATATCCGGCCAAATTTGACCCATTATAGGCAGAATAGCCAGCCAAATTTGACCCGTTACCCTGATACGGGCATGACAGTCCCACCTGGGGTGCAGTGATTTGGCATTCAACCAGCATTCAAGTGGCCTGGCTGTCAGGAGTCCGAGAGGTACAACTGCTGAGGCGGCCGAGATTAGGCCCATAAACCTCTGAAAAGTCCTCATTTCGAGGAACCAATTCACTCAGAACTGAGACACTGCGTTGAGCACAGTGCTGCATTGGAATCAGCTGGCTCTTGATTAATTGACATTGATGTCCAACTCGGTGACATGCTCCAATGTCTCGGCAGTGTGTAAAAAGCGTCATTCCGTTCGATTGTGCGCACATCAGCCAATCGTCTAGGTATGGTATGATTCTCAGCCCCCTCAGCCTGTGCGGTGATAGAACCATGCTCATGGAGCGAGTAAGTACACATGGGGCTAGAGACAACAGAATGGGAGGGCACTGAACTCTTATGCCAATTGTGGGAACGATGATGCTTCACAGTCGCGAACCAATCTCCTGTTCGTACGGCGTGTATAGCGTTCAAACATCCGGAGCATCCGGAAAGTGTATAGTTTTTGATATATATATTTAGGTCTCTCAGATCCAGTACCATTCTCTCGTGAGAGCCTTCCAATTCACCAACTGGTGTCGGCAGTCACCAATCTGCCGCTCCCTGTGTCTTAATGCCTCTACAAACCGTTCCAGTGCCTGTCTGGCTGCTTCAGTGAAAACCTAGCCGGGAACAACCAGCAGGTCCCTGACTGTTCCTTTTTGTGGCGTAGGAGTGACTGAGCTAACCACACTTGACGCCAAGTTACCGTGAGCAGGGACATTACTCGGCCTAACTCACGGGTCATAAACGTGAACGCCCAAAGCGCCGCATCACTCACGGAGGTATCAGCCTCTGCGCTAAGCAACGTCTGCGACTGCGCGAGCATTAATCATGCCAGCGAATTACCAATTTGCGCCGCTGTGGCAGCCGCTTTGCACTGCATTGTGGCCTGGGGCAATGGGCGTCTGATCGTCCGATGCTGGCATGGCAAATCGTGCCCCCTGAGGGGCCTGTCGGTGAAACCTAGATGCCCCCAAAGTGCTAGCCTGAGGCATCTCGCACATGTGTGACAAGGCCGGGCGGGGAATGGTTTCTAGAGAGGCCAAGTATCCGAGCCTCCTCTCAACCCTCTGTCAGATTGGTCTGCTTTCTCGGACCGACCCTGACTAAAGTAGGTGTTTGACACTGCTGCAGAAAGAGCATAAAAACCCTCACTATCAGCTGTTGCGCTCCCGCGCCTAGCTGCATAACTTCCACGGGTAGGTTGGTGCCCTTGCCAGCCTTGCCCTTTTTCCGTGCAGAGGCCTCTGTGGCGGGAGTACCCTTACATTTGGGTGCAACCTCCTAGGGGAAGCCAAGGCAGATAACATAGCGAATCACGCATACTTCTGCCTAATAAACCAATCAATGTAGCACCGTGCTAGCCGATTGGGAAGCCTTACTGATGTGCTTGCAGGAGTCAGTACAGGCTTAGAATGAATCACCGGAGCTGCAGCTCACCATCAACAGAATTCCATGCGTTAAAAAATCAAAAATGCAAAAAATAAAGAGCAGCCGTGGATGAAAGAACGTGGCGGTGGTCTTTAGTAGGGAAGTTAAATCAGATAGTGTCACGAAGCATGCACAGTCTACCCCTTAGAATCAATCACCAGAGCTGTTGCTCAACGATTGTGTGCTTACAGATCTCACTGGGGTACACCTTTCACACCCAGGTTCGATGAACAGAATCTCATGCGTTAGCAAAAAATACAGAGCAGACGATAAAACGTGGCGAGGTAGTAGGAGAGCTGTAGTTCGCTGCTTGTGCGGTAACAGATCTCACTGGGACACTCATCACGCCCAGGTTCGATCAATAGAATCACTGGAGCCGTAGCTCGCCGATTGTTTGGTAGTCGATCTCACTAGGATATACTTACCACACCCAGGTTCGAACAATGGGATCTCGTGCCTTAGCACAATAAAGAACACCCGCAGAAGCAAATGTCGAAGGAAAATAATTGTAATGACTAGAGTTCATATATGTCCATGCCGTGTAAGCAAATACGTATTGGTCATTTATATCTTAGAGGTAGACACACAAGCCATAGACTGATGAGGGCACACACACGCACACACACACGCACGCACGCACGCACGCACGCACGCACACACACACACACACACACACACACACACACACAGATATATTTAACACAACTGTTTTTCCAATTCTAATAACATATTTTTAGTGATAGTAATTATAACATATTCTGTTTCTACTCAATTCTATATACCAATGCAAAATTTTCAACACCACAATGCATAATTAATCTGGAAAGTAGACCAGTTTTTGAGGCAAACATTTCAATTTCTCAATTATTAAGACATATATTTTGAATAAAATCAATGTGCCAGAGTGCATGAAAAGGCATCAAAGCAGAGCTTGTTCATCAAAAATTTCTGCCTGGGGGAGGATGCCCCAGACTCCCTTACACAGGGGGGTGAGCCCGCTAAGTCTTTACATCCTAAAAATGACCCTGATGGTCTCTAATATTTACATGAAAGCATAGGTTAAATTCACTGTTTTACAAATTACGTGTTGGGACCTTAACTTGGCCTGACAAAGTTTCAGTCGTGAGAATTAATTTTGCTTTAATCCCTGATATCATGGATTCACCTGCTTTGTGCTTCCAGGTAAAGAGGAAACTACTCACTTTCTATTTCCTTTTTCAGAACCAGCCATTGTGTAGCTCAGTGGTACCCAACCCTGTTCCTGCAGATCTACCATCCTGTAGGTTTTCACTTCAACCATAATTTTCCACACCTGATTCTACTAATTAGATTGTACTAATAATGAGATCTCTAGCTTTTGAATGAGGTGTGCTTTGTTAGGGTTGGAGTGAAAACCTAGATCTCCAGGAACAGGGCTGGGAACCACTGGTCTTGCTGAATGGTTGTGTCCTTGTAGGATTCACTGACAGGAAAATGGTTGCCAGGGCAGCTTTCTGATGCCTGCTCTATTCTGAAATGTGTTGTGCTTACCTACAGTGAGACAGCCCTCTGATTTTTGTGACACTTTCTTCTGGAGCAGATTTAACACGTATCTCCCCTTGCCAGATATTTAGATCGATACTTGCATCCTGACATAGATCACCTCCAAAGTTTGGTGAGGGTACAGCTACCTACCTTTGTCCCTGGGGTGCTAATTCTGCATCGGGTTCGCACGAGACAGAGCCATCAATTTACGTTTAGACGGGCCACAGACATAGGTAGAGCTACGGTGGCAACAGGCCCGCAAGGCTCTTCAAACACGAAGAAAAACACACACAGAATGAAATTGGCAGAGGAAATAATCACAGTTCAATCAAAAAGCACAGATAAGAGGACGTGTCAGGGAAATGTTCAGCTTAGGGGGGAAGGGAAATTATTTTACCCTGAAAGGGGTGGAGTAACTACATGCAAGTCACCAAACATTTTAAAGAAGCAAAACAAACTTCATCAATTCAAAGATTTGTGGTCACTGAAGATTTTCATTCACAAGGTAACAATAAATTAAAATTATATCTGCATTCTGAAGGTGGATTGTAGTTTGACTTTGAGCAGCCTAAACCCTCGGGGCATGAATAAGATACAGTTGTCTCAATACCAGAAAACGAACAGTGACAGACACGACCAGAGGTGGAAAATCCAGGTTCAGGAAGTAAAAGTCCTCCCAGTATTGTTCCAATCACCTGGATTTGCTAATTAGCACAATTCTTCAGCCAGGAGGTAGAACTAATTGGTGAAATCAGCTGACTGAGTTAATTGGTGGAAGAAACACATGGCACGACCTTTACTTTCTGACCCCTGGACTTTCCACCTCTGTATGTGACAGATGCTTAAACATTTTCACTTTGCTTATTTAGTTCCATATCAAGATAGTGGGTGTATAACTGTAGTGTTTTTTTTTTATAATTGCTTGACTGATTCATTCAATTACTTTAATATTCTTGATTGGTTTGATGCTTATCCCTGGTCCCTAGCCCTGGCCCCAGAGAGCCAGAGGGTCTGCTGGGGTCCCCAGCCCTGGTCCTGGAGAGCCGTAGGGTCTGCTGGGGTCCCCAGCCCTGGTCCTGGAGAGCCGTAGGGTCTGCTGGGGTCCCCAGCCCTGGCCGCAGAGAGACATAGGGTCTGCTGGGGTCCCCAGCCCTGGTCCTGGAGAGCCGTAGGGTCTGCTGGGGTCCCCAGCCCTGGCCGCAGAGAGCCATAGGGTCTGTTGGGGTCCCCAGCCCTGGTCCTGGAGAGCCGTAGGGTCCAAATGGCGTGTTGGGAAACTCAGGTCTGGTAATTTTATTAAGTGTCTCAAAAACAATTGGCAAAAATTGTGGGTGAGCCAGATAGTCAGTACAGATATTGTGCTTTTTCCAGATACGACTACTGTCCGACAATGGACTAATATCCGTAGTCAGAGAAACACATTACATATTGCAGCTGAATGTGTGTAGTGCTGAATGGAACGTGATGTTAAAGCTGCTGTGTGATATGCTAGACACAACCTTGGTCCCTCCCCTGAGTCCCCTATGTAAATAGCATTGCTAGCATTTCAGCAAGTTCACCAGACCCCTGTGTCTCATGGTGCGCTTGCAACTCTGCATCATACAATCAGTTGCGTTGATTATGATTCTAGTATATTAATCGTTGATTTTATTGCTTTGTTTTCTTTTCCACCTTTACTTAGTCTAGCTTGTGTATTTATTTACTCGCCACTGTTTGTATATATTTTTGCACTAAAAAATTATTATTATTTTTTTTCCGTCTGATCTTTCAAAACTTTGGGATAACCTTGGATGTGTAGGTTATCCCAAAGTTTTGAAAGGTCAGACGGAACAAACTAATTTTTTTTTTGTTTTTTAGTGCAAAAATAAACATATACAAACAGTACAACATGTAGCACATCGCCAAACATATAAACATTGGGCCTCATTCATGAAACGTTCCTAAATATGCGCGTACATTTACGTACAAAATATTCACGCCGGATTCATTAAACCATGCGGGAAGGGCACATTTGTTCGTATGTAAATCCCTAGCAGCTAGACCAATGAGGGAATAGCCCGGAACGAAGGTTTAAAAGTGATATTTTCCGCTGTTGCTGTGGGAAAAGGTAAGAGTGTTGAAATGTTACTGTTATTACAACCGGATGAGACTGCTTCTTTAAATTCGCGGGATCAGCTAGTAATTGACCACGTGTCAGAGACAATAGTACCACTTTGCCTCCCGCTCTAGTCTGGTCTGCAGGCTGACTCCAGCTTACCTAAAAAGGCAGCCTGTGTATATTATATTAACGGTCAGCCACCAACGCTGATTCCATACTCGTATAAATCTGACTCCAATTTAATTATTAGTATATAATTTCAAATGTAGAATTTATAATTGATTTGTTAAGGTACTCTCGTACTCTTGAGCCTGTTCTCTGAACTGGATGCGCCGGTTCCACCGAGTGCTACATACGGCCGTTTATGTACACCACTCACGGCTGACTAGATGTCTCCATTTATCTCAGAGGTTGCGGAGGAGGCCACTTCATAAGGTATAGCCTATCCTAAAGGCTCAGGGACCCGAGAAGATAATATTGGCAACGCCCGTTCTCAACATGTATAAAAGGCATGCGGAGATGATCTAACTTAAGACAGAGTTCTACAGGTGCAATACTCCGTGATACATTAAGCTTAACTAGTCAATCTCCCTAGATCAGCAGAGGGGGAAATCCAGACTGAGGAAATCAATCAACTCATTACCGTGTTAACAGAGATAGAATGTCTTTTTCAGAGAAACCACACAAATCAAGTTTAACAGTTTACCAGGTAGGTTCTTTACTTTAAAATAATCGAATCATAGTTACAAATTACAACACAACATATTAAAAATAGAGTATAGAAAAATATTAAGTCATACCTGGCAATTCACTACACACAATACACAAAGTGAGATGTGCGGGAGAGTCTGATTACAGCTTCCCCCCGAGTTCTTTGCTTCCTTTGATTATATGCCCAAACTCTGTGTTTGATCTGGCTGTGGATGATCGTAAAACCATAAACTGGCCAGAAGGCTAATATTGCACCTTTCGTCCCTCCTTCAAGGGGGGTTTGGCAGAAAGAGTTTCCTGTGGTATAATTCCACAGCGGCAGTTTACTCCTGAGTTATGAAATATATATTTCCTCCATGTTGACCATTGAGGAAATATAGGCTATTGCACCACACACACCAAGACCATCAAAACGATATCAAACATGAATAGGTCTATGTTCGTGTTGTCATGAGAATCCCATCTCTGCATAGTTTTCAAATGTGATTAACATTAATGCCACAAACAGTCCCAGGATGCCTGTTGAAGAACATTACATTATACCCTAGTTTCCCCTGTTCAGTCAGGTACATTAACTGTGTGTATTTATTCATGTAACACTGAGAAACTGAACAATATATACTTATTCCTCTGGAAAAAGAGTGTACAATGTATGTTCCAGTGTCAGGACTATTTCCAGTATATACTGTACAATGTAGCATAAATATTCATCACATTTTAAGGTTTTTAAGCTTTAGGAAGACCAACGCAGTCTGTACTGTTATACCATGCTGTGTGGACATAATTTGAATGAAAGGGATGTGGCCTGAATCAGTGACATCAGGCGGGGGCAGTCTTGCATTGTCCGTGCGCGGGAGTTTCAAACAGATCAGAGTCTCCCAGGATCATAAAACTGTAGGACATTCTCGGACACCGTAAACCTGAGGCCAGATGGTCCCAGCAAACATCCCGGCACCAGATGCGTGACTTTACAGCTCTCAAAGATTACAAAGATTGTCACTTCCCGGTATTGTGTTCTCTTTAGGTGCTCTGGGCGTTAATTCCTGTCTTACACGTATTCCGTGCATATGTTCATACATGCCGATTCATCGTAAATGACAAGCGTGCTCACCTTATTTTGTGATTAGCATAAAACCATGCCTATGAATTGCCTTATATGGAAGTTGTCACTTCCAATTAAGGGTGCATACGAAGTCAAAATGACCCAGAAAAAGCAAAAGAAAGAATTATTCCGACACTGAAATCAAAGTTTTATTAGTAGATGTTCAATCAAGGAAAAAAAAATTGTTTAGTATCGTACATTCCGGTGTCATAAAGTAAAAGGTAAAGAAGCCTACATGGTAAAGTAAAAAGACCTGGCAGGATGTAACATGCAGGAAATGCAGAATCTCCCATCACATGAACTGTTAAAGTTCAAGCCTTTCTGCATCAGACGAGCGCATTGCCTCCATCTGCCAAGCACTCCAGTCTGTCTTGCAGACTGGAAATAAATAAGTAATGTATTAATTTTCTCATTCTGTGCGTGTGAGAGGTGGCTTGAAATCCCCCATCCCCTAGTGATGGAAAGAGGTAGTTAGGAATCTATACTCTGACACAGTAAACAGCAATTTGACGTACCTGTATACCAATAAGCCAACCGCCTCTCACCGCAGCGTTCTGCTAACGAGCGCCAACTGAACTGCCCCGCAGAATGAAGCTGTCGTGGGTCCCACCAGTCAACCGGGCCAGGATGTTAAAGGGATAGTTTGGAATTTTGGACATAATGTCTCAATTACGACTTACCCATGATGTAGTTGATTGATGGAAACCATTTTCAGATAATTCCATGCTGTCCCTTCTTTTGGACATACACACATTGCTAATGCTAGCGCAACTCTAAGGTATCAAGTAGCATCCACTACCAAACGCACTTAAACACTCCACAGTGCACCCAAAGCAAATAAAATACGACGACAGTCTATCGGGGTTATTTTCAGTGATTATACCATCATTTTTCAAGTCAAACTATCGTTGAATCCTTTACTTTGTGCTGACCTAAATTCTCCGTGGAAGTACGGCGTTAGTTTAGTAGGTAACGTAAAGTAGCCTATAGCTCTGCCGTCGTATGTCGTGCCGGCCAAAAACAATATCGCGTGTGAAAGAATCAGCCTTGTAGTATTGTTAGCTAACGTTCAGGTAAGATGGTATTTCGGTGTGTATTTCAAGGTTGTTCAAATCATGCAAAAAAATGGGCACCACAAAGTTTTCACCGATTTCCAGTGGAAGATCAACAAAGAAAACAGCTGTGGCTTCTTGCTGCTCGCATGGATGTCACCAATTGAGACTCTAAAAAAGTTAAAAGTGTGTATAGTGACCATTTCACGGAGGATGACCATGTGAAAATCAAAAAAGGACGGGCGGGACACCCTCTACTGAAGGAGACTGCTGTGCCATCACCTGTTTTTCTTCATGAACCAAAAACAACTGACGAGCAGGTAACTAATAAATGATTACATGCGTGATCTATCTATTCAGCTAGCTAGCTAGCTAGTTGCCACGATTGGGAAGTCATGGAAGTGGTCAAACTTTTCCTGCAAATTGGTAGCCAGTGTGCTTGCTTGTATATGCTGTGTTATTCTGTAGCATGTTTGTGTTTAGCTGACTTGTTGTCTACCAAATATGTAACTTTACGGCAAAACGGATTGTGTCGGCAACTGTGGAGTACAGCAGATAGCCTACAGGCAGATACCCTGGCTAATCTACAGCTAGCTCCGCCGCCGTAGTTCCACTGAGAATTTAGGTAAGCACAAAGTAAAGGATTCAACGATAGTTTGACTTGAAAAGTGATGGTATAGTCACTGAAAATAACCCCGATAGACTGTCGTCGTATTCTATTTGCTTTGGGTGCACTGTGGAGTGTTTAAGTGCGTTTGGTAGTGGATGCTACTCGATAACTTAGAGTTGCGCTAGCATTAGCAATGTGTGTATGTCCAAAAGAAGGGACAGCATGGAATTATCTGAAAATGGTTTCCATCAATCAACTACATCATGGGTAAGTCGTAATTGAGACATTATGTCCAAAATTCTGAACTATCCTTTTAAGCAATGCATTTTGCATGACATATGAGCTGCACAGATGTGATAGCCCGTTCTATTCATATATGCAAACGTATCTTCGGATGGAGTCTTGAGGCTACGTTTGTGCAGTACAGTTAGCAACAATAACATTGGGCAGGTTGGCTATTTCATAAAAACCCCAAAACGACTAACCAGCCATACATCACTCTCAGCCAACAAATAGCCTATGCGCGATCCTAAAGACGCGTTCTCTCCTAAGGAGCCAACTCCTCCAACAGGACAAGATCAGCCATTGCAACGCTGACGATACAGACCTGTAAGTCATTTTATAGCAAATTCCGTTCAAGGTTAAATGTGTGTTTTAATTAGCATATTTAATGCCATATAGCATTTTAATTTAATCAATTCAGAAAAATAGTAGCCTACTGGGAGAATTAATTAAGTTATGGGTCTAATTAAATAAATTAATGGCCTACAATTGATTAATAGGCTTATTTCTTTTGTTGCTTTTTACAGTCGTAATTAGCTACTACATTGTTACATTGCATTGATTGCATTGTGCACTTAAAAGGCTACATTTAGTCTTGTGAATTTAACTGAAAATAAAAATAAATTCATAGTCCTATTCTAATTGACATTCAGAAGCAACATTTAGCAGCATTTAGAATTTATGGATGCAGTACGGGTGGTCCTGAGAAGGTGTAAATTTTGTACATACGTACAAACAAATCTGAGTTACAAAAACTTTAATAAATGCCAAAATGCGAACAAAATTGCAAATACGAATGATTTATATGCAATTTCATTCTGCTCACGTTTCATGAATGAGGCCCATTGAAGGTAATCCGAAATTTACACATTAAATTTAAAGATTAAAAAACCCTGGGGTCTACATCACAAACATCCTACTGTACCATGTCAGAAAGCGAAGTACCATGGAAAACTGCATATTGTCTTCATCAGCACGGGTTGGGCTATTATCGGGCAAGATATAAAGTTCCTACGTGCCACCATTCATCCGTATTTTATAAAAGTATATCGACCACTCTACAATGTGATCTACATGAGAGTGAATCGAGTTGAATATACTGGACATTTAAATATATTTAGTAGTTGCTTACAGTTCTTCTTAACCACCACAAAATGTTATACTATCACAGCAACAATAAAAACACATAAGGTCCTGGATATAGGTAAATTAAACTGTTATTTTGCCTGCCCACTTATTAGAGTGAATTTGTTACATCCACCGTCATCCTGCCAGTCCAGCTCCCTTTCGTTCTCCTTGTTTTCCCCATTCCTCTTGTTCCATGTCATGTCTTTCTTTTTACCTCGTTTGTTTTTTCGTGTCATGCAGGCTGGATGTGATTTCCCTGCTCGTTTCCTCATTGTCTCCCCAATCATCTCTCAGCCAATCACCCGCATTCCCCACTCGCATTCTGCACGCACTCTCATTATCTCATACTCGCTTACATTCCTCATGCCCGCACTCATTACTGATCTCCCACTTCACCTGCTTCCTCCCTATATATATCACCTGTTTTGTCTTTCTCGTTGCCAGTTTGTGGTGTTTTGACGTGTTACTTGGCTCCTGTCTTGTGCCTGACCTGTCTAGTTTGTTTTCAGTTATCTGTCCTAGCCTGCTTCTCGTTCCAGTACTCCTGCATTAACCCTCTGCTTCCAGTTCATCTCCAGCCTTGTCTCGCTTACCTCGCCAACCCCGTATCCTGACCGTCACCAATTCCCTGCCTGTTTGTTTGTAATCGTCTCCTGTTAATAAATTCACTCCTCCCGGCGTTTTTGCCTGAGTCTGTCTCCGAGTCCTGCGTTTGGGTCCACTCCAGTTTTGGAATCGTAACAGAACAAACTCATCACATAATTTCCTACTGCTACGAAAATCAAAGTATGGAATAAAGTCATAACCTTACCAGCATTATTAAAGCCAGATACGTCCTTTCTAAGATTATGTAGTTATTTTCTACCTGTATGTGGTGTACAGTCAGTGGTGGATTAAGGGGGGGGACTGACTGGGGTGAAGCCAGGGGCCCCAATATTAGTTAACAGAAAAAACAATTGTTTGTGTGTAAAATAAATTTTAGGGATGCACGATATCTATCGGCAGATAATGGGAAATTTATATTATGTATTCCGATAATTAAATTACAGCCGATTAAATAGAGCTCATAATAGGAAGACAATATTGCTTTCATTGACTTGACTTAAGCGCAGCACGCTGTTGTCGCGCTCATGACGTCAAACTGCTGCACCTGGGTCGAGCCACGCAGTGTAGACTAGAAAGCCAAACATGTCATCGCCGGTGTGGACGTTTTTCACAGTTTCAGAGGAAGATAACACGATTGCAATTTGCAATACATATTCCGCAAGGGTTCCGAGAGGAGGGAAAAGGTCTAGGGCTGTCCCAAATAGTCGACTAAACCATTAGTTGATCAAAAGTCGACCAAATTTTAATTAAATTAAATTAATTAAGGATAGATCAGTTGTATAGAATGCCTGAGAGAAAATCGAATGTATGCGAGCATTTTGAGCGTCTAAATGATGACTCCAAAAAAGTTAAATGTAAACTCTGCAAGCAACAAGTCGCCTCATTCAGCGCATCTTCTCATAGGTCTAATGTGACGAGATTCGCTGATCACAAGTATTTATTTGCATTTTAAAAATAAAATAAAATGTACATATTTTTTCCGTCTAGTTTTCCTGTGAAGTTGAATTATACATAGTTTTTGCTCTTTCGTATCACCAGACAAAAGGCTGCTTTTTAATTTAGTTATTCACTATTTTTAAGCTGTGTGTTAAAAAAAACGTGAAAATAAAAACGTGAAAATAAAAATAACAACGTTAAATGTCGTAGGCTATTGCTTGTTGTTCCGACACATTCATTTACCGCTTGTCAATGCCGTTAATACAGCGCTGGCCATAAGCAAACCGATGCTGTTAAAGGGAGCGCAGGCCAGCAAATCGTAGCCTGTGCTTGTAGCTATAATTGATATTTTAAATGCTCATAATGACGGTTTTGTATTTCTCTGTAATATAGTAAACTTACTATAGATCAGATGGAAGTCAAACCATTTTCTGATGTTCAAAAATACATATTTAAATAATGAAATTAATATATGTGCGACAGTCTACTATGGGTTTGAACTAACGACGACAGGTCAACTAAGCAAATTTTTGTCGGGGGCAGCCCTAAAAAAGTCTACGCGTTTTAACACAACAAATATGAAATTATATAAGTAACCTGAAAGGTCGTCATCGCACCGAAGATGGATTGAATGAAAACGAAGCACTAGCAGCCAGCGTTTGCACAAAAAAAAGTGAGTGCAGTAGTGCCTATTCAACAGGCATTTGAAAACTGGAGAAAGTTTACTAGAGACAGCCCTTCACTTTTGTATTGAGTGATGCACTTTACTACGAATAACCTGTATTTGATACATTGACATGTCTAATTTGACAGATTGTCAAAGCATTTAATTTGAATTCTTAGGCAAAATGCTCTATAAAAGACAAAGTATGTTTGTGAAGTTTTTTGATGTAATTTACTAGAAAAACTAAATGAACATTTGAAGAGTCAGAACTGTACTTTGTTTTTGTTGTGTTAACAATTGTGATGTCAGTTAGATTTGGTTAGGTCAGAGCTATGGAATATTAAATCATCCATCTTTGCTCACTACATCTTAGCCTTTCTTACCATCAGGTCTGCATAAACTACAGGTTATGAACTTCTTTTTAAAATACAAAAATGTGAGATTTTCGGTTATCTCATCGGTATCGGCCATGAGAAGCAGGTAATTATCGGTTATCGGTATCGGCTGAAAAAAAAAAGACCAGATGAGGAGGGAGGGTTGCCGACTGTCAGCAATGCGGTGTGTGTGGGATAATTAGACCTTGTACTGAGATCTTATTTGATGCTACAATGTGCAAAAGTTTGCCTGAATGCCTGAAAATCGACATGTAGGGAGAACCAGGATGAAAGAAACACTTTTTACATTCATCCGATTTACTCGAAAGTGAGTAGAGATAGAGTGGCCATATTTTCTCACAAACAACGTGTCTGTGTCCCTGACTAATACAACTGGAATTTTGTTTCCAGCATAAACGAGTCGGATATAAATTGGCTGCAAACCGGATGAGTGCAATCATGGAAGGGCCCCTGTTTGAATTACCCCATGCAACCTTAATCCGACTCTGTGTACAGATTCATCTGCAGAACATTACACAATTCAAATTTGGAGTACTAATGTCTTGGAACTAATTGTAGTTGATTGACAGCCTTAATATCCAAAAAGAACGCATTCTAAGCTTTCCAAAGAGGTATAATATAGGTTGTTGGACAGTTGTGAAAGAAGCTGTACGTGTCACGAGCGTATTTCAAAACAACATGTGCCGTAAGCATCTGCGTCTTCGTGGTTTTGTGCAAGAGAGCACATACGCATCGCCGGTGAGAAATTGTTTTGTTTGTACAATGGGTACAATGATTTTCAGTGCTTGAAACTGCTGGATGGTGTACTTGTCCTCTGGATTCAGATGAGGAGATTTACGTACATGACTCTTCATCTGAAGCTGACAACATGGATTCAATAGCTAAGTGTTGCCTTGTGTACAAGGCGTGCGTGTGTGTGTTTTATGGTGTTGTATTCATAATAGTATAGCTAGCTAGCTACAGAAAGGCTAGCTAGGTTGTGTTATTATTGTTTATGATGCCACAATAGTTTTACATTAGTGGTGCTGAATTCAGAATTAAAGGACCTATAGTCTCTCTTATTCTGGTTTAATTTAGTTTATACCTAGTTATCTAGCAGCCTATTAGGTATTGGCTATAAGCTAAGCCTGCATAAGGCTCAATGATAAAGCATGGGAGTCTGTGGAAAAAAGTCCCTGCCTGAGGCGACTTGGATTTGTATATCATAAGTAATGACAATGGTGGTGAGCTGTCAGTCTATTACGGCTAGACTGTAACTTTCCTGGGAATTTATACTACACTATAGTAGAAGCTTTCATGTGTGACCTAGCCAATCATTACATTGGGTGAAACAGCATAGCTAATATAGGGACATAAATGGATGACACGGCAGCTAGTTGTCCCGTACAGTAATCCATGGGCTGGAATATGTTTATATAGGAGATAATTATAGTAGTTGTAATAGTAATGTGTACGTTCAGAAGCCTCGCTCGATGGGCCGGGGTGGTGGGCTGGCTGTTATACATCGAGCTGACATACTGGTGAAAGAACTTCCAGTGCCTAATGTCACCTCATTTGAGTGTGTTGTTCTCACACTGGCTGGGCCTTCACATCTCCAAGTGATCCTTGTCTACCGCCCCCCAAAAGCCTCCTGAGCTATCTGAGCTACTCACCTCTGTCTGCTCCATGTCTCCTTCTACGCTCATGTTAGGTGACTTCAATATCCACGTGGACAACAGCAGCTGCACATTCGCTGCTGAATTCCTGTCGCTCCTGGACTGCTTCAACATCATTCAACATGTTAAAGGTCCCACCCACACCAAAGGTCACACACTGGATTTGGTGTGCTCCACTGGCACAACTCCAACCCACCTGCAGTGCCTTGACCTAGCTGTGTCTGACCATCATGCCATCCACTTCTCCGTTCCTGTCCCCCTACCTCGGCAGCGCATTCAACGTACCATCACATTCAGGAATATCAAGACTGTGAGTGCACCAGCCCTGTCTAACATCATTGAGACCCATTTGGCCTCAGATCCCCATGACACCACGTGGATGGTCTGGTAGCCCACTATAATTCAGCCTTATCCCTCAGCCTTGACTTTCTTGAGTCCCTCAAAACCCGGACTGTCTCCTTCTCTCATCCTGCCCCTTGGTTCACTACTGAACTCCGCTCCATGAAGGCCACCGGCCGCCAACTGGAGAGGCTCTTTAAAAAATCTGGCCTCATTGTTCACCACGAGGCCTTCAAAGACCATGTGAGGACCTATAAAGAAGCTCTCTCCAAAGCTAGGACCCAATATTACTCTACTCTTATTGCTGTTATGCTGTTCTCCACCATCAACCGGCTACTCCGCCCCATTGATGCCCCCCACCCCTCTGATGCCCTCAACCTCTGTTCCAAGTTCCTGGACTTCTTCCAGGCCAAAGTGGATTCCATCTACCAACAGTTTCTGCAGCCTGCCAGCCCTCCCCTCCACATACACGTCACCCATAGGATGTGCCTCCCCTCCTTCTCCCCTGTGGATGCTCCCCAGGTCGTTGAGCTGGTCACCAAAGCCAAGGCCTCCACCTGTCCTTTGGACTCCATGCCCACTACCTTGGTCAAGGCATGCCTACCTACCCTGTGCCCCATCATGGTAGACATCATCAACACCTCCCTGGAATCTGGCATAGTACCCTCCAGCTTCAAAACGGCCGCTGTCACCCCGATTCTCAAGAAGCCAGGCCTGGACCCAGATGACCTCAACAATTACCGACCGATCTCCAACCTTCCATTTCTTAATAAAATCCTGGAAAGAGCAGTTGCCGCCCAAGTTCTTCAGCACATGTCAAACCATGAGCTCCATGAACCCTTCCAATCTGGCTTCAGAGCACACCACAGCACGGAGACTGCCCTCATAAAAATCACCAATGACCTCCTCATCGCCGCTGATTCCGGTCTCATCAGTATTCTCATTCTTCTGGACCTTTCTGCAGCTTTCGATACAGTCTCCCACACCATCCTCCTCAACCGTCTCTCTGAATACGTTGGGCTCACTGGTGTAGCTCTCTCCTGGTTCCAGTCATACCTCTCCAACAGGAAACAGTTTGTGACCATCAGAGACTCCAGTTCCACCCCAGCCCCAGTCAACCAAGGTGTGCCCCAGGGCTCTGTGCTTGGACCCCTCCTTTTCACCATCTACATGCTCCCCCTTGGTCAGATCATCTGCCACCACGGTCTCAGTTTCCACTGCTATGCTGACGACATACAGTTGTATTTTAATACCAAACCATCCGCTCAGCTCCCCCCACAGTCACTTGTTAACTGCCTGCATAAAATAAGATCCTGGTTGTCATCCAATCTGCTCAAACTAAACAGCAATAAAACAGAACTCATGGTTGTGGCTCCCAAGGCACTGCTCCGGAAAGTTGGTGATCTCCTCCTAGATGTGGATGGCTGCTCCATCTCTCCATCCCTGGAAGTCCGCAACCTGGGTGTCATTTTGGATTCCACCCTCTCATTTAAATCTCATATCAAATCAATCACTAAATCTGCTTTTTATCATCTCAAAAACATCTCCAGACTTCGACCTTCTCTCTCTGACTCTGTGTCAGAGACCCTCATCCACTGCTTTATCACCTCCCGTCTGGATTACTGCAATGGTGTTCTGTTCGGGGTACCCAGCAAAGCCCTGTACAGGCTCCAGTACGTCCAGAACTCAGCTGCCAGGGTCTTAACCCGCACCAAGCCCTGGCAGCACATCACCCCCACCCTTATCCACCTTCACTGGCTCCCGGTTAAGTCCCGCATCATCTACAAAATACTCCTCCTCACCTACAAATCCCTTCATGCCCTTGCCCCCCAGTACCTTTCAGACCTCCTTCACCCCTACACCCCCTCTCGGAATCTGCGGTCCTTGGACACGGGTCTGCTCTCCATCCCCCATACCAGCCTCCGGACTTTTGGGGACAGAGCATTTAGTGCTGCTGCTCCCACTCTCTGGAACTCTCTCCCATCAGAGATCCGCAACGCTGCTTCCGTGATTTTAAAAAAATCACTCAAAACCTACCTGCTCACTATGGCCTATGGCCTTTAGCTGTTCTGTCATCTCCGGCCACCTTTACTTTACTTATTTTCTCTTTTCTGTTTTTCTATTTAATTGTTTGTTTGATTCACTCTGTAAAGCGTCCTTGGGTCCCTTGAAAGGCGCTATATAAATATAAGTTATTATTATTATTAATAGTTGTAGTAATTCATATGACGCTGTAAATTGTGTACATGTTCTCATACATACAGTTGAAGTCGGACGTTTACATACACTTAGGTTGACGTCATGAAAACTCATTTTTAACCACTCCACAGATTTCATGTGAGCAAACTATAGTGTTGACAAGTCAGTTAGGACATCTACTTTGTGCATGACACAAGTAATCTTTCCAACAATTGTTTACAGACAGATTATTTCACTTTTAATTCACTATATCACAATTCCAGTGGGTCAGAAGTTTACATACGCTAAGTTGACTGTGCCTTCAAATTTTTAATATTTAGTCGCATATCCTTTGCATGCCATGACTTCCTGATGTCTGTGACCCAACAACATCAAAAGACTCTTGATATCTTATTTTCTGGTACTCTTACAAGTCATACTATAACATCTCTGCATTTGAATGGATCTCTATGGGAATTGGGGGGTGGAACTAGATGTAGCTGTAAATTACACTGGAACAGTATGGAAACACATGGTTGGCTAAATGGCTCTAAGTCATCAAGGGTCTGATGTATCAAACAAGCCTTAAATCATTACTCTGCTGCCAGAAATACAGTAGGTATGGATGGATAACTTGAAGGGTTTCTTCTCCTGACTTATTTTTCCATAGAGTTCAATAGGAGATTTTGTCAGGAGAAACAACCCTTAAAGTGATGCATCCACATCTACTGCATATCTGGCAGCAGAGTGATGGTTTGAGGCTTGTTTGATACCTCAGACCTTTGAAGACTTACAGCCATTTTACCAATCATGTATTCCATACTGTTCCAGCATAATTTACAGCTAAATATAGTCCCACCCCCCAATTCCCATAGAGATCCATTCAAATGCAGAGATGTTATAGTATTGCTTGTAAGAGTACCAGAAAATAAGATATCAAGAGTCTTTTGATGTTGTTGGGCCACAGACATCAGGAAGTCATGGCATGCAAAATGCAACTAAATATTAAAAATTTAAATGCACAGTTAACTTGGTGTAATCAAACGTCTGACCCACTGGAATTGTGATATAGTGAATTAAAAGTGAAATAATCTGTCTGTAAACAATTGTTGGAAAAATTACTTGTGTCATGCACAAAGTAGATGTCCTAACTGACTTGCCAACACTATAGTTTGCTAACATGAAATCTGTGGAGTGGTTAAAAAATTAGTTTTAATGACTTCAACCTAAGTGTATGTAAACTTCTAATTCAACTGTAGTTAATCTGACTGGTTGTTAATAAATTACCTTTTATGATGAGGACGGGGCTGTGTTGGACATTTTTGGCACTGGAAACTAAACTGAGACAAAGAAATTGATTAAGGAATTATTCCCCTCATTAATTGCCATTAATTGGATATAATAATGTGCTTCAAATGGACACTAAAGCTGTGTTCATGTTTGGATAGCTTTGTCTAGCTTGGATACTTTGCATATGTTTCCATGGGTTTGGAAAGGTTTGGGTTGGATTTTGGACATCTATAACCATTCCCCTAATCTTTTGCAGAAGTTGGAAATTAGCTAATGATATAGATGCAAATATGAGTCAAAAGAGTTCATCTGAAACATTTTGATTTTGGGTAGATTTTTGGACACCAAGTTACACCATTTAAAATTTCCTCATAGGATTTGAGCAGTAATACATATCAGTTTTTACAATCATATTTTTCACACATGCAGACCGGAGGTTTACCAACCAGAAAATGTAAAGTTTAACCTTATTCACATATTTGACTCTCAGGTGTTCACTGTAAACTAGAGTGGTGGAACTTTGTTTTTCACCGGGGGTTGTGCATTCACAGCCCATAATTAACATCTGAGTTATGAAAGTAATTTCTTGTAAGGCGTGATACTAAATGGTATCAGGGTCTTCTTTAATTTAAGCCATTCTTGGTGTTTGTGTTACATTGATATCTGGAGTTATAAAGCTTTAAACAGAACGGTACAAACCAGATGAAAATGGGTAAAATTAAGCCTCTGCAAAGGGGTTAAGCATCTCTTCAGTATATACGTGCGTGGGGCAGAGATTTGCTGAAAATGAGACGTGTCTGCAAGATATGCGGATTCAGAGTTTTCACTTAATCATTTTTTCCACTCAACTTTGTTTGGAAAAAAGGTGGTTTATGTCTAGCGCTGCCAATAGATGATTATGAAAAATACAGCATCTTTCACATACATGGATATTGGAATGAGTGCATGTTATTTGAACATAATATTCGTCTTATTTTCCTTTGCCTAGCCTTCTTGTAATTACCAAAGATCTGTCATGAAAAGAAAAATATGTAAAGGTATGATTGACCATTTATATCATACCATCAAATTTAAAGCACATGGTTTAAATTTCATTATCTCTGGAGGTATATTATCACCTCCAGATTTGCGGTGACCGCATTCGTCTATCAATGTATCCGGCAGTGAATGTGTTCTCTGACTATGATGTCCCACCACACGTTTATTTTTTAACCAGAAGAAAAAAAAGGAAAAGGACAAATATAAAAAAGAAAGGAAAACTTTGCATATAATTACAATACTAGACAAGCAACCCCCTCCCCATCATAAGCTACACTGCAGCACTTCACTATTTCTTAATGTTGACATTTGTAATTTTATTATACCTATGGTAGCTGTCGTATCCCGGAATTGCTAGGTGGTATCAATTCAACTGCATATATAGCAGGAGTTCTAACTGAGATGGTGGCTGTGGAGAACACTAACTGAAATGTAAAACAAAACAAACCAAAATAAATCGGTTAGAATGGGGTACAAAATTATTAGACAAATGCTGGAGGAAAAGGAAATGTGATATACAGTATGATTGTTTAACTGTTTTTACTGGGTGTTTGTAGTGGAGACAACTGGAATACCATTACATGTGTATGAAAATTAAAGGTTTGGTGGAAAAGAGCGAGCAGGAAAATAGAGAAAGAGAAACATGAAAAACAGGTGTTGTTTAACGATGCTCTAATGTTGCAGTGACAGACAGCTCTGTCACAATATCATATCAGCTTACATATGTAGTTTATCCTATATCAGTGTATATTTGCAGTTTATCTCACATCAGCTTATATTGGACTGCCGGTACCAAGAGAGCACACAGTATTGTTTTGGATGGGTCAGAGGTGTGTGTGTGTACTACTGTACAGTGATAACAACACTAACTACCGGGGCACCAGAACCCACCACACCATTTCCCCACCAACTGGGCACTTACCGCTCCCACTCTGCCCACCACTAACATTATTCTGGCGGACTCCCCCACATACTCTTTCATTCAAAGCCTGCAGATGGACCACTACTGGCTCTCTCCACTGCACCTGGTACACCAGTTCTCCTGCCCCCTCCTTCCCCAGTTAGTGGGGCCTGCCCAATCCTTAAGTGTGAGCTAATAGTTGGCAAGCTGGACTTCCCAATGCTGTTTGGTAGCCACCAGCTATGCTGTCTCCAGGTGCACCAGGGAAGATATTATGCATGAAACTTCTCAGTTATAGCCCGCTAGACGGCCAGCTGTTCCAGTGTGAGGGAGCCATAATTCTGTAATTGTTGGGCGGATGCAGGCTCCTGCTGGCATAGGATCTGGGCCAGGACCGCTCCCAGATTCTCCAAGCTGGCATCCGTGTAGAGCCTGAAAGTCAAAGAGAAAAGTCAGGAAACAAGAACTGGACCAGTTAGAAGAACCTCGTTCCGGACCTCAAACTCTAGCTGACACTTTTCTGACCAGGGACCTGTATTAGGAAGCAGGATTACTTAGTTAGCTGGATAACTACACTGTGGAAAACCCGGAACAGTTTTTACTTCAGTCCATGTTCCAAATTTGGAAGGGTTCCGTGTTTTACTGCAGTTGGCCAGCTAACTCAGTAATCCTGCTATGTGATACAAGCCCCAGGTGACTGGCTGCATATTCTTCCCTTACTAACAGCTGACGTAATGGAGCAGCTCCCTTAGAGGTCCATGTGGTGGCAAACACAGTCTTTTCTCAGTCAGCAGGGTCCAGTACCCGCTGGCTAGATCCAAAGTGGAGCACTATTCATCATGTCAATCCAGACAGCTACTTTTTAATTCTCAGCAGTGGTTATGAGTGTCAGCACGTCGACACAGCACCTCCAGGCCCCGTCCTAATGCAACAAGACAATTGCCATGGTCGAGGGACTGACGCACTTTGCGACTGACACTGTCTGAGCATTTAGATTATGGGATTTTTTAAATAATTTTTTACCAATCCTCCATGCAAATTTGCTCTAACTCTGCCAGTTCGACATAAACTGTTGGTGGACTGCAATTTTGGATGTATGTTTGGGCTAGGGCTGTGCTATTCCAGAATACTGACCTTCTTGTTTTTAAGCCATTCCTTTATAGTTTTGCCATGTGCTTTGTGTCATTGTCCCATTGGAATGTGAATCGTTGCCCTAAACACAGATCTCTTGCTGTTACGATCCTGATACGGGACGAACCCAAGTGCAACGACCAGGAGGCAGATTCAATGAAAGGGATATTTATTAAGCGTTGGGGTAGTCCCAAAGCTGTACAGGAAAGACAAAAACACAGTATCACACAGGTAATCACTGAAAGTCCGATACGGACTACTCCAAGCCGGAGCTGGACTTGAAACTCCGGAATGGGTTCCAAGCCGGAACTGGACTGGAACTGGACCGGGTGGTCCAAACAGGAACAGGTTGCAGGAACAACACAATTGTTCCAAGCCGGAACTGGACTTAACCGGTGGTGAACTTCACACCGGGACTGGACTGGAACTGGACCGGGAGGTCCACTCAGGAAACGGGTACTGGAACGGAACTTGTTCCAAGCCGGAACTGGACTCTTACAGATGGTGAACTTCACACCGGGACTGGACTGGAACTGGACCGGGAGGTCCACTCAGGAAACGGGTACTGGAACAGAACTTGTTCCAAGCCGGAACTGGACTCTTACGGTTGGTGAACTTCACACCGGGACTGGACTGGAACTGGACCGGGTGATCCACTCAGGAACTGGTACTGGAACGGCGCTATTGTTCCAAGCCGAAACTGGACTCTTACGGGTGGAGAACTTCACCCCGGGACTGGACAGGAACTGGACCGGGAGGTCTACTCGGGTACTGGATAGAAAGCAGAGGGTAGTTAATAAGGAATTTAAGACAGGAATTGGACCGGGAGGTTTTCACGGAGGTAATCCGTCAACAAAGGTAGGTAGCCGGCGAAACTCGGCTGGGCTGGGTGGTGTGGCGTAGCTCAGGTAGGTCCGGTTGGAGCTGGCTGAATTCCAGAGAACCTGGAACCGTAACCGTAGTACAGGAGGTAGCTACGGCCGGACAGGAACAACTGAAGGGTAGCCAGGCTTGAACACAACAGCGGACCTTTCACGAGCTGGAGTTGGAGGTACCGTAACACACACACACACACACACACACACACACACAGGGAACAGACGCTGCTACAGATGAGTAGAAGCCGGGGCAGCTGGTGGTTAGAAGGAGACAAGTTAGCGGCATGCAAACAGCAAACGTCAGGGGAGGATAACTACCAAACTGCAGGACAGGTGAACTGAAAGCTGTAAGGGGAATTAGCCCGCAACCAAGCGATCAGCAAACACGGGACCAGAAACGAGAAGAATGCACAACGAGTGAGGTTAGTTAACGAACTGGCGCCGACTAGCAACCAGACGGGGGTTTAAATAGTGCAGGGAATTACGGAATAAATAAGGCACAGGTGTGGAAATTAACCGGGAGTGATTGCAAAACACAAAGGTGAGGAATGCATGCAACGAGGGGGGAGAGTGATAGGCGGAAGCTAAAGTGGGAAACCAAACGAACGAGACAGAGGGGGAAATGCCCAGTCTGCAGCAGAGGGGAAAACACGGACAAAGGGATCCAACATGACACGGAGGGAAAAAGGGAAAACACGGAAAACGGACAGGAAGGGAACGGAACGTTACACTTGCGACCTGAAATGGGTTCTTCTCAGGGATTTTCCTGCATTTGTCTCCATCGATTTAGCCATTGACGGCAAGAAACTTCCCGGGCCCTCTTGCTGAAAAGCAACCCCATAGCACAATGCTAACACCACCATGCTTGATGGTAGGTATGGGGTTAGTTGGGTGGTGGACTGGGTCTAGTTCACACCACATATAGCACTTTGCTTTTCGGTCAAAAAGCTACACTCAGATCACAAAATCTAAATCAGGGTCTGTCACATGGCTTCTGGAGAGCTCCAGGCATGACTTAATGTTAGCCTTTCTCAGAAATGGCTTCGGTCTAGCCACCCTGCGTAAGAGGCCAAATCGCTGACGAGACTGTGGACAGTTTCTCCCATTTAAGCCAAAGAGCTCTGCATCTCTGTCAGGGTTGTATCTGGTTTCTTGGTCATTTATCTGAGAAGTACCCTTATCGTCTGGTTGCTCAACTTGGTAGTGTCTGAGTTTTGTTATATTATTCCATTTTGTTACAGTGGACATAACAGTGTTCCTAGGAAGGTTCAAAGCTTTTCCACAGGCAGTCCCTTGGGCTTCATGGCAGCATGACTGTTCTGATCTGCTGTTTCAGTTGTGTGACCTCACAAAGTCAGAGATATTTATTCTGCAATCTGAATGTTGATGGGTGGATTTGAAATCAACAGATGGACCTTGTTATGTAATTATGTAAAAATAAGTCACTGGATGCAGAGGGACTTATAATTAAGTCATTTTTATTTTTTTTATTTCAATATAATTCTGAAGGCATCAACATACTTTATTTAATTTTGACATTATAGAGAGTTACTTACAGTATATAGGAGTAGAACAACTCCCATTTATAAATATATTTAAAGTTGATTTTATATTTAAACATCGCCTCAAAAAAAGAAATAATCAATGGTGTTAGACTCCAGGGGAGGTGAAAAAGATATATGAGGCTGTAAATAAAAACTCTAAATATTAGGCAAGTTCTTTATGCTGCAGGAGGGGACTCTGTCCACACACACAAATGTGCATGTCCAGGTCCAAGAGAGGGGCAGTGCCTATAAACATTTTTATAATTTATGTTTAGATTAGCATTCTAGTTACTAGCAAATCATCATTTGTTACGCTCTACTGATTTACATAAAATGTTAATTTACTACTTATAAGAGACAGAGAGCCATCTATAAGAACTTCATAAAAAACAAATACACATCTAAAATATAACTCTAGTATATAATACATCTGAACATTTTAACCCCAATAATGGGGTGTGCACACATGTAGATCAGATATACACACATGCAGATGCACAGGGTGTATGTCTACATTTCATACATACATGTAAACAGAATGAAATATGGCCAATGAACATTATTACTGCACTGTTCACACTTACATAGTATGTTTATGATGACACTGGCGATTGAATGACCAATTATTAGATATCCTTCATGTTTAATTAACTGAACGGAATTACAATCCTAGAAAGTAATTTAAAGCAAAGGGAAGTTGGACCTATCTGAGGAGTGTATCTGGGGGATATATCTGATCTTCCTCTTTCCTGTTATAAAATGAAACTATTTGAAAAACACCATTCCAGATTTTAAATGGCTTCATATCATAATTAATCTTAAATTTGTAACTTTTAAATTAAAGCATTTGAATGCTAACAGCCTTCATTGACATAAAGAACAGAAAGGTATGGGGAAAGGTGCATTGAGACCCAAAGTAATAATTTCCTGTATCAGTCTCTTATATCACATTGGAGGAATTCTGGTCCACTCCTTATAAAAATGCTTCAACTTTTCCTAATTATGGTGTGAACTGTAATATTTACCTTGCTGACAGAGGCCTGTAAGTCCCTGGATGTAGCTTTAGGGATCTTCATAATTTCTCAGGGCATCATACGTCCTGATCTTGGGGTGAATTTGCTGGGACACCCACTCCTGGATAGATTGGAAAATGTCTTGAATGTTCTCTTGAATGATCTTTCTCACTGTGGAATGATGGACTTCTTACTGTTTGGAAATGGGTTTATAACCCTTCCAAGACTGATGAGCAGCAATAATTGCTTTTCTGAGATCATCATATCTGTACCTATGTTGTGTTAACACAAACCTGAATGCTCCAAGCCAGACTGTGAAAGTTTCTGCTTTATATACAGTGGCATGGTTATTTGCAGCCTTTGCTGGTCTACGTTTTGGTTTATTTTTTGGTGTCGTCAGAACGCTCTATCGGATTTTTTCCGCCTCTGTTCCGGTATTTGTAGTTTACCCGACAATTATTATTCCCTACACCTGTTTTCCGTTTCCTGCCGGCTATAAATAGCCCAGGACTTCCGCATTTCCGACACTTCGATAAATGCGGCAAGAGAGGTTAACAATATTAACTATTCAATGTTTCACTTGTATTATATCACACCCTCCCCAAACCGGACGCTCGCTTTTGTCTGGTTTGGGGAGGGTGTTACGCTCTGCTTTTGCGGTCATGACTGACTGACTGTGGAAACCCCTTGCCTCGGCCAACATTTCTTTAATCATTATTTCTTCACTTCAACTCTGTTCACTTTATCCTTTTCACACATAACACAAGGTCACCATAAAATTAACTACTAGGAAAATTAAGAATTTACAATAATAGCCTACATTAAGAATTGAGGATAGGCTCTTTTAAGCTGCAAGCCTTTAAGCGATCGGATTTATAAACCGCCAATTCCCCAAACATATCTGATTCATGGTTAGTCACTTATAAATAAATAGATAACCTCCAAATGTGGCTCTAGTCTACGCTACTCTGCTGATAATGTAGCTTACTGCAAACACTTTTAATTATAATAATAATAATAATAAGAAGAAGAAGAATAATCTCTGGTATGTACTTTCTTAGTAGTATCTACTGTTTTCTTTCTGGCTAAGATTCCTGGGAAATCTGCGTTGTCCAATTAAGCTTGTTCGCCAACGTTACTTCCTGCTTCTCATCAGGAAGCAGAAACAAGCTAGGCTACTACAAAGCAAATCAACATGCATTATAGCCTACATTTATTGCACTAAAACTAAACCTAGCTGTCCGGTACCAAAACATTTCCCGCAGGTAACGTTCTACACTACCGGAAAAAAACTCTGCTGTGCAGAAACTCACTAGCTCGCTCGCTAGCTCGTAGCCCACACATGGAAGGTTGGAGTTACGCATCCGGCAATCCAGTGTTGAATAGCCTAACTGCTGTGCTTATGAACTCACTAGCTCGCTCGCTAGCTCGTAGCCCACACATGGAAGGTTGGAATTACGCATCCGGCAATCCAGTGTTGAATAGCCTAACGTTATATGTATTTCATAGAATACTTAAAACTGTATTTCCGTATTTTACTGATGCAAACTATTTAGGCTGTACTAGCTATTTAGGCTGTATGTCTTTCAGCTAGAATGTGTTTGCGTCTAGCCCATTGTGCATGTATGTCTCCATGTAGACTTGGTTCATTAATTTACATGCTTCTTCATGATCCATAGCTCAGGTGGTGCTGTTCATTGTATTTCATTACACATTAAATACTGCTCATCTACAAACTCTTTTAATGTAATTGTGTGCTGTCTGTAATAGGATAATGTTCTCATTCTTGTCAATAGAGGGCGTTATGGTTAAGCGAATGTCTGCATACATTTCTTTGGAATGCATGTCTCTCTCCGTGTTTATCTTCATGCATTATTCATCATTAGTTAGCTATAAAAAATAAGTGATATCAGATCAAAAACGTCTACGACGTAAAAAAGCCAAGTTACTCACGCATTGCCTACATAGCGCTGTCCATAAGTTCTTAATTCCAACTTGCAAAAACTAGGCCTGCCTTTAAAAGTCTTGATATCAAAATGTGGTCAAGTTACAACTAACAATATTGCCTATCGTAGCTCACACTAAATAAACTAGCTCTATTCCAAAGCAATGCTATCCAAACTTTCCTAAATTGCTAAATTCCTAAACTTTCCTAAATGAAAATAATTTATAGTGGAAATACTCTGATTCAGATGTTAAATTAAACAGAAAAATTACTACACTATAGGGCATGTTTGAACAATTGTCTGCATCCACTGCTTTGGGTCTATGAAAAGCACAGAATAGTATTATTATTATTATTATTATTATTATGTATTTATTGATTTATTTCTTTGGATCAAAACCTGTGTGGTCCTACAGAGCATAGATATCCTTGTGTTCACAAAATTCTGTTTGCAAATATCATCATTTTTATCTGCATTTATTTATTCATCACCCCTTTCTCTATTGTACATGATGTTTCTTCATATAAATGCCTGTTTGTGAATTGTAAAGAATGCTGTAGCAGCAGTTAACATTTTAAAACCTGTACATTTTCTAAAGTAAACTTGCCAACAAAGTACAACCATATCCTTTCTGGAGTGTAATTATTCATCAACTGTTAAAAGCATTTATTGAAATCATATGTTGTTCCATGAGGCACAATCTCTTCACATGCAAAGATGAAGAAACACAGGGCCAATTTGCATTAAATAATTTAGGAAAGTTTGGATAGCATTGCTTTGGAATAGAGCTAGTTTATTTAGTGTGAGCTACGATAGGCAATATTGTTAGTTGTAACTTGGCCACATTTTGATATCAAGACCTTTAAATGCAGGCCTAGTTTTTGCAAGTTGGAATTAAGAACTTATGGACAGCGCTATGTAGGCTATGCGTGAGTAACTTGGCTTTTTTTTACGTTGTAGACGTTTTTGATCTGATTCCATATACACAGACAAGAGGCATGCCTCAGTGAATCAGCTGCAGCCAGACAGGATGCACTTTGTTGGCTTGAAAACGTGAGTAGCTACTGCAGTGCTTCACCTCACCCTTGAATAGCTTGAATATCCCAGCATGTATTGGGAGAGAGGCAGGAATACCCCATGGACAGGTTCCAAATCCATCGCAGGGCACACACACCATTCATTCACCAATTACACTAACCTGCATGTCTTTGGACTGTGGGAGGAAATCGGAGTACCCAGAGGAAACCAACATGGACACTGAGAGAACATGTAAACTCCACACAGAAATTAATTGGCCTTAATTCGAACCTGGGAGCTTATTGCTGTGAAGAAGCAGTACTATCCACTGCACTATTTTGCCATCACCTGTAACATGCATTTGTACTGAAATATTAAATCATATGAACTCATTAGTAATTGAATGAATGAGTGAATGAATTAATACTCGTAACCGAATGAAGTGTGCACATGAAATTAAATTAACATACAATTCTCTTCACCAAGGTTGGTTACATTTTTATTATGGCTTAAAAATACCACAACCTATTTTTCAACGTCAAAGCATACATTTATTTTGTAGAATGTCAGTTAAAAAATGAAATGTACATGCTTGTTCTACTGCCATTACTGAACTGAAAATATATTTTCAATGAAATGCCACACACTTATTTCTCTCTTTCATATAAAATCCTCAAATATATTTGTTAATAAAACACACCACACACTATATGTACAGTTCATCCATTAATTCCAAAGTCATATGATGGACCTATGGAATTTTTCACAGGGATGTAGCTGAACTATGTTTATATGCTTGCAGCATTCCAATGTCAAACCTCAAATAAATCTGCTCAACAATTGTGCGTGCTTAAATTCCCTGATAGTCATCTACATATTTTTGTCATTTATCAATGGCCATATACTTAACTTCTGTTTTTCTTTTGTCTTGTGTTTTTTAATTCTGATAAATCCAATTGTGCTAATGGGAGGGGATGCCATGGCTTTAGTACTTTCCTTATAATGTAAAGCTAAGCATATTAAACAAAGCAAATTGGGAAATGGAACACACATACATACGATTATATCATTCTCCTTGGTTTCAGTGGTCATCTTTTTCAAGGGCATTGCATTAATATACATACTACTCAATTCATCTTTATATACTCTGGCTATTGATTTATTTTACTCTGGCTGTGTTTTCTGTTCCAGGCAGGATTAATCACATGTTTAATGGTCTTTGTGCTTTTAAGTTTATGGTAATGCCCAGTGCTGCAGTGATTAAAGGATGTGGGTGAACCATATTCTGCATAGGACTATAGTATCAGTGTGAAAGGCAGCCTTTTATTGGTGGTCTGTTTGTTCTGGGAGACAATTTCAAGAAAGTAATGAATTGATGTTCAACAAAACAGTATTTTGTGAGAAAACATAACAGCATCCAGGATGACGATGTAGTCTGTCCAATTTATGTGTCTCCAGTTTCTCCATATACCAACATCCCAACTTCCACAAAGACCACTGCACAATGATACCATTATTCTCTAGTTAATATGAGTTACCATATGAGTTACCCACATCTGTCTTTAATACACAGAATTCAGAACTTGCAAGACAGCATTCCAAGAAGGATTAAGGCAGTTCTGAAGGCGAAGAGTTTGTTAGGTGTTTCTATAATATTATTTTCCAACCCCTGCATATTGACAGTAATAACAGACATTTAATAGCTGTTATTTATTTAAATTTCCTCAGTGAGAAATGATTGTTAACTCAAACATCTTCATTTTATTTCATCTTACTGATTTCGGTAAAAGCCATCGTTTGGTTGAGGCTTACATTATCTTTTATTATAGTCATTAAAAGTACCTAAGTTATTAATACTTGCAATGCATAATGATGTCTCAAACAAAATGGGCTATGCTGAAAATCAGCAATAAAACAGACTGCCATTTGACATTTTAAAAACATCTATCAAATTATTTGTCTCATAAAAAGGATTTTGAAAGAATTCAGTTTTGATACTATACCACCACACTTTCTGATGTGGTACAGTAGGATGTTTGTAATGTAGACTGCAGGGTCTATGCTACTAAGGGGCCTGAACAAAGGGGTTAAATCAGTGCATTCCAATAGGCCCTTTTCACACTGCGATATGTTAATGTCACGGGTTGAACCGGGATAATCCCATGCCCGAATCCGGACCAGGTTTTTTTTTGGATCCACCACTCTCCAAACAGTAATAGAGGTAAAAATGATCTTTATTTACTACAATTCATAAAAACACAATGAGTCACAGTATCACACGGCTAACAGAGGCTATGCCCTTTCCCCCTCTCTATCTCCACACTGCCGGACAAAGCCGACCCCACCTGCAGGTAAGCGTGCCTTCCCCCACACACACCACTCGTAGCTCGTAATAGGTATTCAGGCTATAGCAGATGGGCATACACACACACGCTCGCGATCACCCTCAATAGCCCACCTCGGGGGCTGCCGGCCGCCTGGCCCCACAATACTTCACGAGGGGAAAAGCCCACACACAAACACGACGGTATACACACATACAATAACAAAACTCGCTACCATCCCACACCACAAACAAATAACATGAAACACACAAAAGAATATATGCTGTGAAGTCCTACCCACGGCGCCACTCTGGGAGGACTGCCACAAAAAATGAAAATAAAAAAAATTTGAAAACACAAGCCGTCTGGCCCAAAAATGTCCACACACACGGACAGCTTTTGCCGTCCTTGGTGGTTGCCAACAAGGATTGGTTTCACAGGCACCTGAGATTGCTTTCAGCTGCCCGCCTCGTTCAGGTAAGTTCTCGCCGTACATGGACACAACACATTCACACTCATACAAAGAAAACGGAATCAAACTAATAACAAAATTAAAAGAAAAGAAAAGAAAACACCGCCTCATGCAAGCACTCAGAGAACCACACAAGCTCTCTCTCACCCTCCGTCAGTCTCTGCCTTTTACTCCAGGTGCGCTTCATTATATCCCCGCAGGGAACCCAGCCCCAGCGTTCCCTTCCAATCACTCAATCCCAATGAGTACTCTACACTCATGCAAACACTCACTCTTTCAATCATCCAATCATTCCATCAATCATTCAATCTGGCTTCATAATTATCCCGTCTCTTACTACGACAGCCACCACCATTCCCTCCTCACTGAGGGAGACCGCGAACATGCTACATTAACAGGAAGTGGCGGGTTAACCAGGTAACAATGAATCTGGTTAGCTGGTCTTCCAGCTCAAGCAGTCGATGTTAGTCGGTTCATGTGGGCTGGTTCTCAGTATACAGCCTAACGAAACTCCGGTGCCCGGCCTCGCTTGTCATCTTACTTTTAAAAACGTAACTATTTATACTCTGAATTTGACGTGTACGATGTGTGGCATTAAGACATACAAATCATGAAACCAAGACGTTTTACAAGTAAACTCAGGTGAATAATGTTAGCTTGTAGCCGCGAAAGTAGCCCATGTTTGGTTAACTTCCAAACAATGTGAAACTCCGGCGCTACCTTGTCATCTTACTGTTAAAAGCTTCAAACTAACGTTATATTTTTACTCCGAAAGTGGCATTAAGACATAGCTACAGATTATTAATGAAAGCCAAGACATTTTTCGAGTGCGGAGGAGAATGTTCCCACGAACCATTAGCGTATTCACCGGTGAAAATGCATTAACGTTATTGTTGAGTGGTATGAGCACATCAAATAACTGAAATTATTGGGGAAATTGGCCAGATTTAGCATTCAGTAAGTAGATAGAGGTATAGCTAGCTAATTATCTAACGCTAAATCTGACCAATTTCCCAATAATTTCAGTTATTTGATGCGCTATACACGTAAACTCAGGTGAATAATGTTAGCTTGTAGCCGCGAAAGTAGCCCATGTTTGGTTAACTTCCAAACAATGTGAAACTCCGGCGCTACCTTGTCATCTTACTGTTAAAAGCTTCAAACTAACGTTATATTTTTACTCCGAAAGTGGCATTAAGACATAGCTACAGATTATTAATGAAAGCCAAGACATTTTTCGAGTGCGGAGGAGAATGTTCCCACGAACCATTAGCGTATTCACCGGTGAAAATGCATTAACGTTATTGTTGAGTGGTATGAGCACATCAAATAACTGAAATTATTGGGGAAATTGGCCAGATTTAGCATTCGGTAAGTAGATAGAGGTATAGCTAGCTAATTATCTAACGCTAAATCTGACCAATTTCCCAATAATTTCAGTTATTTGATGCGCTATACACTGAGAGACACAACAACATTTATTTTAGATTGACTGCGCCATTTGTTTTGATGACACCGGAAGTGTAATTACCTGGTTACTGAAATCGGCGGAAGTGGCAACCCGGAAATATGAAAAGGGCCCATAAGACACAGGAGCAAAAAAAAAGGCACAGAAAAATTGTATTAATTTGATCTAAAATATATAAAGGAATTATGTATTTGACTTCCTGAACTCTACAAGCCAACAATATTAGAAGCTAATGCATATAAATATGTGAGCATAGCATCAAATGCCTGTGCAGAGGACATTTATAACCTCTGATGTTCTGTGGAATGTCATGTCCTACACTGATACGAGGGTGTTCTCCAAGGGGAGGTGTGCAGAACAATGTGTCCAGTTGACGCAAGATGAATATACAATGCATGCCAACATTTAAATGTGACTTTCCTTATGGTGTTATGTAATTATTTTAGCATACTATTTTCTCACGTTGTACTTGTCATCTTTTGGCTTTAATATAATGCAAAAAGTAATACATTTTTATGTTATGTAACTTTTTTATTATGTTTTTTTTTTTTTTTCCCTCTCAATTTAAATGGAGAGGATACTATATTAAATAAACCGTGACTGATTGAAAATCCTCCCCCGCCAAGGGAAGACAATGATGAATTAAAGAAAACTGGTGGAAAGGAGGGCATTTCGGATGCCATTGATGTAGATATTATATCAGAGAGAAAGACAGCCCTCTCCATATTCACAGTGAAGGATGGAGGGCCGTGGTTTGTCCTTGAGCTAAATTTATGTTGTGTTTCCTGGACTGCTCCTATACTCCTTCTATGAGTTAATCCTTCCCCTTGAATAATTTACATGCTGAGTGTTGAAACGATCAGGTTATGAGTTTAGCTTTATCATAAACTGCTTAAAGAAATATAGTCCCTTTAGCTCTGGCGACTAAAGAAATACAAACTTTGCATGAAGCGGCACATAGTTCTGAGCACATAATATGAAAAATGAAGAAAGAAATGTATATATATTAAGCTGCAGATCGAATTGGGTTTGGAATTGGATTGAATGAGTGGTAGTCAGATAATGCATAAGTCAAAAATTTATTTTTGAAAGATGATCATATGGTTTTCATCATATTACAGCAATACAGGCAACAAATAATTTTCCAAAAAAAAAGCTATTTAAATATATCAATTCCATTCCAGTCATTGCCATAATGCTGCCATTAGTAATCGGTCTGAGTTGCAGTAGTTTTCAGTGGTTAAGAATCACAGACTTCTGAAGGGAATATGCTGGTAATGTTAGACACAGAAGTCACAGGAAGAAAGGAAAGTGTGGCTCAATCAGCAGGTTCCTGCAGAGGCTGACGCATATGGCCAGACATGTCCAGGCGTTATGGGTCAAGCGCTTTTCCTGAAAAGGCTCAGCATAGAATAACTGGGAAATGGCAATATAGCTGCTGTGAACTTCTACTCTCATTGTGCGAGTGAGAATTGAGTTCTCGGCCGACCTTTCCGGTAAAATAAGTCTGAAATGCACATGATAAATGGACGCGTCGGGGAAGGAGAATGAATCGCAGTGGCTGGGAACCCCAGGCCCTGTGACATCTGTGAGCTGACAGGAGGGACGGAGGCACGGGAGTAACTGGCGAGGAGACAGGCCTGGCGGGATAGCCCCAGTCCGATGGAACATCTCTGGGTTTTGATGCTGTCATGGCAATGCCTAGGCGACATGAACATGAACTGGAGCGATGGGACCCACAAGTAGGCGGAGCGAGGGGTTGCCTTGTGTTCAGTCCAGGAGAACGGCATCCTCTCGACCAGCAGAGGGAACCACAAACCAGGGCAAACTGTGCAGTAGAACCCAGAGGAGGCTCAACAGAAGTGGTGACTGTGGCAACTCATGCTACCAGGAGCCTGGCCTCCCTGGACATGTGGTCCGGACAGCGGAGTGGTCATCAAACCAGTCACAGGGAAAGGCTAGCAGTCACTGAAAGCTCACAAACAACGGGAACAATAGCCTGATCATGGTTCTGCATCATTATGTTGTGTTAAGAGGTGCTACAGTGTACAAACATTTTGAAAATTAAAACATATAGTCACCTGCAAATCCAGTACCTGGCGAGGTTATTGCTGACCGAGAATATTTACTCATTCAGTGTGCTTCATCATTTCTGGTATGCTGGACCTAGAGAAACAAATCCAAGGTAGGACAAGGACATTTTAATTTAAAACTAGATCTAGAATTTAGTTGAATGCATTAGTTGAATGCATTTAAAGAACAATGTAGCTCCTCATAATTAAGAATGCCTGCTATAACCAGCAAACCGGAGGGGAAATGGTAAATTTGGAAACCATTTTTGATGTCAGTGATTTAACACAAGGCACCAACTGGACAATATTGGACTGTGCGAAGAGCCATCAGCTCAGCTGGATTTGAATCTTGGCATAACCTGATCCCATGTGTGCTCACATCAATGCGAGCAGCCATTTAGTCAAGCCTGAGAAATTACTTTTTTGGACAGTCAAGCTTCAGGCAAACTATTAACATTCACTGTATTCTTGGTCATCTGTTCTCAGTAATGAATTCATAAATTATAAATGGAGTGGCTTTCTTTCTGAAAGAGTCCAGATATTCAGCTGGTAACCTTTCATTATTATTATGATTATTATTATTAATAATAATAATTATTATTATTATTGCATTTAATGATTAATACTTGTCTACTTCTGTAAAGATCCCCCATCACTGGCTAGTTACTTACTGAGTCTAATGCACTCCACGCCCTGAACATTAATCATTTATACAACATTTATTTATTAATACATGCCTTTAATAGAAGCATAAAACTGCCATTAATAGCCCCAGCATTTAGTTGCTTACAGTACAAGTCCCTTTAAGGCCTTTGGTGGAGGCCGGCTGTTGTTGGAGACTGGCTGTTGTTGGAGTCTTAGATTGTCTCACACAGTCTGAGGCATTTCAGTTACACTGTGAGGGAAATCTGCCCAAGAATCACTGGCCGGTGGTATTATGATCTCTGCTGAGACATATTATGTTCTGCTGCTTTTAAAAAGGCTGTGGACTCTATTTTTGAACATAGCAGAACAATGCACTCTGGGATTGCTGGCTCTCTGATTCAGAAACCTCCTTTTCCAAAGGTCTGTTGACTATTATCCAGTGGTGTGGTTTTCATAGTCATTGATCTGCATTCATTTATTTGCATTCAGCTGAATGCCTTTGTTTCAAATCAAATCAGTGACTGTTACAACTATACC
The DNA here is from genome assembly GCA_029718625.1 of Synaphobranchus kaupii. Classification (NCBI taxonomy): domain Eukaryota; kingdom Metazoa; phylum Chordata; class Actinopteri; order Anguilliformes; family Synaphobranchidae; genus Synaphobranchus; species Synaphobranchus kaupii. Next base: position 47,221,010 of record CM056378.1, read on the forward strand.
TCTGGATACTGAGAACATTAAATACTTAGTTTGCGAAGTAGAATGGTCTCTTTTGATGCATACAGTGAGTTACCACACGCCAGAGAGAGCGAACTCAGGGGGGTCCCGTAGTTTTATCCCTCGGGTGAGTGACGTGCATTTCCGGGCCTTGGATACGGTAACTTTTATTACAGTCGGGAGGCGACACTGAATGCGTCACTTCCGCTATCCTGGGAGTGACTGTAGTTCATTGTGGGGCTTGTAGTCCATTGTCCCAACACCTTCTAGAAAGGGAAGAAGGAAGGGCAAGGGAATAATCCCACAAGCCCTACAGCAGCACCTGTTACCTGTAATGGAGGACCTGTGATGAGTACAGCTGTAGACTGGCTCCACTCAGCCCCAACTGAAGGGAAAGTCAAAGGCTGAATATCACATATAGGCTGTTGGTATTTAACATTGTCTGGGTCCTGGCAGCAAAGTGCTGCATCTGTTCCCCCTTTCTCCCATGATAGTGTGTGCCCGGCAGCCAGTGCCAACGCGGTTTAACTTAGCCTCTGAAGTGCTCACCAGGAAACATGGCTATTGTTTCAGAGATAACAGGGAGGAGCATTAATGCCTCATATTCAGATAGAACATCTACCTGTAAAAAAGGTAACCTGCCTACCTGAAGCCCCATGAGCTGAAGGGTCGAATGGAAATGGGAATGGTGTGTGTGTGTGTGTGTGTGTGTGTGTGTGTGTGTGTGTGTGTGTGTGCCTCTGTTTATCCATGATTGGTCAGTACAATGTATGTACTTGATTAAATCTTACACAGACAAAATCCCAGAGTACTTTATAGACAGACAGACTGACAATCAACTTGTGAAAAAACCCAAAACACCAGGGTGTTTCGAAATACATCAAAAGAAATACATGGAACCTTGAGCATACAAACATGGCATTTTATGAATACCAATCTGAAGAGCAATCCAATCTAGCTATAGTAATGGCTAGTGTCTAGATCCGGAATGTCAGATGTGTGCGAATGTCATGGAGTCGTTTTTTTTAGCTTTCCCCGTTTTTTGAGATCTTTCTGATTTCACCCATTTTTAGTGCTTTCTGTGATTTTTTGGCAGGTTGAGATGGTAACTGTCAACCATAACATAGCCTACAGTGTGATTTGTATAAGCATTTTAGCCATATGGCCAAATGCTGAGAGAAGTGCGAGAATGTATACAGATTCTGGATTGTGCTAGCATCAAGGTTCCCGTCCTTGTCAATTGTTGCAATCAGATATTTCAGGGCCCCTGTCAACAATGTTGATGCTGAGCGCTACTTTCCGCATTAAAGTAACATTGTCAGTGACAAGTGCTCCATCAAAGACTCAAACCTCCCAATATACAACATGTTGTTCCAAAACAAACTTTAAAGAAATAAAAATGGACACATGGTGACCCTGTTTTATTATTTAGTAATGCAATTTGAGCATGCTCTGTTTCAACAACATTCTCTTAAATTAATGGCACCGAAAGCGATTCAATTCACCAGCCTGTCAATGCATTTTACTCATATTCGTTCCTAGTGGCAACTGCCTGCTGATTTTTTGAAAATTCAAGCACTGTTACTGTTGCTGCAGCTGCGCATGTTATTTCAATCATTTCCCACTGCTGTACATGAGATCTATAAATTAATTTAATAAATTAATGTTTTCTCAGATTTTTTTCCCATGATTTTCAACAAATTTGCACTGACTGCTCCGTAACTTTAGCCAATGTTTTCTGTGACGAACATCCAGCCTTAGTAATGGCACAAAGGGAATATCTTCCTAGAGTTTGCAACAATTTTCTGGATATAGACCATTTCTCAGTATTACTGGGCATGGAATTACTTGAAGAGATAACTGATCTTCAAGTGGAACAGATCTTTAAGGTAAGTAATTAGCCTGAGGTTTTTTTATTGCATGGACTCTGGCCTAACCATTCTTTAAAAGGCTCTGTGTGCATTATGTACCATACCTGGTTTGCATTAATATGCCTGGACTTGTTCTTAACATAATGCAATGTATAAAAGCATTACCATTGTCTTATTCTTAATAGGCATCATATTGCTAGGCTACATCATCCTTTTATATACAGTGAGCACCATAATTCATTGGACAGAGACACATCTTTTGTTATTTTGGTTCTGTACTCTAGCACTTTGAGTTTGAAAGGGTACAATGACAATGAGGTTGAAGTGCAGACTGTCAGCTTTAATTTGAGGGTATTTTTTTGAGGGTATTTTTAGAAATTAATCAAACACTAAAAGTCAACAGACAGTTGACAATTTGGAACAACAGAAATAGAAAATGAAAAAAAAGGTAAATGGCAAATCATCAGAAAAAGAATACTTAGTAAAGTGAAGGGAAAGCAAGTGACATGATTTTTGTCACGATGTTTATAAAATACCCAAAGTACATTTTTCTAACTCCATCATCTTCAATAAACATGTTGTTCCTCTGCCTTTGTACAGACACCGTGACAAAGACACTTTGCATTGCAGTGGAAATACAAAAGAAAATTATTATGATTATTTACATGATATTACTCTTTTCATTTTTTTAAAATATCACGTTTATCGCAAAACCGGTATATCAAAACAACTCTATTGGCGCTGCGGTGGTACAACGGTAAGAGCGCCGACTTTCAGTCGGTGCAGTTGTGCTCCGAGGATCGGGGTTTGCGCCCCGGTCCTGCCAGATCCAAGCATGGCCGGCGCCCTGTGGGAGCAGCAATTGGCGGCTGCTTCCGGGTGGGGGGAGGGGCTCGGAGAGAATCGATCGGTCAGGAGCTAGGAGTCGCCGCGCCCTGAAGAGGACGTGGTGCCCTCCCGTCCTACCGCCGGCTGACGGGGTTGTGTAGCGGTGATTCTCTAGCGGTTGCTACACGGGGCAATTGAATTAGAATAGGGGTTCAATTGGCTACTAAATTGGGAGAAAATGGGGAAAAATCAGAAACAAATTTAAAAAAAAAACAACTCTATTGTGCATCACAGTAATTCAGGAGATACTCAAAAATGTTCAACAGATAAACTCTTTTGACACATTGGAAATGTTTTTGTATCCATATCATTAGAGAATTTTCAACTTTTGCAAACGATTAGGGGAATGGATATGGGTCTCTAAAAACTCACCCAAACCTATCCAACCCTATGAAAACCTATGCAAACCTATCCAAACCTACCCGACCATGAACACAGCTTTATTGTCCATTTAGAGCACATTATTACATCCTATGAGGAGGTAATTAGAGTGGATTGACCATGAGATAATCAATTACTATATATGGAATACTATACGGGACAACTAGCTGCCATGTCATCCGTTTATGTCCCATTAGTAAGCCCAGATGGAATCTGCTGACTTTTCTTTGGGATTTTCTGCTGTGTTTCAGGAGGAAAATCTTCAGAAATCTGCAGGGTGATTTTTTTTTCCTCTGGAAGTGTTAGACAGTCATTCACTACTTATTCAATGTGTTTTGAACAAATATGGCCAAGCCAAATATGATCATTCAAGCTGGACGCTAATGGTTTAACATGTGCATGAGCTAACACACAAAAACACCAAACACACACACACACACACACACACACACACACACACACACACACACACACACAAACACACGAATGATGATGTGTATCATTTTGTATGCATTTGTCATAAAATTAATGAATATTCCAAACAGAAAATCTTTTTATTCCAGGTTTGTATTCAATGTTTGTTGTATTTTTCATGCTTTGGCAATATACATATATAGGCTATACTGTATATAGCCTAAGCCTACATACATCATGCCAATAAAGCTAACTTGATAGTGAGAGTGAGATAGAACATAGAACTAGATGTATGGAGTCTTGCAGAGGCAGGGGGCCTGGGTCTGTGTCATGCAAAAACAAATCATGCAAAACAAGCTCACATGCAAGGCCAAAACTACACCGGCTAGGAGGTCAGGAAGGTCCACAATACAGGATTGTTCCCAGTAAAAATTATGTTCAAAAATTACTACTGCTAAACCTGAATAAAACAGACTACACATCTTTTAATTCTCAACTCCACGCCACTACTGTAAAACTCTATGACAACATAAACAATATAACACAACCTAGCTAGCCTTTCTGTGGTTAGCTAGCTATACTAGTATCAGTACAACACCATAAACCACACACACACACACACACACACACACACACACACACACACACACACACACACACACACACACACACACACACACACACACACACTTTGCACACAAGGCAAGCTATGGAATCCATGCTTTCTGGTTCAGATGAGGAGCCATGGATGTCAGTCTCCTCATCTGAACCAGAGGACGACTCCACAATTTAGCAGTCTGATGCACGGAAGATCTTTTTGTTGCTTCGCCATTGTACAAACAAAAAGATGTCTGACCGGTGGCCACTACGCCATGTATGACTCACATTTGTGCACAAACCCACAGAGACGTGGACACTTGTTGATAATGTTGTTCTGATATACACTCGTGACACACACAGCTCTGACATTCGCTCCCAACTGTCCAATGGCTTATCTTGTACCTCTTTGGAAAGCTTAGAATGAGTTATTTTTGGATAAAAAAAGCTTTCAATCAATTAGATTTTCATAGCAGAAGGAAATGTGTTGGTGACAGAAATTCAAAATAGTAGTTTCATTGACCTATATGTAGGACCATGTGTGTTTCTTCATTGTTGCTGTGATAGTACATGATTTATTGGTGGTGAAAGAAGAACTAACCAACTCCTAAACATATTTACATGTCCAGTATCTTCAACCTGATTCGCTCTCATGTAGATCACACTGTAGTGGTCGAGATACTTTTATGAAATATGGAAGAATGGTGGTACGTAGAAACGTCACATTTTGCCTGATAATAGCAACTAACGCTGATAAAGATGATATTGTTAGGTGTCGGAGGGGGAAGGACCCAAACGCAGGCAGGAATACGAAAAACCAAAGTTTTAATATGGGCATGGCAGCAATCCGTGGTATAACAGGCAGGGTCAAAAACCGGGGAGACAGGCAAAGAAACAAAACACAGTCCAAAGAATGGTCAAGGAACAGGCAGGGGTCGTAACCGGGAAGGCACAGCAAAGGTACAAAAGCGGAATCCAAAAACAGGGTCGCGAGAACACAGGCAGGGGTCCAAACCAGGGAGTCGAAGGAGGAACACAAAGAAAACAAAACAGACTGGATACAAAACAAAACAACAACAGGCAAAGAACTCGGGAAACAAAAACTAGAAAACAGAATAAACAAACAGCTCGGGCAGAATCTCGGAAAAAACAGACAACACAGAAGCAAAATATAAGGAACTTGCGAAGAAACACTGAAATGACAAGGTATATATACACACAGAGGGAGACAGACATAATGGGAATCAGGTGTGTAGAAGCAGGGAGGGGAGATTGCTCACAGGTGAGAACAGTGAGGGTTAACAGGGACCAATAAAACAATGACAGGGGAAACGTAAGACACGGACTGGAATACACATAGACACAATGATAACAAACGGCCTGGAGTTAGCAGGTAAACAAGTGCACAGCTCAGAGGGGAGGGACACGAAAGTGGACACGTGCAGAGAATGCGAAATCACAGATAGATACAGGGATAGGATAACGAGGAGGGAAATCACAGCTGCAGATAGAAACTCAAGATGAATTAGTAATTAGTAATGTTAGTAGTGAACTCTAAAACCCTAATGTTAGTAGGTTAGCTGGTTAGTATTATATACATGTTAGTTTGTTAGCAGGTTAGTATTAAATCTAATCTAACAGTTAGTATGATTAGTACATTAGTATTATATACAAATATAAATAAAGCCAGAAGGAAGAAAACGAGATATAGGAAATACAGAGGAAACCCGAATGTGCAATGACAAAGACAGGGAGTGGAATCTCAGAAAACATGGAACGCGGACTGACAATCGCGAGGGAAAATAAATCAGGAAAATAATAACAAATAAAGAATAAACAGACAGAATTACAGGATCCTAACAGATATGCAGTTTTCCATGATACCACACTTTCCGACATGGTACAGTAGGATGTTTGTGATGTAGACCCCAGGGTCTACACCACTAGGGGGCCTGAGCAAACAGGCTAAAGTAATTAGTGCTTTTATGTTTCAAATGTAGGGACACCAGTTTATCTTAGTCTAGGGCATGTGAACTAAAATTATTTCAACCTGCATTACCATCTAAATACTTGTGGGGTCACTGTAAGTATTGGATTGTCACAGTCACCTGGCTAATACAATTAGTGATCAATTGTGATCTTCATGAAACAATTATCTGATGTATTAGGCTACAGGAAAGAAAGAACGTGACATGGACAGAATGTCAAACACAAAAAAGTCCTTGAGGGATAGGATTTTATTTATTTTGCACATAGCGGCACAAAGAAATCCCTACAGGCTAAAAAACAACAATAGACTAGCATTTACAGACAAGAAACACTAATCACTGTCTAAAATAAATGAGTGGGAATCCTTGGTCAAAGAAAACAACAAAAAATAACAGAATAGACAGACATAATCTGATATTTGGAAGATGGGCCAATTTTTGAGGGCCAACATTCCATTTTTGAGTGCCAAAAAGTTGACAATCCTAATTTATGTGCAGATAAATGTAAGTAGATGTCGCAGGCTGTTGACTTGCATAAAGAAACAATGGTCACAGACAAGTCAGTTGGCACTGACAATTACGTTTTGCACATTTTTGTTCAGCAAAGAAAATCAATTACATCCAATTTACCTCCAATTACTTCTAACACTTATTGCCAACAATGTGTAGCTTGATATCATATGCTACAGCTTGTGGATAGCAACAAACAATGCCTGTTGAACTTGTAGCTCAGCTGTTTATTTAATCAATGTAGCTACAGTTTTCTTGAATAAAGTTACATGTTGAAAGCATACATGAAATCCTCAAAGGGTTGATGCCAAATGCAATTGGCTCCACATACAATGCTTGCACGTGACACTTGCATGTAGCAATCCACCCCTTCCTCACCCAAGAGGCTACACAGCTATTTACAGTGTACAAGCCCTTGTAATCTCTCAAATGGACCACTGTAATGTTGTGCTTGCTGGTATGTGCCATCAGGGCACTGCACCTGATCCAGAATGCTTCTGCCCCCTGGTCTTCAACCTTCCTAATTTCTTCCCACGTGAAACACCACTTTTGAACACCCTTCACCGGCTTCCAATGGCTGCCAGTATTCAATTCAAATCTCGCACACTCATAGCAAGCTGTGAATGGTACTGGCCCTTCCTATATTCAGACAATGATCACGCATACACCCCATCCAGACCTCTCTGTTCAGCATCCTCTCACCAGCTGGCTCTCCCATCCCTTTGAGCTCCCACCAGCTGCTCCTTGAGTCGCCGGCTATTCTCCTTAACTCCTCTAGGAGATGCTGGAACAACTTTCTCCAGTCTGTCAGGAAGGCAAATTCACTGGATGTTTTCCGAAAACATTTAAAAAACCCCACCTCAGAGTGCACCTCAATGTTTCTATCAAAAATTGAACAAAAAAAGACCGTTCTCTCATTTTATCTCGCAGTTCTTGACACGTGCATCTTAGTGGTGGGGTTCATTTTATTATGACTTTGCTTGTCTCTTGCTCTAGTGGCATTTGCTTAACATGTGAAATGTGAGTTGCCTGCTAAAGGATTAAATTGTAAATTGCATTATGGGGGAAGTATTCTTTCTTTGACACATTTATCTCCTCATAAGAGCTACTCACGCTGGTCAGTGGAAGCCTGGTGCCGTTATACAACCAGATATCATCAGCACAGCAATAAAACTACATCCCATAACAGTTATAACACAGTGGAGATAAGGAATAGGATTTGACTTTGAGATCACACAGTAAATACAGACCCTTGCAGGACTCTATGCAAGTACCAGGCATGGAATTATATCTGTCTTCCCCTGAGGCTGGCAAACGGGTTTCTGCCGTAGTGATGAGGAGGACCACTGTAGGGTCTGTTCCATAGAGGACACTGGCTTATCTTAAATCCAGCAGGAGATTGTGAGGCTCCTGAAGTCTGTGAGGCAGTGTTAAGGTAAAAAAAAAAGCATAGAAATACTGTCAGATATCAGGTCTGACAAAGCCCTCTTGGTGTTTGTGAGACTCGCGCCCGAATGAAGTGATTCAGAGCTGAACAAAGCCACACTGCCTCTGCAACTCATCCATTTTCTCAAGGATGTTTCAAAGAAAAGGCTGCAGATCGGCTCCATTATCAGAGGGAAGCCCGTTCGTCAAGGACAGGGGTGATGGCAGCAAAATGTGCAAAATGTTCATCTAAGTCTGTGAGAGTGAGTACAGTGGTGTGGTACTTCAATGGTGAAGGAAATAATTGTGGCTTGTTACCTTTATAATAAATGATGCAGTAGGTTAAACTCTGTTAACAGCAGAGCCTTGGGTGTATAGGGCAGGATTCAGTATTCTATGCAATCGCTTAATGTGTGAAAAAGGACTTGAAATATATGAAAATATGCATGTATATCAGAGAGCACTAGACATACTTCATGGCTGGTTTCTGTAAATAATCCTCATAAAATGGATGAGCTTTGTCACAACAAAAACATGCCTCATTGTTATTATGAGGAAACTATAGAACTTTTGAACATAGAACATTTTGTTTTGGAATGTCCAAGGTTGGTTGAGGTTTGGGGAAGAATGAAAAGCATATTAATATTAAAGGCCCATATGTAATGTCCAGAAAGTCCTTCTCATTACTGACACCGGTGGCCGTAAGTGTACTGCAGCCAGCAGCCTGGGTGATTTATACTGACATTACCTAGCTAGCTGGCTAGCAAGAAAGCAGTTGACTAATGTTGTGTATTATAACAGACAGTGTTGATTTTAGCCAACATTGAATGATGTACAAAGCAAAGGTGTAGAACTATGGATAGATTTCTAGCTAAGAACGATACAAGGCAGGGGTGACCAACTAGCTACCTGTAACCTAGCTAATTTGGTGGCTGGCTAATGTTAGCTACTACCCGACCTGGATCCGTTGTTGCTTGGTAACATTAGCTGGTAAAATAATTTGTAAATGGCAAGCTAGCCAACTAATATTACCAGCCAAATCAGCCCTGGTAGTCGGGTTTGAATCGATGTCAGTTAGCTAGGTAACGTTATCCACTCAAACAGTATTTTGCTAGTGATAATGTTTACCCTTGTGTTTGCCCGATTTTGGTCAGACTGCCGTTTGGCCAAACAGGCTTCAGTCGATAAAATTTTATTTATCATCGCCTTTGGTGGACTCAACGATGGTGTTCGAATGGGAGCCGGTCATTTGCAGGTTGACTGGTCCATTTATCAGCAGCTAGCTAGTGTTACACAAATTCGCTAGCCCTCTAGTTTATGCTGTGGGAGGCGGGCCAGAGAGAGGGAAGGCACTTGGAAGCATGCTTAGACGTCACATCATTCATTCGCAAAATTATTTTCCCGGCAAATCCGCCCCGAGCCCTTTACATGAAAATCAACCCATAGGCTCTTATATGCAACGTAGAAAGTCAGGGAAGGTCTCATTTTTTAAGTTACTTTACAATCTGTTTATACATTGGCAATTGAAAGCGATGTATATGAGGGTTACTTGGGAATGACTTCATGATAATATTTAATTACACTGTTGCTTCTGTGAGATGATATTTTATGAGTCTGAATTAATTAATGAGACTTATCACTCTAATGCTAGCTGTTACTCATCTGTAACACAAACAAATCCTTCCACCATTCATTAACAGTATTAATTCTAACCGTCTATTAGCCTGTGATTGTTATACTTTATTCTTATTAATCAAGACATTTTGTGATTTCTTTCACATATGTAATAATGACTATACATTACTTATTCTTTATTTTACATTATTCATTCAATCATATTCTTAGTCAATTAACTATTTTATTATTATTTCAATCCTTGTTGTGTCCTTTTAGTGCATCCATTTGGGCTCTACTGTCTATTCAAACTCAAATAAAGTGATTAAGTAAGTCTTTAATAGATGTGTGTGTGTATGCATGTGTATGTGAGCACAGGTTTCTGTGCTTTAGATCTGCAGACTGCTGAGGTGATGGGGAACAGGAGAGATGTTGTGGGAATGTGATGGAGAATGGGGGAGATGGTGTGGGAATGTGATGGAGAATGGGGGAGACATGTGGGAATGTGATAGAGAATGGGGGAGATGGTGTGGGAATGTGATGGAGAATGGGACAGTTGGTGTGAGAATGTGATGGGAATGGGAGAGATGTGTGAGAATATGACGGAGATAGATTATGTGGGAATGTGATGGAGAGAGATGGTGCGGGAATATGACGGAAAGAGATGGTATGGGAATGTGATGGGGAATGGGAGAGATGTGTGACAATGTGACAGAGAGAGATGGCGTGGGAATGTGATGTAGAATGGGAGAGATGTGTGAGAATGTGACAGAGAGAGATGATGTGGGAGTGTGATTAGGGAAGGATAGTGTGGGAATGTGATAGAGAATGGGATGGGAGAGATTGGTATGGGAATGTGATGGAGAATGGGAGACATGGTGTGGAAATGTGATGGGGAGGGGATAGATGGTGTTGGGATATGATGGAGAATTGGAGAGATGGTGTGGGAATGTGATGGGGAGGGGATAGATGATGTGGGAATATGATGGATAATTGGAGATGTGTTGTGGGAATGAGATGGGGAGGGGATAGATGATGTGGGAATATGATGGATAATTGGAGATGTGTTGTGGGAATGTAATGGGGAATGGGAGAGATGGTGTGGGAATATGATGGAGAATTAGAGATGTGTTGTGGGAATGTGATGGAGAATGGGAGAGATGGTGTGGGAATATGATGGAGAATTGGAGATGTGTTGTGGGAATGTGATGGGGAATGGGAGAGATGATGTGGGAATATGATGGAGAATTGAAGCTGTGTTGTGGGAATGTGATGGGGAATGGGAGAGATGGTGTGGGAATATGATGGAGAATTAGAGATGTGTTATGGGAATGTGATGGAGAATGGGAGAGATGGTGTGGGAATATGATGGAGAATTGGAGATGTGTTGTGGGAATGTGATGGGGAATGGGAGAGATGATGTGGGATTGTGATGGGGAGTGGGAGACATGTATTAGTTGACCGATAAAAAGCCAGACACTCACTGAGCCCAAAGGTAAGGTCAGTTGGCTCAGAGCAGAAGAGGGAAAAAGCGCTAACTGCTAACTAAAATTACTATTTAACCATGAGTTATATGGAATGCCTTTGGATGTATGGTGTACAGTGTAACCATTATGTTATCTCTGAACTATTGGAAAGACAGTCTTGTCATGTGCTATGCTGGATATGCTATCAAAATCACATTCTCACCAGCACTTATGGCTAACGGCTAGGATTCAAAGAACATTTGTCTTATAATTTGACTTAGAAATGGGTGTTAGGTTGTTTTGGTCACAAGTTTGGCAGCTTCATTGATCACCAAAACAAACTCACCTAATTGTGATCAAAATTAACACTTGCTTTATTTCTGAGTCAAAGATGAGCCATTTTTGATTGCTGGCATGCCAAGGACTGGTAAATAGCGAGACATCAATGATGTAGCCGGTCACGGTGTCCGACGAGGAGAACTGGAGAGAAGACAAGATCTTCTTCTCTGGGTTTTTGGCAGGTTAAACACTACTCTGGCTCATTACTGCCTCTCAGGGTTAAAACTGAATTGCACCTATACACGGAAGCTTGGTTTACTCGTCAAACAGGTAGTCCTGTGGCTCCCGCCTCGACTGGAGATAGCCAATCATATGGGGTGGCACCTGGGGTAGCCTATCAGATTCCAGGGGTGGCCCGTGCCACCCTAGGCCACTCCCTAGTCACGCCCCTGCTGGTAAGGCAATCTGTGAGTGAAAATGAAAGACAACAAATTCACCTGCTCTCAGTTGGCAACAGAGAGTTGTTTATTCCAAATGGAAAAAAGATTAAATGAAATTTTTCCAACTGGAATCAGGGTGTGAGCTTTTGGCCGAAGGAGCTAATGACACAACCATTCTCCCTTAGCCTCCACTGGCAAAGGGAATACAGGAGAGGATTTTTACTTGCCACTGATTCTGCATAACAACTAGAGGGAAGACATCGCAGGTTAATAGAAAAGGTTATGTTGGAAAATAATACTTAGAGGTTAAATTTACAGCATTAAAAACATCACTTAGATATGCAGCATTAAACAACCGCACTTAGACTTAGTTTAACAGAATTTGAAAACTGCACTTAGAATTATACTTGCAGCATTGGAAAACTGTACTTAGACTTAAATTTGCAGCATTAAAAAGTGCAATTAGACTTGGATGTACAGCACATGTATCAGAATCCAGTCCTGGAGGCATCACTGTCTGTTTTTGTTGTGCTTCGGCACGAGTGAATCATTTAAATCCCTGATTAGCTTAAGAGTCACACACCTTGTTATGAAGGCCATAATTGGCTGCTGATTTATAGGAAACCACAAATACCTACAGACACTTCATCTGTCCAGGACTGGAGTTCGAAACACAATACATAGACTTAGGTTTAGACAATTGGAGACTGATCTCACACCACATTATGCTAAAATGACTTTTTTTGAGATGGGTTTTTGAGTTTATGTATTCAGGTAAACTGTTTAGCAGGCTGATATACTGGAGCAATGCTTCAAACTCAACGAATGTCACTAGCGGTACCTTACTGCTATGATGCACGAGACATACAGCATGACACACAGCAAAAATCTTGGTGTACATTTGAGACTGTGGTCTCATATAAACACCCTAGGGTGTTAAATGTACACCAACAGTGTTAGATTTACACCAACATTTTTGCTGTGCCCATGGTGTACACAAGAATCACAGATAACCTAAGATTAGTCTTTGCACCTGTCAATTTATCTGATTCAACGACACAGATGGTGTGGCGTCTGATCCACATGACTCGACATGTGAACTCCATCACTTCATTATCTTTATTTTTTAGACTACAATGAACAGTGTGGATGCAGTGTGCTTAAAAATAACATCTCTTCCATCTTCAGTACTTCACCTTGAGAAGTGGCAAATATGCCTTCACCGAGACAATAGAAAACCAACATGTCCACATTATAACACAATGGCATTAAAGGGATTGACAGCTGTTTTTAAAACGTGGTTTTCTTTATTTAACATTACTCCTTGTTATTAAAATAATCATCCACCAAGATTTCAGCCTTTAAAAACGTCTACACCTGAATAAAATGAATATTGAATACTGCCACTTTCTGCCGACTATGCAGTTCTCACGCCTGGGTGGGCGTTAAAGCTATAATATTCAGGCCACGCCCAAGAGCCTTTAGACAAGTTACGAGCAGACTCGGAAATGCAAATTACCGTTTAGCAAAACAAATGATTGCTAAATAAAAAAGAAAGTGTGTGGTGCAACCATGCCATATGTTTGAGCCACTGAACTAAAGAAGATCCGTTCACATAATAATACTAACGTTAATCTCAGAGACCCACGTCTTTCAAATAGTAGGCTGTGTTTTCTATGGGAGCGAGTGGGCATGGCATTCACAGAAACGGTTCAGTGAGTACTCAAGTGACTACGTCACACTGGTTTTGGAAGTAAATTCCCCATTAATTTAGAGCATAGACTTTAACTAAAGCTTACTTTTAAACCATTTCTACTGATTATATCTTACCGTCAATTTCCCGGATTGTTCAATATAATGCCCGTTCGCAAACTATGTAGTTTTTCTTGACCAGGTTCGAGTATATTCTATGTTTCAGTATTTTCTTGTGATTATATCAGTGCTGGAACTGTTTATAAACTCGATGTCCCATAATTCCCTCTGAACGTGCAACGTTGTCATATAACGTTAGCCAGCAGTAGCACACAGCTCCGTTTTTTAAACACTTTTTTTCTAACGTTAGCCAGCTAGCTTGAAGGACTAAAAGCTCAATCGCTTTATGTGGTTAACCGTAGCACAGTTTCTGACCTTGTCGGGCGGGATTCTCTACTTAGCAAGCTAACGTTAGCTCATCTTCAGCTGCAGTACTCCCATCTCCCAAGAATTTCCAGACAGACGAGATGATGATATCTTATTGGTCAAGAACCACCCGTGCGTTGCAGTACTGTATATGCAGTCCGTTAAAGTGAACGACAAGTCGAACTACAATGATTAATTACTTTAAAAAATAAAAATTGGAACATGCGATATATGGTCTATATCCTTGTACCACACAGGCTAATCCAGGAACGTTTCGGCTCATTCTATAAATCAGATTTCAAGAAATAGTCGATAGTCTCCGAAGCCCATTCTATTTTTCCATAGGGACTTTACTTCCGAAACCAGACTCCGCCCACGACTGACTTGAGTACTCTATTGGCTGACAGGACTAGATTATGTGTATTTGTCCCGTTTTAATCCCGCCCGCTCAAAACCTTGCCTGGTCAATTACAGGCAATTTTGAAAAAAGAAAAAAAGGCAAATCTCAATTTAGGCACATCACTTAATACTGATATTTGGGTTATGTTTATTCCACCTCAGGATGACAACAATTAACCATTGAAAAACTGAATCATCTATTTGAGTTGGCAGTCCCTTTAAGAGAATGTTAATACTGTTTATGATTTTGACTGGATTTCGACTGTCCTTCCAGAGGTTGTTTTCTTTCTTGAAAATTACTTTATTGCATTTTCCCCCTTTCTCCCCAATTTGGAATGGCAGTCAGATTGTATTTATATTAATCATCGCCCTAATTGCTGCAACCTCCGCTCTCAGGATAGTGCAGACAAGCATGAACTTGATGTTTCTGTGCTTCTTATCCTAAAAAAAAAATGTAAGTATTCTATAATGCTGAAACCTACACTACAGGGGACATTAAATAATAATATATATATATATATATATATATATATATATATATATATTTGAAAATATTTTCACTGCAACATGTTTTTTTCATCCGCGACACTTGTATTGTCCCACTATACTTCTCAGCTTTGGACTCACAGGGGTGAGCTGAAGGAAAACATGTTATGTGCAGTTTAGCACGTGGATTTCCAGGTGCTCGATTTACCAGTGGAGATCACTAGTGAGCGATGAGATGCTGTCATCCTGACATTAGAGACAACTGTGCATCACCCTGCGGGGTTAATGCTGCATTCGCATGGATCACGGCAACCCGGACATCATTATAGTGGATGAGATCACAATGGAAAAATCTTGTTAGGATGACAAAGATTGCCATCGATGGCAATGGCAGACAGCACTTGCTGTCAAAGCTAAAAACAATTCAACTTGTTACTGTTATACTCAATTGCAAACCAGATGTGGCACAACACAACTTCACAACATGGAGGACAATGAGGAACTGAAATTATTTTTATTGATACAGCAGCACGCAGATATAAACAGCTATACCAAGTGAAGTGAGGTTTCGTCCATTTTATTCGGAACAAATTAAGTTCAACACTCAATTAGAATTCTATACATCAGTAGAGCCCAACTTAGTGAAATTACATAGACACGACAATGGTTTGGAAAAATGACATGTCTTATTGGCTACAACTATGCATAACAGAAACAATACTGAAGAAACGTGTCCTCAAAACAGCTGTTGAGAATAACCCAGCTTGGTTTATTTCGTGGACTGTGGCAGGCCAACTCTGTCTCAGTAATCAGGCGAGATGCGGGTTGGGAAACGCAGAAGTATGGTCAAAAGTCACTGACGCGACCAAACTCGTTTCTTTGATCACAATTGGTAGATGGCTTTAGGGCATCCATGCATTTGATTGGCTCATTTCTTTGGAACCATCAATAAAACACAGATGGGTCAGCCATTTCCAATCACCTCAGGGAGTGCGTGTGTGTGTTCTCAAAAGAGGGGGGTGTTCCTGCCCAAACCGTTGCCTGATCGATCAAGCAGTCTGTTTGTTAATTGTGAATGTGACTCAGCAAAGGGCCCAGTCCCATGATCAAAAGGCCAGAGTCCCAAAATGTCCCTGTATCCATTACACAAGCGTGATCTATCTTATCTGCGCTGGAAATGGCCTCTATTATAAGCCTATCGCCTAGTAACATCACCATTACAACGTATATTTTATTTCCCGTTGTGTCGTCTTGCCTTCTTTTCCGTACTGTCCCAAAATTTACGTTTTGGCCATCTACCTTCTACCGTGATCCATGTGTACACAGCATAAGGGACACAGTCAGCACTGGCACAGTCTAGATATGATACTGGACCATGGAGCCCAAGAACAGTGCCTTAACAGGAAGGGTTACTCTTTGTACTCTTATGTACTGTAAGCATTCCCAAATAAAAAAAAGCCAAGCCAACATTTTTATCTTATGTCCAGATGGCATTGACCTTTCCTAGTTCAGAAGCTTTGTGGAAAACCAAACACACTGACTAGTTGAGCGGTAAGAACATTACATATGAAATGAATCAACATATGGCACAGCACAGTATGACACAAGCGTTGCCATGACATGGACCAATTAAGACGTGCCATGTTCAAATCTTGCTGCCTGTAATTTGGAGAGGAGCAAACTGACTAATGCGAGGAAAGGGATAAAAAGATCTTCTCAGTGTTTAAATTTAAGTACAGAAAACCTAGTATTTGGCAGTCTTGTGACAGATGAAACGTGACTCCCATCATTTAGCAAATGAACACATTGCATTAAAATTAGGGATTAAAGGTAGCATTAACTGAGATAAACTGAGATAAACTGCAAGGAACAAATACAAGCAGAACTAATGAAAGGCAATGAGGAAGCACTCCGCAAAAACAGGGACAGAATATAATAATAATAATAATAATGTCTTCATTGCCTACTTATGTTTAAATGTGGCCTCACAAGGAGGACGTACATTTAAGACATACTTCAGGACAACACATCAAGGGACTCATTTTAATTTGGAACATAAATAATGATGTGGGAATAATGATTTAAAAAAGGAACCATTAAGCCACAGATGAGATTGGCTGAATGACAAAATTGACCTCTTCAATATTTCTTGGAACAACTGTCTATCTCAAGTCATAGGAATGGACCATTTCAAATGAGTGATTTCTATTAAAGTAAATGGTTATTAGAGTTGCTTGAACATTTGTCTCCATATACAACGAAATCAGCCACTTAAATTATAGCAGAAAGCACATTACAGGGCGCAGGTTCAATGTCATCTTTGCCGCAAAGCAATTATAGTATGTCTGTAAAGATGAATAATTAACAGAATATCTACTCTCCTGCATGACTAAAATGTTAGCGGTTGTCTTCCTGTTGCAGCTATGACAGCTGCCATGGTCAGTGGCAAGTTTACACATTGCATGACTTGCTGTCAGGTTTCAGGTTTGAAAAAAATCCATGCTTATTGCGAATGGTAAATTGATACCATCTTTGTGTATTGGACACGCCCTGCGTTGAGCTCCATTTACATAGAAATGTATAATTTTAGCGCAGAAGATTTATGTAGGTGACACAATTTAAATATGCAAGACCCAGACTTTACACTGTCACTATTTCCCTGTTGGTGCAGTTACGTGCGCTATCCACCCACTGCGGATGCTTTGTGAATGGTACGTAATTATTTTCTTGTACCTGCATTGGTTTAACGGGTGAAAAAGAATCCTTTTGTGGATTCCTCCTTGAGTATCTGAGTTTGTTCTGAGCTCAGAAGATGCGCTGCAGGAGGGAAAGATAACTTCTTACATACCGTATGTTGCTGCTGGCTCTGAGTAACCTAATAGCAGCCGGAGGGAAGAATCTGAAACTGGGAGCTGAGACTGTGAGAGGACTCATCTATGATGGCATTTGCCTCACGATAGATGCAGGTATTAAAGAGACGACTTTGTTTCCTTAATTTGTTTAGTTTTGTTCTTACACGGCACTCAAAGTGTTTTACGTAGTAAAAGAAAGGAGAAAATAAAGAAATATAACAAAGTAAAGACACGCTGAATAAATGAGCAATAAGGGAGAAACAGTTACATGAGGTTGACATCAAGTGACATCAAGACAAGATTTGTTTTTACATTGCATGACTGCAGTGTTAGCTGGCCAGCTTATATCATTTTCATTGTGTAGCAAACATCATTCAAATTTATTACACAATTAAAATGTAACTTTTAACCGCATCACATGGTTGGTCCAGTACAGGTGAAATAAACTGCTCTCAAGTCTCCTTGGGCTGAAACAGTTTTAACATAAGTTAACATAGAACAGACTGTTTATGTGGATGCCAAGGCCGCTTGCCGGATGGCCGAGCCGACCATTGATACGTTGACGTGATGAAATCTTGAAAATGTGCTGGGGGACGCCCAAGTCGCCGCCTCACAGATATCATGAAGTGGTACACCTTTCTGTGCTGCCCATGACATAGCCACACTCCTAGTTGACCTAAATTCGTAGGTAAAGGACTAGCACTAGCCTCATAGGCCACAGCTATCACCTTCACTACCCAGCGGGAAAGGCTCTGAGCCGAGAGCGCTTTCCTTTAGACTTTCTGTAGCAGACAAAGAGTTGCCCTGTATGTCTGATTAAAGCGGCAGCTTCAACGTAGCAGCGCAGCGCACGTACTGGACATACCAAGTGTGCATCCCCCAGGTCCCTGCCTGGTGGGGGGCGAAGCGCAGTCAGCTCAATCGGCTGGTTAGTATGAAAAGCCAAAACAATTTTGAGCAGAAAAGATGGGTTGGGCCCCAGTGTGACTCCAGAGTCATCCGGCCGCCACCTAAGACACTCTGCAATGATGGAGAGATCGCAGAGCTCACCAACATGCCTAGCCAATGCCATTGCTAGTATAAATGCTGTCTTAAAAGAAATCCACTTAAAATTGTTAATAGGGCTGACCTGTAAGCACTTGCAAAACCAAAGCGAGATCCCAGGAGGGAGCCACCATGGACCTCTGTGGTCTCAGCCACCGGGCACTACTCAGGAACTGGCTGACAAGGTGATGGCTCCCTGCAGGCCTGTTGTCCACCCACACATGGCAGCAGCATAAACCTTCAGAGTGCTGGCTGCCCTGCCGTGATCAAGCATGGACTGTAAGAAATCTAGTACGACAGAAAGCGGGCAATGCACGGGGTCCGCGCATTCGTGCGCTAATGTGCCTACCCCCGGGGGGCTGAAATCCTCACCTTTCGAGAACCACTGGGTGCAGTGAGTGGACTCCTGAGAGGCGAACAGGTCTGACTCAGCACGACCGAACTGTCGCCAACCCAACCACCTCGGGGTGGGGATGCCATTCGCAGGGATAAATCTCCTGGCAAGATAAAAAGTCTGCTGTATTGTTTCGGACACCCGGGAGGGGCAAGCCTGGACAGCACAGCGCCCATTTCAAGAGATGCTGGGTCACTCTCAGAGACTGGTGGGACCTTACTCTGCCTTGGTGGTTTATGTGATAAACTGTCGAGGTGTTGTCCGACCTCGCCATCACATGTTTGCCCCGGAGCACGGGCAAGAAGTGCCTCAGTGCAATAAAAACCGCTCGGAGTTTGAGAATGCTTAACGAGTGACGTCTAAGGACCCGTGAACAAACTGACTTTTTGATGCAGGGCCCGTTTTCCACTGGCTGCACTGTCTATATCCCCGCCGCTGATCAGGACCTTAGAGCCGTCTGGTGAGTTGAACTGACAGTTCTGTCGCCCTGTCACTGTAAGTGAATGCTCTCATTTGCTGTTCTGTGTTCTGTTGGGGTGCTGTCAGTCCACGATCACGATCATGGTTGTGTGCACCTCCTTTTTACAAATCCTTTTGCTGTGCTGCCTTAGCATAGGACCCTGGGGTTTTTCTCATATAATACCTCTAATTGCGCAATAGTTAACATCGTAATTATATAGTTCCTAACTCATTTGCATTTCGGTTCTCTTTCCCCACCCTGAGTTCACAAACCGATCCTGCCCCCCAGCCCCCACCCTCTCCTGCTTCAAGCTCATTCCATGATGCAACTTGGATGCCTAGATGCATTGCCTCACCCCTCCTGATATACATATTAGTATTTCACCAGCTGTTTTTTTTTATTTATTATTATTTGTTTCTGATTTTTTCCCATTTTCCCCCAATTTGGTAGCCAATTCAACCCCTATTCTAATTCAATTCCCCCCGTTTAGCAACCGCTAGAAAATCACCGCTAAACAACCCTATCAGCCGGTAGTAGGAAGGAGGGCGCCACGACTCCTCGAGCTCCTGACCGTGAATCCAACTCGCCCAGGGCCGTTCTTTGCACAGCGATTTTCTCCTAGCCCCTCCCCCCACCCGGTGCACCACCGCGGCGCCCCACCAGCTGGTTTAATACCTCAGGCTATTACCTGGCCAACCACTCTATTTGCTCAGACAGGTTCACATTTACCTGTATTTTACCATTTAGCTTATCTTTAGGAATTGACACCGGGCCAGCTAGTGGAGGATGGGCTCATCCTAGAGTTTTTCTCATCATGGTTTAAGTGTTTATTTCTTCCCACCAGGGAGTTCCATTTAGTTTTTACTTTGTACGTTGACTCAAATGAAATAATTTATAAATCAAAGCATATTTATAACATTTTAATATTTTTATAATTCTCTTTCTAAATAAATGTATCAAAAAAATGAATATTTGTATTATATCTAAATATCTGATTCACAAATAAATATTAATTGACAAAATAAGGAATTCATATCTGCTCTATAAAATACATATTTAAGAACATATTAAAATATTAATTAATATAATAAATTGAATCTTAAATCTGTATCACAAATAATAAAATATTAAAATTACAAATAAGGTGTCAAATTTTATTATTAGATTTTCTAAATTTTAAAAGTATAAATCTCACGTGGAAATGTAAAAGATTTGTGATTTTGTACGTATGCGTTCTTTGCATTCGTTTATGTGCTAAAAGTGTGCTTTTGAGACTTGTTTCGCCATGCAATGGGAGTGAATGGAGAGAGAAAAAACGTCCAGTTGCTGACCGCTGGAGCAAGTCATGAAGGTGAGCTTGAATATTATGGCTCATATCAGGGCCAGGTAGCTATACAACATTATGTTCTAACAAAGTTTACTATGCCTTTAAGGATAGTCGTTGTAGCGGCTTGTTACCAGAACTGGTGCCATGGGAGCACGCTGAAACCCCACCAGCATTTGTGCTGTGGCAACACTTTTATTGTTTTAACATATTCCCCTCATGCTTTTCCCATCTTATATAATAAAATATTGTGAATATCACTCAAGTCCTGTTTTCATCTTGGCCATTCGGTGCAGTTTAACAAACCTGTATTTGAAAGTGGTGTAGTAAGGTATTTGCGCCTTCTCGCCCACGTTACAATACTATAGTATTTAAATGTCATTCCAAAGCATTGACATTGACATATTTCAGGCGGCATTCAGTACTTGGTATTCATTCATATCAGTGGTTTTGCTTCCACCCTGACAGTGGGGTCGCTTGGGTCATTACGCTTTTCAGTGTAGGATTCAGGTCTTTCATGTCCTTAACATGTAATGTTTACGCCTCTCTGTTCACTTTGGATTTGAAGGTTAATTGCTATTTTATCACGAAAGTTTTATAAGTATCCTTCAGAGGGGTAGGAAACATTATTCATTGCCAGTACTGCCTCTTATTATTATTATACACAGAACAAAGAGGTAGGAAAAGCTTATCTGTCAAAAAGGGTATAGGGTTATTTTCATTTCAGTGTACGGTCTAACTCAGAAACATTGCATACTTAATTATACTGGACAGAATGTTAAGGACTGTATCTATTGTTAGTCTGGAAATCAACCCAATGCCCATTTGATGATTTGACCATTTGCTTTCATATTCATTCTGTGAAGCATATCAGTAATTCAGTTATCAGTAATTCAGCTTTAAATTGTGCACCTATTTTTTTTAATGCTTTTTTTGATGCTCCACCACAATTCACAAATTCCAATAATTTTGAAGTAGTCATACATTTGATAATTGTTAAGGTTCAATTAAAGTTTATTTATTGAAAGGTTAGGTGTGTTGAGTTTGGAATTTACCTCTTAATTAAAAATTTTGTGGTTTAAATGTGGCTTACTCAAATCAAATCAAATCAAAATGTATGTATACAACGTATTTCACAAACAATTTTCACAATATGCTTCACAGAAAACCCTGGCTCCCACAAAAGCAAGACAAAGGCAACAGTGGCAAGAAAAAATCCCTGGTAGCAGATAGGAAGAAACCTTGGGAGGAACGAGATTCAAGCGGGAACCTATCCTCCTCTGAGTGTAGGTTTAAATGACCAACATAATCAAATCAGCCAATGTTCATGTTATTAGAATTAGAAACGGTGACGGAGGGGTGGGGAATCCAGACGACAGCATTTCTCGGGATTCGGGGCATGAGCCCCATCGGTGGTATGTAGGGGAAAAATTTTTAAAAACCCAGTTAGGGAAGTGCAACAGAGCATCAGGGACACTAACTGCGGGTTATGCAAGTGGCCCCTCCAGGAGTAATCTATAGCTGCATAGCCATCAAGGCAGGGTTTGAGAACCCATGCAGTCATGAGAGGGGGGTACTCTCTGTTATCTTGGTAGGCTTATACTAAAAAATGTTATGCAAACAAGGAGTGATAAGAGGCAAAAAAAACTGCATTTACATTAAATCTCAATAAAATATTGCAATAATTAAATCGTGAGTTGACTGACTGAAATAACAGCTGGTGTCATAACTCAGTTCAAAACAAGAGAAAAAGAGTTTAACGGAAAAGCTAAAGTGCAGTGAACAGAATAAGTAGTCCTACTCAAATGCTGATAATTTTCCTCGAAGCATTTGAGTAAACTGAACTCTTGTTTAACAGCCCGGCGAAACTGCTTGTTTCTCAGCATTAGAGCTAACTTGGTAACATTTTGGTTCAGTGTCCCCTAAACATTCTCACTCTGACAAACAGGTGCAATCATCTCCAGCTGTTTCCTAGCAACAAGTACAACTGACAAGGCCAGACGGCTTAAAATTAGCAAGGCTGAGAACCACTCTGAGATGTAGCATTTTGTTCTGCCTGCGTATATAGTTAGCAGGCAATTATGTGGTCTTAACTGTTTATGACGAGGACAAGCGAATTACATCATCAGGAAATTAAAATTGCTAAGTGGAGGTGGTGAGGGGGGGGGGGGGGGGGGGGGTGCAACACATGCTGGCCATGTGACGCTTTAAAAACGGTTTAACAGAAGGTGGCGCAGAATGTTGACTAAATTCAGCCGTGCGCTGTTTTGTTCTCGCAGGATAGCATCGGGACGCGCACACGTAGGAGGAAATTGTTGAAGGACGAAAAGGAAAAGCACGAGGCTGGGGTGCACAGGTCCCCCAGCTCGGGGTGAGGAGAAAGCCAGGGATCAGAGAGGACACAGGTCATGCTTCCCGGCTTTGTCTGAAGACGCCGACACAAAGGCTCGAGTGTGTCAGAGTGTGCGTGTGCACTGGAGCCCTTGTGAGCTCCCCGCGTGTAAGGAAGGAGCCTTTTTAAGGGGAACTTAATGGATTCTGCGTCCCCCGCAGCCGGTGCTGGTACCTGATTGGACCATCACAGGATTGGCTGTTTGTGCTGAGATGTTCTGAACCTCTTTGAGCATGGCCATTGTCCGTGGTGCAGGGCACCAGGGGATGGAGGGAGGGAGGGAGAGAGGAAGTGAGTGAGTGGGACTCACACATGCCACAATGTTTACATTTTTATTTAAATCTTTCCCCGCCATTTTCACCCAAATTTGGCATATCCAATCATATGCAGCCACAGTCATGCTGTGATCTCCGCTGCCAATGTGGGAGAGCATAGACATGCGCACACTTTCCTCTAGAGCATGTGATGTCAGCAGCTGCTTCCTTCCACAGCGCAGCCCACAAGCCAAGCTTTACACAGACACGAGTCAGAGGAAGAGTGTTCACGCGCATCTTGACCACTGAACCCTCCCTAACACTGGCCGATGCTACTGGCAATCATGCATTGCCCTGCAGGGCTAACAGCCACAGTCGGCACTTACATTGGTCACGATTTGATCCCGGACTGTGGGGCCCATCCATGCACTACAACAGGGCCTTAACAGGATGAGCCACCCTGGATGAGACACTTCCATTTACTCTAGTGCCATAGTAAATCAGGCTCTCTTACTAAATTTGTTGTGCGGTACACAGTTTATTCTGCCAAAGTCTGAACTGTAGTAGGTCTAAGCAATACTAACTTCATACCATTTCTATCCAGTTGAATCTGCCTGTCAAAGAATAGCTCTGTTTATGATAAATCAGTGTGAATTATCGCCGCCCTAGTGGTGTAGTGGTAAACTTTCAGTTTGTGCAGTTGTGCGAGTATGGCTGGTGCCCTGAGGGAGTGGCAATTGGCGGCTGCCCCCGGGGTGGGGGGAGGGACTCAGAGAGAATCGTCGTGTATAAGACGGCCCTGGGCAAGTTGGAATCACAGTCAGGAGCTTGAGGAGTCGTGCCGTGAAGAGGACGTGGCGCCTTCTTTCCTACTACCGGCTGACGCGGTTGTATAGCGCCGATTCTCTAGCAGTTGCTACACGGGGGAATTGAATTACATAGGGTCCAATTGCCTACCAAATTGAGAGAAAAAGGGAAAAATCTGAAAATAAATTTAAAGAAATCAGTGTGAATTATCACGTTTTATCCTATAATTATACCATAATTAGCAAGATAATGATGATAGCTCCGTTTCACACATTGTCATCAAAAGGCATTATTTCTACTAGTTTAAAAGGACTTCACACCCCAGTCAGCAATCAACAATCCAGTGCCCACAGGCACTGCACATCTCAAATGTTACATATGTTTTATTTATTTTTCTTTTTTTACTACATGTTTAAAAATTGCAGCTTTTTGCGCAGATGCCGAGTAACCAGGATGCCGGCGCCAAGGTTTTGCTCAACTGAGACTTTCGTTGCTCCTGCAGCCAAACTATGAATGTAAACCTCAAACTCCATGTTTTATCTTTATTAGTACACGATTCGTGACAATTCTGCTGAATTAGTTTCTAAGTGTCACTAATTTCCTGTAGCAAGCAAACCCCCCTCCCAGTCTATACCTACCCATGCGTGACATAGTGGACAATAGCAAGTTCATACATATATTTATTCATCATATAAAATTGGAATTCCGTCATAGCAACAAGATAAACCAAACAATAGCCTGATCGTATGCCAAAAAAGCAGTGAAAAGCCCTGCTCACTCAAATGCAAAATAAACGTGAAATTATTGTCTCATTATACCACGTAATTCTACTAGCAGTATATGCTACTAAATATGAAATAACTATATAATCCTACCATTGGTTTTACACATGCTGCTTTCAAAATTCAGTGGTAATTTATTGTCTTGGACAATCTGTTTGAGAAATACACACCAGTTTAGCACGTTATTACACAATGTGGAACGTCTGCCTGCATAGGTAGGGCATATTGCAGTACCCCAATATGCCCTACCTGCAGCTCTGAAGTATTCCACGCCATTCTGGTTTTATTAACAACTGTTTTATCCGATAGAGGACAGTATATCCTTTTCAACTGTGTTTCCAAATTTTTCTGGGATGCTTTCTACAATAAATTACAGCCCAGTGTAACAGAATTTTAATCTAGTCAATGTACTATGATGCAAACAGCTACAGAAAGCGCATTCGTTGACGGGAGTTTTTCGTCCTCGATATGAAAAAAGAACTTCTTGTAAAATGCGGTTCTTCTCGCTGGCTAAATATGTATGTTAGCTTTTCTACTCGATCACTGTCTTGTCCAGTAGGCTATGTTAGAGATGGTTATTTTCACATTTTGAGGGCATTTCACACAATGTAGTGTGAGCATTCATTGCTCAGTCATGTTTTATGTTTGATGTACTGACTTTCATTGGTGCTAGAAAATTTGGCAGCATTTTCCTGTTGGTGGAATATTAGTTTATTGTAATGTTATCGTACATAATATAGGCTTTGTAACGTTCCACTCCCGTCCTATTGTTTCTCCGTGTTTTCCCTTTCCCCCTGTCTCGTGTTTGTCTCTCCATTGTCCGTTTTCCCCCTTGCTGCAGGTTGGGCGTGTTTTCCCGTTTGTGTCACTCTGTTTCACTCCCCTTATCTCAGCCTATCCCATTCCCCCGTTTCGCATGCATTCCACACTCTCCGCTCTGTTAATCACTCTTGCATACATTCGCACGCGGCACGTAATTGATTCCAATTAAATGTTTGCATTTAGTCACCCGGTGTTTTCTGTCCTGTGCCAGTTCGTTAATGCTCTTTGTCTGAAACCTCTGGTCCTGTCTGGTTCCCTGTCTAGTTACTGCCTTAAAGTCTTGTTCTGTGCCGGCGTTTACTCGCCCTGCAATTCTGCCAAGTCTAAGTCTGCTCAGTCTGGAACAGCACTACCCGCTGTTCATTGTTTCGTCTCGCTATACTAACTTTGTCTGCTTCAGTCTGCCAGCCTGCAGTCATCTGTAATCCCTGCCTGTGTTGCGGTTTCCCTGCCTCGCACCTGACGTGTGTGCATGCAGCTTGGGCTCCTGCCCTTCCACCCTGCGGCGGTGCCCGCTTGCTGCCAGTGTTGCGGTGCTGCTGATGTGCTGTCGCTCCTGCCTCTGCTGTCGCTGCTGCCGCCCTGCTGTTGCAGTGCTCCTAGTGCCGCTGCCCCGCTGCCCCGCTGCCACGCCTGCGTCCTGCCCGGACTCCGCTCCACTGTCCTGCTCTACCACTCCCGCTCCCACTCGTCCCCTGCTCCACCAAACCGGTTGTCCGTCTCCATAATCTTCCCTGGCTTCTCCTGCTCCCACTGCTCCCCGCATCATCATACCTGGACTGTTTGTCATACATGTTCTCCCTATGCTTCAGGAGTTTTGGTCGAAGCATAATTTATTAGAGCTAAAGCTCTGTTGTCTGTCTGCTCATCCAGTTCCGGCTTGGAACACTAACCACCTTTTGCCTTTCTCCCCATGCTCAGGACTACCCTGATCATAAAATAAATATTGAGTTTTGGCATTCCTGTCTACGAGTCGTGCATTTGGGTCCAGTCCACTTCCGGGGTCGTAACAGGCTTTAGGCTTTGTATCTTCCTTGGCTTTGTCCTTGTCACTTAAAATATTAATTCCATTTTACTGTGCGCTGATATGTGGTAGATTAATGTAAAATTGGGGAACATTTAAAAAAAAAAAACTACATAAAAATGCATTTACAGGGCATTCGCATACATACTGTAGAGCACAGGAAAAAGTGTTTTATTGAGGTACAATAGGCTACATATTTAGGTGTGTGTAACAGTGTGATATCAATGTTTTCATCTTAAACCATCAGAAGGGGCAAATGTGCTTTATAATGGAGAAAACTAATTTTATTAATTTGATGTATTGGATAGGTGTTTGGAGCCATAGATATCTACCCCCCTATACTGATGAAAAGGAGACACTAATGGACAACAAGGTACACTGCCTAGGAAATGTATAGAATTACCAGTTTCACATATGAAGCTCTCAGTAGTTCTTTGCAAACTAAAGAAAAACTTTTTTTTGTTTTTGCATTTTTCCAGTGTTTCTTTGCATTTCTGGCACTTTATTTTCCATTTTGACTTAAATTATGAAAATAAAGAAATGCAAAGTTTGTGTTGTAAATGTTACCACTGTCTTGTTTCATTTAAGCCATTTGCCAAGTTTCTGTGATGCTCACACCTTATAAAGCCTTAAACAGAGCACCCCCCAAATAGATGAGAATTGACCAAATTTGCCATCTGTGCAAGGGGGTTACAGTGATCCATCCATATCTACTGCATATCTGGCAGCAGAGTGATGGTTTCAGGCTCGTTTGATACCTCAGACCCTTGATGACTTACAGCCATTTGCCAATCATGTATTCTATACGGTTCCAGTTTAATTTACAGCTAAATCTAGTCCCCACCCCCCAATTCCCATAGAGATCCATTCAAATGCAGAGACGTTATAGTATCGCTTGTAAGAGTACCAGAAAATAGGATATCAAGAGTCTTTTGATGTTGTTGGGTCACAGACATAAGGAAGTCATGGCATGCAAAGCCAAAGGATATGCGACCAAATATGAAAAAATTTAAAGGCACAGTCAACTTAGTGTATGTAAACTTCTGACCCACTGGAAGTGTGATATAGTGAATTAAAAGTTGAATAATCTGTCTGTAAACAATTTTTTGAAAAATGACTTGTGTAGATGTCCTAACTGACTTGCCAAAACTATAGTTTGCTAACATGAAATCTGTGGAGTGGTTAAAAATAAGTTTTAATGACTTCAACCTAAGTGTATGTAAACATCCGACTTCAACTGTATACTCAAGCCTACAAGTTTTTTCGCCCATTATTTTCTGGGTTGCTATAAATTCTCCTCTGTTTTTGGTTACCTCTGTTTTGTCGCTCTCTTATTGAGAGTGAGAGGTACTCCCTTTCTTTATTTCGTTCCTCCCTTTTCGCGGATTATTTTCCGTGTTAGTGGTTATTTCCTTCACAGGAATACTTTCAGAATTCCTCTCTGTCGCGACTGGTCCTCCGAACCCGGCTCCCCATTATAGTTGAAGAAAAATATTGTTAACATCATGAATGTGCTGAAGTTATTGTGTTGCCGTTTTTATACATAGTCCCCCCCATTTTCACGCGCGTGTGTGTGTGTGTGTGTGTGTGTGTGTGTGTGTGTGTGTGTGAAAATAGGGGGACTGTGTATAAAAAGGGCTCTACACAGACCACCCCATATGGATTTAAATACCCTCAAATAAAAGTCTGACAGTGTATCACTGTCCCAATGCTTATGCATTTAATTGTATATATCTGCGGATTTACATGGTCTTAGAGCCATGAATAAATTGATAGAGGTGGATTTCTGTTGCATTTGAATGGACCCAAATGAGTGTGTTATAGACTTCAGCTAGGCTGTTTGAATTGTGTTAATTATTTATTCACATCAGTAGGGCCGACTGGACATCATGGGCACAGTCATCCTGTTATAACAGCGCCGCATACTTTATATTGCAGCCGGGTGCTCAGTTTAAAACCAGAATGAAGACTACAGCATGGGATATCCCTTGCGTGATGTCAGTACATCCATATATTGAGCTCATATCACAGATGTGTAAAATAATGTGCTGAACACTGTTTGAATGAGCTCATATTATAGATGTGTAAAAAAAAACGTGCTGAACACTGTTTGACTGAGCTCACACAAGCATGCCTTCCATTCTCCCCACACTTGCTCTACCTCTGACAGGGTGCACTCAGACTTCCATATGAATTGTTCCAATTGGCCTCTTGCTAATCCCACACACATGCAGGGTTAAACATATCCATGGAAACAATATCTTGAGACCATTTGATTGACATTTCTTGTTTCTCTCCATAAATGTCAAGCTTTAAAACTAGGCAAACTGAAACCACATCTCTAACGTCAAAAGTAGGATCAGTTGATTCTTCAGGATTAGTTGATTTTTGGCAAACTATCTTTCAGTATCAATCACCACTATATATGCTTGCTTTGTAGTTTGATAACCACATTTATTTTCCATAAAAATGCAGACACTCAACACTCCCATATATTTTTCTTCCATGATTGCTTTAGTATTATTTCTCAGTTTCATATAAGGTCATATTGGGTACACTGATTCACACATAATTACAGTTGAGTCTATTTGCAATAAAGAATATGACACATTTATTGTGCACAGGAGTATTACTGTAATTAATATGGGACAATGGTGGCATGCGTTGTGCTATCCAACTGTTTGCAAATGCTGTACCATCTAATTTGAGATTTTAAATGTACCGTTAACAATATATACAATTTTCTACACATAGTTTGCCACAGTGTTAGTACAAGGCAGGCAAGCAAAACGCAGTGGAAAGTAAATAAAGTAAAGGTAGTTCAGAAAATAAGCCGGTGTATCCACTTCTTTTGGAATTTCCTCGTTTGCGGTTTTGCTAGTCTGTAATAATGTGGCTCCAAACTGGGTTGCTGTGGCTGTATATTGGCTGCTGTGGATGGTCAGAATTGGAACTGCTGCAATGATAAATTCATTTTCACCCTGTTCTCTTCATTTTCTCAATGTGGGAGGGAAGGATATTCTAACCTGAAATCAAATTTTCACTAATTCACAATTCATTCCATAGTAAATGTATTGACAATGTTAACTATCTTTTTAATAGCATAAAATCTGAATATTCCCATAAGTACACAGCAAAAATTGTGGCATACATTTAACACCCTAGGGTGTTTATATGAGACTGTGGTCTCATGTGAACACCCTAGGGTGGTAAATATACACCAGCAGTGTTAGATTTAAACCGGCATTTTTGCTGTGTACTGTATATAGACAAGATTCAATCAATGTTGTTTATTTTGATTCATTAGAATTAAAAGTGCCTCTCAAACACAATACTACAGATCTACATGGTCTTTCACAAACACAAGACGACAAGTCAAAATCATGAACACAGTACTACAGGTCAGAGTCATGAACACAATACTACAGGTCAGACTCATGAACACACTACTACAGGTCAGACTCATGAACACAATACTACAGGTCAGGGTCATAAACACATCACTACAGGTCAGGGTCATAAACACAGTACTACAGACCAGGGTCATGAACACAGTACTACCGGTCAGGGTCATAAACACAGTACTACAGGTCAGACTCATGGACACAGTACTACAGGTCAGACTCATGAATACAGTAGTACAGGTCAGAGTCATGAAAACAGTACTACAGGTCAGAGTCACGAACACAGTACTACAGGTCAGACTCATGAATGCAGTACTACAGGTCAGAATCATAAACACAATACTACAGGTCAGAGTCGCGAACAGCACTACAGGTCAGGGTCATGAATGCAGTACTACAGCTCAGACTCATGAACACAGTACTACAGGTCAGAATCACGAACACAGCACTACAGGTCAGGGTCATGAACACAGTACTACCGGTGAGAGTCACAAACAGCACTACAGCTCAGGGTCATAAACACAGCACTACAGGTCAGGGTCATGAAAACAGTACTACAGGTCATGGTCATATACAGGGCCCTCCACAATTATTGGCACCCCTGGTAAAGATAAGTAAATGGTTATAAATAAAAAAAAACTTTTGGTGAATTAGCTTAATCTCACACTGAAAAAAATAGAAAAATCCAACCTTTAAATAACACAGTACTACAGGTCAGAGTCATGAACACACTACTACAGGTCAGACTAATGAACACAATACTACAGGTCAGGGTCATAAACACAGTACTACAGACCAGGGTCATGAACACAGTACTACAGGTCAGAGTCATAAACACAGTACTACAGGTCAGATTCATAAACACGGTACTACAGGTCAGAGTCACGAACACAGTACTACAGGTCAGACTCATAAATGCAGTACTACAGATCAGAATCATAAACACAATACGACAGGTCAGGGTCCTAAACACAGCACTACAGGTCAGGGTCATAAACACAGTACTACAGACCAGGGTCATGAACACAGTACTACAGGTCAGGGTCATAAACACAGTACTACAGGTCAGACTCATGGACACAGTACTACAGGTCAGACTATGAATACAGTAGTACAGGTCAGGGTCATAAACACAATACTACAGGTCAGACTCATGAACACAATACTACAGGTCAGAGTCACGAACACAGTACTACAGGTCAGACTCATGAATGCAGTACTACAGGTCAGAGTCATAAACACAATACTACAGGTCAGAGTCAGGAACACAGTACTACAGGTCAGACTCATGAATGCAGTACTACAGGTCAGGGTCATGAACACAATACTACAGGTCAAACACATGAAGGCAGTACTACAGGTCAGAGTCATGAACACAATACTACAGGTCAGACTCATGAACACACTACTACAGGTCAGACTCATGACCTTTAATTGAAGTTAATTTATTCTAAGAAAAAAAATCCCTCATCAAGAAATAATTATTTTTAACAAAACCACGTGTGCCACAATTATTGGCACCCCTAGAAATTCTTATGAACAAAATGTAACTGAAGCATTTTTTCCATTTAAATTTTACTTTTTAAAGTTGATCAGAGTGTTTAGAAACTTTCAAGCAGTAATCCATGACTTCCTGTTTCACTGGGGTATACATATAAGGTGACACAGAGGCCATATTCCCTTATTCATACATCAACATGGGAAAGATTAGAGAACACACAAATCCAAAAAAAAAAAAGTGTGTTGAGGGAATGGCTATAAAAAATAGCTACTCACCTGAAAATGCCCATCGGAGAACCAGGTGCGAACGTGAGCGGGGATTCAATAAGTCACTCATGGCAGTGAGGACCACAGAAAAGGGGCCGCGAACGGAGAGGGGAATAAATGAAATAATGGGAATAAAACTCCCGGCGTAAGCCAAATCAAAAATAGCCCCAAACGAGGGCGAGACTCGAAAATAGCGAGTAGGAACATAAAGAAAGAACCTCACGCTCTCAACCAAAGAGCAATTAATAGAGGTCAAATATAAAACAAAAGAAAACCCATGGATAACGGGCGAGAAAAATGAGAAAGAAAATATAACCTGTTACCTCTAGCTCTAGGTGCAGACGAGCTGAATAAAAAGGTAACAGAGAGAAAAGATAGACAGAGGGAAAAGAAAACACGGATGGAAGCTGACCCGGAGCTGTGAGAAAGCTCAAGCGGAGACGAGAACAGCGACCAGGAAAACCGTGACAGGACCCCCCCCCCCTAAGGGGTGACTCCTGGAGATCCCTCAGAACTCTATCTACGGAACGCTCTAATTAGTTCTGGGTCCAAGATGTTCCTCGATGGGACCCAGCAGCGTTCCTCAGGGTCATAACCCTCCCAATCGACCAAAAACTGAAAGCCTCTGCCCACACGCCTCTCAGCTAAAATTCAACGGACTGTATACACCGGGCCTCCTTCCACGAATCAGGGAGGGGGTGGCGGCTCATCCGCAGGAGCGAGAGCGCTGACAAGTACCGGCTTCAGCCGTGAGACGTGAAAGGTTGGGTGTACGCACATGGAGCGTGGCAGTTTTAAGCGCACCGTGAACGGGTTGATCTTACAGACGATCTTAAAGGGGCCGACGTAGCGTGGAGCGAGTTTGCGGGACTCCTCCCACAACGGCAGATCTCGCATAGAGATCCAAACTCGTTGACCCACCTGATAAGACGGAGCCAAACAGCGATGCCTATCGGCCAAAGCCTTTTGCTTGGCGGAGGCTCGTAAAAGCGATGCTCGAACCCGCCTCCAAATTGCTCGGCACCTCCGGATAAACGACCCTGCAGATGGTACCTCCACATCGCTCTCTATCTCCAGAAATAATGGAGGTAAATAGCCCATCTGCACCTCAAATGGGGAGAGATCTGTGGAGGCGTTGCGTAATGTGTTATGGGCATATTCTGCCCATGCGAGGTGATGGCTCCATGATGTGGGGTTGGAGGCAGCTAAGCAACAGATCGTGTTCTCCAAAGTTTGATTTGTACGCTCCATCGGTTTCCGGGTAAAATCCAGAGGAAAGGCTAACGGACGCTCCCAGTTGAGCACAGAAGGAACGGCAGAATCTAGCCACGAATTGTGGACCGCGATCTGATACCACGTCCTTAGGAAACCCATGCACACGAAACACGTGATCCACTACCAGTTGAGCCGTTTCCGGAGCTGACGGCAGTTTAGGTAGGGCGACAAAATTAGCTGCCTTTGAAAATCTATCGACCACCACTAGGATGGTCGTGTTACCCTGAGACGCCGGTAGGCCAGTTATAAAATCAAGGGCGATATGGTTCCACGGGCGACTGGGAATGGATAGAGGGCGTAAAAGGCTGGGAGCTGGGATCCCACAAGACCGGGGCTAAAATTTGAGAAGTGGGTATAATGGGCTCTGGAATGGGGTCCCTGTCGGACTGATTAAATCGGATGCTTTCACAGGTTTTTAATGTTCTTAGAACCTGGATGATACACTGCCCGGCCAAAAAAAAAGTCGCACACTGTAATATTTTGTTGGACCGGCTTTAGCTTTGATTATGGCGCGCATTCGTCGTGGCATTGTTTCGACAACCTTATGCAACGTCACAACATTTATTTCCGTCCAGACTTGCATTAATTTTTGGCCAAGATCTTGTATTGACGACGGGAGAGTCGAACCACTCCGTGAAGTCTTCTCCAGCACATCCCAAAGACTTTCAATGGGGTTAAGGTCAGGACTCTGGTGGCCAATTCATGTGTGAAAATGATTCCTCATGCTCCCTGAACCACTTTTTCACAATTTGAGCCCGATGAATCTTGGCATTGTCGTCCTGGAACATGCCCATTGATGGGATAACCTGGTCATTCAGTACATTCAGGTACTCAGCTGACTTCATTTTATTGCTGCATAACGTTGCTGAGCCTACACCTGACCAATTGAAGCAACCCCAGATCATAACACTGCCTCCAGAGGCTTGTACAGTGGGCACTATGCATGACTGGTGCAACTGCGACTTTTTTTTTGGCCAGGCAGTGTATATACACAATATACACAGCCTGGCCAAAAAAAAAAAAGTCGCACACTAATATTTTGTTGGACCGCCTTTAGTTTTGATTATGGCGCGCATTCGTCGTGGCATTGTTTCGACAACCTTATGCAACGTCACAACATTTATTTCCATCCAGACTTGCATTAATTTTTGGCCGAGATCTTGTATTGACGACGGGAGTGTCATGACCCTGAATACGGGCTGGACCCAAGTGCAACGACAAGGAGGCAGAGATACAGGAAAAGGTTGTTTATTATAGCTTGGGGCAGTCCCAAGCTGTACACAGAATAATTAAGTCCGGAGAATCTCCGGGACTTCAGTTTGCTCCAAGCCGGAACTGGACTTGACTGGAACACTGGATGTTCCAAACCGGAACTGGACTTGGTACTGGAACACTGGATGTTCCAAACCGGAACTGGATTGGACGGGAACTGGATCGGGACACACCGGAACTGGACTAAACTGGAACACTGGGTTGTTCCAAACCGGAACTGGACTTGGTACTGGAACACTGGATGTTCCAAACCGGAACTGGACTGGACAGGAACTGGATCGGGTCAAACCGGAACTGGACTAGACTGGAACACTGGAATGTTCCAAACCGGAACTGGACTGTACTGGAACACTGGATGTTCCAAACCGGAACTGGACTGGACAGGAACTGGATCAGGTCAAACCGGAACTGGACTAGACTGGAACACTGGAATGTTCCAAACCGGAACTGGACTGTGCGGGTCTCTCAGGAGTATCCCACACCGGGACTGGACTAGACGGATCACCCGGGAGTCGTTCCAAGCCGGAACTGGACTTCGCGGGTCGCTCAGGAATCGTTCCAAACCGGAACTGGACTTGGCGGATCTGGACAGACGGGACAGACGGGACAGATAGGGGGAGCGCTAGGCATCCAATAAATTATGCTTCGAACTTGTCTCCTGAAGCGAGGGAGGACATAAAGAACAGACAAGCCGGTTATGGATGTGCATGAAGTTTGAGAAGGGAAAACCGGGGTGTTAATAGTAACAGGTAACCGGGTAGTTGATGCAGAGGAAGGGGTAGCGGCAGATACGGCAGGGCAGGACAGTGCAGCGGACCTCGGGTTGGCCGGGTTGAGGCAGCAGGGCAAACAGCAGCAGGTGCAACCGGAACCGTAACACTGGCGGTTGCCACGGCCGGACACAGGAACAGCTGTAGAATGGAGGAGCAGAACACCCCGCTGCGGGCACAACGTCAGGTGGGAAGCGGGGGTACCGCAACACAACAGGGAATAGCGAACAACTGCAGACTGGCAGACAACAACAGAGCAGTGGTTAACAAGGCAGATAAGGCGTGGCAGGTAGGACCGCACCAAACAGGACAGACTAAACAATCAGCAGTTGGCAGTGTGCCTTAAGCACCGAGACAGAACCAAACTGTTGAAAAATGGTTTGCACGATAAAGCAGGGTGAACGAACACCAAATACCAAACCAAACTGTGCAAGCAAACTAGACAAGGGAATAACATGACCAGGATACAAACGAAACAACGTTAACGAACTGGCACTGGATAGCAGACAGCAGGTGGGTTAAATAGGGAGCGTAATAGGTATCAATTAGGGAAGCGTGCGAATGTATGCGTGGATGATTGAACAGAGCGGAGTGTGAGGAATGCAGGCCGAAATGGAAGGAGGAGATGGAGGCTGAGGCAGGAGTGGGGAAATGGAGTGAAACAAACGGAGGGAACACGCCCAGTCTGCAGCAAGGGGAAAAACACAAAGTCTTCTCCAGCACATCCCAAAGACTTTCAATGGGGTTAAGGTCAGGACTCTGGTGGCCAATTCATGTGTGAAAATGATTCCTCATGCTCCCTGAACCACTCTTTCACAATTTGAGCCCGATGAATCTTGGCATTGTCGTCCTGGAATATGCCCATTGATGGGATAACCTGGTCATTCAGTACATTCAGGTACTCAGCTGACTTCATTTTATTGCTGCATAACGTTGCTGAGCCTAGACCTGACCAATTGAAGCAACCCCAGATCATAACACTGCCTCCAGAGGCTTGTACAGTGGGCACTATGCATAACTGGTGCAACTGAAACTTTTTTTTTGGCCAGGCAGTGTATATACTGTATATATATATATACTATGACCCTGGGGTTTTTCATATTTTAGTTTCCAGGACCTGGCAGTCGATAAGAAATGGGGGAATTATATTATATTATTATATATATTATATATTATAGTAATTATAACAGCCTGGAGGTAGAAGGCTTGTGCCCTCTGGGACTCTGAGGGCAGGCATGCCAGTGTCTGCCATGATTTTAATACAGCTTCTGAAAATTAATTTGCCATGACTGAGCTTTACAATGTGCTGTTCTTCTTTATGACTAAGAAATAAATCAATGCACAGGCTGTCTTTTCTGCAATATATGTTTTTTAAAACTAAATAAATTAATAAAGCATTCATATGTTAAAATGTGTTAACCCACAAAGCACAAGCTTGCCTAAATTTCTCGTTGTTTATAATACATGTTCTATAATTCAGTGTCTGTGCAATAACATTGCACATGTTTAGGCAATATTCATATAAATAATATTTCATAATATTTATATTTTATTAACACTTGCAAAGGAAAACTGTGGATGTTGAACAATGTAATTGTATTTGCTGTATATGCTTTTTAAAATGATTTTTCTCCCCCATTTTTAGATATAACACCATTGATTAGTAGTAGCAATCTTTTAGAATAAGCCCCAAGCAAAATGATCTTGGCTGTATTTGTGCACGGTGCTGTCGGGGAAGTAAGGATTAAGTAAAATGTGTATTTTCTGAATCCAGCAGTTGTAACATCCAACATCCATTTAATGTTCGGCACTCTGAATATAGAACACAAGTGGCATCAACAGTTAAAACTCCTCGCTTAAAATGTATTTAATTGATTTACTTTGTTAATTATTACCAAAGATATCAATTATCAATTAAATCGCCAAATTCATTGATAGGCACCCCTGATCAACCTTTATCAAAATGTACAACTCACAACCATATTAAAAATAAGAGATTTATTAAATTACTACAAGTATTCAATGCCTTAACTAAAGACGAAGGTTCAACTACCTTAACAAACAATGAATGCTACAGACATGGACAAGTTACAGTCACAAAAGAAATGAATGAAAGATGATACCAGAACACAGTTTATCTTTCCCAAGGTAATCCCTAGGTAATCCCAAGGTAATCGCCAACACCAAGGTCCAAGAACCAACAGATAGAAGAATATTCAAAAGTCCAGGGATGAAATGTAAAATTACAGACACCACAAACACCCCACCAGGTACAAGACTCAAGATGCCAACTAAAAGTCAAGACAGGACCTAATTTTTAAGTGGTTGAAAGAGCGGGAGGGGGGTCCTGTCTCCTTCTCCTGGCCCACGCATACTTAAGGAATTATCAGGGGAGGGACAGCTTTGGCTGTTATTGAAATGTTTGTGAGCTAATATGTGGAGAGACTAGATCAGGGGATGATAAAAACAAGGTACAAAGCCAGTAGTACCACTATGGCTTCTGCTTTATTCTGGTATGGCCTGGCCCAGAATCTCCACATAGTGCCCGTAGGTGTATTAACCAATTTTACTGTATGGAATCCTAATACTATGTGGTAGGTCAGCATGAGGTTTGTCATGCCACCCCTGTTAACACACACACACACACACACACACACATACATGTACACCTCTAATAGTTACCCCCATTGTCTGTTTTCTGTATCTTATCTCTAGGCTGCTCAGGGCTAGCCCTTTGAAGTTTCCTAGAGCCCAGGACTGGCCATATGGTCAATTAGAGGTCCTACAGTGCAGAATGAAGAGACATCGCTGGTGTGCAGGGTCTGATGGTCTTTGAGATTTGAGCTGCAATCCCTTTCGCTGCCCAAGAGAAGAGAACTTACCAAAATATTTAATATTTGTTCTCAGAAACAATTATTCAACCCATGTAGTTTGGTTCTGACATTTAAGAGGTACAGTACTTTACTACTATCCAGACAATTCATGCAAAAGTTCAGGTGTAAGTAATGCAAAATAAGAACTTCAATCAATGACAAATTGTCTAAGTGGAATGCCAGGTAGAGAGAAGTTTACAGAGAATGCCTCCAGCGATAGCTTCAATCTGCTACATCATTTCTCTCCAGAGGTATAAAATTGCCACACCTTCATCTTGTTTCAACTGCTTCAACGGCATCCCTAAATCTCCTCTTTGTCACATTTTCATTTCCTTCATTTACATTATAGGCATTCAGCACACACTCTTATCCAGACCCACTCCCACAGACTACATTACTTTACATGCAATCCATTTACACAGCTGGATATTTACTAATGCAGTTCAGGTTAAGTACCTTGCTCAAGAGTACAAGGGCAGTGCCCCATCTGGGAATTAAACCTGCAACCTTGCATCAGAATGTTCAGCAAACCCATTTTAACTGATTTTGCTACCACTGAAAGCAGGGTTTAAATGCATGCATCATGGATGTCATTATCTGGATGACGGCTCACTACTTGCAAACATTTTCAAAGCAAAAAGTGTATCGCAAGCTTAATTTCTCACTATCACTATCCCTGTGCAGACGAAACCTGATGAGGGAAAGCTGAAGGCCCTGTCTCTGTCCTGGGTTATGAAGGCCCTTATCTATGTCCTGGGTCCTGAAGGCCCTTATCTCTGTCCTGGCTTATGAAGGCCCTGATATCTGTCCTGGGTCCTGAAGGCCCTGTCCCTGTCCTGGGTTATGAAGGCCCTTATCTCTATCCTGGGTTATGAAGGCCCTGTCTCTGTCCTGGGTCCTGAAGGCCCTGTCCCTGTCCTGGGTTATGAAGGCCCTTATCTCTATCCTGGGTTATGAAGGCCCTGTCTCTGTCCTGTGTTATGAAGGCCTGGTCTCTGTCCTGGGTCCTGAAGGCCCTTATCTCTGTCCTGTGTTATAAAGGCATTGATCTCTGTCCTGGGTTATGAAGGCCCTTATCTCTGTCCTGGGTTATGAAGGCCCTGATCTCTGTCCTGGGTTATGAAGGCCCTGATCTCTGTCCTGTGTTATAAAGGCATTGATCTCTGTCCTGGGTTATGAAGGCCCTTATCTTTCTCCTGGGTCCTGAAGGCCCTGTCTCTGTCCTGGGTCCTGAAGGCCCTGTCCCTGTCCTGGGTTATGAAGGCCCTGTCTCTGTCCTGGGTCCTGAAGGCCCTGTCCCTGTCCTGGGTTATGAAGGCCCTTATCTCTATCCTGGGTTATGAAGGCCCTGTCTCTGTTCTGTGTTATGAAGGCCTGATCTCTGCCCTGGGTCCTGAAGGCCCTTATCTCTGTCCTGTGTTATAAAGGCATTGATCTCTGTCCTGGGTTATGAAGGCCCTTATCTCTGTCCTGGGTTATGAAGGCCCTGATCTCTGTCCTGGGTTATGAAGGCCCTGATCTCTGTCCTGTGTTATAAAGGCATTGATCTCTGTCCTGGGTTATGAAGGCCTGATCTCTGTCCTGGGTTATGAAGGCCCTTATCTCTGTCCTGGGTTATGAAGGCCCTGATCTCTGTCCTGGGTTATGAAGGCCCTGATCTCTGTCCTGGGTTATGAAGGCCCTGATCTCTGTCCTGGGCTATGAAGGCCCTGATCTCTGTCCTTGGACCTGAAGGCCCTGTCTCTTCCTTGGGTCCCAGTCCTAGCATAGCTGCGCCTGCCCTCCCCTACCCGACAGAAATCAGCAGGTTTACAGGTAGGCTTGAACTCACCTCAGAGTTTAAAAATATCTAATGCATCTATTTTTGATAATAAAATACTAGGGATGCATTCAACTGAATCACAACAAATTTACCAGTGCGGTTGAGTCACTGTGGAGTTCTGCATATTTATTCCTGTTACCATGATACTATCCCCTAGAGGATACTGCAGTTCGCTGTAATTGGGACTTATGTTTGTTGAGAGCTAGAGACTATGGGTTTGGCACAGGGCTCACTGCAACTGGAACATTTAGCATGTTCTGAAGTGAGCAGATGTAATGGGCTGCTGTCAAAAGAAAAAGCTGACCAAAGTCTGTCGGTTTCTGCTTCCTGTTTATCCTGCCTGTCAGTGTAACCTGACTCTCCATTTCCGCTGCCTGTTTCTGCACTGTCACTATTCCCAGCTGTGGATCAGAGCTCCAGTGTATAACTATGTGCTGTCCTACACAACTATGCAGTGTCCTACACAACTACACACTGGCCTACACAGCGGCACCCTGACCTATACAACTATGCACTGTACTACACAGTATCTGTGTGTATGCTCATATACATACGTATATGGGAAAATAAAAGTTATTCTATTTTATTCTATACATGTGTTCATGCATACATGTTATTTTATGTTACCCATGCTGATAATGCACTTTAAATACATTTGACTTTACATACTGTCCTACACAACTACACACTGTTCTACACATCTATACACTGTCTTACACAAATATATGCTCTCCAACACAACTACATGCCTCTTCTTGGTTGTCTGAAAATTGCCCAAACCAGTCTGGCTGTCACTCACACTATGTCAATAATGCTGAGATTACATTCTTATTTTACCCCTCCACCTCTAACATAATTTGCTTTGTAAAATGTAGAATCATAATACAAGTAACATTTAAAAAAGGAGAGTTGTTGTTGATGCCGACAAATTAGTATTTTTGGGTGGCTATATCTGCACAAACCTAGCTCACAATGAGGTGGTTTTAATTGGGTAGTAAGATTTTATTGATTGACTCCCCAGCTTGATGACTAAGCCCAGACTCAAACTTAATGAGTCTCCATTTTGTGGCACATTCAACCATTCCACCATTTTGTGGCACATTCAAGTGACTGCTTTATTCAGCCCTCAGAGTGTAATGTCTGAGATTAAGGGAAAGCTCAGGAAAAACCTTGTGTGACATATTACCACTCGTCAATCTGAACTGTGAAGTGAAAATGTACATTCATAATGTACAATTATATTCTGTCATCAGGATCAAAAGAACTGCAATAATTTTTTGCCATTTCAGAACATTAAAAACTTTGTGATGCAAAAATCTGACCTGACCCTGAGCCTGGCAAATCTCTTTTGAGATAATGCATTAGCTTCATTGTATCCACCAAAATAGCTTTTCATGTTCAACTCACCTTGATTTGACTC
Organism: Synaphobranchus kaupii; assembly: GCA_029718625.1. NCBI lineage: Eukaryota > Metazoa > Chordata > Actinopteri > Anguilliformes > Synaphobranchidae > Synaphobranchus > Synaphobranchus kaupii. The sequence continues at coordinate 47,262,641 of CM056378.1, forward strand.
AGAACCACATTTGCAAGGCAGCTGAATAGATGAAGTTACGTACATTAGATGAGGGCAAAATCTTGTATTAATCCATTCAGTAGAAGCACAGAGAAACTTTATAAACCTTAGTTATGAACTGGCATTGTAACAAATGCAATGTTGGAAAACAGTGTTTAATGTAATAAATGACCGAAATAAAAAGTAAACAATTTTCATTAAAGTCTAAAGACAGCAATTCACTGAAAGGAACAGAATCATTTGTAAAGTCAGAAAGAAATTATTATGAATGTTCCATTGGAATCCCGATTACCTGGTTTAGTTGTTAATATTAAACCTAGGGTTATGTCTAAAACATAACATCAGCCTGTTTAGATAATACAGCTGTCTATATTGTAATAATGATTCTAATCAATAACCAAATTATAATTAAGAAAATAGGTGCATTTTTACTTCACTTTCAACGTTACATTTTGATTTTATTTTCACTGTACTCATATCATGGAGGTTCTATTAAATGGTTTAAACAAAAGTCCACCCTTAAAGCTACTGGACCAAAACCAGTCAATCTGAGCATGCTCAGTCTACTTTGATGAAGAATACAGTTTCTGCATAGAGAAGCAGTCAACATAGGTCAAAAGGACAAATGTGCCACTGCTGTCTTCATGATTGGCATATTGGGCATGAGTAAAACTGTAAATCCTGCAGTTTTCTGAAGAGAATCTTTTCATTAGAGAACAACTGACTTGCTGAGTGGCGCACACATTTTATCTGAAACAAAAGGTCCTGGTTAACACAAGAAGTGTGTGAGAAAAAATTGGTTCTCATAATGCAGTGTTAGGAACTGGCTTCTTTCTCAATAATCCAAGTCAGGACAATGCAGGAACTCACTCAACACAACGAACACTTTACTAGAGTTTAATTAAAATTACTGCATAAAATTAAAATTTATTGAAAATCACGGGAAGATCACCAAGACACAGCACAAATTGCGGTCCAGTAACCTTCGACGCACTGGTCATCTAGCCAAGCTTATATACCCTCAGAGGTCTTGAGCTTGACGCACATGTTTACATCATTGGTGAGGGCCTATCTTCGAAATGTTCCCAAATAACGGGGCGCCTTGAATAATGCCTTATTCCTATAATTCTTTGGTGTCTGCGAGTGGTGCCGATCATTTCACATAATAGGATCACTTTTAGGGTTGTTTCTCCTGACTTATTTTTCCAGTGTTCAATAGGAAAATGAGTCAGAAAGAAAGTGGTTTTCGAAAAGAAAATTGTGCACAACAAGGTCTGTGGATGTTCGTGAGTAACTGTATTCGTCATTATATTCGTAAAGAGACATTGCTGCTACCAGAATGAATAGATAGCACTCCCGGTATGTAGAAACATATCAAAATTAAATTTTTGGGTTAACTGCCCTTTAAGTAAGTGCTACTCAGGCCTTGCTTGAGTTTATCAAAAGCTGTTCTTGACTGGTCAACTGTTTTTGTTGAAAAAAAATGCTTTTGACTATATTTCTTCACATAATTGAATCCGATCAGATTATCATATTAGGCATATTTGGGATTCAAGATTGCCATTAATTTTGTGCATATGACAAGATATGCTTTTAATTCCAGACAATAAAAACAACATTTTAAGAGACGTCCATGGTGGAGGAATTTAAATTAAATTTGTGTCATTTATCTCTCTTGTTTGACCTATGTGATATCAGTGCTTTCCAACACTGATGTTCATAATGATGCTTTAACATATGCAGCTCCATTTAAGACAAAAGTGTGCTCATCACCAGAAAGTCAGCAGGGTATAGGTTTCCCAACAGTCCTGTTTTAACTGGGACATGCCCTGCTAGTTTTCCCCCTACCGCTAGGGGATGACCACAGCATGTTGTTAGGCCTTTGGGGATATCAAATGTATTATTATTATTACTATAAAACTATATTTTTCCCCATTTGTTTATTTTCTAAATATGTGACTTAAGGATTGTTTCTCCTGACAAATCTTCCTATTGAACTCTATGGAAAAATAAGTCAGGAGAAGAAACCCTTCAAGTTATCCATCCATATCTACTGTATTTCCGGCAGCAGAGTGATGATTTAAGGCTTGTTTGATATGGCAGACCCTTGGTGATTTGAAGCAATTTAGCCAACCATGTGTTCCATACTGTTCCAATGTAATTTACAGCTAAATCTAGTCCCACCCCCAATTCCCATAGAGATCCATTCAAATGCAGAGACTTTATAGTATCGCTTGTAAGAGTACCAGAAAATAAGATATCAAGAGTATTTTGATGTTGTTGGGTCACAGACATCAGGAAGTCATGGCATGCAAAGCCAAAGGATATGCGACCAAATATAAAAAAATTTAAAGGCACAGTCAACTTATTGTATGTAAACTTCTGACCCACTGGAATTGTGATATAGTGAATTAAAAGTTAAATAATCTGTCTGTAAACAATTGTTGGAAAAATGACTTGTGTCATGCACAAAGTAGATGTCCTAACTGACTTGCAAACACAATAGTTTGCTAACATTATATCTGTGGAGTGGTTAAAAATTGGCGGCAGTGTAGTATAATGGTTAAGGAACTGGACTTGTAACCGAAAGGTTGCAGGTTCGATTCCCAGGTAGGACACTGCCGTTGTACCCCTGAGCAAGGTACTTAACCTGAATTGCTTCCGGCTGTATAAATGGATAAATGTAATAAGCTGTATAAATGGATAAATGTAATAAGAAGTTGTGTAAGTCGCTCTGGATAAGAGCGTCTGCTAAATGCCTGTAATAAAAAATGAGTTGTAATGACTTCAACCTAAGTGTATGTAAACTTCCGACTTCAACTGTAGGTAGAAAAAAGGAAATATTATCTCTCACTCTCAATACCGGAGAGCAGTAAAATAGAGAGATAAAAGAATAGAAAATAAGGCGACCCGGAAAACTCGGCGAATTAGACTCGTTGATAAGAGTGTAGACAGAAGAGAGAAAAGAAAGACCTCTCACTCTCAATACGAGAGAGTAGTGAAAAAAGAGAGGTGGAAAGGAAACTGTAAAGCAGGAACTGTCTCAGTGAGAGCAGCACAGGAGAACAGAAACGAGACACGGAGAATGCAAAAGTGAAACAAAATCCTAAAGGAACACTAATGCAAGAAAAGACCAGTCATTACTCCAAAGCTAGGCAATGGGGCAAAGTGGTCACCTTTAAATGCCTAAGCCTATAGCGTACTGGCAACATGTAGCTTGTGAAGACAACATTGAAGCACCAGAAAACGGAAACACAGAGCTGGGCGAAAGCCCGGAACGGACAACGGAAAAATGAGGCAAGAGTGCCCTCGTGCCGCTCCGAGGAAGAACGACCACAAAAATAAAGGCTGCCAGAACCATGACATCAACAATATATCACAGATTTTCAATGGAATTTCATTCTGGGATTTGGCTGAGCCACTCCAGAATACTGACCTTCTTCTTTTTAAACAATTCCTTTGTAGTTTTGCTGTGCGCTTTGGGTCATTGTCCTGTGTGCTTTGGGTCATTGTCCATGACTCATTGCCTCTATATTGTCAAAGAATTTACAATATATACAGTAGAGAAAATGCTGTCTTTTCCTCTGATTCTGGACTCGGGGGAACCTGCCAGTACCCATTGGTCAGATTTAGCAGTATAACAATTCATTCCCAGTCTTTCAATTAACTCTAGGCAATGTCTAGGCATCAACCTTTGAAATACCATCATGCTTTCTAAAATCATTGTAGAAATGCATGCTGCCATCTGCACAATGGGACTCCACCAATCACTCTGTGTCTACTCACTGATTCCCAAGGACAGAATTATTTACAATTCCTTTATTCTGGCTTCCTGTGGGGCTTCAGGTGTTCAGGAGGTTCTTTGCTTTTACCTTTTCCCAGGTTTGTATGAATATGATGCTGCAGCAATGTCATCTCAGCAGGGAGACTGAGAACACATCTTGGTTCTGGAGAATCTGCTCCATGAGTTCCTGTTTCATGGAGGTTTGAGCATAGTAAAATGGTCTTATGCTTTCTAAATGAGCTTATTATTATAGAGTTGAGAGGACTTTATGTGGTCAGGATGTCTTAGCTTCTATATAACCAGATCCGTCCTCTCCATAAGGACCATTTTTTCCCAAGAACATTCATTCTGTTGTGGACACTAAAGGCAGGACCCTGTGACATGGATTGAACTCACGGGACTGAGCAGTTCTGTTTAACTCATGGGACTGGGCTGTTATGTTAAAGTCACAGTGTTGGATGGTTCTGTTGAACTCATGGGACTGGGCGATTCTGTTGAACTCATGGGACTGGGTGGTTCTGTTGAACTCATGGGACCGGGCATTTCTGTTGAACTCATGAGACTGGGCAGTTCTGTTAAACTCATGGGACCGGGCAGTTCTGTTGAACTCATGGTACTGGGCAGTGCTGTTGAACTCATGGGACTGGGCAGTTCTGTTGAACTCATGGGACTGGGCGGTTCTGTTTAACTCATGGGACTGGGCGATTCTGTTGAACTCATGGGACTGGGCGGTTCTGTTGAACTCATGGGACTGGGCTGTTCTGTTGAACTCATGGGACTGGTTGGTTCTGTTGAACTTATGGGACTGGTTGGTTCTGTTGAACTCATGGGACTGGGTGGTTCTGTTTAACTCATGGGACTGGGCAGTTCTGTTGAACTCATGGGACTGGGGGGGTTCTGTTGAACTCATAAGACTGGGCTGTTCTGTTGAACTTATGGGACTGGGTGGTTCTTTTGAACTCATGGGACTGGGGGGTTCTGTTTAACTCATGGGACTGGGCGGTTCTGTTGAACTCATAGGACTGGGCTGTTCTGTTAAAGTCACGGTGTTGGGTGGTTGAGTTGAACTCATGGGACTGGGCATTTTTGTTGAACTCATGGGACTGGGGGGTTCTGTTGAACTCATAGGACTGGGCTGTTCTGTTAAAGTCACGGTGTTGGGTGGTTCAGTTGAACTCATGGGACTGGCTATTTCTGTTGAACTCATGGGACTGGGTGGTTCTTTTTAACTCATGGGACTGGGTGGTTCTGTTTAACTCATAGGACTGGGTTGTTCTGTTAAAGTCACGGTGTTGGGTGGTTCAGTTGAACTCATGGGACTGGGTGTTTCTGTTTAACTCATGGGACTGGGTGGTTCTTTTGAAGTCCTTTCAATGTAAATTTTCACTGACAATAAACTGATGAATTACAAAATCATACTCTTTCTTTCATCTGTCCAGAGCCTGTAGTTTATTGAATTGAAGAGCCTTGTGACTAATGTCCATCCCCTCTCAAAGTACCTTATTAGAGGAGAAAAATACTGACGTGTGAAATGTAATACCCTTCATTTCTATTAACCTGTTGCTGCCAAACGCCCCCTAGCGGTAACGCGGGCATTACGGAAATGATTAAATTATACATTTCATTAATTTAATAATATATAATAAACTGCTCACCTCAATATTTTGATGAAATATCCTTAAGATATATCCATTCCTTCTGGGAAAGTGGTTTTTAAGCCCAAAACATTGAGTTAAAACTTTGTAAATTACGTTGGAAACAACGACCTAATTCGCAAACATGTATTGCAGCTTGATGTCACACCATAAACAATGTGCTGGTAAACTGTTCTGCTTAATTGTATTTCACAAAACTTTGGTTTGAAAAATCGTTATACCTTTAGACTTCAAGAAAAAATACTTTAAAACTTTCATACGGCTGTACATGATTTTTTTCAAATTTTAAACTGACTTCTGCTTTTCTGCACTTCATCACGAGTAGTTTGGCTGTGTTCAGTTTGGCATTGTGAAACGCCAGTTTCTGGAGTACCAATCCCTTGGCTTAGTATATTTTAGTCAAAGGGGTTTTGTAATTTATTGCACAGTTATCTGAAGTGGGAAAAACTCACATCGACCCGCCTCTACTGCGAGTATTATTTGCTTTCTATTGGGTTTTTAAACTGTCTGTCATATTCCAGCCAATAGCGAAGACTCTTATCTTTCAGACAAGCCCTCATTCAACACAATGCTCTCAGAACTCAAGTAGATCCAGCTGCGCGTAAGAGGAGGAGGCGTCCAATCGTAATGTTCGTACCAAGATGGCGCAGAGTGTTTTTAGCTTGTAGCAGCTAGCTACATTCCGTTTAGCAAAGTATGATTCATTAGGTAAGGGCAGCTATTCATCTTTTTACTTTACAGTCTCTTTCATACAGTTTTTAGTTAGTTGTGTCTAGGTTATTCAGGCGTTTCTCCATGCAGCAGGTCCTAGCCCAAAGATGTTTTTGCGATCTTGTCTCAGTGACGCTGAGTGGTATGGTAACAGACTTTTTTGCCAGTATACCAGTGCGAATTCACTGTTATGTATAAAACAAATTCCTCTGAATTAAATAAATATAACTAACATTACTATATTGTAACAATAGCAAGCTAGCCAGCAAAATGACACATAGCAGCTGGCTATCTATTTGTGTCTGAGAAGAGCTGTTGTTGTAATTAAGTAGCAAAAAGTGTATGTATATGAATTATGACTGCTTAGTCATAGTAGTGCAGTTCTCTGTTTTAATAAAAGCTATGAACCATATTTGTAGCCTTTACAGTTTTTGAGATAAACAGCTTTGTTGGTCACTAGTAAAAACAGGTGGGTATTAAGAGGTTAAGGCCAGATTTGGAGACCAGTTGCACTCACGTGTGGTCTGATTAAAACCTTGAACCAATCATAGCTTTCATTTAAATTTCCCACTGGGTTTTGACATGGGGTGGGGGGGTGAGTTGCAGCGGATATCTAGCGAAACTACCTGGATGGATAGATAGCACTATGGGCATGTAGGACATCTACATTACATTTTTGTCTGAACTGCCCCTTTAAATACCATTTATAAGTAGATTGAACATGATATTTTAAAAAGCACATTCACACAAGACTGAAAAGGCCTATCTGAGATGAACTCACAAGGTCTTTTTTTGATCAGCTAATTTTCAAGGTGATTTTTTTCGTTTTTCCTTAGAATTTTCACTGCATTCAGTATGGGGGGATACAGACAAATTCAAAGCAAATGTGAAAACACTTTAGGAGAACTGCATCCTCCTGAGGCTCAGCAGAAAGAAAGTTTAAGTATTTTAATGTTTTTGATATAAAACAAGTGTCTGGGATGACAAAAACATGTTACAGTGGAAATAATTTTAAAAAACTGTATTTTTTTTATTTTGATTGAATGTCCCTTGTAGTGTAGGTTTCAGCCTAGTAGAATGTATGGTTCTCATGTCCCCTACAGGGCACACAAATTAATTGCTGGGTCTTAGGAGGATAATATGTGACCGTGCCAGTAAACTAATTTCTCAGCCTTTGTGTTTGTAACTGACCAGCCATGGATATATCACAGCAAAGTCTTTTTTTTCAGAAACGACCCTAGGCACACATATTTTGGTACAATTTCTAACTTTCACTGAAAAGAAAAAGCAGACTACTTTTCCAACGGTATTATCTCTGAGATTATACTGCTACTATATTAGCTCATGAATAATGCAAATTGCATTTAACCCATTTACTTAAAAAATCACACTACTTTTCAAATCATGGTACATGTGAAGGGCTTGTATTGCTGAGACAGTAGCTCTTGAATTGTGTATTACCCTATTACTTAACGGCTACACATTGTACAGGGCCTTGTGCTTATATATGGCATGATCCATTTGGGATATACTGTATTTGTGTAAATGTGTCATCAGCTGCTACAGGATGTGGTCAAACCATTTCCATAAGCAGTGGGCACAACATCTTTCATAAGAAAACATCTTTTGGAGAATTGTATTTATGTCAAGACTACCAGAACATTATCTTTGAGTGAAGGCACATCTTATTGGATCAGATATGGGGGGAACTCATGAATTGTTCATGAACGGATATGCGGCCAAGCATTAATTTACATTTCATTTACTGTATGTGTGTTCTCCGAGCGTGGAGCCGTGGTCTGGCCTTTGGAGATGCCATTGTTACTACAAGGATTTATCTGACACTCAGAACAGCTTGGCCATATATCAAGTAGATGGGAAAATCTTCAACAGTGCCCAATATTTAACCTCTTTCTTATTTTGTCAGTTCTGGAAACAGCATCTTCCTTCCCTCTGTGATAAGAGCATATCATTTATCATTTATCATTTATCAAATCTCACAGCACATTAGGGAGTCAATGGCAAAAAGTAGAAGAGGCTTTAGATGTACTAATGTTTATAAAAGACCGGCATGCATTAGGCATAGTGTCGCATAGTCTTGTGTGTTTTCAAGTGTAAAATATAGCCATTAATGTCAAGTTTCTACTCCATCATCAAGGCTCTATGAATGTTTAACAAATCAGCAGGTGAAACAGATTCAGTTTGAATGCATATCAGGCTAATTAGAACTCATTTGATTAGCAATGCTGAACCACTAGTGTGGAAGAGATAATCTGGCGACAGCCTGCAGAAATGTTGTTTGTGGCATCAATGTCTCCCTTGCATGACAAGTCTTTACGGCAAGATCACTCCAACCCAATGAATGATGCAGGCAATGGAGTGACAGGTATCATCTGAAATGATCCATCCATAGGAGAAAAGGGTTGCATGTATCTCCGCTCTTATTGGATAGAATGTGGGAATAAAAGGGAATGCACTTTTATTTATTTGTGACCTCATAATAAAGCCTTGTGTCTAGAGGAAGGTCTAACATGCCTGGGGAAACTGACTATTTTAATTATATTCTGCCCAATAGCAATAAGGCAAGATGGATGCTGTGGGAGAAAAGCCACCATTGGAACACAGGCCCATGAAAATAACACATGACATTGTGGAATATGATGCATGTTACACTAACAGTCGCACTGACTAATACAGGTTTATATTCCTTTAGCTCAATTGTTACAAACTAAGGTAAAAGGAGACTCAAGCATAAGATTTTTGACGTTTTAATTGTTTCAGTATTCTACGTGAAGAAATATCGCTATTAATCCAGTGTTGTCTAACACAGGTAACTTTATGTTTCTTGCCACCATAATTGCATTGCAAATTTAAAGCACTGGAAACTTCTCAGTTATTCATGCTGTGGATTTCAGCTACCTTGATGGCACCTGCAGGCCACTCATAGTTTCTCCCCAGAAACCTGTTTAATACGGTTTGTCCATTCAAATGTGAATGTGTGCCAATGGAGCCAGCTCCAGTCTGTGCCTATGGGAAAGAAAGAAGGTATTTTTTAAAAATAATGCTCAGCTCATTTCCAGAGTCAGGAAATTAGCTGAGCGGGATGTCCAGCTCTTGAAGAAGGTTAGTCAGGGGGCCTGGAGGGCCAGTAGAGAACTACTAAACAGTGTAACAGACACATTTTAACCCCAGTTTGGAATTAATGCCTCATGGCAACTCCTTCCCATTGTTACGGAATCCCTTAAAACCATCACTCTGCTGCCAGATATGCAGTAGATATGGATGGATAACTTGAAGGGTTTCTTCTCCTGGCTTATTTTTCCAATAGGAAAATAAGTTCAATAGGAAGAGTTCAATAGGAACATTTGTCAGGAGAAACAACCCTTAAAGTGATCCATCCATATCTACTGCATATCTGGCAGCAAAGTGATAGTTTGAGGCTCTTTTGATACCTCAAACCCTTGATGACTTACAGCCATTTCGCCAACCATGTATTCCATACTGTTCCAGCATAATTTACAACTAAATCTAGTCCCTCCCCCCAATTCCCATAGTGATCCCCATTCAAATGCAGAGTTATAGTATCGCTTGTAAGAGTACCAGAAAATAAGATATCGTTTGATATTGTTGGGTCACAGACATCATGAAGTCATAGCATGCAAAGGATATGCGACCAAATATAAAAAATTATTACTTTATTCGACATTATGTTAAATGGGGGAGACTATGTATAAAAGGTTCTATAATTTCTAAACGGTTCATCCGATATCGATGAAAATACCGCTCAAATTAAAGCTGACAGTCTGACCTCCAACCTCATTGTCATTGTATCCTTTCAAACTCAAAGTGCTAGAGTACAGAACCAAAATAACAAAAAATGTGTCACTGTCCAATGAATTATGGTGTTCACTGTATATGCTATATAAAGCCTTTATATGAGAGACTTTGTTTAAAGTGTGACCATATTAGTTTATATAGCTGAATATTTGCTGAAGTAATTCAGGTTAATTGGCTGCTCAAGGAAACAACGGCAGTGCCTCACCTGGGACTTAAAGCTGCATGGTTTAAATGACCTCGGGCTGTTTAGGAGAGCCATACGCTGGGACACGTCCTGGGGTACGCAGTGGGCTGCACAGCCACTGCTAATTAAGTTGGCTTGAAAAAGGCAATTTACTGTTCTTCGTATTATTTCTTCTTATTATCATCCTGTTTGAAGAGATGTGGGAAACCCTGTAAACAAAAGGGACAGGTAGATGGGTTAGTGTGGGGGGAGCTCACAACCTCAGACAATGACACATGCCTGCAACTATACTGTTAATTGCTTTGCCATTAACAATAGGCTAACGCTACCGCTGTTTCATTTGCCCAACTTCACACGTTACATAAATATTCACGTCCCACTTACAATCGCTTTTGATATTTTCAGATATGTTAAGATAAGGAAAGCTAAATAAAGTTACTCATACCTAGCAATGGGTTCGATATTTACATCATGCAGATTTGCTAGACACACTTGACTGTACTGGACTGTACCGGAGCGGTGATTTGATCTGCTGTGATGGGCTCATTCAGTGGATGCTACAGTCTTTGATACGTCAACAAGTGTGATGTGTATATCTCATAGGAATGACAATGAGCAACGTATAGTGTTTAATTGGTTATTATGGAAAGACATTTTCAACTGCTTCAGTTGAAAAATGAGTGTGAGCCAATGAGAATTGGGGGAGCCACGGCCCACAGTCCTACAGTGTGCCGCCGCCGCCACTGGTTATGGGTCTAATTAAACAGGTTCATAGCCTACAATTAATAGGTGTAATCTAATGCTTTTTTTTACAATTGTAATTTATTATATTTGTTTTGTGCATTTCAAGGGCTACATTTAGTCTTGTGAATTTAGCAGAAAATAAAAATAAATACATATTCTACTTGACATTCAGAAGCTACATTTAGCGGAATTTTAATTTATGAATGCGGTACGCATGGTCCTGAGCAGGTATAAGGTTTGTTTGTACGTATAAACAAATCTCAGATATGAAAACTTTGATGACTGCCAAAATGTGAACACAATTGCTAATATGAATAATTTATGCACAAATTTGTTCTGCTCACGTTTCATGAATGAAGTGAGTGTAGTGTAAGCACAGTGAGTGTAAATAAATATTTTAACAGCGAATTCTACTAAGAAATTGCTAATAACAATAATCTTATTGCATTTACTGTATATACGTATATATATAAATATAAGCACAAACAAATCAATCTAAAGACTGATAACTAAATAAAAATTCAGTTGAAAAAGTTTTATGTTAAGCTAAACATTAACTCCAAAATGCTTGACTGAGAAGTACTGTGAAAGAGATGAGTCTGCCTTTTCAACACATGGGCCTCGATGATTGGCTCAGTGTAAATCAACTTGCTGTGGAAATCAATGCAGACAAACAACCACAGACTGAGCAAAGCCCATAATCATAAATTAATCGTTCCCAGTGAAACATGCACCTTCATATAAAGAAGTAACTTCTGCTTGGCTAACAGGGCCAACAGAATGTCCAGTCAACTGCCAAATCCAACATAACTTTTAGCTGTGTGTTAAAAGCACAGTATAATTTTGAGGACCTTTGGTCTGAAAGGTTAACCCCATTCCCGAGGATGAGATTTTAGTTTACTGATGACATCAGTGTGAAACTTTATGCTGTAGGGCCCAGCTTGTGCTTCAGATGCACACGTTTACTGACTGACCCACTCAAAAGCAAATTTCTGTAATTGTATTCATGGGATGGCGTTGCCCAGAAATACTGTGATTTAGCAGGATAATGGATTTAGCAACTTCCCTGATGGAAATAATTGTGTCTAAGCTGTAAGCTACAAGAAATGTTTTGCCGGACTGTCTTAGCAGCGGTGTGACAAGTCCGATTAAAAATGCTGCCGGGAAGAAAATTGCTTCTGAAATGTGCTTTTACTTGGGCCTTTTCAGAGTGGTGGACACTAGGAAATTACAAATAAATTACCTGCAGTTTGAGAACAGCATTACTGTCTTGCAGAGCAGCATGACTTCAGCTAGGAGGAGGAGAGGAGATAGGAATGCTGACACTTATGCCCATTGGAATAGACCAGTTACACTCCATCTCTAAGTGTCTGTCACCAACTCCTCCACAATTAACATCATCCATGTGCATTTCCCTCAAGTAAAATGGCACACAGCAAAATGATAAATTCTGATAGAGTACATCTTTCACTGATACTGTACATTTTACACTGATAATGTACAAACCCTTATTCCAAAAAAGTGGGGACAGTAAATGCAAATAAAAGCAGAAAGCGGTGATTTGTAAATTCTCTTTTACATATATTTAATTGAAAACAGTACAAATAAAAGATATTTAATGTTTTAGCTGTCCTAACTTATTTGGTATGTGTTGCAGGCAAATTTAGAATGAGCATATATTTACAAAAAACAATAAAGTTGATTAGTTAAAACATTAAATATCTTGTCTTTGTACTGTTTTCAATTGAATCCATGTCAAAAAGGATTTGCAAATCATTGCTTTCTGTTTTTATTTACATTTTATACACTGTTCCAACTTTTTTGGAATTGGGGTTTGTATATCTTTCACTGAGAGTACATTTTAATTGAACATGGTCAATATCAGTACAACAGGGATCAAATGTACCCTATCAGAGTTAAATGAACACCTGTTTGCTGTTATAGAACATTATTTATATAAATGTTGTATTTACTGTAATTACAACATTTAAATTTAATTGCAAACAAATTCATTTTAAAGAAAATATGCCCCAAACTGTTTATTTTTATTTTTACTTATAACTATGGTGTTTATAAGCAATAGACATTAGTTTCCTCCCAGCTACCACACATCATTACTGCAATGGAACAAACTAATTTACAACACATTGCAGTATGAATTATAAAAAATGCAATGTTGTGGTATAGCAATGTTGTAGCAAAGTTTATGCAACTTTTTATTAACAATCTCTAAACCCTAAACCACAACAAAAATATTGTGAAAATATGAGGGTGCCGCAAACCTGTGGAAACAATGCCAAAGGTTTGCGGCAAGCTCATATTTTCACATGCAAATTTGTGGGAACTGCCATTCACTTCTGGCAAAGTTTTTAGTTCACCACTACTGGCAAACTCTGACAAACCTCTGACAACATTTTGTGGGAAACAATTTTGTTTGCGGCAAATGCGCTACATATTAGCTGCAAGTTTGTGGCAAACTATCCCGTTTTGTAAGGGATTACCCGTATCTGTGGATAAATGTTTTTAGAGCATGTTTGTAACTCTTTACAAAATGCATGTTTGTAAAATTACAAAAAGACGTTTTCCATGTTACTTCAACCTACCTATAACCAAAAACATATTTTTCTTGGAAAGTTTGCATTGTCATCTGCTGTCAAGTGATGTTGGGTCATGGTTTTTCTCAGAGTCGGGAATACATCACAACTCGACTTGTTCGCGTCACATGATTTAGGCCCGAAACAGACCTTACGTACGTACATAAATGCAAATGACAACACTGGCCTACGCAATGCAAACGCGACCGGTTTTACAAACAGAATGTGCTTTGTTATGTCCCTGTCGAGGTAATCAACCCAAGTTCTCTAAGGGGCGATCCAGGACAAATCAGAGCATCTGTAAACAGAGTGCGTATGCTGTGTATGTTTTCGTTCCAACCGCAATTGCAATCCCGGCAAGCTATTCATTTTTCTTAATTATGCTTTTCATGTTTTGAGGGATTAGTTACACTCTTAAGCCAAGTTATGTCACAAATAGCTACATGCTGCCATGAATAATAAAAGTCCCATATTCACATTATACTCATGGCTGCTCTGTTTGAATGAAGAGGTGAAAAAGTATCGTAAATATGTATATGTGAGCGAACATGCTCAGCGAGAGACTCATCAAACTGGGCTGCTATGACAATTGTGAAAGATAGAATGGAGGAAAGCACAAATTGAAGAAGAAAGCTTCTTGTTGTCTGCTATAGCGTCCCTCGCTGCGATGCTTGATACTGTAGCTCGTGCTCGCGTTATGTTTAAAATTTCAGGTAACACATTTTAGAACGTGAAATCGACTTTGTGTAGTTAGAAGCATCCACATTTGCTTATTTACGTGAGGTACGTTTCGGGCCTTAAGGTCGGAAAATCTCCCGCATAACGTTACCTCAACTGTCAACATACAGTTGCCAGCTTTCTAGCCTAGCAATCGACTAGCTAGTTATAGCTAGCAATCTTTGGCTATTTCAGGGGGTTAAGAATGCAAATATTACTGAATGTGGCAGTACTATGCATAAAGTCTGTGTGTTTTAACCCTATGCACGGTGGCCCCCTAGTGGTAGTCAGATCCATCCAAATTACAGTAGTCATGTTTCTCTGAAATTATAAACCACAGCTTTAAGAAAACCAAAAAAATTCCAAAGCAGGGTTGTTCAGAAGGGTCACGGCTTGCGAAAACCTACCTGTCTCAAGTACCTACCTGTCAGCTAATAGCCCAAACCATGTTACTGTACTACTGTGTAGTAGTACTATGTACAGTACCCAATATACTTTCAGTTTAGTTGACACATCATTTTTTTGTACATATTTTTTTACGTATATATGAAAACATTAGGCAACATATTTTTAGGCGTATTAAGTATATTCTGTATGTGATGATTGTGACACTATATTCTGTTGCAAATTTCGGAATGATACAGCCTCATTTACATCACAACTCGGCCAATTTGTGCTGCATCTAGAATCTCTATTTCTCCAACTTGATCATCCGACATAAGGTGTTCATGTGGACCTTCCTGGTGGAAAACTTGTGCAGACGGTAAATCCGACACCACTTGAATGCAGCATAACTCCACATGAAGAGAAACTTATCATATGTATCTTATCATTGTAATGCTTAACCCCTTGGCGCAGATGGCAAATTTCACCTATTTAGGGGGTGCTCTGTTTAAGGCTTTATAACTCCAGGTGTGAGCATCACATAAACTTGCTAAATGGCTTAAATGAAACAAGACAGGTGTACCATTTACAATACAAACTTAGATTTGTTTATTTTCATAATTTAAGTCAAAATGAAGTGCCACAAATGCAAAGAAACTTTGGAAAAATTTTTTTTTACATTTTTTTTAAAAATTTTGCTGAGAGCTACATTTTTTTTTTCCATAATTCCATTCAAAAAGTGAAACTTTCATAGATTATAGATTAATTACACACAAAGTGAAATATTTCTAGCCTTTATTTATTTCATTTTTCATAATTTTGGCTTACAACTCCAGAAAACCCCCAAAACAGTATTTCAAGAAATTAGAATAGTGTGTCGAAAATCAGCATTTACTTCAGTTATTTCAGAGAATGAATGTTTTAGACTGAGTGTCACACTCTAATCATCTAATTTACTCAAAACACCTACAAAGTTTTTCTACAGGTGTGTCGTTAAATTGGACAGGTATCTGAGTTTGGTTCAGTATGGGGAAGACTGCAGACTTGACAATTGGCCAGAAGACCATCATTGACACCCTCCAGAAGATGGGTAAGCCACAAAAGGTCATCGCTAAGGAGGCTGGCTGTTCACAGAGTGCCGTGTCCAAGCATATCAATAGAAAGTTTAGTGGAAGGGAAAAATGTGGCAGGAGAAGGTACACAAGCAAAAGAGATGACCGTAGGCTTCAGCGGATTGTCAAGCAAAGACGATTCCAAAATTTGGCGGAGATGCAGAGGGAGTGGACTGAGGCTGGAGTCAGTGCTTCAAAAACCACCACGCACAGAGTGTGACACTCAGTCTAAAACATTAATTCTCTGAAATAACTGAAGTAAATGCTGATTTTTGACAAACTATTCTAATTTCTTGAAATACTGTTTTGGGGGTTTTCTGGAGCTGTAAGCCAAAATTATGAAAAATGAAACAAATAAAGGCTAGAAATATTTCACTTTGTGTGTAATGAATCTATAATCTATGAAAGTTTCACTTTTTGAATGGAATTATGGAAAAAAAAACAACTTTTCCATGATATTCTAATTTTTTGGAAAGGATCTGTATACGTATATACATTTCCTGGATTATAAACTCCATGTCCACAAGCTTTGCTAGATCTGAGGATGATATGCAGAACTACTAAAGGTCTATGATGCAAAATATAGCAGTGTACCCTGTTGTCCATTAGTGTCTCCAAATCTATCCAAATGACTAAATTGTGCACTGCTCTAAATAAAAAATAAAAAAGATATATTTAACTACAAAACAGGGCGGCACGATGGTGCAGTGGTTAGCACTGTCGCCTCACAGCAAGAAGGTACCGAGTTTGAATCCCGGCCGAGGACCTTTCTGTGTGGAGTTTCCGCGTTTCCGCGTGGGTTTCCTCCGGGTACTCCTCCCACAGTCCAAAGACATGCAGGTTAGGCTACTCTAAATTGCCCATAGGTATGAGTGTGTGAGTGAATGGTGTGTGTGCCCTGTGATGAATTGGAGGCCTGTCCAGGGTGTATTCCTGCCTCTCGCCCAATGCATGCTGGGATAGGCTCCAGCACCCCCCGTGACCCTGACCAGGAATAAGTGGGTTAGATAATGGATGGATGGATGGATAATTACAAATCAACAGTTTTGGCTCATAAAACTCACTTTTACATAATTTTCAAGTGGAAATTACTATATTATCACCAGTATAGGGTGGTAGATATCTATGGGTCCAAAACCCCTATGCAAAACATGTCATAAAATGAATAAATGAGTTTTGTCCATTACAAAGCATATACATTTGCTCCTTCTGGTGGCTTAAGATAAAAAAAACATTGATATCACAGTGTCACATACACCTAAATATGTTGCCTAATCATTCACTCTTGTACCTCAATAAAACATCACTTGTCCCTGTACTCTACAGTATGTATACTTTTGTTCTGGGATTGCATTTTTCTGTATTTTAATTTTTTTTTTAATTTTCCTATTCATAATGACTCCAAGGACATTTTTACCTTAATCTAGCACATATCAACGCACAGTAAATTGGAATGAGCATTTGTCATGCCCTAAGAGACAAGTATCGCCATAGCCTATATTATGTACGATAACATGAACATAAAATAGTATTCCACCATCTGCAAAATGTTGCCAAATGTTCTATCTTCAATGAACATCGGTAGCCTACATCAAAAATACATTTAACGATTGCACTACAGTAGCTATGTGAAATGCACTCAAAATGCGAAAATAACAATAGGGCTATCAAACATATTGGAAAGACAGTGCTCGAGTGGAAACACGAACGTACATATGTAGCCAGCGAGACCAACGGGTATTTTAGACGCAAAAATACTTACATATCGGAAAAGGGAAACTCCCCTACCTAAAGCGTATTCTATAGAGCTTGCTTAATACTAGACCGTTAAAACGAAAACTGCTGTTACGCTGGGCTGTAGTAAATTGTAAAAAGCACCGAAAAAGACATGGCATATACCGTTGCTAATGTTATAATGTACTCTATTGGATAAAAAAGCCGAGAATTAAACCAGAATAAACTGTAATGAATGAGACAGTCTTACAGGGCATGGGGGTATTACGCGTCAACGTTTCAGATAGTGTAATAGCGGTATAAAGTGTTGTATATTTCTCAAACCGATTGTACCAGACAATAAATGACCACTGAATTTTAAAAGGAACATCTCAATGTGTAAAACCGATGGTAGGATTGTATATTTATTTCATATTTAGTAGCATATATTGCTAGTAGAATACATGGTAGAATGAGACAATACTTTCACAGTTTATTTTGCATTTGAGTGAGCAGGGCTTTTCACGGCTTTTCTGGCATACGATCAGGCTATTGTTGGGTTTATCTCGTTGCTATGACGTTATTCTAATTTTATATGATGAATAAATATATTTATGAACTCAAACATAGACGCTAGTGTCCAATATGTCACGCATGGGTAGGTATAGACTAGGTGGGGGGTTGCTTGTTAAATGGAAATCGTCACGAACCGTCTACCAATAAAGTTAAAACACAGAGTTTGTGATTTCCACTAATAGTTTGACTGCAGTAGCAACGAATGTCTCAGTTGAGCAAAAAGGTTCCGCCGGCGTCACCTTCTACGCAAAGGAGTTAATAATAAAAAATATTTTGCAGATACCACAGCCACACAAGGATCGCATTGTCAGCTGTTTTTGTGGGTTCCCTGGGAAGTTCCTCAGTGAATAATTGGATACTAATGCGCAGCACATGCACATTAGGGGGCATGGCTATTGGATAATAAATACTGCACACCTGAGCCAGAAGGAGAGAGATCTGGGGTAAGGAATTTAGCGAGAGAGGGTTGTTCCTCTGCGCTCTCCATTGCATTGTGTTTTCTTTTCATTTGGTTTTGAGTTTTGTTGGGGAATTTGGTTATTTTAGTTTGGTGTGTATATGAGTGTCAGAGTGTTTTGTGTAACGGCAGAGCACCTACCTGGAAGATGGCAGGTTCACGGTGGAGTCCTGGGACCTGCGGAGACAACAAGAACACAAGGAGAAAGAAGAACACAGCATTAATTCAAGGTTCGACGAAAGTGCAGCGGCGGGGTACTGTAGAACCAGCCGGTGCGGACGGAGCCAATGCAACCCGAGAGTGTTGTGGAGCAACTTTTTTGGGGGGGGGGGGGGGTTTGGCAAATGCTCATTTGTACAACGTTTTAAAAAAATGATTGTTTCTATTCTATTGTTGTTTTGTGAACATGATTTTCTTAGCGTGTATAAACAGAGCATTTTATGCATTTTACAGTCTGTGGCTGTGGCGAGCGGAGGGTCGTAAGTGCTTTGGGCTATTAATAGCACCCTCCTATTTTATTGCACTGCAGTGTAACTGGTGAAGCTGAGGTTTTCGCAAGCGGCTACCCTTTTAAACAATACTGCGTCAAAATTTACGGTGTTTTCTTAAAGCTGTAGACAAACATGAATACTGTAATTGAGACAGATACGTCTCACCCACTAGGGGTGAAGTTTATAGAGTTAAGAGGGTAAATCATCCCTCTAAATATGAAAAGCACCCAATTAATAAAAATTACCAGCTTTTTAAAATTCTGGGATTGCAATTGTGGTTGGAACAAAAACCAGCATACAAAGGGATACTCCAGGACTGAGGTTGAGAACCACTGCTCTACAGCACAGTGTAGGGTCTGTAATCTACAGCACCGTGTACGGCCTGTACTCTACAGCAGTGTACGGCCTGTACTCTACAGCACAGTGTAGGGTCTGTAATCTACAGCACCGTGTAGGGTCTATACTCTACAGCAGTGTACGGCCTATACTCTACAGCACAGGGTAGGGTCTGTACTCTACAGCACAGTGTAGGGTCTGTACTCTACAGCACAGGGTAGGGTCTATACTCTACAGCACAGTGTAGGGTCTGTACTCTGCAGCACAGTGTAGGGTCTGTACTCTACATCACAGTGTAGGGTCTGTAATCTACAGCACCGTGTAGGGTCTATACTCTACAGCAGTGTACGGCCTGTACTCTACAGCACATTGTAGGGTCTGTACTCTACATCACAGTGTAGGGTCTGTAATCTACAGCACCGTGTAGGGTCTATACTCTACAGCAGTGTACGGCCTGTACTCTACAGCACAGTGTACGGCCTGTACTCTACAGCACAGTGTAGGGTCTGTACTCTACATCACAGGGTAGGGTCTGTACTCTACAGCACAGTGTAGGGTCTGTACTCTACATCACAGGGTAGGGTCTGTACTCTACAGCACAGTGTAGGGTCTGTACTCTACAGCACAGGGTAGGGTCTGTACTCTACAGCACAGTGTATGGTCTGTACTCTACAGCACAGGGACAAACATTTTATTTCCCTGAATAATTTAAAAGGCAAGTCTTCTAACTCCAAAAGAATTTACAAGCAAAGCATAAATATTTGTCAGCATTTGTTTGTCTGCTTTTAAAAGTGCATTTCTGACCTTAAATTATTTACCGTTCATCGCTGGACGCTTTCTTTCAACTAGTCTCCCGAACTCCATAAAGAAAAAAAAGCCTTTGGGATTCAGCAGCTCTTCAGATTCCTCTTCAAGAATCCTCTGTCGACCTATCCTTAAAGCACTGGGACATGCTCCCTGTGGATATGTCCTTTATTATTACCCCATATGAGGAGTTCCATTTAACAATTTCATGGCTTTTTAATAAGGACATACTTCAGCACTAAATTATTAACAGTGCACAGACTGCAGAAACCTCCGTTGTGCTTTCGTGCCTTTAGTGGTTTAGGCGATCTAAAGCGTTGCGAGTCAAATGCGAGTAGAGCACTCCCAGTACACTCAGGGTCAACAGTGATTTGAGGCACACACAAGTGGAACACTGTCTGCTATCAGAAGATCGGTGTCAAAGCTGTGCCCCACCACCAGCCACAGCCACTGACTTTGGTGCAATATCCTTCTGAGACAGGTTCAGACAACCCCTCTTTCAATGTTTCATTATCATACCCAAATGTGTGTACTCGTGTATATGTGTGGGTGTACATTTGTACTTGTGTATATACAGTGGGGACCAAAAGTTTGAGGGCAGTGACACAATTTTAGTTGTTTTGGCTCTGTATTCCAGAACATTGGATTCAAAATGGAACAGTGACTATGAGTGTAAAGTGCAGACTTTCAGCTTTAATGTGAGGGTTTTTACATGCATATCGGGTGAACTGTGTAGCAATTGTAGCCCTTTTTATACATAGTCCCCCCATTTAAGGGGACGAAAGGTCATTGCACAAATTAACATAAATTTAAATAAAGTCCTCATATTTAATATTTGGTTACATATCCTTTGCATGCTATGACTTCCTGATGTCTGTGACCAAACAACATCACAAGACTCTTGATATCTTATTTTTTTATACTCTGACAAGAGTTATTATAACCTCTCTGCATTTGAATGGATCTTTATGGGAATTTGGGGGGGGGGGGGGGGGTTCTAGATTAAGCTGTCAATTATGCTGTCAATTATCCTGACCCTATCACTATCCAGGACCAGGGGTGGGGACCCCAGCAGACCCTATCACTATCCAGGACCAGGGTCAGGGACCCCAGCAGACCCTATCACTATCCAGCACCAGGGTCAGGGACCCCAGCAGACCCTATCACTCTCCAGGACCAGGGTCAGGGACCGCAGCAGACCCTATCACTATCCAGGACCAGGGTCAGGGACCCCAGCAGACCCTATCACTATCCAGCACCAGGGTCAGGGACCCCAGCAGACCCTATCACTATCCAGCACCAGGGTCGGGGACCCCAGCAGACCCTATCACTATCCAGGACCAGGGTCAGGGACCCCAGCAGACCCTATCACTATCCAGCACCAGGGTCAGGGACCCCAGCAGACCCTATCACTATCCAGCACCAGGGTCGGGGACCCCAGCAGACCCTATCACTCTCCAGGACCAGGGTCAGGGACCCCAGCAGACCCTATCACTATCCAGGACCAGGGTCAGGGACCCCAGTAGACCCTATCACTCTCCAGGACCAGGGGTGGGGACCCCAGCAGACCCTATCACTCTCCAGGACCAGGGGTGGGGACCCCAGCAGACCCTATCACTATCCAGCACCAGGGTCAGGGACCCCAGTAGACCCTATCACTCTCCAGGACCAGGGGTGGGGACCCCAGCAGACCCTATCACTATCCAGGACCAGGGTCAGGGACCCCAGCAGACCCTATCACTATCCAGCACCAGGGTCGGGGACCCCAGCAGACCCTATCACTATCCAGGACCAGGGTCAGGGACCCCAGCAGACCCTATCACTATCCAGGACCAGGGTCAGGGACCCCAGCAGACCCTATCACTATCCAGGACCAGGGTCAGGGACCCCAGCAGACTCTATCACTATCCAGGACCAGGGTCAGGGACCCCAGCAGACCCTATCACTATCCAGCACCAGGGTCGGGGACCCCAGCAGACCCTATCACTATCCAGCACCAGGTTCAGGGACCCCAGCAGACCCTATCACTATCCAGCACCAGGTTCAGGGACCCCAGCAGACCCTATCACTCTCCAGGACCAGGGTTGGGGACCCCAGCAGACCCTATCACTCTCCAGGACCAGGGTTGGGGCCCCTTGATGTAGAATTTGAGAATGTGAGGGCTGGCTGTAACCGCTCCACATTTAAAACACACACTCCCATCAACTGCCCTGTCACTCCTCTGCAGTGGCGCCCCCAGCTGTACGCAGAGTACGCAGTCTGCGTACCTTAGCAACAACAGCAAAATGAGTATTTCCATTAAAACTGACGTGAATTGTCAAACTTTCCGTCTCTGTTTCTACGATGTTGAGGAATGATATTTGCTTATTGTCTTCGTTGTATTGCCTGGTCATTGTATTTTCCAAGTTTTGCATATTTCAAACATTTGAAAGTGATTGGAACACACAGTTGAAAGTGATTGGAGGACCACCTTTTTCTTTAGACCGGGAAAAGTTTAGAGTTGCCTTTTTACTTGTCAGTCAAGATAACTAACTTAAACGAATACAGTAATTGACGTTAGCCAAATATGTCAAAGAAAAGAAAGCAGCTCAGCATTGTGGAACTGTTGAGTCTGAAAAAGAATGAAAATAACAATTCGGAGAATCAGCTTTCGGAGAACCAGTCCTCAGCTGAGGATGAGTTAGCCCCACCGGGAGACGAGCTACCCACCAAAATGTTCTTTTATTTGCAGTGACTTGCTCTTGCTCGTGCTTGTGCTCTCTCTAACACACACACAATTGGCGTGCATATAATATTTTATTAGAAATTTAAGCAGTGAATACATTTTGTTGAGCATGTTCGATAGTTACATTGACTTGTCATAAGTGTTTTCATTGTGTTAACATTAACTGTGCTGTAAGTCGCGTAACAGCTTGTTGCGCGCAACATTTCCATTCTATTGAGAGGTCTCTCCGGTTTTCCTTATGAAATATCAGGCTACTGTAAGTCACGTAACATCTTTTTGCGCACAACATTTCCATTCTATTTTGAAGTACGTCTCCGGTTTTGCTGATGAAAGATCAGACTTTAACGTAGGCTAGGCCTACTCCTACGTTAGAACTAATATGCGACCTAATGAGTGCAAAATATATCGGCAAATTACGTTGTAACGTTAGTCCTAAGTAGTGGCTTTGTTTTCATGTAGCCTATGGCTTGGCCTCCTCTGTTGCGTACCCCGGGAAGAAATCCTGCGAGCGCCCCTGCTCCTCTGCAAAATGGCACTGGGGTCCAGGAGGCGGGGCCCCAGGTGTTAATCCTTCCCCATATGTGTCATATCAGGTTGTTCGGCAGCTTAAGGCGAGCGATGCTGAAAGGGGCTGCCGAGGTCAACAACATCACTTCTACCGAGATTGACTTTGAGGATGAAGTAATCCATCAAAGGAGAGTACCTCGCTTTCTATATCCTCTTCCATGGTTACAGTATCTACGGCCCTCCTCCCAGATCCCAAGGCTTACGGCGTCTGCAAATACTATATTCGCATATTATTTCCACCCGCATACTGCTGTGCCTGTTTGTTACAGTGATGGGATGCTCGGGAGAAATCCTTTGCCAAAATGCTCCTGAGCCCCTCACGTTTTGAGAAAACGCTGAAGATGAATGGGAGTAAATGGGTGCTCGCTGGCCAAATGAATGCAAATAAAATAAAGATCTGCGCGGCCTATAGTCATCATTTCAAGAAATGGGCCTTTGCTGCTGACTACACATCACTTTGCCACTTTTCATTCAGCGAAGCTTGCCTAATATCTGTATGCATAAAAAATACTTCTTAATTATTGGTGACACTTTATTTTAAGGCTCTGTTATAAAGAGTTTTTCACCCAAACTAATGCTTTACAAATATGAGTTGTTATGTCTTACTAACTTATCTGTACTTAATTCATATGAACACATAATAAACAGTTTAGGTGGGGCAGTTGAGTTTATGAATGTGTCAAATACATGATTTGACACATATGAACTGTTAACTAATGCTTTACAAATACAAGTTCTTATAATAAGTCATTATTAGAAAACACTTTATCAATGGTTAATATATCATTTACTAATGGTTTACAAATTCTTTATAACGGAACCTTAAAATAAAGTGCTACCTAATTATTTAACCTGAGCAGACTGGTCATCAAATTTTAGGAAAACATTCACATAAATGAGACATCTGTGACCCCACAGCACAGAAAATATGCTTGAGAGAATTTCCTTTAACACAGAAACCATCTGTGACTCTTACTGTAAGGGCACAGCACCCTTGTAATGAAGATATTTGGTTATGTGTTATATTATAATCCTGCCAGAGTCCTCAGCTCCTTCCCGATGTATATTATTTCATCTTGAATCTATAAAACAGGTTTAATTAGGCACAGGGCTCCCTCAAGGGTGACGATATCTTACCTTTTACTTTCTTACTCTTTTTTTTGTAACTGCAGTCAGAATCAAGACATTGTATTTGCATAAGTCTCACTGGGGAAAAGAGAATGAGTGTTTTATTATGTGTTTGGGCTATTTTATTTATACTTATGCATCTCTGCATTCACACAATCCCAAAGCCACTGTAATACTCTTCAGTGCTTTATCAACCCCTCATGAAAATGGATCTTAAGAGGTTTGTCAGGAGTAAGCAATTTATTCTCATGAGTTTTATGCAATAGTTTATGTTTCATATTCTCTGCCAGCTGAGTTCATCTAGGGACATATGCTAATCAGGTGTCCCGTTATGCAGCAGTTGTCAAATAATTTTGCTAATGCTTTTGTTATTACATGCTTTTACCAACACCTTTTTGAATGTTAATGTCACAAAGACATCATTGATGTTTCCATCCTCTAAAAAAATGTATGGAAAACCTTGTTTTTTAAGAGTCTGAGTGCTACTAAGTTGCCATTATACACATACTCATAAACTTGTGACTTTACTTACTTGCAGTCATTTGATGGTGCATTTGTGTTTATATTCACAGATTTTGTAGCTTGTTTTTAATATCCAATATTTGTCATGCACATGAGTAACGGTTTTTATAGGACAGGTTTATGGACATTTGATGGTTGTTTTACATTGAAACATAAAAGATAAAAATAAATATTTTATCTTTCTTGGAAATTCAAACCACACGTAAATAACTATTATTAAGAATTCATTCAAAGTGATAGATATGTCTTTGCAAAGCAATGGCTTCAGGTTTAAAATGATATATTTGACATAGCATGCCTACTCTATGACATGCAATGGTGTGCTGAGAGCTTCTGAACGTATGGAATCAAACTAAAATAATTATTTATAATAGCATGAAAGCACAAGGGTGCTATACACCAAAAGGACATAGAATGTACAATATGTTGGATGATTATTATCAGAAAACATAATGTCACTGACCTGTGGACACAGATGCAGTGTGTGCGAGAGAGAGAGAGAGAGAGAGAGAGAGAGAGAGAGAGAGAGAGAGTGAGTGTGTGTGTGTGTGTATGTTCGGATGATTTTTTCTTAAAATCTTCAGTTAAAGCTCCTGCTTATGCAAATTACTTTCACAGAGACGGTGACAGAAATCTCAGAATGAGAACTGTGCACACAAGTAATTAACAAGGTAATTAACAGATATGTTAATTGACTTTTTATCATACTAAAACGATGATCTTTATGGATCAGAGTGCACAAAGGTTGGTGCAACAGCAGAAGAAACGACAAAAGATAAACCCCACCTGATCAGTAACGGACTGGTTAGCAGTCTCCTGAGAGCCTGGGGAGGACCACTGGAACCCCCCCCCCCAATAATTTATTTAAAAAGCCCTCATTTACTTTTAATCCACACTTTTACTGTCAAAGGCACATTTGTTTCAAGGGGAAACACTGGCTGTTTATCACAAAGAGTAGAAATCGAACAATTTAACAACTGAATGAAATGACTAAATTAAACTGGGGCAGACATGCTGGAAATTATTGTCAGCATTACAAACTGGTCCCACTACTAATCATCTCCATTTTAACAATATCCCACTGTATTTGCATTGTCACTGATAATATTGTTCTAATACCGACTGGGTTCTCTTTGTAATGACATATTTGTGTTTTCAAAGAGCAGAAACTCTAAAAGAAAATATGCACAGTGGAAATATTTAGTGTGCGTGACTGCGTGCGTAGCCTAATGTTTTCTCAACAAAAGAAGCTGTCTTGATTTTGCATCTTTAGTTTATTAGAACACATTTTTCTTCAGAATAACGAGCAATAACCTCATTTTCAATACCGATTTTAACATTTCTTTACTCCAAGGCAAATTGCAGAGTTGCGGAAGATGCTATACGGAAAAGAGCCAGCAACGACATGTGACAATTGGGATCCGACCTAACGTTAACGAACAACGCTTTCGGGAAAGTCAGACCAGAACAGTGTAGGCCTAGGCTATTGATTTAACAAGTGAAAAAAATGCTGATTATATCAAGCTTATAGCCTATTAAGTTAAAGTAGCCTATGCCTACTGACAGTTAAAAACGGCCTTTTTATAACTGCCAAAAAAACGAGCAATCCATATAGGCTCCTTTCATTTGCGACGATGCTTCATTTCATGGAAGTGAGCAGCTGCTGATTTGAAATCGAAAGTCATAAGTTTTAGCCCAGCTTGAGATACGCAGACGATTTGAAATAGCAGATTTCGTGAGAGGAGCGTTGTCTGATTTGCGGTGATAATAGGTCTAATGATAAATTGCCGTGGTTTTGAGACTAAATATGTTAAATGACTATATTGCAAAGTAAAAAAAAAAGTTTAGTTTTTTTACCGGCACGAATGTCCAGAGGGAATTACATTTTCCGGCCTTTGTCATAAAAAAATGGTCAAAACCGGCTATTGCCGGCCTAACGCGACCCCTGATACAGATATTTCTTCTCAACGTTAATCAATCAGATTACGAAGATTCTCTCTTTTTTAATTTGTTGGTAAGTCACTGAAATCCCATGTTACTACAGAAAAGGTGTAAACAAGCCACACTTTCAAATGATAAAAACTGGAATAACACGTATCTGTGTGTGGACCCATCTAAAATCAGAGAGTTCCAGAATGGCACGATGAAAACAAAACATTGGTCATTTTCTGTGCGCGATAAAATCCATGTACATTTCTCAACACATCACAGATGCAGTTATTAATTAACCATGCTACAAGCAGAAGCAGAAGTTGAGCTTTGTTGAACCCAGGTTGTCAGAAGGTTGAAGTAATTTTCTGTCACAGACACACACGCTCACACATACGTGCACACATGGTCGGACGCACACACACGGCTGCGGAGAGGAAATGCTCCAGGGGTGTGTGGAGAAACGTGTTGTATTGTGTTGCTACGACCTGTTGGAATAGTTTTTTAAAAATCTTTTCTCCGTTATCGTTTTTCAGGTTTGTCTCTACATGATGTGAGTGAGGCTTGGTGTTGGCGGTAGCGGAAAAGCTTACCTGATGGTGACCCAGGTGAAAAAGTAGTAAACTTTAGTGTAATAAAAATATAATTTAAGTATACAAAGGTTATTACAAGTATACTTTTCCTTTTTGTACTTAATTTGAAGTATGTTTGAAATGTAATTTTAAAAAGTGTACTTCAAGTATAGTCTCAAACACACAGTAATACTGTTAAAGTTTGTTTCAAACACACTGGTGACATAATGAAATTGTACTGCAAGTGTATTCAAGATACCAACAAATCATACTTTTTGTTAGTGCACTTAAATATACTTAAGTACACAACAAATAGCCCCATTTTAACATACACACTGCACTTGAAGTACACTTAAGTACGACTTAAGTTCTACTTTTGAACAACTTTAGTGCACTTAGTATACTTAAAGCGCTGCCAATTTAGCACAAAGTACATAATTAGTACAAAAACTCTGAAAAAGTATATTTCAAGTATAATCTTTTTTCACCTGGGGATCCAGTGACGGCCGTGGATGAGGAGAAGAGCGAGTTAGCAAAATTAAGACCAGACGGTACAGGCACAAATATTTTAAAATATTCAAGAATATAGGTCCTTGGCCGTCTGCCAACCTGTGTGAAGTTTCTTTGGGCAGGCGGACAGTCAGATAAACAGATATGAGTGATTGCAATATCCCTGCTGGCAGTGCTACACGTGCGTGGGTGTAATAAATTATTTCAGGATTCATTTATTGATCAGGCATATTTGTAGTCTATAAATATGCCTGATCAATAAATGATTCTTATAATAACAATATCTGAGGAAACATAAGTGCTTCCCTTGCTCCCTTTAGTGCTGTTCCCCCTATACATTATAATCGGAGTTAGTTCTCAAAATTCAGCAACAGCTAACTTTGGTGTGGCCATTTTTAAAATAAATGTGTGCAATTTACACAAATGCTAGCTTTTAAGCAGATGATATTCTATCTATCTAGTTTTATCTTCCTAGCCACTTACAATGGTGTAGTGTTTTAAATACTTGTAATGGAATAACAGAATAAATGTTGTTTATGCTTCCATTTTCACCCATAGCCTAATCACTCTGGCAGTGTTATCCTTTAGTTTGCAATTCAGTGTATTTCCAGTACATCTCTATACTTGTTTAGTGGATTGGATTGCAGTAGCACGCTCTATAGGCATTGATTATAACCGACACACTTCCCCGAACCTTCCCTGAATGTTTAATGAATATACTATTATTCTTTTCAGTATTCTCGGGTTCAGCATGTACCCAATAACACTTTCATTAACTCCACAGGAGAGTGCTTTAACTGGACGGACTTCTCACAATAGCACCGCACGACTTTCTCAAGCTCACTGCTTAAAGTCAGTTTCACGGCCAAAACTGTCAATCTTGCTGTAACGGCAAACAAATGCACAGTTGCCAATTTTAAGGCGACATAGTGACTAAAACTCAAAATGATGAAACCGATGTAATTCCAAAATTTAGGTTTTCCTTTTTTTCTGTGTTACTTCATTTTGTAACCTCAAACATTGCCACAAATTCAGTATATTTTATTATATTTTCAGTCAAAAGAAATTGAAAGACATGAGGCAAATGTGGGTAGTTTCGGTATTTGTCTGTGGGGATTATGATAACTTGACTCGTTTTGTTCGGGTCACCCTGGACGGGATGTGTATGGTTTGGTGTGGATCGGGGACTTGGATTCCCACAAACCCCTCTTTCTGCTCTGTTGTGCCCTGGATCTGGAATCTGAAATGATCTGCCCAGTGACCTCACCCCATCCACTCAGACACCTCCTACCTGTTTAGGAAAGCTTGTAATATTGTCTGACTTATGCATTCTACTCCTTTTGCTCTGAGTGGTCTGATTGCTCTCTCCTGCCCTCCATGAATATACTGCATTTATTAATTTGCCTTTAGTTTTATTGTGTTGCTTCTGTTTTATTTCCCCTTGATTTGCATTGTTTGTTTTTATGTGCGTCTGAGCGTGGGAACAGCGCTTCACAAATAAAAGCCATTATTATCCTCCCATTATGCTGCTTGTGACTCGCAAAAGCCTCACACTCAGTGCAATTCCCAAACTGGAGGACTGCATTAAAGAACATGTGCAAATTAAGCTGTTTATACTTAAAATAATAAATTGAATTAAGGAAAGTGGGTTTTATTGAGTTGGTTAACTCGGTGCAAGTCGAAATCAAAACATTCTGTTAAGTAATTTCAATTACACATTTTTAGTGTGTACTTCTACTTTAATATGTGTAAGGACAAAACCATGGCAATCTATGCATTCTCCCATATATACACATATATGTACTTATGTTACAGTACACATTATAAATTAAATAAGCAATAGCATAAGCCATATTAGCATATTAGTTTTCCTTAAATGTCTGCTACTGGCTTAGATACATAGGATCACACATAATAAATCACTTGATTGGATTCTTCAATTTGATTATTTTGATGAGGTAATGTTTCCATTGTGATGCGCTGACCTCACTATTGTTGATTGTGTTTGAAATGACATCTCCGAGTCGACAGATTGAGATGTAAAATAGAGATGTTCAGGAGTCATCCATACTTTGCCCTTCCACGAAAAAGTTGCATCTGAAACAATGAAAAGGCGACTGAACTAAGTTGGTTATGGAAAACTACAGAGTAGAAATAAGAAGCACATATTGTACATTATTTAAGCTGTAATTAGTCTCCCTGTGATATTTCTCATGCCCAGTCCTGTTCTTGCTTCATACTAGCACAACTCACAGGCAATAAAGAAGGGGCCGTACTATAATCTGATTAGTGATCCATTTAACAAGGGTTGGCTGGCATAAGCAATGCACTGGTGCATATAAACAATTCAGACTTTCTCATCAGTGACTCAATTTCAGGAGTGCCACCTCTGTTAATTAGCATGTATGCTAATTTTCATTCAAACCCAACAGTTGATTGTTTATATATTGAAGGCTCAAACTGTGCGGTGATATTCTTCCTTGTGTTTCAGGCACAAACTTATTCCTGGCTGAGCTGTGCTCAAATATACTCACGGACGCACCTCGTTAATGTTTGGGAAAGTAAGCAATGCGGCCTGGAGAATGTGGAAGGAACGCAATGCTTGGGTGCCCCCATGGGAGTTTGAAACATCTGTTTTATTTCAAATTCAAATGATCGCGAGGCTGGAGATTGCTGGCTTGATCTATAGTGTGTACAAAAAATGACTAAGAGTTCATGGAGAGAGGGAGAACATTGACAGATGAATATTGTCGACTCTCAGAGAGATTCTCTCTTAGGACAACATGCTACACCCTGTGTTTACACAGACCTGAACCATGTATGAACCTCCCTAGGTGTAACCTGTTATTACAGTCAACATAATCATAACCATGTTAACTCTTTATTCTAGATGTCTCTAATGGGGTGGCTTTCCTAATGAATGTGACAATTCAAAGCAAAAAGGTGGGACATTCTGAATGAATAAATGGGGTATTAATGTGAAAGAAAATGAATGCTTGTGTAAATTGTAATCCGAATTATTTAACTTTTCTGGAGAAATATGAGCTGGTCTGAATAATTATTGGTGCATAGGTAAGAAAAAATAAGTAAATATACAGTATATACAGTGCCCTCCACTATTATTGGCACCCCTGGTAAAGATGAGTAAAAAGGGTTATAAAAAATTCACCGTTTGGTGAATTAGCTTAATTTCACACTGAAAAAATTAGAAAAATCCAACCTTTAATTTAAGTAAATTGAAGTTGAAGTATAAAGTTATTATGAGAAAAAATAAATCCCTCATCAAGAAATAATTATTTTTAACAAAAACATGTGTGCCACAATTATTGGCACCCCTGCATTTATATATAGAATAAAGTAATCATTTTTAATATTTGGTCGCATATCCTTTGCATGCCATGACTTCCTGATGTCTGTGACCCAACAACATCAAAAGACTCTTGATATATTATTTTCTGGTAATCCTACAAGCGATACTATAACGTCTCTGCATTTGAATGGATCTCTATGGGATTTGTGGGGTGGGACTAGATTTAGCTAGTTATGGAATACATGGTTGGTATAATGGCTGTAAGTCATCAAGGGTCTGAGGTATCAAACGAGCCTCAAACCATCACTCTGCTGCCAGATATGCAGTAGATACGGATCACTTTAACCCTTGTGTGGTGTTTGTGTTTTTGTTCCTCACCCAGTGTTCGCGGGTCTGGCGGACCCACAACATTATTGGGTTTTTAAAACAATAAAGCCATAACAATTTAAATAAAAATACTTCACAGATATTGACTTTATCTTAATTACAAGCAATATAGACAGCATATATGGTTAATATTGACCATTTACCTCTGCTAGATCACATTTATCAATAAAAGTGATATTTGTTTTTTGTGATAAAATGTGATTTTTGTGTTCTTTTACATGTTCATCATAGAAAATGAGCCAAGGCCAATGAGTCTCATGTTGAAAAAATTATGAATTGTATAATGTTTATTTTAGTAAACATTGAATATGGGTCCCACAGACCCGAACACCACACAAGGGTTAAGGGTTGTTTCTCCAGACAAATTTTCCTATTGAACTCTGGAAAAATAAGTCAGGAGAAGAAAGTTATCCATCAATATCTCCTGTATTTCTGGCAGCAGAGTGATGGTTTTAGGCTTGTTTGATATGTCAGACCCTTGATGACTTAAAGCCATTTAGCCAACAATGTGTTCCATACTGTTCCAGTGTAATTTACAGCTAAATCTAGTCCCACCCCCCAATTCCCATAGAGATCCATTCAAATGCAGAGAGGTTATAGTATCGCTTGTAAGAGTACCAGAAAATAAGATATCAAGAGTCTTTTGATGTTGTTGGGTCACAGACATCAGGAAGTCATGGCATTCAAACGATATGCGACCAAATATTAAAAATGATTACTTTATTCTATATATAAATGCAGGGGTGCCAATAATTGTGGCACACATGGTTTTGTTAAAAATAATTATTTCTTGATGAGGGATTTTTTTTACTTCAATTAAAGGTGCAATATGCTGCACATTTATACTGAAAATACATTGCTAATGGTTAGTCACCATGGATAATTATTAGTAAATGTGGTATTAAGTACGGGAGTTTCCAGATTCACACAATCTGTATTGTTGATATGCAATAAATACTACTATCTCAATCTTAACATATTTCATATAGGAAACATTAAAATGTAATCTGGCCACTCAAGCTTCATTCTTAATTACAGTACTAACATCTATTAATATTGATTACCCTTCAATTATATTTTAATAATGTATATTGGCCTATTTAATAATTTACTGCATTAGTTTATATGTGCTATTACTGAAGCAGTTGAGCCTTGTATGGGGAGTGTATGGAAAAAATCGAGGTTGTATGTGGAGTATACTGTATATAAAAACCTACTGATAACCATTTCTCTATAGTTTTGCTCATATATTTTTCTCATAGATACCCTTATCCCATAAGATATGCATTATACTTCATGCACAAATGTATAAATTAGGTATTATACATTTATCCAAAAACTGTATTTATTGAAGGTCTGGACCATGTTTAAAGGTATAACAGCATTGTCCCTTTCTACAGTTAAATGTGCAATGCCTTGGTCTAATTGGGTTTCCAAAAGCCATGGTCTGACCTGGTTCCCTAAACTGTACTATCGTCTATTTCTGTTTCATAACCACAAGCATGCTCCCGGCATAAACCTGATCCATATTTCATGTGTGTGTGTGTATTTACTTATATATATCACAGGTTATATATAATGTATGTGTTTGTGTGTGTATGCATGTGTGTGTTTCTGTATGAAACATGCGATAAGTGCCAAAACCAACCAACTGCACGCTTCTTAAAGTAGCCCAATTTGGCAGGAAAACCAGCATACTTGGCAAGACTGCTGTTGTTGTTTGTGTGCAAATATCAAGGAGATGAACAATTAATCATGTTTTATTGTCATAAAAAAACACATTTCTGTATGGAAACTTCCCCTCATTACTTCATAGTGCAGTGAAACAGTATAATGTAATCTTAATCACCTGCTTTTTAATCAAAATTTCCCACTGTGTTATTTATTCGCTGCCATTGTATATTGCTGAAAGAAATCTCATTTTTCACAAGCACTGCTCAGGGGAGACAATGATGAATTGAAGGGAATAAGATGGAAAAAAACCAAGCGAGATATTCACACAACTTGTTTATCATGAACTGACAGACAGATGTGATGGATGGAAGAGAGTGGTGAGCAGGCAAACTCTTCTTTGTTTTGGAGGAGAAGAATCGTGGGTTTGTGAGTTTTTGCGATGTCCTGTAAGTGAACTGGACTCACAAACCATTCAAATAATGTTGCGCTTCGCCTCACCAAATTGGCCTTGATTTCTCAAGTACGACGGAGCTGACAGACAGCAAGAAAGCTGACAAACAGTAGGTTGCGAACATTTATTATTTGTCACCATGACACGTACAGCATCCTTTTCTGTGGTGTTGATCGTACGCTGTTGAACACTGGATGAAATTGGAAACGCATTCACTGAGATAAAAAAAGAACTGTTTCAGCCTCGTGGCTTTGTGTCCAGCGTTCACAGTATGTGTTGTGAATGCTTAACACTTATTACTTTTCCAGGACTGAGTGGAAATGTGGATTTTCACTCCTTAGGCAACAGTGAAAATAACCTTCGCCAGACCACCCTAAATTTTCAGATTAACTTTGGTAGGGACACATTTTACCCCTGTCCTACAGGCTATTACTACCCACAAACACATACAAACACACACATGCGCACGTACAGTACATGTACACAGACACATGCATGCATGCACACACACACATACACACACACCTGCATACACACACAAACACACACACATGTGCACACACATACACATGAATATATGCATTTATCATGCAACATAAACCAAATCAGTAAACAGCAATCAGATGCCTGATTCAAGGTAACCTCCTCTGGAATTGGATAGTGCACATTAACGAGACTCCTGCTTTTCCAAGGGTGGAGGCTTTGTTGGTTGGAAGCCACTACATCAAAAGGAAAAACTTTGTCTACGTGCTCAAATGGATTGAGAGTCCCGTTGAAGTCACAATTTCTGTTTATGATGGAACACAATGGACAGCTCACATGGAAGGATTATATGCCTAAATTAGCCAACAATGAGTAAACAAACACTGCAAATTACAGAATGGGTTGGGCTATTGAATGTGTTTGCACAGGCACCATTGTGACTATGCAACTGCAAATCATTGAGACATTTGTTTATTGAGACTGCAAATTGTGATCACAACGTGGCATTTTAATTAAAAATGGGGGTTGTATGTTTGCTGGACTTAGAACAGACTCTTCTGGATTAAAACAAAGTTCAATGCCTATGACTATCGATGCTACTCAAATAATAAAGTTTGCTGCTGTAAATCTGTAAATTTAACAATGGAGGGTCAATTATCTGTCAAACAACCGACTCCATGGATGAAAAATTAATGGAACTCATTGATACAATTGCAGTGGTCCCCAACCCTGTTCCTGTAGATCTAACTGTCCTGTCCTTTCACTCCAACCCTAACAAAGCACCCTCATTCAACAGCAAGAGATCTTGTTGAGCTGCTAATTAGTAGAAACAGGTTTGTCAAATTAGGGTTGAAATAAAAACTTAAAGAACGGAAGATCTCCAGAAACAGTGTTGGGGACCACTGAATTACAGAAAAACTGGGGGTTTGTTCACAAAAAATCCTGCTGTTGAAGACGTGATTGTACATGTTGAAAAATGTATACATGTTCTTCATGACTTTATGAATGTCCATAAATTAGCACACATGCTATTACAAGAGGATAAGTTGGAAGATGACCATGTGACTCAGTATGTGCTACAGATTTTAAGGAATTCCTGAATTAAGTGGAAACTGAGTGACTTAGGGTTTATCTGCCTCTTCCTCCACTACGCACATGAAAGCTGAAGTTGAGCGAGCAGCTCTAGGCACACATAAAGCATATTTACCGGACAAGCATTCTTTGGGAATGTAGGAAGTCAAACTGAAAGCATTGATGGAACATTTTGAGCTGGAAAGAGACACAGCAGCTTCAGAAGCTGAAATAAAACTGCTGGAGAGTTTTGAAGTGTCTTCTCAACCTCAGTCAGTGACAAAAGAGGATGGCATGAATTCACACTCCAAGAAGATAGAGAAAAATCAACCATCTCAGTGAAGTCTGATCCAACGATTTCAATATACTTCTGTAGGAGAAGCACCAGACACTGCTTTAAATGGCTCTTTCACATTAACAGCCATCGTGGCCCATTCACAACCCATCCATAAGCAAAAAGTGTAATGAGAAAACAGCAAGGTCCAACCATGAGCTGAGGATTGGTAATGAGACCGCCAGTCAGCTTCAGACAGCTACAAAATCCAGCAGTCAATTTAGAAATGATGACAAGTCAGAAAATCTGAATATCCTTTCCAACTTCATGTTTATACTAAATGACACTGCAGAAAATGTCTTTATGCGGCAAAAGCTGGCATCACTCCCTGCCAAGGAGATACAGCTGTTTGACAGTGATCCGCTGAACTTCAGACCATTTATCCAGGCATTTGTGCGTGGGATTGAGGACAAAACAAATAACAGTCAAGATAGGCTTAATTATTTGGAGCAGTGTACACCTGGTCAACCTATGACTCTCGATCACAGCTGCTTGCATATTGATCCAAACAAAGCCAAAGCTGAAGCCAAAAAGCTACTCCAGCAAGAGATTGGGACGGAAATTAAATTCACAAATGCTCATATGGAAAAGGCCTTGCATTAGGGAAACGTCAAATCCAATGACAGGGAGGCATTGCATGCCTATAGACTGTATCTTAGAGGATGTAGTAATACAATGCAAGATTTACAGGACATGAAGTAGCTTAATAGTCCTCGTTGTCTTACGAAGAGACATATGGAGGTCAGATACCTGTGATATTTTGGAATGTAGCAACCTAAGAGCAGGGTTTCGAGATCTTTCAGAATTCTTTGAAAAATCAGTCACAATACTGGATCCCATTGTTTGGTGATATCTGAGATTCTGGGTCCAGTAAAAAGGTTGTGAAGACTAAGAACACAGACAAACAGCAAACTAAGTCAAGAAACAGATGAAGCCGCTTTGTCACTACAGTAAAGGCTGCGGCTGACAGCACGGCTGAAAGCTCCACCAGGGGAAATGCGTACAAAAGACAAAGGAACTGAAGAAGAAAACTATTCCTGATGCTTTTAACAACTCGTGCATTTATTTTTGTTGTTGTGCAGATGAGCATTCTTTCATCGCATGCCAAGGGAGAAAAGTATAACCGCACAAGTCAAAGTTCAGTTCCTGCAAATGAATGGTTTTTGTTTCAGAGGCCTGACAGGAGGCCACCTGAGTAAAGACTGCGAAAGAAAAATAGCCTGTCAAATATGTCAACAAAAGCACCCACTATGTTGCATATGAATAAGGAGTAAGGAGGAACATAATCCTCAGAAAATTTGTTCTGCAGCCATGGAGCAAGAAGCATCTGTTGCTAGTGCTCTTGTTACATTGGTTTTGGGAAATTGGGCTGGTAAAGGAACCGGGGTTGGTTGGATTGCACACTTACAACAAGTACCAACACAAGTGTTGGCCTCATAGATGAAATTAACTTAGACTTTTCTGTATCCTGGCAGCTCAGAAACATTTTGTGCTGAGAGACTCTTGAAGTGGCTGAATAAGGCAGATTCTCTAATACCCCTTTCACCCCGAAGCAACAACCTGGGTAATTCCAGTGTTTGACGTTGGTGTGAAAGGGTCAACCTGCATTATTCAACCCGGGTCCGCGACCCTGCTCACGACCCAGGATTAACACGGGTTGGACACGGCTCGGCTTCGGTGTGAAAGGGTGAACACAGGTTATTCGACCCGGGTTTCAATCAAGGAACCTCATTGGTTACTCATTGTACCAATGGTGCTTAGTACAAAGGTTCCGGCAATGCTAGTGCTAGCTGGCAGAAAACAAACTAATTTTGCACATATAATCACTCAAAATGCATTCATTACAATAGTGTGATGAAGATAACGACTTTAGGGTGGGATGAATAATTGTGGGCACTGTAGTTATAGGAAGGATATAGGTTTATAACTCCGCTGAGATAACAGTCAAGATAGGCTTAATTATTTGGAGCAGTGTACACCTGGTCAACCTATGACTCTCGATCACAGCTGCTTGCATATTGATCCAAACAAAGCCAAAGCTGAAGCCAAAAGCTACTCCAGCAAGAGATTGGGACGGAAATTAAATTCACAAATGCTCATATGGAAAAGGCCTTGCATTAGGGAAACGTCAAATCCAATGACATGTTTTCAGTGGATCAACAGTTGTTTCAAACAAAATTGCGATGTCCTTTCACTCAATATACAAACCGGACAAATTTGACATTGGATAAAGCTTTGGTTAGCTGCAGACATGGAAACTAAATACATGCTCACACAAACCACCAAAACTGTGCGTTCACTGTGGATTTGATGTGTAAGAGGAGAGACAGTGCGTGTGTAAAAAGCGTAGCCTAGCATACTCCAAATAGAGCAGGGGAAGGGAGAAGCGTAGGGACTGTATTCATTAAATGAATTCTGAAGACTTTATGACTTTTTTAAAAGAATCTTGGACTTTGTATTTCTTTAGATACTTTTTCCATTTTGTGTTTTGCACATTTTAGCACTTTTCTCAATATGTCTGTAATATGCCTTGATACATTTTCCTCTTATGTAACAAAACCGTTATATCCTACTTTAGAAATCGAAATGTAGAAATTAATTCAGTTGTGTCATTCTTTATTTCAATAAAATAGTTTTGCAACATGGTTCACAGCCATTCTGTTAAAAGTCTTTATTTGAAATAGGCCATGCAATCCAATAACTTCTTGAATCTCCAGACAAACTTTAAAAAAACTTTAAAACGTCTGCTTTAATAGTGTCGCAAAGTGACAAACCTGTTCAGCAGCAGTGTATTTGGAAGTAAATTGTGGACCCGGGTGTGAAAGGCGACAACCCGGGACTTACCCGGGACCATAGTGTGGTGTGAATGGGTCAAACGCAGGTCGAACCCGTGTTCAATATCCCGTGTCATTCCTGGGTTTTGTGTGTGAAAGGGGTATAAAAAAACAATGGGTCAGGAAGACTGTGTTTAAGGGGTCGGGTTCGGTGGACGAGACACGACTGAAAGGGGATCTGAAAGTTGTCCCACGAAGCGTGAGAAACAACCACTAAAGAGGGTGAAGGGAGTCCGTGAATGGATTAGAGAGAAAAAAACAGAAAGGGAATAGGCGTACAGGCGTACAGGCAAAATATAACAACCCAGATAAGTGGGCGAGAACTCGTAGATTTCGAGCAGAGAAAATAAACAATAAGGGAAAAGAATAACAACTGAATAAGCCAAACCAATAACAACTGAAAAAACAGGGCGAAGCTTGTAGACTCAAGCAGAGAATATAAAAGAACAGAATTGCCTCTAGCTCAATAACTATCAAAGAGCTAAAATAAAAGGCAAACGGAAACAAGGTGAAACCAAGGTTACTGTCTAGTAGCGAGACAGGGAAAAGAAAACCAAGGCAGGAAATTAAGTGTGAAGGAGAACATAAACCTAAGAACCGGGGAACTGGTCGGCAGTGTAGTATAACGGTTAAGGAACAGGCCTTGTAACCGAAAGGTTGCAGGTTCGATTCCCAGGTAGGACACTGCTATTGTACCCTTGTATGCCATCCGCTAAGTTACGGCTTGGCGGGGGCATGCCCCATACCTATACAGCACTTTTGCACTTTTCAGGGTTTCCTACAGAAGTAATCACAATGACCACAGACTCTCAGCCCTTAAAAACATTAACTTCTGTATGTTCTGACCTCATGTAACCACACAGCATTCAGATAGAACTTCACACATCCACACAATAAAGCCCCAAACTTGGGTTATTTTGTGGTTTTTCTCCTTCTGCTTCTTCTTCTTCTCATTCTCCGTCCCATTTTTCCTGCCTATCCAGAGACCCTCACTACCTGCCTGCCTCCGTACCCTTAAAGAATAATTCTCCCCATTGGATAACAACATTGCATACCTGCTCTCCCAAGCTTATCGCCCAATAAAAACGCTTCAAACTAATGTGCGCACATCACAGAATCACAGAAAAAAACACTATATGGCCTTGTACATTCCATGAAGCTACTGTGGCCTACTGGTTACAGTTGCTGCTTCTCACACAGAGGATTTGGGGTTTGAGCCCAACAGGACACAAGTTTATTTTCGACAAAAACAATGTGCAACTGTTAAATACTTTAAATGTATTACACTGTTATTATTTTCACATTAACAAACGCATTTTCATAGCAAAGGCAAAAGACGTTTCCAATATTAATCGCTTCATCGAGACGGCAAACATTCAATCACATTTGGTGCAGATCGTCGTCAGGAAATTGATCTTACATCGATGCCACTCCTCATATCCTACTTCGTGACAGGGAGAAAGCACTTAGCAATCTGAATATCAGTAAAGTAGCTCTTACATTACCTAGATTAACAGAACGTTACCTAAACAAATGCATAGTAGGCCTACAGTGGTGAATGCACATCACATATGTGTAATTTAATAGGCACGATCGTTAAGCAGCATATAAGATCTGTGGTGAACTGGTGAGGTCTGGTCTGGTCTAACCTTGATCATCATTGATTGGGTGAGGCAGTTTCAACCTTATTGCCTATGAAAAATGAGTGAGAAAATTATTCTATGAGTTAATTTGACTGTTAGCAAAACGCATTAGTAGCACAAAAGCTGCGTTTTTAGGCCGTTTTTATAAGCACAAATACGGCACAACAAGGGTACAACGCGTCCAGTTTGTGGCGAATTGTGACTCATTTGGCATTCCATAAGGAAAGTCCATATTCCCGCGCTGCACTCGAGTGGGTTCTGAGCATGCGCGACATCCTTATATCGCCTCAACATTTTTCCATCACCAACAGTCAAATCAGTTTACTGCTTAATCCACCTTTAGCGAGCGTATTAATTTAGCGCGTTACATTTCATTCTACATCGATTTAACTCGTTTTCCACCAGCCTTCTCGCAGTAACTTTCTGATGCGCATCAATTTCTAGCGAATTAAAATTCTAATGGAAAAAGGGCTATAGTTGTGCACTAAGCTGTTTTGAACCCTTTTGTCTGAAAATCTGTCCTGGCTACTGCTTGCTAGTGTCTACCCCTGCTTGCAAAATGGCGCCTGTGAGATCCAATATTGTAAATTTTTTTATCACGCCCGAAGATATCGATGGAAATTTCAATGATCCACCTAGCATGTTGCCGCCTAACATGTTACCAGGGGACCTGATAGCCGCCTAGCATGCTTCCAGTAGAACTGAGAACTGCCTAGAACGTTACCAGGGGGAAAAATCTTCCGAATGGCCTCCTTCCTGGATCCATGCTTCAAGCTGTCATGGTGTAATGTTAAGTTAAGTTAAGTTACTTTATTTGTACCAATAGGTAAATTTGTTTGCAGAGAGAATCACAGTCTAAAACAATACTTAAAATAACACATAAAATACATAAAATACATAAAATACAAACAAGCATGAAAAGTACAGAGTGCAAAAAGTGCTCAGGGGTTCCAGTCGTCCAGTGGATAGGTAATACAATTA
Organism: Synaphobranchus kaupii; assembly: GCA_029718625.1. NCBI lineage: Eukaryota > Metazoa > Chordata > Actinopteri > Anguilliformes > Synaphobranchidae > Synaphobranchus > Synaphobranchus kaupii. The sequence goes on from CM056378.1 coordinate 47,303,861, forward strand.
CACAGAATAGACACATCGGACAGTAGAAAGCTTATCGACGCTCTGACTTGTTCCACTCAATGATGGCTGCTGGAACAAAGCTATTTCTATAGCGCTTAGTTCCGCACTTTGGGACTGCAAATCTACACCCAGAAGGGAGAAGCCGAAATTCGCTGTATAGAGGGTGGAGCTCATCATTTATGATTGAGCTGGATATTCGCTGTAGCTGCTTGATGTATAGAAGCTCTAAATTAAGCTGTTGCTCCCCTCCGATCAGTTTACTAGACCATTTCACAATCTGGTTCAATGAGTTTCTGTTCTTCAAAGAAAGATTACCAAACCATGACACCAAAGAAAAAGATATTATGGATTCAATAAAAGCACGATAAAATAGGGTCATCATGTTTTTGTCAATATGGAACCGGGACAATTTTCTCAAACAATATAAACGCTGGTGCCCCTTTTTGCACACAGCTTCACAATTCATTTCAAATTTCAATTGTGAATCAATAATTGTCCCAAGATATTTGTATGATTGTACACACTCAACAGTTTGGCTCTTAATAGATGTGACTTCATGTGCGCGGGCCTTTTTCCTAAAATCAATTTGCATATCTTTAGTTTTAGATATGTTTAATTGAAGATAAGATTCCTCACACCATTTGGCGAAGTCATCGATGACTGGACCGTGGCCAGTTTCATAATCCTGTAGCAGGCTGACTATGACCGTATCGTCTGCATACTTTAGGATGGACCTATTGTCATATGTGCTCTGACACATGTTTGTGTAGAGAATAAATAAAAGTGGCGAAAGCACGCACCCTTGTGGGGAGCCAGTGGATAAACAGACTTGGTCTGATAGGGTTTCATTTACCCTCACTCTCTGTGTCCTGTTAATTAAGAAATCAAGGATCCAGCCCACCAGATTGTTACTTAGGTTAAACTGTTCTAAAAGTCTACTAATTAAAATGTGATGTTGAATGGTGTTAAAAGCACTTGAAAAATCAACAAATAAAAGTCTAGCATGAGACCCCTTCCCTTCCAAGTGTTTAACCAACAAGTTAAGCAAGGTCACTGTGGCATCCTCTACTCCTCTATGTGGCCTATATGCAAACTGCATGGAGTCAAGTGCGTGCTCAGTTTCCTTTAAAATTTCTGACTTGACCAGTTTTTCAAAGACTTTCATTACAATTGATGTGAGGGCGACTGGTCTAAAGTCATTAAGAGTTTTGGGGCCACTAGTTTTGGGAACAGGGACTACCACAGCATCCTTCCAAATCGTAGGGACATGCTGTTCTTGTAACGATCTGTTAAAAATATAATGGAATACAGGGCTCAGTTGTCTCGCACAAGATTTAACTAAACGACCACATATATTGTCAGTTCCATGGCTCTTGTTTATCCTTATAGAGAGGAAGGACTGTTGTACATCGTTTAAGTCTATGTCAAAGTGCTGGTTCTCCACCAGTTTGTGACTCAATTCTTGAATTTCCCTGCTAAAATCAAGAGTATCAAAACGACTGTAAAAAGAGTTAAGAGCATTGGCAAACTCAATATCAGAGTTAAAACCATCTAGTGTGGCCTGACAGCCACTCTTTGAATCTCTGAGGCCTGCTATGGTCTTCATGCTTGACCAAGCTGAACCAAGATTATTTGCGGCCATCTTATTTTCTAATTTAGATTTATAATTTTGTTTCGCTCTTAAAATGTCCAATTTCAGTTCCTTAGTAGCTATGTGCAGGTCAGCGGCTACTCCCTGTTTGAAAGAAAGTCTCTTTTTCTGTAAATTGGACTTAACAGATTTGGTCACCCAAGGTTTGTTATTGGGGTAAATCTTGACTCGTTTACAGGGGATAATCATATCCCTACAAAAGGCAACATATGAGCATATTACATCCACAAATTAATCTAAGTCATCACATGACTCCTTAAACAAGTCCTCATCAATGCACTCATAACATTCCTGCAGGCGGAGAACAGCTTCATCAGTCCAAACCTTTATCTCCTTCGTTTGTACTTTATCCCTTTTTAAAACAGTTTTATATGTGGGCAGTAGATGTACGCAGTTGTGGTCAGACGATCCCAGTTGAGGAAGTGGGAATGATTTGTAAGCGTCCTTTACTGACCCATAACAAAGATCTAATGTCTTATCCCACCTGGTTGGACAGGAGACATATTGATAAAAGTTCCTTAGTGTCTTTTTAAGGGATACATGATTAAAATCGCCCAGTACAAAGTTCGGTGCCTCGGGTGAAATTGACTGCAACTTTTGCACTACTTCAAAGATAGTGCTAGAGGCTGAGGTGACATTTGCTTTAGGATGGATGTACACAATTGTTATAAAAAGCTGTGGGAACTCGCGGGGCAGGTAGAAAGGACGCAATGATACTGCTAAAAGTTCCACGTCTGTCGTACAGACACGCTCTCTGACAGTCACAGAACAAGCGTTACAGTATCGCTTATTGATATATAAACATACCCCGCCACCTTGAGTCTTCCTCGTCACCTCAGCCTGTCGGTCTAGACGAAACGGCGCTCCAAAACCGTCAATGGACAAGTCGGCGTCCAGGTCGAGCTCAGTGAGCCATGTCTCACTGAATGCCATGACGCAGCAGTCTTTATAGTCCTTCTGGAAACGTACGTTTCCCTGTAGTTCGTCCACTTTGTTCCTCAGGGACTGGACATTTCCCAGGATCACCGAGGGCAGGGGAATCCGGGCGAGCTTCTGTTTCCTCAGGCGTAATCTGACGTCTCCTCGCTTTCCCCGCTTCCTCCTATTTGTTGCTCCAGAACCAGTACCATACCTTGCGGGTTTTCTCAAAATAAAGTCCGGTAGCTGCAGCGTGTTGTCTGTCACGCGAGCTAAACTCGCACAGTTCAATTGGAGCAACATATCCCTGGTGTATTGTATCCTCTCACCGCTGTAGACAGTTGCGTCAACGTCGCAGGTGAACCGTAACAAGTGGGACATAATCCACAAAGCAGTTAAAATAAATAAAATAAATCAATTTTAGACTAGAGCTAGGAGCACTTCACACGGTAACTTAACACAAAAGAACGACATATAAAAGTTTAAAACGTAAAAAGTTTAAAACACATAAAACAAGTGTAAAAACACCAACATGGAGACACTAAACTCTCTCTGCTGGTCGCAGCGTGCGCATGCGCCCTCTCCCGGAAACTCAGGAACCACCCTGCCACTGAACTTGACGCCAAAACTGTGACTGAGAGGACTGCCCTCAGAGCAGAAATCAACAGCATAGCCAAAAAGCTCACCAGCAATGAGGACCAAGCACCCAGTGTTACTTCCAGTGTCTCATCCAATGAGACTACTGGAAGCCCTCTGGATAAACGTTTTGGCTACATGGATCATAAGAGACCCAACAGATTCTCCAACCATCAACAAGGATGTTGAGGAGTACCTCACCATACGTCATCTGCTGACCTACTGCTACAAAAAAGGGGTAGACTAAAGCAGCGGACATAATGAGATATAGCCTATTAAAGCTGCTTCTTTCTCCATTGTCCCCTGAGTGACAGCTAAACTGTCGCTGGAATATCGCTGGAGTGCGTTCATATACTTTCTTGCGAATGACAACGACCACAGTGTAGTATAAAATGACAATAGAATGTTTATGAAAGTTCTGTGATTTCAGTCGAGCGACACTCTGTCACTGGTCTAAACTGCGCACTTGACGCCTCTGCCATTTCGACCAAGGATGGACAATAGGCTATAGTGACCTGCTTTGGCACACTGTGACAGTTCAAATAGTCTACACCATTTGACACACATGGACTGTAAAGTAGAGCTACACACAGTTCTTCAAAATTAAAATGATATGAATTCTAACACGATCACCATTCTCATGCTTTTTTTTGTCTCAGCATGCATCTCTTAAAGTCCACCAGTGCCCTCTAGTGTCCCTGTTGACAAACCTCAGGGCAAATACGGAACAAATCGAGTCCCATACCTATTAGTTTGATGGAGATGCAAGGTTTGCAGAAATTAGCTATTCTCTGTATTTGTACGGCAGTTGTAACCATGTCAATGTGTGATAACACATAAGCAGATGAACCCCTTGCTAGCCAGACACTTGTGACTATATTAACCAGTCTTGTCAGACTGCTGGCCCCCAGTTTGTCAACGTCAATTCGCTTCCTATCTCAATTAACGTTAGCTAGCGACCTAAGTGCTAACGGTAGTTTTAATGTTTCAAGTTTGTTTCAAGAATCCTGCTATTTTATGACATTACCGACAGACAGGTTAGCGAGCTAGCTCACTAACCATCTATTGAATCAAGCTGCCAGTTTGTTATTTGGCTTGGCTGGCTGTCAATATTCAACTTCACCCATAAGAAATCAGTCAAGGAAACGCCAATATGCCCAAAACGTTGCCTATGCTATCTAGTTAGTTTGCTGGACATCTTACATGATTATAACAGATGCTATCTGTGTGTAGGCTATGTAAATAATGTGTGTCAAACAGGAATTAATATAGGAATTGGTATAGGAATATGTAATGTCAAGTTTCACACTTCGCTAGAAGACCCTCAATTACCCCCATCACTAAAGCCAGCTATTTCCCCTCCTCCCTCCATTGGATACCAGTCACCAAGGGGCGGGGCTAATTAGTATATCTTTCAAAAGATTTAAACTAAAGATTTAGATTTAGCTAAATGTTCAATTTACAAATGCAAGATTTAAGATATAAGCTAAATGTATAATTTGGAACAAAAAATGTAAGATATAAATAAATATATATTTTTGACTAAATATTTAAATTTCTAACCAAAATTTGTGATAAAATAAATATTTATTTAAATGTTAAATCTGGGTTTTTTATAAAAATGCAAGATTTAAGATATAAGCTAAATATTTAATTATTAGAACCCAAGATTTAAGATATAAATAATTATTTATTTTTTGCTAAATATTTAACTATTAAACACAGATTTGTGTTAAAAATAAATATATAAATTAAATCTTAAATCTTGCTTTTGGAAAACATAATATTTAAGATTTAAGCTAAATCTTATTTTTTTAAATAAATGGTAAAAACTAAGATTTGAGATTTAAATTAAATATTTATATTTGACTAAATATTTGTTTCTGAAACTGAGATTTAAGATATAAGCTAAATATATATATATTTTTAAATATTTATTTTTGAAAACTCAGATTTAATATTTAAATTATATATTTAGGACATGCTTATTTGAGATTTATCAATTAAATCTGAAAATATGAACTAAAAGGTTTATTTAGCATGTCAGTTAAATCTTGGGAAAAAAACTTATATTTAGCATAAATCTTCTGGACAATGCCACATTTATGCTAAATCTGAGAAAAAAAACACAGGAAAAATGTGTCGTGTCTTACTTTACATTTGGCACCTTAAGTAATTTGCTCACTTTAACATGCCTAAGCAGTGTCATCCCTTTTTGAGTGACCCCACTGTAAGGAACAGCAGTCTCTTGGTGGAGCCAAATAAATATGCAATGCCTAAAATTTATATTTATTTCCCACATATGTCCCACATATTATTAAATTATTATAACTTTGGCACATAAAATGGAGAAAATGCAACGTATTATTCTGTTAAGGAAACGTTAGATAATTTAGCTGTCCTGTATCAAAGGGGGTGAAAACACATGCAAATCTATTTTATGTTTACATTTTTATGCTGAAGGTGTCTTTAATGTTGTTGTGCTGAGTTTAGGAATATATGTGATGTACAAACAAGGTTGAATTTCCAAATAAAACCCATAAATTGTAATTGAAAATACAATACAACAAAAATACATAGAATTCTCAAACAGGATACAATTTGTAATTATTAAAATGCAAATTTTAAATATTATTTGAAGTCATTGAAAATACATAACTGACCCAGGTCTGATTCCAACGAACAAACTGCTACTGTACTGTACTACTTTCCATGGAATGGGTTCAAGAAAGGACTCCTCCTACAGTACAGAAAAAAAGAGAGATTTCGCTAGGCTGACCTAGGATCAGACGAGAGAAAGAAAGACTCACTGAAGGAAATAATGTGTGGTTTCGGACTTTAAATACCTTCTGGCTTCTTTAATGAGAGACAGTGGTGCCATTGCTATAACACTTACTTTTTCCTCTGAGAACAAGTTTGAGGTAAGATTTTTTTTATTTTTGAAGAATAGAAGAGGGTGAGAGGGGCAATAAGGGCAGTGGCGGCTTGGAATAAAGGCGCTTGGGCTCCACCCCTCCTGAGGCATTGCACTGAATTCCCCTCCCTCCCAAAATAAATAATGAAGAATTAGGCTATTCAGTAATATAAATAAATGAGTCAAAATAATTTACTAATAACAAAAAAGTAAACATGAAACTAAGTTGAGTGCTTTCAGCGATAAAATGTGTTATATTTTAGTTTGTCGTCACTCGTCACCGTTTTCCAATGCGAAATATCCCGGCTCTCTCGGGCGCTTTGCGAAGATCAGTGAGTTGCCGCATGCCCAGATAGTGATCTTGGACTGAATAATTAGCTTAGCTTTAGCCAGCTCCATAGACTCCCCTTAGGGCGCTGGAAGGTAGCGCCCATGATGTTATTCACCAGTTGACCACTAGGTGTCACTTGTCACTCTCCTGATGTAGCTGATCCTAGATGTAGCTAGGATATATATAATTGGCAGATATGAGGCAATGACATATAATGACAATGCAATTTCAATTAAATAAAAAAACTTGAGGCAATGAATAAATTAGTGGTCTGCATTCATATATTCCTTAAGTTTGCAAACAGCACATTTATGGCATTAGGTATGGTGGTAGTCATTTTAAGTCACTTTGGTATAAAAGGGGGGTCCGGTCTGGATTTAACGGTCCGGTCTGGATTTAACATTATTTTAACATTGAAATCTAAATCCATTCCTGTGTTCACCAGTATTATATAACGGGATGCAACAGACTTATGGGAATATTCTCTCAGTAGCCTGCCTCTCTCAGCTGGCAAGTTCTGTGGGAAAGTATAAAATTCAAAACCATTACAGAGCATACAAGTAATCCCCATAAAACTCAATAGTAATAGAACGTTCTAACACAGGGGTTTGCAGACTTTGTCCTGTAGAAGATGTGTGTAAATTGGTTCCTGTTTCTGCCGATCAATAAAGGTCATTGAAGACCCTGGTGCTAAAAGTACTGAAGTCACATTTTTTGACAATTCAACTTTTAATGGCTGATTTTATGGATCAATGATATTTTCGGATTTTATTTTCTCAAAATAGACATTTTGTGACTTCAGTACTTTTAGCACCAGGGTCTTCAATTGAAAACAACATAATTCAAGAACCTTTTCCTCAACCTTATTAACAGTATAGGTTTGTCTCATTACCATTCAATTTATCTTTAAACTCAGGGACGAGTTTCAGTATTTAGCACCCTACATATTTCACCTGTCCGTCTATAATTCAATCAAATACAGAACTAATTTCACTTGTCATATAGCATATTAAAGAAAATTAAAGCATTAGTTGATCTAATTGATTAAAAGTCCTTGGACATAAAAATGGGATATTTAGGTTTCGTGACTATTTCTGACATTATGTGGCTTTGATAGTGTAAATCATCTCTCACTGGACATAAAAATGGTATCAATAAGAACAATCAAAAGCTAATTACAATCCAGGAGTTGCATTTTCAGTTGAAACAAAAACACACCCCTTCCAACACACACCAGTCTCTACAATGCTAGCATGACTGACACCAGTGCCTACAATGCTAGCGTGACTGACATGAGTGTCTACAATGGTAGCGTGACTGACATGAGTGTCTACAATGCTAGCGTGACTGACACCAGTGCCTACAATGGTAGCGTGACTGACACCAGTGCCTACAATGCTAGCATGACTGACATGAGTGTCTACAATGCTAGCGTGACTGACATGAGTGGTCTACAATGCTAGCGTGACTGACACCAGTGCCTACAATGGTAGCATGACTGACACCAGTGCCTACAATGTTAGTGTGACTGACACCATTGCCTACAATGGTAGCGTGACTGACACCAGTGCCTACAATGTTAGTGTGACTGACACCAGTGCCTACAATGCTAGCGTGACTGACATGAGTGTCTACATTGCTAGCGTGACTGACACCAGTGCCTACAATGGTAGCATGAATGACACCAGTGCCTACAATGTTAGTGTGACTGACACCATTGCCTACAATGGTAGCATGACTGACACCAGTGCCTGCAATGCTAGTGTGAATGACACGAGTACTTACAATGTTAGTGTGACTGACACCAATGCCTACAATGGTAGCGTGACTGACACCAGTGCCTACAATGTTAGTGTGACTGACACCAGTGCCTACAATGCTAGCGTGAATGACACCAGTACCTACAATGTTAGTGTGACTGACACCAGTGCCTACAATGATTGCGTGACTGACACCAGTGCCTACAATGCTAGCGTGAATGACACCAGTACCTACAATGTTAGTGTGACTGACACCAGTGCCTACAATGGTAGAGTGACTGATACCAGTGCCTACAATGTTAGTGTGACTGACACCAGTGCCTACAATGTTAGTGTGACTGACACCAGTGCCTGCAATGCTAGCGTGACTGACACCAGTGCCTACAATGGTAGCGTGAATGACACCAGTACCTACAATGTTATTAGTACCTAACTAATGAGCAACACAACCACTGAACCCCATCGGTAACTACGCCGGCGGTGGTTGTGTAACAGCAATGCCTACAATGGTAGCTTGACTGACACCAGTGCCTACAATGTCAGTGTGACTGACACCAGTGCCTACAATGTTAGCGTGACTGACACCAGTATACCAGAAGTAGACTATGCTGCCTAAAGTGAGTAACGATAAAACAGTTATATTTGGTGAATTGTCAGTATATAAACCCATCCCCGTAAGAGCTTGTAGATTATAGTAGGCTATCGTAAATTATTATAAATTATTGTAAATTCTTAATTTTCCTAGTACATAATTTGTATGGTCATATTGTGTTATGTGTGAAAAGCACAAAGTGAACAGAGTGCATGTGCAGTGGTAGCGATAGCCTACCGAACTATGTCGGCTTTTCTGTAATGACCGTCTTTAAAACAAACGTTTGTGAAAACATGTAGCCTGTGACAGTTATTTATAGATTTTTTTACATTAATGCAACAACGCGATCTTAACCAGATGATATTCTATGTTAAAACTTTTTTCTTTGCTTGACAAATGGCCATGGGATACCTGTTCCCATAACGTTAGCTATAGCATAACTGCCGTGGTGTCCAGTGACTGAATTGTTTAAGTAACAGGCTACAAGTGAACAGTTAATATTGTAAACATGTATTTGCCTTAATAAAAAGACATTCTTTAATATGGGAAAAGCATTCTTGTATGAGAAAACCAACACGTGCACACTGTTTTAGCCTATAGTTATACACTTTAGTACCTGGTGGGGATTGAACCTATATCTTTCGCATGGTAAGGCTTGATGCTTACCACTACACCAAAGCTTCTTGGATACAGTCACGTGATATGGGCAATAGGCCATTTGTCAGTGTATATGGCAAATGGAACATTTGTTTCCATACTGCGTAACGTTACCTGATGTGGTGTCGTCTGACTTTCACCATTTCGCTGTAGTTGGCCAGTTGATATTGTTGATATTATACGTCTTTTGCCTTTGTAATAAAAATATGTTTGTTAATGTGAAAATAACAGTCTAATAAATGAAAAGTATAACAGTTGCACAATGTTTTTGTCGAAAATAAAATTTTGTCCAACCAGTAGGCCACAGTAGCTTCATGGAAAAAACAAAGCCATATAGCGGTTTTGTCTGTGATGTGTCCACATTAGTTTGAAGAATTTTTATCGGTTGATAAGCTTGGGATAGCAGGTATGCGATGGTATCCAATGGGGATAATTATTCTTTGAGGGTATGGAGGCAGGAAAAATGGGAAGAAGAAGAAGGGGAAGGAGAAAAACCGGCAAAATAACCAAAATAAAAGTTTGGGGCTTTATTGTGTGGATGTGTGAAGTTGTATCTGAATGCTATGTGGTTACATGAGGTCAGAACATACAGAAGTTAATGTTTTTAAGTGCTGAGAGTCTGTGGTCATTGTCGTTACTTCTGTAGGAAACGCTGAAAAGTGTCAAACTCTCAGTGCTGTATAGGTATGAGGCATGCCCCACCAAGCCGTAACTTAGCGGATGGCATACCTGCCATCCCAATACAATTTCCCTTATTTTTATTAAAATACAAAGCTTTTCATTTTTAAAATATTATTTAATTATTATTTACATAGAGTATGTATATTAGAGTATGTGTAACCAGTGTAACCTGTTTATATTACAATGACCTATCATTAACGCCTATCCTTTATTTACCCAACAGAAAATCACTTTTTAAAGGGAGCCCAGGCCACGAGATTACAGTACACAGCACAAAATACAAAACAGCACAGTGTATAATTATTACAAAATTTTAATTAATTCAAAACTGGAATTACTTTTCGTACACTTCTGTCTCAACTCTGTTACACAACCACCGCCGGCGTAGTTACCGATGGGGTTCAGTGGTTGTGTTGCTCATTAGTTACTCATTAACATGGCTGTTACCCACACATAACCAGCTGCCAATTGCCACTGCCTCAGGGAGCTGGCAGGACTGGGGATTGAACGCCAGATCCTCGGGGCGCAACTGCACAAACTGAAAGTCTACGCTTTTACTGCTACACCATCGCACTTGACCAGTTTGATGAGGTCAAGCATTCTGACTGCTCAGCCAGTCTTGCAGCCCTCTGAGAAGCACTGGAGTAAACCTGTTTCTTAAGCACCTTTATCACAGGTGGCCGTAATTAATATTGACTGATTTGCACTACAGGGACATGCCTACCTTTAAAGCCCATGGCTTCTCTCCTCGCGCTTGCATTCCAATAAGGAAGAAGATGGCAGCAGTGAATCACCTTTCCCCTCAAGCCTTTCAGCTCTGCGACAGCACCTCCAGTAGACAATAAACCCTGGTGGCAGATAAACTACATTCGCTGCTCCTTATTTGTATCAGGATGTGTGTGTGTGTTTTTGTATGTGTGCGTGTGTGTATGCGTGTGTGTGTGTGTGTGTGTGTGTATATGCACGTTTATATTTGTGTGTGTGTGCATGTGGGGGGGTTGTGTACCTGTTTACCTTGTATTGTTTGAGATACCTGCCCTCCCGACTCCAGACGTCCTCTGTATGAGGGATGTTGCTATTGATTGGAGAGAAGGGCTGACAGCTTCTCCTCATCTCTCCCTTCGCCACCGGGGCCCAAAGATGAGTCGTCAATGTGACAGAGCAACGACCTCGACTGGAGCGCAAACTCGGAACAAAACCGACACTAAAGATTTCTTTCATCAGCTAATCGATCATCACACACTGCTCTGTGAGTATCAACAGGATATCAAAGCACACATTTTCCTCCCACAAACTGGTTTTGACAAAGATTTTGAGCTCGTTGATATTTCCCACTGTATGCACACTGTATGCACACCTGTACACATAACGGAGTCTGTTTTTAAACCATTGGCTGTCTTTCGGCTTCCGTTTGACTGCAATGCTACACCTGAGTACTAATGGAAACACCTGAAATCTCCATATTAGTGAAGCACAATGCTACTATTAGCCACTGATGCTGGCTGTGCCAACTTTGGAAGATCAATATAGAACTAGATTTAGAGTTTCAGAAGAAACGTGTTATTGAACTTTTCGCTGTATAACGTGATGCATATTTATGCATTGTCCTGTGTGGTACTACATGATAAGGTTTAGAACAGGTCCTCCCTACAGAAAGACAATAGACAATATAAGTTTGAAGACAAACTTCAAGTTGGCTTGAAAAAGCAAAGGACAGAGAACACAATGTTTTGGGAATATAAATTAGACTTTACACAACCGACAATAGGGTGGCACGGTGGTGCAGTGGTTAGCACTGTTGCCTCACAGCAAGAAGGTACCGAGTTTGAATCCCGGCTGAGGGCCTTTCTGAGTTTGCATGTTCTCCCCCATGGTAGGCCGAACAGTTCAAAAGCCGACGCAAAGTAGACACCGTATATCCAGTTGGATAGCGTGCCGAACAGTTCAAAAGCCGACCCAAACTAGACACCGTATATCCAGTTGCTCTGCGCTACCCAGTTTTTAAGCGAGATATATCCAGTTAACAAGACACTACCTATCCAGTCATCCTGCGCCACCCAGTGGACATCGCAAGATACCCAGTGGACATCTCCACATATCCAGTTGGGCATACTGGATATGGTGTCTAGTTTGGGTCGGCTTTTGAACTGTTCAGCGCGCTATCCAACTGGATATACGGTGTCTAGTTTGGGTCGGCTTTTGAACTGTTCAGCGCGCTATCCAACTAGATATACGGTGTCTAGTTTGGGTCGGCTTTTGAACTGTTCGGCGCGCTATCCAACTGGATATACGGTGTCTAGTTTGCGTCGGCTTTTGAACTGTTCGGCCTATCATAGATATCTCTCTAGAATTAGCCTACCGGATATGTGTATCTCGTTTGGATTGTTAAACGAACAAAGCTTGCAAGAATTTGTCTAATCTATAAAAATAAAAAAAGTCTTCAACTACAATTTATGTGATGCCATTATATCATGTATATAGACTATTTACTCGTTGGTTAAATGTTTAGTTATGCTGCTTGTTAGCGGAGCTGGCTGGTCACCAGGGCTAGCTAAGTGTTATTGTGTGTAAAAAGTGCGTATGCCTATGTGTGTTTTGTTGACAGTAGTGTAGCTAGATAGCCACAGTAGTGCTATCTAGGACATGCAATATGTTTATGATGACAGTTTGCAGTATTATCGCCAGTCCAGTATAGCCTAATACTTGAAGTCTGTGTGTTTGAGTCAGTGTAATCCTCTGTGTACTGAGAACATTGGCTTGCAATAAAAGCAACGAGTGAATCCGCCAGGTCTGTCTTTAGATGTGGTCGCATTATATTATTAATGCATAGGTGTCAACCTCTGGAAAGAGCTGCACTTATTTTCATCCCTGCAAAACTGTATATTCACTAAAACCGTATAGAACATTATCGGTATTTGTCTGATTCAAGTTTATTTAATATATTCCTGTATTTAGCTTTTCACATAATAACTGTGTAGCTACAAATTCATTTAGGTGCTCATTTTAAAACAGGTAAACAGACACCCCCAAATGACTGACCCCACATACTTACAACCCAGTGCAGGAGAGAGATACACACCACCTTTCCTAAATTATGAAATAGTCGTGTTGTTATGCACTTTTAATGCAGTTTTGCAATCTTACTAGCCTACATAACAGCTTTGATAGCCTAAGTAGGCAACGTTAGCATTAATGTAGCCTACATATGGTTATAAAATTAGCTCTCATCTTACTTTGAATCATTTTCTAGTAACAGTTAACATTAAGTTAGACGGGTTACTTTACAATGAAACTTGTAGTAGCTTCGTTAAATTGAGTCATCCACCACATTAATACGTCATGGAACATTATCTAATTATCAAAATTGCATAAACATTAACATTGTCCAGTCATAACCATTTAACTGTTCGCTAGGTTAATTAACGTTAGATAGTTGATGGGTATCTTGTGGGCTACTGCGTCTTCATGGTTGTCAAAAAAGTACATTACAGTCCTGATGCCGCTAGGCTAGCTACTTGCTTTCCCCGCTGCTTTCGGCTCACCGGTTTCGTCCATCTCTCACTCTGTCTCTCCTTCTTGGGTTGTCTCTTGCTCTGTATGCGATATGTTTAGTTATTTCTTCTCCGTCGTTAATGATAATTTTACCTGTGATAAGTGTTAAATGCTAGGTTGACGGAGAAGATTGCTGAATTGGAAGCTCGCATCCGCACCTTACACAAAATTCGAGATACTGAAATGTTTTTAATCTTTTACGGTTCCGGATGCACCAGTTAGCCTGTCTTTAAGTAGGACCCCGGCAGAGCCTTCGCAGCAAGGCGGGTGGATTACAGTTCGGGAACGTAGTCGAAAACCTAAGCCTCCACCAGTGCACAAACAACCCATTCACGTTTCCAACAGGTTCTCCCCCCTCAGTAATGCACCGGCTGTGAAACCTGTTAAAAAAAGAACTCTGGTGATTGGCGACTCTATTTTTTATTTTTATTTTTTTTTGGTTCTGATTTTTCCCCATTTTCTCCCAATTTAGTAGCCAATTGAACCTCTATTCTAATTCAATTCCCCCCATGTAGCAACCGCTAGAGAATCACCGCTACACAACCCCGTCAGCCGGCGGTAGGACGGGAGGGCGCCACGTCCTCTTCAGGGCGCGACTCCTCTGAGCTCCTGACCGTGATTCCAGCTCGCCCAGGGCCGCTATACGTGCAGCGATTCTCTCCAAGCCCCTCCCCCCACCCGGAAGCAGCTGCCAATTGCTGCTCCCACAGGGCGCCGGCCATGCTCGGATCTGGCAGGACCGGGGCGCGAACCCCGATCCTCGGAGCACAACCGCACCGACTGAAAGTTGGCGCTTTTACCGCTGTACTACCGCGACGGCCCTTAGCGACTCTATTTTAAGAAACGTGAATTTAGCGACACCAGAGACCATAGTCCAATGTATCCCAGGGGCCAGAGCGACCGACATCGAAGCAAACTTAAAAGTGCTGGCTAAACATAAGTTCTCTAAAATTGTTATTCATGTTGGCGCTAACGATGTCCGGTTGAAGCAATCGGAGATCACCAAAGATAATTTTAAATCGGTGTGTGATTTGGCAAAACGGATGTCTGCGTCAGTAATTTGCTCTGGTCCCATCCCCGCTCGACGTGGTGACGAAATCTACAGCAGATTGACATCACTAAATCACTGGCTGTCTGTTTGGTGCCCTGCAAACGGTGTTGGCTTTGTAGACAACTGGAGTACTTTCTGGGGGAGGCCTGGTCTTTTGAAAAGAGATGGTATTCACCCCTCGTGGGAGGGTGCCGCTCTTATTTCCAAGAATCTTATAGTCTCAGAAAGTCTATTTCCTGACACACAAGCTTCAGGCCAACTTGAGCGCAAATGGCATTCCTCTAAATTGCAGGTGTTCTTCCATGCCTGGAAAGACAGCCTTCTCTATTATAAACATGCCCTAATCACAGCGCGTTCCTTATATTTCTCTATTTTGATAGATGAAAATAGAAACAATCCTAGGCACCTGTTTAACACTGTTGCCCGACTGACTAAGAATCCTGTTGATCCCTGTGTTTCAATCCCATTTAATAGTAATTTGATGACAAAATTATAAAAATCAGGGACAAGATTCAAAGTTCTTCTACTACCCCTCATACAGGGTCTGCCCTTCCGTCCACTCAACACTTGGATGCAGAATCTTCAGATGGACGGGTGGCCTATCTGAACTCCTTTGCTCCAATAGATCTCACTGAATTTAATACTATAGTAAATTCTTCAAAATCTTCTACCTGTCTTCTAGACCCTATCCCAACGAAGCTACTGAAGGAGCTACTGCCAATGATTGGAACACTACTGTTGCATATTGTTAATGCTTCTTTAGCCTCTGGACATATACCACCGACTCTCAATCTTGCAGTCATCAAACCCCTTCTTAAGAAGCCAAACTTGGATATGAACGACTTGTCTAATTATAGGCCTATCTCGAACCTTCCGTTCCTCTCTAAAATAATAGAAAAGGTAATTTCAAAACAACTTTGGTCATTTTTGCACCCTAATCAAATATTGGAAGTTTTTCAATCTGGTTTTCGACCCTCTCATAGCACTGAAACAGCCCTAGTCAAAGTATTCAAAGACCTACTCCTTGCTTCTGATAGTGGCTACATCTCTGTACTCATGCTTCTGGATTTAAGTGCAGCATTTGACACAGTTGATCACCTCAACCTTCTGGATAGGCTTGAAAATATCCTCCGTGGACTGGCTCTTTCCTGGTTTAGATCATACTTATCAGACCGATATCAATTTGTGCATCTTAACTGACTTAAATGACTCCTCCTATAAGTCTAGGGTTAGATATGGAGTACCACAAGGATCTGTCCTTGGGCCTTTGCTCTTCTCTCTATACATGCTTCCCCTGGGACAAATCATTCGTAAACATGGCATTAACTTCCACCGCTATGCAGATGACACCCAGCTGTATCTATCAGTCAAGCCTGATGAAGTTGTCCTGCTGTCAAAGATGGAAGCTTGTCTTATAGATATAAAGGAATGGATGACCCATAACTTTCTCTTGCTAAACTCTGATAAGACAGAGGTAATGGTAGTGGGGCCCAAGTCCCTGAGATGCAAACTATCTGGCTATATGCCTAACATTGATGGAATTTCAATCACTTCAAGTGCTGTCATTAAAGATCTTGGTGTTACGTTTGATCCAGATCTCGTATTTGATACACACATTAAAGACATCTCTAGGGTTGCTTTCTATCACTTGAGAAATATCTCAAAAATTCGAAAAATACTGTCCCTACACGATGCTGAAAAGCTAGTCCATGCTTTTGTTACTTCTAGATTAGATTATTGTAATGCTCTTTTGTCTGGATGTGCAAATTCCTCTCTGAAAGGGCTTCAGCTAATTCAAAATACAGCAGCTCGTATTCTCATGAGAACTAGAAGATTTGAACACATCAGCCCAGTGTTAGCTTCACTTCACTGGTTGCCAGTGAAATTTCGAATAGACTATAAAATTCTGTTACTTACCTTTAAAGCCTTACATGGGCTTGCCCCCTTATATTTAAGGGATTTACTTTTCTCTTATAATCCCTCACGAACGCTCTGTTCGCAGGGCGCAGGCCTCCTTGTTATTCCTAGAATAGCTAAAAGTACCATAGGTGGTAGAGCCTTTTCCTATCGTGCTCCTCTCCTATGGAACAAATTGCCTGCTCATGTTCGGGGTGCAGACACTGTCAGTCTATTTAAAGCTAGGCTTAAAACTCATCTTTTTAGTCTGTCCTATAGTTGAGGGGCAGGAGTGGGTGGCTGGCATTAGCTATAGAGTCTCTGGTGGACTGAGCGGTCAGTGCTGTCACTGGATCATTATTGGTAGTGTTGTGTTAAGCTGGACCGGTCATGGTCTGGTGGTGACTGTCTCAAGCCTGCCCTCATGGCTGTATTGGCCCCTGCCTCTGTTTAGCCCTTAGCTATGCTGCCATAGCCTTATTCTGCCGGGGTTTCCTTATCGCAAGCAGGCACCTCTGTCTCTCCTGCTGTGCTTGTTCTGCTACCATCTGAACCCCCTAACAATGTTTTTTCTTTTTTCCTCTTCCCTGCTCTGGGCACCTGCCTGGAGCTCTAGCCCAAGTTTCCCGAGTTTCCCGCGCCCTTCCCCCGCCCCCCTCCTGGCCCGGAGCTCCAGCCCAAGACCAGCTAGGCGCCCCCCACCTGCCACTGCTGATCTCTACATGACGGAGTCATCAGAATAGAATACCTCCCTATGAAATAATCCACCCATAGGCCAGTGGAGGATGGGCATCCCCCCAATAGCCGGGTTCCTCTCGAGATTTCTTCCCATCGGGGAGTTTTTTCTCGCCACAGTATGAGGGTTTTCTCTCCTACTAGAGTTTTTTACCTCTTCTATCTGGGGGCTTAGAGCTGGCATTTCCCATTTCCCCTTTCCTCCCCTTTCTGTTCTGTAAAGCGTCTTTGTGACAGTCGTCTGTGAAAAGCGCTATATAAATAAAATTGAATTGAATTGAATACGTCCACATACTGTACCTTCGAAAAGGTGGAAACCCATATTTTATACGGGCAAACCGTAGATGGGTTGACAATGAGTAGCCTACCCATTTCAGGCTTGGACAACACAGGCTAGAGAACACAATAGCAACGTGGAAGCTAACAAAATATATATGAAAGAACAGGGATTATTCTTTTAAATAAATTGCATATTTAGCCTGTTGTTTAATTTTTGCTGTTGTATTCCAACTAAAATATATTCCAAATTTGTTTTAAAAATACCAGAAAACGGCGGTTTGAACTAACTAGGCCTATTTCATTTTATGAATGTTATTAATTACACACTTATTTTATTTAAAACAATAGTGTTTGCTCCTTCATGTCTGCATTCAGACCAGTCTCTGCTCATGTTCAATGACTGTTTCCCATATTCCTAAACTAAAAATTGGTTAAGTTCTTCCAAATATCGTTCTATGTCTTTGGAATTACAGTGTGAAAATTAAAATGGCAAATAACGAAAAACTTTGATTATCGTTATGATTCAAATGACCCTACAAACATTGGTTTTACGTACATTCATTACATGTGAGAGATTAGTGAATTCCTGTCCAATCAGCGACATCAAATTGGGTATCTTCGAGCTATCCAACTGGGTAGCGCGAGCTGTCCAACTGGGTGGCGCGGGGTGTCCAACTGGATATACGGTGTCTAGTTTGGGTCGGCTTTTGAACTGTTCGGCCTACCATACTCCCCGTGTCTATGTGGGTTTCCTCTGGGTACTCTGGTTTCCTCCATCCAAAGACATGCAGGTTAGGCTAATTGGAGACTCTAACTTGCCCATAGGTATGAGTGTGTGAGTGAATGGTGTGTGTGCCCTGTGATGGATTGGCGGCCTGTCCAGGGTGTATTCCTGCCTCTCGCCCAATGCATGCTGGGATAGGCTCCAGCACCCACAATCCGCAAGCGGGTTAGATAATGGATGGATGGCCAACAGACAATAGACATTGTTAGCAATGGCATGTACTAGTACTGTATGAGCATGTTGAACTGAAATAGGCTATATGAACTGAACGTTGAATGGAATGGAAGTTCTATTAAAAACCATGAACAAGTTGAAAACGCACAAGCTGTACCCATCCAATAATTCCTATTGACTTTAATACAGTTTGCATTTTAAGTGGAATATACCATTAATTGTATGAAATGTTTCAAAATGGATGAAGAGGTGGTTGCTATGGTCTTACTTGTTGGTTGCTATGGTTGTACTAGGTGGTTGCTAGGGTCTTACTTACTTGGTTCTATAATTTCTAAACGGTTCATCCGATATGGATGAAAATACCCTCAAATTTAAGTCTGCACTTCAGCCTCATTGTCATTGTATCTTTTCAAACTGAAAGTGCTAGAGTGCAGAACCAAAATAACAAAAAATGTGTCACTTTCCAATGAATTATGGTGCTCACTGTACAGACACACATACATACAGACAGACAGACTCGAGTGACTGTTATACCCCCGCTTGGAGCACTATGCGTGCGCTTGTGTAATAATAATATAACCCTTGTCTCATGTTTTGTATTCAAACCTTAATGAATATTCATTTTCCTATTGAACTCAGGCAGCAGAGTGATAGTTTAAGGCTTGTTTGATACCTCAGACCCTTGATGACTTAAAAGCCATTTATCCAACCATGTGTTCAAGTGTAATTTACAGCTAAATCTAGTCCCACCCCCCAATTCCCATAGAGATCCATTCAAATGCAGAGAGGTTATAGTATCGCTTGTAGGAGTAACAGAAAATAAGATATCAAGAGTTTTTTTGATATTGATTGCTTTATTCTACATTATGTTAAATTGTCCAATATTTTTTGATGCCCAAAAATGGGGGGGGACTATGTACAAAAGGTTCTATAATTTCTAAATGGTTCATTCGAAAATACCCTCACATTAAAGCTGACTGTACTTCAACCTCATTGTCATTGTATACTCAAAGTGCTAGAGTACAGAACCAAAATAACAAAAAATGTGTCACTGTCCAATGAATTATGGTGCTCACTGTCTATGTGATATATAAATTGACCACTTTCATATGTCTTATACTATATGATAGTATATGACACATATGCCATCCCATACTTAGATTAATATATTTGCATATACAGTGAGCACCATAATTCAGAACCTTTTGTACATAGTCCCCCCCATTTTCGGGCATCAAAAAATATTGGACGAAATTCAGAAATTCAGATTTCTTCATTTCATGCAGCAGAAATTGCTGTGCCACAACAAATTCAGCTTCCTTAAACACTCCCCCGGTTAAGTCCAGCAGCCGTCTCACTTTGTCCACATCCATGAATGTTGAACAACCTCCTGTTGACCAATTGTTGTATACACCGCAAAGTCTCTTAACTGTCTATTCGCACCGTTTGTGTGAATGGGCTGTGGGCAGATCTGTGGTCTCTCTCTTTTTGGCATTTCTCCCAAAGCGTGTCAAACTGACTGTCGCATCTCAGTTTCTCCATACACACAAGGGCACTCTGGACCACTCTGACCCCAGTGTACAGGTCAGGGTCTCATGCTTGGAGCAGAGTGTTGGGGGATTCAGCAGGCTCAATATTTGATGTATAAGCCGTTTGATGTAGAAGCCGGGCTGGGCGATGGCCTTTAAGAGCCCTGTGGCCTCAAGTCGCATCTCTGTACCTATGCCACTGGATCGGATTCCTTCAATCTCTCTAAGTAGGTGGAGAATGCCATCATTGGATTTTAAGATCAATGTCACCGTGGCCAGGTGGCCAGTCCACCGTTGGTCAAGCAGCCTTTTCACCTTTTCTCCTGTGTAGAGTGCAACTACTGTAGGTTTCCTGAAGTACTTATAGAGAGGATTACAGACACTGAAAAAGGTTTCCAATGTGTTCTCAGATGACATGGCCTGCACTATTACCAGGTGCAACTAATGATTTAAGGCCCACAAGCATTGACATTTAGTATCTCAAATGGCCACAAAACATTAGCAAAGAGCAGTGATGTAGCTTTTTTGAAAAGTCCCAAACCCCACCCCCTGTCTGTACACATGTGGATTGTGACAAATTATGCAAAAACATGGGATCACATGGGAAATCGTTTTACTAAGAACCCTAAAATATGCATACTAGGCCAAATGTTAAATTTTTGGACTTGAACCAGTATGGGACACAACTGAAAAGCTCCAGGGTGATATGAAAAGCTCAAAAACGTGATAAATATGCGTGTGGGCCTTTAAAACAGTACACATGAGGCACTTCTCTTTGTAATTATTCCTGCGTGATTTTCTGCATCCCCCCATTCACCCCAGACATACCTCTTGCCCCGTCATAAGACTGGCTGAGCATCTTGTCAGTACTTAAACCAATATCTTTCAACAGTGATACGACCAGTTTGGTCAAAGACTTGGCATCACATTGTTTACTTGTTGCCATTTGTAAAAGCCTCTCATTCCACTGTTACGCTTATCCACCTAACAAAGTGCAACTGAGACGTTTTCACATCTTGTTGAGGTCTTTGGTTACATCCACTGTTAATGTGTGCCACAACTCTCCAATGTCCTTACCTATCTCCTCTGTGATGATATCGCTCAAATCGTTCAATTATTTCATTCTGTATGTGATTTGAAGTGTACGTGGCATTGGAGGGGATACTACTAAAATCGTTGCAAGGTCCTTATCCTTTCAAAGAGTGTAGTACATCATTGCCAAGAAGATGCCACTGCCCCCCTCGCCCCTTACATCCAACGATTCAATAGCTCCCTGGAAAGGCAGCTGGTTTACTGCTACAAATGCAACTATATCCACAATCGATAGGAAGGGTTTTTTTTCAAGCTGTGCTGCATGGACAAGTGTGGAAATCTCATCCCCTTCGCACACCTAGCCCGTCTCTCGGAAATATTCCGACTTCCGAGATCATTTGAATACACCAATAGTGCATGTCATTGTGATGTCAGCTGGTCACGCCCTCTCCTGTGCTAGTGTATGTCATTGTAATGTCAGCTTGTCACGCCCCCTCTCCTGTGCTAGTGTATGTCATTGTGATGTCAGCTGGTCACGCCTTCTCCTGTGCTAGTGCATGTCATTGTGATGTCAGCTGGTCACGCCCTCTTCTGTGCTAGTGTATGTCATTGTAATGTCAGCTTGTCACGCCCCCTCTCCTGTGCTAGTGTATGTCATTGTGATGTCAGCTGGTCACGCCCTCTTCTGTGCTAGTGTATGTCATTGTGATGTCAGCTGGTCACACCCTCTCCTGAGCTAGTGCATGTCATTGTGATGTCAGCTGGTCACACCCTCGCCTGTGCTAGTGCATGTCATTGTAATGTCAGCTGGTCATGCCCTCTTCTGTGCTAGTGTATGTCATTGTAATGTCAGCTTGTCACGCCCCCTCTCCTGTGCTAGTGCATGTCATTGCGATGTCAGCTGGTCACACCTTCTCCTGTGCTAGTGCATGCCATTGTGATGTCAGCTGGTCACACCCTCTCCTGTGCTAGTGCATGTCATTGTGATGTCAGCTGGTCACACCCTCTCCTGTGCTAGTGCATGTCATTGTGATGTCAGCTGGTCACACCCTCGCCTGTGCTAGTGCATGTCATTGTAATGTCAGCTGGTCATGCCCTCTTCTGTGCTAGTGTATGTCATTGTAATGTCAGCTGGTCACGCCCTCTCCTGTGCTAGTGCATGTCATTGTGATGTCAGCTTGTCACGCCCTCTCCTGTGCTAGTGCATGTCATTGTGATGTCAGCTGGTCACACCCTCTCCTGTGCTAGTGTATGTCATTGTAATGTCAGCTGGTCATACCCTCTTCTGTGCTAGTGTATGTCATTGTAATGTCAGCTGGTCACACCCTCTCCTGTGCTAGTGCATGCCATTGTTATGTCAGCTGGTCACACCCTCTCCTGTGCTAGTGCATGTCATTGTGATGTCAGCTGGTCACACCCTCTCCTGTGCTAGTGCATGTCATTGTAATGTCAGCTAGTCATGCCCTCTTCTGTGCTAGTGTATGTCATTGTGATGTCAGCTTGTCACGCCCTCTCCTGTGCTAGTGTATGTCATTGTGATGTCAGCTGGTCACACCCTCTCCTGTGCTAGTGCATGTCATTGTGATGTCAGCTGGTCGCACCCTCTCCTGTGTTAGTGCATGTCATTGTGATGTCAGCTTGTCACGCCCTCTCCTGTGCTAGTGCATGTCAGTGGCTGGACTCGTTTTGAAAGTGGGAGGCCTTCCGACCATGACCAAGTGGGCGTGTTCTGCACTCGTTTCGCACAAAAAGTGGCTCCCGGGTGTCGATGATTTTCCTGCTAAAACATAAGGTGAAGGTCGGTGAAGCACTTGTGAATGACATCAAATGCCCACGAGTGGTTCCAAATGAGCCATGCTGTTTTTTGGATTTTTTAATTTGCTTTTGATGCACGCTGCCGATTAGGGAGCCCGTTTACACTCTATTCCAGCAGCGAACTCCTCCCTCGCACCGCCACTTGACGCGGGATAGCCCGACATGGTAAAAACGAGTCCACCCATTGTGATGTCAACTGGTCACGCCCTCTCCTGTGCTAGTGCATGTCATTGTGATGTCAGCTGGAGGAATGAGTTTGCAAACATTGGGTGCGCTCCAAACCCTTCGGCTGGCCTCCGATTACGGAGCGGGAAGGGCAGAGAAAACCGCTTAAATGGAGTGGAATCTGTGAGGCAGCAGTCGCGTTATTTGTGCCAGCCTACAATTGTCTGTCGGGCTTTGTTGCATCTGATGATTATTGTCTTTTCAAGCCATCTTTGCCGAGAGTTTAGACAGGCACAAACGGCATGTGCCGGTACATGCACCGTTTTTAAATTCAGTGGAAACGACGCCCACGTGGCACAAAGCAGCGTACCGGCACGGGGTTTTGGAGCGCACCCACCGTGTCTCCTCTTTCCTCTTCAGGTGAATCTGATACCCCTCAGATTTCTTTCCAGCACCCCCTTGGTCGACAGTTCTGCAGACTCACCTCGGTTTATCTTGTCTGATAGATAGAGCTATAAGATTACAGGATACTAAAAGTATGAAAAATGTACCTTATTGTATTGTATAGCTTTATATATTCAACAGCTGCTGTGAATCCCCAATAAGGAAGCCATCTAACCGATAATCTTATGAAACTATAATTATGAAACAGATGATTATTATAGTGAGCTCCAGTTATGTATAATTACAGCAATGTCCAGTAATTATATTCTCCAATTTTGTTGATCGGTTAATCAGAAGCAAATTGGAGTCAAATTTTACGGAGCATTTGCTCGCCAGGTAATATTTCACGAATAATGGAAATTTTTTGCAAAGTGAGTAAAAGAAAATTAGGCTCTGCCACAAACCAAATCATCATCACATCTAATATCACCCTTACTGGGTATGAAATTTAAATATTTATAATTTAATAGACTAAAAAGTGGAAACACTGCAGTCTGTGAAAGAGTTCCAAAAGTGTCCTTAACAGATCACTCTAGGAACACAAACCCCTCTCTGTGTTATTTTGACATTTTAACTGCCAGAGATGCATCAGGACGTGGGCCAGTGAAGGCAGCAGCCAAAGAGGCTGACCTATTAGCTTAACAATGCAAAGTCTCCTGGCGAAATGTCAACATGGTTGCGGGAACCCATTTCATGCAGCCTAACAAAGACACAAACATGAGAAAGAGTGCAACTCTTTCTTTTCCCAAATGCAGTTGGGAAAGTAAATTTCGGTTTAGGGCAAATGTTGAAACTGGGCTGAAATTCCCAAGCAGTTCAGACTTTCACCAGAATGAGGTCTAAAATTAAGTAAGTAAATAAAGAAATTATAAAACAGCAGCAAATTTCTGATGAATTTCAAAGAAACTTGTTGCTTATAAAAACAAACTCAAACAAAATTCATGTCACAGAAGAATTTTGGTCTGAACTTAACTGCAAAATACACTAGAAGCCAACATTTTGGTGAAAATGGATGCTTGTTTTAAAATGGTCCTAATTACATTACATTCATTTAGCAGACGCTTTTATCCAAAGCGACGTACAATTAGTGCATACAGAGACATCATCAAGATCACTACAGAACAGACAAGACAAAGCACATCCTTCCCATAATGTAGCAGCTATCCCTAGTAATGAACGTTGACTGTAGTTCACAGTAAGCTGTGAGTTAATCAGCTATACTACACTTCTATTCTAAATACTATTATAACACAGGGAACTAGTAAACACAGGGAACTGATATTCCTAGGTTAGAATATCAGTCAAGGTGGAGTCTGAAGAGGTGTGTCTTCAGGCCTTGATGGAATGCAGGCAGGGTTTGAGTAGAACGTAGGGGAATGGGAAGTTAATTCCACCACTGAGGAGCTAAGGTGGAAAAACTCCGCAGTCGGGACGAGCGAGAGCCATTGACACGGAGGGGGGGGGGAGTGCGAGTCGCCCTGCTGTAGAAGAGCGAAGTGGTCGAGCAGGAACATAGTTCTGGATTACGTCCTGCAGGTAGGCGGGGCCTGTCCTATTGGCTGCAGTGTAGGCCAGGGTCAGAACTTTGAACCTGATCCTGGCTGCAACTGGCAGGGGGGTCTGCAGACCTTGTGTGTTCCAGGTCTGCTCAGTACAGCAGAATCACAGGAATAATCTGCAGACCTTGTGTGTTCCAGGTCTGCTCAGTACAGCAGAATCACAGGAATAGAAGGGATGGTGAGTGCAACGTGACTAGAGAGAGCTGGCCAAAGCATTACTGAGCTGTGCTCGCTGTAAATTAACTCTGACAAGAGTACATTTCCCTCCAATAGACAGCACTGTGCTCCATATGTACTTACATAAAGCATGCAAAGTGAATTAACATTCAACAACCTGGACAGGTCCTTACATCTGTAGTGTAAAATGTTCAGACCGAACCCACAACACTACAACACCCACACTGCAGTGTGGTGATCAGTGCAGGATGTTTGATGATATTAGAGGAGTGGTCTCTAACCTTCCACCTCGAGGCTCCTCCCACTGTGTGTGTGATTCCCCAGGGATCACCCGATACCCACTGACAGTCAAAATCAAATCAAGTCAAATTTTCTTTATATAGACTACACCAGTGGTCCCCAACCCTGTTCCTGTAGATCTAACGTCCTGTAGGTTTTCACTCCAACCCTAACAAAGCACACCTCATTCAACAGCTAGAGATCTAGTTGAGCTGCTAATTAGTAGAATCAGGTGTGCCAAATCAGGGTTGAAATGAAAATCTACAGGATGGTAGATCTCCAGGAACAGGGTTGGGAATCACTAGGCAACATTTTACAGTATACCCCCCACCTAAACTCCTCAAATCAAACCAGAGGCGACAGTGGTAAGAAAAAAAAACTCCCTGGATGGCTTGTGGGAAAATCCCTTATGAGGAACCAGACTCAGTTGGGGGAGTAACTTGTATTCAAACCGTAAAGTAAGCCCTCTCTGAGATATTCAGCTGTCGTGGATTAAAGGCTCTAGTCAGAAAATAATGTCATCATATAATATGGTTTTGGTCATAACTATAAACCAAAGAGCAAAGCGAGCATGACATTTTAATGCATTTTCATTTTTATTGCAAAATTTGTAAATGTCACAGTTTGAAACCATTCACCCCTGGGAACAACAAAGAAACTTCCCTAATCTTCAGGTGTGGGTTCACGGGAACAAAAAATATGTTCTCTCTTTCAAAGAGAAGATAAATAACCAAAACACCCCCCCAACATGCCCCAGGTGAGTGTTTGAAGAGGAGGGGGGAAGTGATATATATATATACATACACAGATATGAGCAGTAGCTCCGCACAGTGATGCTCGCGTTCGCTCCTGACAGTGAGACTCAGACCCCTGCCATTCAGACAGCCCCAGGATCAAACGCACATGCTCAGAAAACACACAGAGCTCAGCTCATCAAAGGTGCCCGACTTCCATCTGGTGCACACAAGCACTCTATAAAAAAAAAATCTCCCGCAAAACAGGAAACAAAACTCCCTCTAAGCAATGCCAGTGTCTTTGTGTGTGTGTGTGTGTGTGTGTGTGTGTATGTGCATGTGGTGTGCTCGTGTGTGGATGTGTGTGCATGTCATGTGTATGTGTGTGTGTGTGTGCGTGTGTGTGGAAGGAGAGGGAGAGTGGTGTGTCCGCACTAGAGCAGGCGCCGTTAGTAGTTCCCAGAAGAGAACATCCTGTTGTTGAGTGAAGTGATTGATCCCCTGTTTGATGCCTGAGCTGTGCTGTCCAGCCCTGGTAAAGCACTAACAGTTATTTAAGGCTACTTTCACTGTGACCCTTCAAAGAAGCAGCACTCGCACTACAGGGCAAGGCCCTATGAGGCACTGCAGAGCGGTTCTCAAGGACTCTATAGCCAACTCTATTCCGTCCTCCCGACCTGCTTCAGCTCCGGGCGCCTCCACACGCCGCTTGGCTGACCGAGCTAAACCCGAGGCTACGGCCAGAGAGATGCTTTTTTAACTTACGGAAAAGCCTTTGACACCATCTGGTGTCCGGGCCTCCCCCCAGTCTGGACACCAGTACGGTAAAACAGCAGCTGCCAAGATAAGCAAAGCAGCATGAAAGTAAGCAAGGGGGGAGGGGGGGTTGGGGGAGGGTGCACTGGGTCATGTGCGCTGGGGGTGTCCAGTCAAAATGGCAGTGTGACTTCATGAACCCGGCCTCATGCTTCGTGACTTCATGATCCCCGCGTCATGCGGAGTGACTTCGTGTGACTGCATGTCGCAGCGTGACTTTTTTCCATTATCAGTTCTTGATTGAGTAATTGATGGGAACTCGACTGATCTTTCGTTCCCGCTGTTAATCTGTCACTGACCGAGAGGCATCTCGCAATTTCTGAATTCCCACTGGACCACGGATGAGACGCAACTAATCTAAACCAATCACAGAGCAGACACTGCTTTTCTACACCAATCACAGAACAGACACTACTAATCTACACCAATCGATAAAGGAAATCAAATGCTACTTGATAAAGAACTTTTGTCACAGAATACTTTATCAGTTGCATTTTCTGTAAGTTGAATGAAAGTGTCCTTATCCAACACCTTTTGGTCACTCATACGATATTATATAAAATATTTACTTGAGAAAACTACAAAAAACTCAAATGTTCATGGTGAATAAAGTTCAAGCAAAGGTAAATCAACTGTTTTGGATGATGTTGTTATCGAATTGACTTAGCCGCGCAGTTTATTGTATTATCGGTTATTAATAGCTAAGGTATAAAAAAGCCGGGATTTGACTTCGACTAAAACAGGGGGTCTGCTGGTCAACTAGTTTTTCTCCACCTCTGGTAAACTTCAGTGTCAAACTGCTGTGGTACTGTGACAAACTGATTTGGCAAAGCACATTTCACACTGGAGACTGAACATTCATCTCTTGCACGGCAAAGACTGGACGCCGTGTGCGACGTCACACAATACGACAAAATAAATGTGGGCTCACAAAATGCAATTTACTAATGAACATGCTACATTACTACACCTACTTTAACCACTTTTTTTGTGTATTAGGACATTTATTTTTTACTATGGCAAGAAAAAGCATTATACTTACGGTATAATCAAATATCCACATGGTGAAAACTATGTTGGGGACTTCTTTGTTTTCTCTCTGGTGAAATGGTGTCACACAACCCTTATGGAAATGTAATATACTGCAGTATATTCTTCTCCCATAAGGGAAGGCACGGTATTTGTCTTAATACAGGGACCTCTCAGCTACATAAAGGAACACAGACAATGGAGCACAAACAGATAAGACCATATCCTCTGACAAATGCCAATACCTCTGCCCCAGACCCAGTTCCACAGGACCCGTACATTCACAGCTTCCTCATAACCAACATGAATAAATGAAGCTGTCTTCCATTTTGTGTCCTCCAGGGCGTTTAAACTTGATAGCCATTGTCTTGCAACTACAGGGTTGATTGATGAGTTTAGAGGTAAACTCCTCTAGATGATTGGCAATCAAATAACTCTCCGCAGCACTATAGATAATTGGCTGATAAATCTTTTTACTGTTCTATTGATGAGCCAGGGGGCAACCTGTTGGCAGGCGAAATGCATCTCAGCAATAAGTTGCAGTGAAGCCGCGGTAAGACCTACCCAACCCAGATGAGTTCCAGGCTGAGAACCTCTCAGTGGGGCTATTCTAAGTGTGTTCACCGTTTCTCTCACATAAATTAAAATATGCAGTATTCAAAGGCTTGGAGGCAAGTTCTTAGACACAATAAAATGATTTAGTCATAAGAGTAATATTAGCAACTATTATTGTTGTTGTTACTATTGGTTATCATTGTTATTATTATTATTATTAGCAGTGTCAGTACTATATATTGCATTAAACACATTGATGATACAGGTCTACATGTTTCTCAGTTAATCTCTGTGTCATCCACAGTTTGCAGGAACTGAATGCATGCTTGCTCACACACATTTGACATAGACTCATTATATTGTTGGTAAATAATTGCTGTTTGGAGTATAGTTATTAATACCCTGTCTGCTTCGGCTGTGTTCGAAACAAGCATATTTCCCATGCTTCCTGAAACCCAGTAAGGACAGACCTTCTGCAGCAAAGCAGATGGAAAAGTGCACTCCGAGTAGCGCACAGTGCCCTTTGAAGTGCTTAGTCATAACGACATCATTACCGGAGTGCCCCATTGTGACATCATTACTCAAATGCCCCTGTTTAGTCCATGTGTCCCTTGCACTGCAAACATTTACACTGGAGGGAGTGGTGGATTCTTTCTCGATCAGTGCGCTCTGTCTCTAACCAGTGTTGTGTTATTCATTTATCTAAAAATAATTTTTTAACACAGCACTGGTTAGAGACAGAAAGAATAAGTTAATTAAAAAGGACCAGTAACATTGTAATACCAATAACATTGACAGTTGCCACTTGCCAGAGCAGCATCCGGTGCATTGTATGTTTGTTTATAGCTAAAGCTATTTTCCAACATTTGTCCCTTGATGGGCATTGATAGAGCACCTTAAAAGAATAAACAATTATATAATTTCACAATATTTTACATGATTAAAAATCAAATCACATCCAAGTATGAAAATGCATTAAAACTGGCAGAGATTTTGCAGATGAGACAGATGAGTTTGCATCATGATTACAATTTTGGTTCAGGTTTAGCCAGGTTTTAACAGCTGTGGAGAAAGCGCCAAGGTCATGGGTTTGTTTCATATTGCCAGCTGGAGAGTTCCAAAGCCTTGTGGCTTTAATGGAAATTCCGTCTGAGCAAAGGATGTTCTACAATGCCTGGTTCACTAGTTACCATCTGCAGCACTATGTTTGCCCACTAACTTTTGTTTTTGATTTCAATACAGGGCGACATGACTATTCAGTATCAAGTATTAAATATGTTTGTTAGAAACCAGTGATTTTCTTTCCTTTTTTAAATTAAAATTTATTGTATCCTTTTTAGATAGAGCTAAACAGTAGCTATAACAGCTGATGTCCATTACGGATAGCCAAAGATAAAGGAGGTGATTAACGTTACATTGTTAGACCATTGAAAACAGTTGAAATAGATTTTGATTTTGATATATTTTAAGTCAATTGGCGGCCATTGTGTAGCTAGTTTCGTTTTTCAATTATGGTAGCTATTAACACCAAAATAAGGGTAATGTTGATGTTAACTAGCTTTTTACCAGTTCCCTACTCGTATTAATTCATTTCCATTCACTCCAACTTAATTCCTTGCTCATATTAGTCAGTTCAATTTCATATTAAACTTTCAGTCATGGTTAATATCAGCTCAGTTGAATACAATACCCTTAATGGATAATAGTTAATTATAATGTATTTATTTATTCTAATTATTACATTTAAATTAAATTGTATTTCTTTTAAATTATTATATTTACTTATTCTAATTAAATTTATGTTTGTTCTATGTTTTGTTTGTTCATAGTAAACACATTCTTAAATATATGGTTACATGTTTATTGATATTAGTACTGTCATGGTTTTTTCATCTGGAAATTTTTAAATGACACTGACTTTTGAATTCATCCAGTTCCATTCAGCTCTCAGTTCATACAGCCTATTTTAGTTCAACATGCTCATACTAGTACATGCCATTGCTAACAGTGTCTACTGTCTGGTATGCAATTTCTATTCCCAAAACATAGTGTTCTCTATGCTTTGCTTTTTCACCCAAACTTGAAGTTTGTCTTCAAACTTCCTTGTCACTGAAATTGATCGCGTGTACAACATCACTTGGGATATTAGTATCACACGTGTCCTTTTTTTTGTTTTCTTATTTTAGATTGTCCATTGCTGGAATAAAGCTGTCTTCACAGAGAACACTTCAGGTTTAATGCTTTTTTAAATGATCACAGTGTAAGGAAGAATGGTAATGAAGGCTTCTCTGTGACATTTACTTCAAGTAATCCACTGTAAGAATGGAAAATTCGACCATACAAAAACAGACGTTGTTCATGGTGACTATAGCAGGTCAAGGGAAGCGTCGACAGCCTGATCGATGGTTAAGGATCGAAAGGGCAGTAGGAATGGACAAGGGACAGTTGCTGAGAATGATGAAGGAACGTTCTGGATTCAAACGATGGATTCGTGACCGCTACGGGCAGTCAGATTCCTCAGACTCGTGAGGTTAAGCCTCTAATGAGCATGACATTTCCTTGTAGATGCTAAACTTGCCTTTGACACCGAATGAGTAGGTTTAAATACACTTAAATGTACATCTGTATTTCCTATTTAAACCATGACTGCAATCTTTACAAACACCAGAACAAGTGGGCAATAATTAATACACTAACTCATTACCACATTTTGAACATGGGGTGGGGATATGCAAAGTAGTCACAATTGTATATTTATAATTCAGATGTAATGTAATAATCACTCAGGGCCTGCTTTACTAAGAACTTTTGCATGTGCAAAATATTTTAGCACACGCAAAACTAATAACACAACCAGTGATTGGTGCAAAACAAATACAATGAGCAATAATTGGTCATGTTATTGATTTTACTGTTAGGATCCTGTAATTCTGTCTGTTTATTCTTTATTTGTTATTATTTTCCTGATTTATTTTCCCTCGCGATTGTCAGTCCGCGTTCCATGTTTTCTGAGATTCCACTCCCTGTCTTTGTCATTGCACTATTCGGGTGATTTTGGGAACATTCGGCTTTCCTCTGTATTTCGTATATCTCGTTTTCTTCCTTCTGGCTTTATTTATATTTGTATATAATACTAATGTAGCTAATCATACTAACTGTTAGAATAGATTTAATATTAACCTGCTAACGAACTAACATGTATATAATACTAACCAGCTAACCTACTAACATTAGGGTTCTAGAGTTCACTACTAACATTACTAATTACTAATTCATCTTGAGTTTCTATCTGCAGCTGTCATTTCCCTCCTCGTTATCCTATCCCTGTATCCATCTGTGATTTTGCATTCTCTGCACGTGTCCACTTTCGTGTTCCTCCCCTCTGAGCTGTGCACTTGTTTACCTGCTAACTCCAGGCCGTTTGTTATCATTGTGTCTATGTGTATTCCAGTCCGTGTCTTACGTTTCCCCTGTCATTGTTTTATTGGTCGCTGTTAACCCTCACTGTTCTCACCTGTGAGCAATCTCCCCTCCCTGCTTCTACACACCTGATTCCCATTATGTCTGTCTCCCTCTGTGTGTATATATACCTTGTCATTTCAGTGTTTCTTCGCGAGTTCCTTGTACGAAATATTTTGCTTCTGTGGTGCCTGTTATTTCCGAGATTCTGCCCGAGCTGTTTGTTTATTCTGTTTTCTAGTTTTTGTCTCTCAAGTTCTTTGCCTGTTGTTGTTTTGTTTTGTATCCAGTCTGTTTTGTTTTCTTTGTGTTCCTCCTTTGACTCCCTGATTTGGACCCCTGCCTGTGTTCTCGCGACCCTGTTTTTGGATTCCGTTTTTGTACCTTTGCTGTGCCTTCCCGGTTATGACCCCTGCCTGTTCCTTGACCATTCTTTGGACTTTTGTTTCTTTGCCTGTCTCCCCGGTTTTTGACCCGGCCTGTTATACCACGGATTGCTGCCTTGCCCATATTAAAACTTCAGTTTTTCATATTCCTGCCTGCGGTTGGGTCCTTCTCCCACCAACACCTAACAGAAGGGACTCGCCAGTTAGAACCCAGCGGCGGTCACCCGAGTATGGCGACTCAGGATTTTTTGACCCCTTCTTCGACAACTATGAAGAATACCTCATGGGTATCTGGGGGCAGAACGCTGAGTTCGCCCGTCGGCATGCCGACCACCACCCATCACCCCGGACCCTTTTTCAGCCCACCTCCCACTCCGTTGGGCTTGGCGTACTAACCATCCAGCCGGCCAGCCCTGAACCCACAACCCCTTCAACCACCCAACCCAAACCGTCACCCTTTGAAGGGACCCGCCTGGTCCTGTGTCCGGGGAACTATGGGCCCAGGAGAAGACGAGGGGGGTCCTGGTTCCCGGCTCCGTCGACGGGCTCAGCTACCCGTCAACGGAGGATCCATTTTCCACCCATCCGTGTTTGCCCCTGTCCCGTCCCGCTCCAGCCCTCCTGTCCCGGCCCGCTCCAGCCCTCCTGTCCCGGCCCGCTCCAGCCCTCCTGTCCCGTCCCGCTCCAGCCCTCCTGTCCCGTCCCCCTCCAGCCCTCCTGTCCCGTCCCGCTCCAGCCCTCCTGTCCCGTCCCGCTCCAGCCCTGCTGTCCCATCCCGCTCCAGCCCTCCTGTCCCGTCCCGCTCCAGCCCTTCCTGTCCCATCCCGCTCCAGCCCTCCTGTCCCATCCCGCTCCAGCCCTCCTGTCCCGCCACGTTCCAGCCCTCCTATCCCGCCACGTTCCAGCCCTCCTGTCTCGCCACGTTCCAGCCCTCCTGTCCCGCCACGTTCCAGCCCTCCTGTCCCGCCACGTTCCAGCCCTCTTGTCCCGCCACGTTCCAGCCCTCCTGTCCCGCCACGTTCCAGCCCTCCTGTCCCGTCCCGCTCTCCTGTCGAGCTGCATAGCCAGCTATCCGCCTGTCCTGAGCTGCATAGCCAGCTATCCGTCTGTCCTGAGCTGCAGAGCCAGCTATCCGCCTGTCCTGAGCTGCATAGCCAGCTTTCTGCCTGTCCTGAGGTGCAGAGCCAGCTTTCCGCCTGTCCTGAGCTGCAGAGCCAGCTTTCCGCCTGTCCTGAGCTGCAGAGCCAGCTTTCCGCCTGTCCTGAGCTGCAGAGCCAGCTTTCCAGCTTTCCGCCTGTCCTGAGCTGCAGAGCCAGCTTTCCGCCTGTCCTGAGCTGCAGAGCCAGCTTTCCGCCTGTCCAGAGCTGCAGAGCCAGCTTTCCGCCTGTCCTGAGCTGCAGGGCCAGCTTTCCGCCTGTCCTGAGGTGCAGAGCCAGCTTTCCGCCTGTCCTGAGCTGCAGAGCCAGCTTTCCGCCTGTCCTGAGCTGCAGGGCCAGCTTTCCGCCTGTCCTGAGCTGCAGGGCCAGCTTTCCGCCTGTCCTGAGCTGCAGAGCCAGCTTTCCAGCTTTCCGCCTGTCCTGAGCTGCAGAGCCAGCTTTCCGCCTGTCCTGAGCTGCAGAGCCAGCTTTCCGCCTGTCCTGAGCTGCAGGGCCAGCTTTCCGCCTGTCCTGAGCTGCAGGGCCAGCTTTCCGCCTGTCCTGAGCTGCAGAGCCAGCTTTCCGCCTGTCCTGAGCTGCAGGGCCAGCTTTCCGCCTGTCCTGAGCTGCAGAGCCAGCTGTCGCCTCCTGTCCCTAGGCCGCCTAACCTACAGCCTCTCATTTGTCGCCGGCTTCCAGGGCAATGCAGCCGTCGCCGCCGGCCTCCACGGCGATGCAGCCGTCGCCGCCGGCCTCCACGGCGATGCAGCCATCGCCACCAGCCTCCACGGCGATGCAGGAGGGCGGCGGCGCAGGCAGGACCCGCTCAGGAGGGCGGCGGCGCAGGCTGGACCGCTCAGGAGGGCGGCGCCGACGGCAGGACCGCTCAGGAGGGCGGCGCCGACGGCAGGACCGCTCAGGAGGGCGGCGGCACAGGCAGGACCGCTCAGGAAGGCGGCGCCGACGACAGGACCGCTCAGGAGGGCGGCGCCGACGGCAGGACCGCTCAGGAGGGCGGCGGCGCAGGCAGGACCGCTCAGGAGGGCGGCGCCGATGGCAGGACCGCTCAGGACAGCGGCGGCGTCCTCCTGAGCGGTCCTGCCTGCGCCGCCGCCCTCCTGAGCGGTCCTGCCTGCGCCGCCGCCCTCCTGAGCGGTCCTGCCTGCGCCGCCGCCCTCCTGAGCGGTCCTGCCTGCGCCGCCGCCCTCCTGAGCGGTCCTGCCTGCGCAGCCTCCCTCCTGAGCGGTCCTGCCGTCGGCGCCGCCCTCCTGAGCGGTCCTGCCTGCGCCGCCGCCCTCCTGAGCGGTCCTGCCTGCGCCGCCGCCCTCCTGAGCGGTCCAGCCTGCGCCGCCGCCGGCCTCCAGAACTGTCTCTCCTGCGCTGCCTTCCGGCCTTTATTTATCTGTGTGTATATCTACCTTGTCATTTCAGTGTTTCTTCGCGAGTTCCTTGTACTAAATATTTTGCCTCTGTGTTGCCTGTTTTTTCCGAGATTCTGCCCGAGCTGTTTGTTTATTCTGTTTTCTAGTTTTTGTTTCTCAAGTTCTTTGCCTGTTGTTGTTTTGTTTTGTATCCAGTCTGTTTTGTTTTCTTTGTGTTCCTCCTTTGACTCCCTGGTTTGGACCCCTGCCTGTGTTCTCGCGACCCTGTTTTTGGATTCCGCTTTTGTACCTTTGCTGTGCCTGCGTTTGGGTCCTTCTCCCACCAACACCTAACATTTACGTGCGCTAAAAAGTTTTGCACATGCT
The DNA here is from genome assembly GCA_029718625.1 of Synaphobranchus kaupii. Classification (NCBI taxonomy): domain Eukaryota; kingdom Metazoa; phylum Chordata; class Actinopteri; order Anguilliformes; family Synaphobranchidae; genus Synaphobranchus; species Synaphobranchus kaupii. The sequence continues at coordinate 47,339,335 of CM056378.1, forward strand.
AAAGGTCTTTGTAAATCAGACCCTCAGTGTGCAATGATACATTTAAAAAGATGCATGTCCTTTACAAATGAAAACAAAAGTGGTAACGGTGATTATAAATATTATAGCTTTCAGAAAGCAATCCTGTTGTATATTGAAAATGATAACATAGCTCTAAGAAAGCAATGCTATTATATCTTTAAAATGTCAGAAGTAAAACTCCGCAAGTTAAACACAAATGAAGTTCTAACCTTTTCCGGATCCGTTCAGCCTGCTTATTTGAATATGACATTTTACATTTCTGTCAGGTATTATATACCCTGGAATATACCGTGTACTGTAACTTACAGAGGATGTAGCTTTTCTTTGTACGGGAGATATTGTTTTTTTCTTTTTTTTTTCCAGTAAAGGTACTCTAAAAGCTTTTTCCTGGTCTACGGCTTTCCTCTTTTAGCTGTGACTCCCACACTTTTCCAATTACCTCTCCCAAATTCAGCCTGCGCCCCGGGTTTATTTCATCTGCCGTGAAATGGATGGACAGGGATGGCAATGAAGCTGTTGGACCATTTCAGGTCCCGGGATCATTTGCCTGAAAGTTTATCCCTGGATGAACCTCCAAGAAAAGCTTTGGGGGTATGCTGCTCCCATTGCCTGTTCAAAAAATATAACCCACCCCTATAACATTCAATCGTGTAAATATGCAAATACAGGACCAGTCAGGGGTTAGCATAGCCATTATTTACATGGGTGTATGTGCACTTGAAATACCTATTTGATTATCTGCACGTGTTCTGTCTGTGATCTATCATTGCATGATCAAATATAAATGAAAAACCAACCCTTTCACTTATGCAGTAAAGATGAACAATGAATTATAAAAATAATTTAAAAATAAATCCTGACTAATCTCACTAGCTAACTAAGGTGGGTGTATATCCATTAGCAAGTAATTAGCTAATCAGCTCATCTGGTTGAAAATAGATTAAGACTGCTACAAATCGAATCTCTACTGACCTAGATCATCATTATTTTGATTAATTATATTTGGGAAGTTAGCAGTGACAAATTTGCCTTTTTTAATGGATGTGTTTTACACTCATTAGATTCTTAAAATGTATTCGACACACATCCTTCATGATGTTTTTAATGACTGAATGATAAGTAATAAGTAGGCATGCAACAGGCCTTCGATGTTGCTCTGGGATGTTGACATGACTTGTTAGATACAAAAAATAAATTTGGGGAAAGTTGTCATCGTACCATTACCATGCTCACACATGTGACGTCTAGTTATGTAAGAAACATATTCTAATGTGAGGAGAACCTTTAATATTATATGGTGCTGTCTTCTAGTTTGATAACAGTTAAAAAAATTATGCCAAAACATTGACGGAGACAGAACAATCGTAAGAGCTTGGTTTTATATCAGCATTAGAAAGACGTCAAGCATTTGACTCTTGTCGTTCGGTTGATGAATGAAGGCTGAGTTTTTCTTGGCCCAAAGATGATTCCCCTTTTTGCCCTTCTGTCTCCAGTCTCCTTCAACCAACTCAGCAACTGTGCTGGAAATCTAAGACTATTTAATGACGGTGAGGAACCTCATGCTTTCGCAGGCTCGTAAATACCGTCCATAGAGTAAGACAGTTCAGTCTGGGGACAACACGGTCTACACTTCACTGAGTATAATATGTCAGCATTTTACATTCTTGGCCAGAATAATAATCAACGTGTAGAACGTCAGCTGGAATTAAATCATATTTAAACTATGTTGTTTGTTCCAACTGGGAAAAATCACTTGAACTCTAGATGACCTGACTCATACAGATACGCATGCACACGCATGGACGCACAGAAACATGGGCGCACACAAACGCTAATATGTATACTTGAATATATCCAGTAGAATCTGGCTAATGTGACACATTTGGCAGCACATTTCACGTGATTATCCAGCTTAGTCGATTAGCGGGAGGAGCTCAGAGTAGTGCTGTAGAATGGGGGGTATTGGGGGAGGAAGCCAGGACACAACAAACAATATATACAAACAAGCATAAAGGAGAATAAATAATAATAATAAAGAAACATATACTGCACAAATTTATTATAGTAGAAACAATACACCATAAATATAAACAATACACAACGTGATAGTATACATTGTTTAACTCAGAAATAATGGGACAGTATTCAATTCAATTCATCCATCCATCCATCCATTATCTAACCCGCTTATTCCTGATTAGGGTTGCGGGGGGTGCTGGAGCCTATCCCAGCATGCATTGGGCGAGAGGCAGGAATACACCCTGGACAGGCCGCCAATCCATCGCAGGGCACACACACCATTCACTCACACACTCATACCTATGGGCAATTTAGAGTCTCCAATTAGCCTTACCTCCAATTAGCCTAACCTGCATGTCTTTGGACTGTGGGAGGAAACCCACGCAGACACGGGGAGAAAATACAAACTCCACACAGAAAGGCCCTCGGCCGGGATTCAAACTCACTACCTTCTTGCTGTGAGGTGACAGTGCTAACCACTGCACTACCGTGCCGCCTCAATTCAATACAATTCAATTTTATTTGTATAGCGCTTTTTACAGAGAACTGTCACAAATACGCTGCACAGAGAAACAGAAGGGAAATTGAGCAAAAAAACCAGGCCTTAACCCCCGACCAGCAAGACGAGGTAAAAACTCCCCGGTGGGAAGGAAAACACTCAACAGTGGCGAGAAAAAACTCCCCAATGGAAAGAAATCTCGGCAGGAACCTGGCTAGAGAGGGGGGGCCCATCCTTCGCTGGCCAGCCCGTTTTAAACTAAGGGTGGAATGGATGGTAATATACTCTAATGAGGGATCTAATCAAACTAGCTGGTAAGTAGAAAGTCCAATGAAAAGGATGTAAAATGTTCAATTCAAAGGGGCGGAGTGGTGCATCTGGGACTCCGGTTGCGTCATGGCGGGAGCATAAACCAGGGGAGGGACAGGACTGGAGCAGTCTGCAAACTCAGGGCGAGGGGCTGGGCTGGAGTAATCTGCAGCTCAGGGTGAGGGAGGAAAAGAGAAGGTTAGACCCCCCCTCCCCCCAAAACCGATCCTTGTGGTACTCCAAACTTCACCTTAGAAAATTCAGAGGACTGATTGTTTACCCTAACAAACTGGGATCTATCATAGAGATAGAATTTAAACCACATAAGAGCTTGTCCGGAAAGACCAACTGAATTTTCTAGCCTGCGGATGAGAATATGATGGTCTATAATATCAAAGACAGCGCTCAGGTCAAGTAAAAGCAGAATAAAATACAGCCACAATCCAGAAAGAGGAACAAGACATTCATTACTCGGGCAAGGGCAGTCTAAGCGCTTCCTAAACCCGGATTGAAACCTCTCATACACGTTATTAGTATGTAAAAATGAAGAAAGCTGTTGCTCTGCACATTTCTCAAGAATGTTTGATAAAAATGGGAGGTTTGAAATGGGTCTATAATTAGCCAGGAAAGTGGGATCCAAATTTGGTTTCTTAATTAGTGGCTTGATTTAAAGGATGTAGGAACATGGCCCGATAACAATGATAAGTTAATTAAGTGACAGTAGACAGTGAGTGCCGTCGACTGTGCGTTCCACTCAGCTATTGCTGCTATTTTCAAAATAAACCACCTACGATGGTACATTTTGGCGGTTTTGTGTCTTTATAGGGGCAATTATAGGTGTATTTATGTTGCATCTGCCAACTTTTAATGTATATTTCTAGATCTTTATGCAATGTAATCAGACATCATTCGATGCAGATATCCAAACTGTTTTATGCAAATACACATGCTCTTTACAATGCAATGAATGGGAAGTGGTTTGGGATTTATAAATATGTGAATATTGTCCATTCGGTACGTCCAGCGCTTCAGCTACCTGGGAGAGCAGCAGAACCATGGACAGCAGCAGTTGTCGCTCACAGGAGAGCTGCAGCACCACGGACAGCAGCAGGCCTCACGCACAGGAGGGGACTGCGGGACCATGGGCAGCACCAGCCTCACTGGCATCCTGCGCTAGCCGGCCCAGTGTAGTAGTTAAGATAGAATGAGGGATCAATCAGACCAAACAACAAAATGGGTTGGGCAGGTTAGAGCCAGAGGTAGTAAAATTAGCTGTAAAAATAGAGGCATGTATAATATGTAATGCAGAGGGGCTGGGTGATGCATCTAGCCTCCAGCTGCTGTCCATTCCCTGGTTACTGGACTCTGTGAAAGGGCCTACCTCTTACCTGGATATTATCGGGATGGCAGGTGTGCAATCCGACAATGTACGGCTAGGCGGGGCACGCCCCTCAGAGAGTTTGCCACTTTTCAGGGTTTGCTACAGAAGTAACCACAATGACCGCAAACTCAGTCTCAGCCCTTAAAAACATTCACCTCTGTACTTTCTGACCTCATGTAACCACACAGAATTCAGATACAACGTCACACATTTTTTGCAATTTGTCTTCTTCTTCTTCTTCTTCTTCTTCTTCTTCTTCTTCTTCTTCTTCTTCTTCTTCTTCTTCTTCTTCTTCTTCTTCTTCTTCTTCTTCTTCTTCTATCTTTTGCCTGCTGATTTCATCATCAAAAACGCTCCATGCCCTCTAAGAATAATTCTCCCCATTGGATAACGACATCTGATTCGCCAATGACAACATCTGATCAAAGTAGTCTCATCAAAGTAGACGATCACAGGATGCGCAGGCTAAATTCTTCAGAGGCAGCCTGAGGACTGCCTCACAAGATATGTGAAAGTGTCATTAGCTTGGTTGTTACAGCAACGGACTTTCATGCCGGTGAGTTGGGTTCGAGCCCCGCCAGCTCCCTACAGTTCAATTTATTTTCGCCAAAAACGATGTGCACATGTTACACTGTACACACATAAGAATGTGACCATGTGAAACCTCAGACAGAATTTCTCACTGTTAACATTACTCTTTAACCAAAACATGGTGTAGCCAGCTAAGTAGCCACATGTTTGTTTTACATACAACTGGCTGGCTACCTGTGTGGCTTTTCATTCAGCTTTGTTCAGTTAAAAAGAAAAAATATACTTAAGTGTAGCTGGCTAGCCAGGAGTGGTATATACAGGATCAATGATTATCATTGACATTAGCGGGACAGCTAGCATATGTCATACAGTAAGATAGCTAACTGTAGGCTAATAACGATTAAATTGCCTAGGCAACACAAGAGCGTATGGCAGCCTCTTGTCTTTTCCCAACAGCATACATGCATGATCAAGCATACTGCCAAGATAAATGCCAGTCAATTTCAGCATTCATGCCATTTAAGTAAGTGTTTAGAACTTTTCCTTATGCAATATTGATAATCAAATCAGAATGTTCAATACACGTGTATGTCACGAATGGCAGGCATATGGATTTCATGACGGCAGATTTATTTTCTCAAAGTTACAATGACCGGTGCATTTCTGCTGTTAACTAAAATTTATTTAACTAGGCTACTGCAGCTACCTTGTAAATGGCTATTTTTAAGTTAGCTACACCTACGGTATATCATCTACCGACATACAAACCATTAGTCACGAAGTGTACCATGTATCCAACCCTTTAAAACATGTCATTCATTGAAAAATATTTAGTCTATTCCAAAGCAATGCTACCCAATCTTTCCTAAATTATTTCATGTAACTTGACCCTGTGTTTATATCTTACCATCTGAAGAGATTGTGGTCATTCAAATTTTAAATCTCAAATAACAAAAATTGCCGACGAAAAATTACACTCCAGAAATGATATGTTTATACTTGGTTATCAAGTTAATTTGAGAAAATGGGGTTGTAGTATCACTTGAGTAGAGTAACTGAAAATAAGACATCAAGGGTATTTTGATGTTGTTGGGTCACATACATCAGGAAGGCATGCAAAGGATATGCAACCAAATACTAAATATGATAACTTTATTTAAGTTTAGGTTCATTTGTCCAATTATTTTTGATGCCGTCAAATGGGTGGACTATGTGTAAAAATGGCTACAGTTGGCTCATAGTCACTGTTCCATTTCAAATCCAATGTGCTGGAGTACAGAGCCAAAACAACAAAAAATGTACTTTTGGAGTGCACTGTAGGTTTTAACTTGACAGTATTTTCATTTGATTTCAACTTCACTTGAATTCAGCTCTTCCAGTCTTTTGTTTCCATGTTCCAGATGGCGATCTGCTGTAATGCAATGCAGAATGAATTAAAACCAATGGAGAGAGTAGGAACCATATTTGCAGTAATGCAGTAGTTAGTGACAATGAGCCAATTATGGTTTTCTGTGCACTATTGCTCTATGAGCACAATAAGCCATATCCATAATTATATCATCCATTGAAATGTTTCCATTTTATTTAGAAATGAACTAACTAATGTATCAAAGCTACTGACACATTAGAATATCACACCACTAGTGCTGATCACTAGTGTCTCAACATTGTAAATTGGTGGATTAATGTGCAGTTAACATTAAAACAGAATTTCTGTAAATTTTTCCTTCTGATTTTAAAGCAAAAACACGCGTCCGATCAGGAGTTCCAACATGCATTAAGGTTACACATTGGTTACAGGAATGGAGGCAAATGTGGTTTTAGTAAAAACAATATACGAAAATCTATCAATCGGGGGCTTTCTTCGTCCATTTAGCTATATAAAACACCCTGAGAAGGTGTGTCAATTTACAATCACACTGATGATTATGTGTCTTATGTGTCTTAGAGTCTGTTGTATTTCCCCTTTTTCCTGATTTCACAGTTTGCACTGAATAATTGTTAATTTCAACCCTCCTCCCTCCTGCCATCTTTCACTTTCATGAGTGCGTGATCTTATTTTATTACCTATCATCTCTGCTGAAAATACACACCAATTTTTCATCAACTCCAATAGATTTTTGGTCTTTAAGCATCAGTTGGTACGCCAGTAATAATAAAGGAGAGTAGAGGAGTACCTGATTAATCCTTTTCAACACCAATGGGCGTGACATTTAGCATGGCTGGCAGTTCAGAGGGTTGTCAATAGGTGTTTTGGGGGAGGTACAAGTTTGCATAGGGTAGTTTTAATGTAATATAGCTCTTTAAAAAAATTCTGTAGAAAGACATTGATGGAACCTATAATACAATATCTATAATAAAATAGATTGTTAAACAAAAGATACTGTGTGTGTGTGTTGACACACACACACACACACACGTACACGCAAACACTCTCACACACATGTTGACAGGCACACACGTGCACACAAACACACACGTTGATGTACACACACACACACACACACACACACACACACACACACACACACACACACACACACAAGTTGACAGGCACCCTCCAAATGCAGGCTGTATCTTCATTGTGTGTAAGCCATTATGCATTTTCCCTTCTGAATCTTCAGCACTTTCTTTATGGAGGCAAAAACATGCAAAATCTCCTCGTAGGTCTGAGAGAAATCTTTATAACTAATGGCCTGCCACTTGGCAGGTTGAGTTTAAAAGGGTTTTATCACTCAAAGCAGGCAGGGTTACATCCAGACCAGATCAGAGAGAATTTCCAAGCAGCCTGAGACAAAGAGGATAGTGGAGAGAAAATTCAGATCTTCAAGAACACTATTAATTAGGACTGGAGGGGCTGTTTTAATTGAGGGTGGGGTAATTGTTAGGAGTTTGAACCGAGAGGCAACTTCAACAGTACAATTATTAAATAACAATAACGCCCGCAAACTCCTAATGAATAAATGCATTAGTTGTGCAGAAATAATGCTACAACAGCACCTACGCTAAACTATGTTTTGATCTTTAATTAGGATTATCATTACTGTCATGGGTTTCTACCCTTTTTCCCCATGCGGTCATTTTCCTCGGTGGCCATGCGGGGGCGCTGCCCTTTTGGTGGATGCTTGCTCCGCCCTGCTTTGATTGCGGAGCTTCTGTCAGCATCCACACCTGTGCGTGGTCACCTTTAGAGCTATATAAGCCTCCCGTTTCCTTTGGTCGGGGCTTCGATATTGATTGTTTGTTTGTTTTGTATTCGTGTTATTTGCATTGTCTGGTGTGAGTTGTTTGTACCATTTGTGCTACTCGCCTATTTTAACGTCTCATTACTGAGGCAGGGCATTCATTCTTGCTGGCTCTTTTGTTACTTATCTCGTAGAAGTATGGGAGTTCTCTGCTCTATTTCACCTTTCTAGGGTTTCTCCTTATTGAGAGACCGGGCGTTCACGCTTTTACTTAGTTACTTATCTCGTAGAAGTATAGGGCAGCAGTTCTTTGTGTCATTCGTCTTGTTTGGTTTTCTTAGTGAGAATCCAGGCATTTGTGCTTCTACTAATTTGCGAGTGACAGTGAGCCGGTTAGTAGCTTCGGTACGTCTGTTCCCTGTTTTGTCTCCTTCTCGTGGACTACGTTCCCCTTTGTTGTGAGTCAGGGTTTTCTTTATTATATTGAGAGGCAGTGCATGCTATTTTATATTAAGTTTGCGTTGGTCTTTTGGTACAGCTGTCCTGTTCGTCCTTTTTACCTGCGGGACGATTTTGTTCGGAACTGTTGTTCTGTTCGTTCTCCGGGTATGTCTCCCCTTATGTGGAGCTTGGGCGATGTTGTGGACATGTTTGTGTGTGACTGCGCGTTTCTGAAAGTAGCCTTGGAATGTTAGCTCTCTATTCCTTCGCCTCATTACATATTCCTTTACTGAGAGGCTAGGGCATGTGTTTTCAATTAAGCTTGCGTTAGTCATGTTTGATAGTAAAGTTATGGGATGACGGTGCTCCGTCAGCTTGCCTGTAAAATGTTTCTCTCTCCTGGGAGATCGGGCGTTGAACCCTTTATGTTTTCTGCATGTGACTGCGAGCCTATGAAACTAGCCATGGAATGTTATATCTGTTCCTTCCCCCGTTACATTCCTCTTTACCAAGAGGCACGGCGTTTATTTTCTATCAAACTCGTTTTAGTCTTTTAGCCGGTAATGTCCGGAACAGCTGTTCTGTTCGTCCTTCAGTACCTGTCTTCCTATTGGAGGACTGGGCGATTTTGTTCGGAACTGTAGTTCTGTTCGCCCTTCGGGTACGTCTCCTCACAGGGAGACTGGGCGATTTTGTTCAGACAGTAGTTCTGTTCGTCCTTCGGTACCTGTCTCCGTACATGGAGACTGGGCGATGTTGTTCGGAACTGTAGTTCTGTTTGTCCTTCGGGTACGTCTCCCCTCACAGGGAGAGTGGGTGATTTTGTTGACATGTTTGCATTTGAAAGTTTACGAGTCTCTGAAAGTAGCCTTGGAACATTACATCTCTGTTCCTGTTCGCCTCGTTACATTCCTCTTTATGGAGAGGTAGGGCGTTTATTTTCTACTAATCTCGCTTTGGTCTTTTAGCCAGTAAATGTCCGGTGCAGCCTGTCCTGTTCGTTCCTTTCGGTACCTTTCTCCGTACATGGAGTTTTTTTGATGATTTTGTTCGGAACTGTTCTTCTGTTTCGTCTTTCGGTACATGTCTTCCTATAGGGAAGATTGGGCGATGTTGTGGACATGTTTGTGTGTGACTGCGAGTCTGAGAGTTGGATCTGTTCCTTTCGCCTCCTCATATTCTATCGGATTATTTTGCAGTGTTTGTTGACTGTTTTATTTTTGCCATCACGCTACTCGCCCGTTCTTATGCGTCTTGTGACCGAGACAGGACGCGTATTATTTCTGGATATTGAGAAACCTGTCCTTGTGCTTCTACTTATTGGTGTGTGACAGTGAGCCGGTTAGTAGCGTCGGTAGGCTTGTTCGTTGTTTTGTCTCCCTTCCTTAACTGTGGGGTTTCCCGCCTTAGTGGCCTTAGGGCTTAATGAATCCCCTTGCTGCGTTTGGCTCCTCCTACCTCACACGTCACGCCTACATTACAATTACGGATGAGGTCATGAACAGAATGTTATAGGAGTTCTTCTCATTACTATAATACATGGCTAAGAAATAAAAAAAAAACACACACTCACTCTCTCACGCACACACAGACACATACACACAGACACACACATGCAAATGGACATACACAAACAAACTCTCTTTCTCTGTCATACACTTGCATGACACACTCACACACGTGTGTGTGTGTGTGTGTGTATTTGTGTGTATCTGTCAACATGTGTGTGTGTTTGTGTGCATGTGTCTGTCAATGTGTGCGTGTAATTTAGAAGCTAAAACCTCTACATTGCAATAATGGAAGTATCTCCCATCATCTCACACATTAACAGTTTTTCCTGTAATAATCCCACACTGTGATAATCCTACACTGTGTTAATCCCACACTGTGATAATCCCACACTGTGATAATAACGCACTGTGATAAAATAATAACGCACTGCGAAAACCCAACACTGTAATAATCCCACATTGGATAACCCCACACTGTGATACCCCTACACTGTGATAATCCCACACTGAAAAGCCTGGATTTGCAAACCAGTGTTTGCATGCTTGCATTCATTTCTACCTTTGACAAGGCTGCATTGAAGTCCTCTCCACTGCCAGGCAAAATAAAGAGGATCTGTCATGTATAAAGCACTTATCTGATTGGCTAAAGCTGTTTCCACCTGGGAACTGGGAGGAAATTAAGTGAAGATCAGTGATTGGGAAACACTTCATCCTTTTTAAGTTGCTGTTCTCACTGAAGACCAGACAGACAGACAGACAGACAAACAGAGATGTTATTCACAAACATGCAGCCTGCCAGGGTTCCTTGCTCATATGTGAACTACTTTAATATTTGTCGCACACACACAGCCAGCTAGAAACATAACGGCTCTGATGTTTTGGCATTTTGATTCATTATCCCTTTCCCTATCTCTGCCATTGTAATGTTCTGCGGACTGGCTGTTAGTCCCTCAGGCTTTTCTGCTCAGCGTGTGTGAACGCATGCTCTTCTGCGGTCCCCAGCATGTCTCTGAGTCCAAGCCAGACTCTAAGATCCACAACAGTGTCTGTCTTCAAACATGTAAACCATATGCGTGCAGCGCAGCTGCTGCGTGTATCTACATTCATCCAATCCTATTACAGGCCAATGTCAATGTCAATGGCCAATTTCGGGCCAATGTCACTCTGTCTACTTTACCACTCTGCTTCCTTTTGGATAGCGCTATAGCTGGACAAAAAATTGTAACACAAAAAATTGTGTTACAATTGACCCCTGTTTCAATTGCCCCCAGAATACTCTATAGCTCTGCCTCTGTAAAACAGGTGTGAAGGAATTTTCTGTTTTACAATATGTGTGTATTAACATGGAGACAATCACATGATTATTATTAGGCATTTATTATAGTTTTGATTATTAGAAGATCAATTATATTGAATTAAGTAAATAAACATATACTCTATGCAAACACATGAGCTAGGCCTGCTAGGCCTCAAGCAGGCTCTGTGTCTTTATCTTTCATTTCTGCAAGAGACAGGCAGTCTGTGAGATGGATGTTTCTGTTGAACATTCCTGACCAAGGCTGAAGGTTATCTAGAGTCTAAACACTGGAAAGTTTTAACCTTGCCTTCTGTGGCTGAAAAAGTCTGTCATACTTAATCATATCTGTAAATTGAGGTTGTTACTTATAACCTGTGAAAAATTAAGATCATTTTTAAAAACTTATTTATTTGCACAAATTAAGATATTGTAGATATTCTGTAAATGTGAATTTCAGTGTCTAATGAGTTCATTTGCTGCTGCTGTATCCACTCTTTCTGTTAAAGCAAACATAATTGATTATTACAGAACTTTAACTGAAACATACATTAAAACTAAATAGACATCTCCAAGATAAAACATAAAATAAAAGGTAACACAGATGACTTAAAACTAAACTGATACTAACCTGAATAAAATCTGAATATACACTGCCCGGCCAAAAAAAAAGTCGCACACTGTAATATTTTGTTGGATCGCCTTTAGCTTTGATTATGGTGTGCATTCGTCGTGGCATTGTTTCAACAACCTTATGCAACGTCACAATATTTATTTCCGTCCAGACTTGCATTAATTTTTGGCTGAGATCTTGTATTGACGACGGGAGAGTCGAACCACTCCGTGAAGTCTTCTCCAGCACATCCCAAAGACTTTCAATGGGGTTAAGGTCAGGACTCTGGTGGCCAATTCATGTGTGAAAATGATTCCTCATGCTCCCTGAACCACTCTTTCACAATTTGAGCCCGATGAATCTTGGCATTGTCGTCCTGGAATATTCCCATTGATGGGATAACCTGGTCATTCAGTACATTCAGGTACTCAGCTGACTATTGCTGCATAACGTTGCTGAGCCTAGACCTGACCAATTGAAGCAACCCCAGATCATAACACTGCCTCCAGAGGCTTGTACAGTGAGCACTATGCATGACTGGTGCAACTGCGAGTTTTTCTTTTGGCCAGACAGTGTAATTAAAAACCTATGGAAAAGACAAAAGGGTGGTGCTCATTGTATCAAAACTACAAAATGATATTGGCTTTTTCCTTAAAATAGTAATCATATAGAACTATAGGATGTGCAAGTTTCATATATAATGTCTTTGTTTCTAGCAGCTGTACATATGAACAGATTAATTATATAAAGTTCCCAATTATAAACAGAAATATCAGTTTCTATATCTTGCTGGTACTTCTTTCCTTGAGCACAGTGGTCTCAGGTTGCAATTGTAGTTCCAACTGAAAATAAGACTGAACGTAATGTAGTGAAGAATATTAGGTAATATACACACATGCAACTACTGGCAGCATAGCGTTACTGTGCAGGCTGCTTTGGAGTTACTTGAAGTGTATTTACTTGCATTAGACTACAAACCCCAGAATTCCTCAATACCAGTCAATATTTCAAAGAAGGTAGGTCATCAGAAATATCTGTAAATATCTAAAATATCTGAATCAGCAACAGAGGTTGCAATGAAGACTGCAATGTGATCATGATCGGGAATTCCAAATTTCGGGAAAAAAGTGTGAAAATCATTTAAAAAAAAGATATTCCCTGGACATATTCTCTTGACCAGTTGCAGCACGTTTGGCTCCTTCTTTGGGATCTAGCCTTGCTGGCAACTGTGTCCTAGCAACAGTATCCCCAACATGGAGCCGTGAGTGTGAGTGCCCTCAGAACCAAGCCTGGGCCGCCGACAAATGGGGTGCAGCGGCCTTTGCTCCACGTGCACCCCTCAACAGTGACATGGGGGTTGCTCCGCAGCCTTTAAAAGCCGCTGAAGACGCGAAGGACAGAAGGAAGCAAAGAACACCTCGCCTCGCTTGGAACATAATCGTAGCTCTGCTATTCGCCCATGAGGACTGATCTATGAGAATGCTCTAGAACTTCAGGGTTAGCACCCAAATGGAGAAGCAGGTGCTTCTGCTCAAAATGTCCCTTTCATTATTGTCTCCACCACCATGCGATAGATTGCCAATTGGGTTCAGCCCTTTATTTCTATTGACAGCTTGGAGGAAAACTTGCTCCTGCATTCAATCAAAGGTAACCACCATTTGCAAAGTGAATTTGGGTAATTGTGGAGTTCACCTCAAGGTGTGTTTGTGAATGAAAAACAATCACTTGCTTTTAATCGTGAGTGAAACAGCAGAACACACTCTGAGCGAATCCAGCTGCTTGAATGCGTCTGGGACTATGACACACTCAACCCTATGTGTCTGTCTGTCTGTGAACATAACATAATTGCCTTTGGTATAGGAGGACAGAAATGCCTGTGTTTGGGAGTGGTAGGGACAGATGCTAATGGCTACAGAGGCACGCTGCGGACTGTCACATTAGTTTAAACATTGCTTAACAAAGATAGAACTCTGCGGACACTGAAGACGTTGCCATTTAGTGTGGCTGGGTATTTTATTTAGTGCGCTACTTCACCGGTCTCTACAGGGGTTTGGATAATTTCCTTTCAAAGACATCCATTTAAAATAAAACAAGCCATTAAAAATAAGTGTTTGTGCAGACTGCCTGGAAAACTTTTAAATCTGTAGGTGTTCAACTGGATGAGACAAGTTCAAAAACAAGTGCATGTCCTTAAAGTTTTGACCAATTTGTCCAGATTAAATACAGCAATCTGAACACTGTTATGCTCCGTTGTTTATTTTCCACTGTAGGGTTGTTGTCCTCAGCTTGATTGGGAACTGCTTTTACCTGGGCTCTCACCTTTTCCTTTTGAGAGAGAGCATAAATTCCAGCCGTTCCCCCTCTATCCCTCCCTCTCTCCAGTCTTTTTGAAGCTGCTGTCACCTTGCAGGCTTTGTGTAGCTACAGTCATGAGAAAACTACTTTGTTACTTTTTTTTTGTTTTTGTGGACCATTTTGTGTTTATGTTAGTTTGTTGAGTTTTGGTTCTCTATAGGCAGAGTTTGGAAATTCCAAGTCCACCTGTCTACCTGCTTTTATACAAATGGCCCAGCCCCAATTACCTAACCTGTAGCAGGTGCTCTGCATCTGTACACAATAATTCAGTCAATGAACTCTGCTCAGCATTCTAGGGACCATCTCAAAATTCCTCCCCAGGGAACCCATGAAAACGGCTGACTTTGCTCAAAACATTGCTCAAAAAATTATTCACAGCCCCTTTATTCATAAATAATTATGAATTCTTCTTTTTCCACAATGTGTATTGTTGTACTGAATTGCCTGTCATAACAAAGGGGACGGCTTTTCCAATTTTGGTTCACAAGGGGAACGGCACTCTCCCGTGTGTGAACGAAAACTTTAGCCCTGATCCTTACCTTCTAAAAAAAAAAATAATAATCTTTCGCAGTCTTCTTTATTTCTGGCTGGGAGAATATTGGATGGAAGGAGGCGGAGCTCAGCTCCAGCTGGCTCCGGCCCAATTTAACCCCCTACTTGTAAATTATAAACGTTAATCACAGCATACCTCATGATGAGCCTAGAAAAATGACGCCCAAATTTCATGTACATTATCCTGAGTGTTCACGGAGCAAAAAATGCCATTGCTTCAAACTGACTGATTTTGTGGCTGATTTCCCAATGTGTATCAATGGCTGAACTCATCTGCATATTCCCCATTCATTTTCTGAAGATACACCAGCTCGCTGGATGTCAAACATTAAAATGAGTATTATGAATATTAGTCGAAGTGAACATGGACAGATTTCGAAACAAGCAAACAAACAGTGAGCAAGCTAACGGCAAACAAGCAGCGTAGTTTGGACGGAAAAGCCTATTTGATTCTGCATGTGAGAATATCAGCTATATTTATTTATATTTATATATATATAGAGTGCTTGATGTATTTGTACTTTAAGATGTAACATGGGCTGAAAGTAATCCAGCTATATTTGTTCCTATCTCCTACCTTGTATCCTATCGCCCTTTCAATGTCATTCAAATGGCAAAGCTACACCAATTTGCTAACATGCTAATTGTGTACATCTAATGTACACCACGGGTGTCTTTAGACCCCATTTTGCTGTGCCACACTAAAATTATGACAAATGTTAACGTGTGCGTCTGTTAATCACCATTAGTTTTGTGATTGTTGTCGCTGTTTAACTTGGGTGTGAGCTTAGAATCATCTTAGATTTAACTACAATTTCTTAGGGTGAGTGCTGGGGGCCCTAGTGGTGCTTAAAGTCCAGCAACACTACTGCTGCAAACCCCAAAGGTTCACCTCAGGTTCATCCCTATAGATTACCTCATGGTTCTTTACATATAATACATGTTTTATCTTTCTCGAAGGGCAACTGTCAGCTTCAGTTCATAGATCTCATTAGTAACAGTGGGGCCACTCTATCCTGTGAACAAATGCAGGTCAGTAACCTCATCCTGTAGTGAGCACTAGTTATACTCTTGAGGTCAGAAGCCCCCTGAATATCAGCTGGCCATACAGATAAAGTGTTAGCAATCTCAGGTTTGTTATGCTGTGGGTTTTCATAATGATTCAACAGACTGACACAAACATCATTTGCACATGGTGCGCGCGGCGGCTCCAGTGTCTTGAATATCATTTAGACAGTAATGCAAGGCTGCAATAAGACACTCGCTGAATCACCATTTGCTGTTGAGGTTAAAACCGCCTTCTCATAAGCTGGCAGAGTGTCTGAGCAGCTGGTCTTCACTCTCTAAGGAAATGTGGTGGGCTCTCGAGCTGGGGCCAGACAGGGAGAGGTGGCTGAGAAAACGTATCCTCATTCCTGAGTTTTTTTAGGCAACTTATTTTTGAGATGCTAGTTCTCACAGTTAGCATTGTGTTCATACCTGATTTAAGCACACAGAGTCACAACACAGTGCTTTCTTACTCTTGAACTGGTGGAAGCCTGGCGATTTAGGTTGTATGAAATACCAAGATGAAAGTGGTTTTGAAACATAATCCTCAAGGTACTGAAAAGTCACACTGGGGTTTTGAAACGCCAATGCAATCTTGCCCTGAGAGATCATCCTTGAGCTTCAGTATGCATGGCTGATGAGAGAGCATTATAGACCCATTTCATGTTTGTAAAAAAAACATTGATCATGGTATTTGTTTTGTAGCAATGATTGGTTGTGTTATTAGTTTAGCGTGTGCTAAACGGTTTTGCACACGCTAAATGTCTTAGTCAATCAGGCCCTTAGTGTACTAAGTGCATCTAATTGTGTTTCTGGTTCTTTTATTTCACTTTCATCTTTGCAAAGCTATAGAATATATACAGTAGTTAGCATTAGTAGTCTTATTACAAACTTTCTTTTGTTCTGAGCTAGCATATCTAGCTGTATTTACATTATAAATGAGTGCAAACTAACCACCATAAACTGTCGCTGCTTGATCAGTTGCAAGTTGATAACATCATTTTTAATGTTAGTCCAACTCAACAATAAACTTTGGACAGATAGGATATAACACATTAACAAAGATAGAGCAGCTGACAATGATAATTTCATTTTGATCGTCTGTTTAAAATTTATAGAGTGAACTTTTGTTAACAGTAACATTTGGCCAGATAGGCTAAGAGCCTATAGGTAGTCTGTCCAGGCTATTTAAGGGTTGGCTTTGAAGTATTGGATTTCTTTTATTTTAAAAGCACAACCTGAACAATAAAAAAAACACTTAATTATCTCCATACAGGGCTCCATACATCTTCAAAGCACATGACCAGCCGATATATGTGCACATATGTTCCGGGTACAGCCATATCAACACTGCCATATCTTATAACCTATAATTTAGAGATCACAATGTATAATCCTACATTACTGCTTTAATGCCTTAAATAATATTTGAGCCCCACAGGGTCCATGTGGCATGGTCTGTGACACAGCCAGATTTTAGGCCCTGTGGAGGGTCCCCCATATGACCAGGGGTTTGATTCCCCAGCTCTGCAGTCCCATCTTTATCTGTGGCCCTCTGTTCTTTTAAAATAGTATTTAAACCTCAAGAGAACATAGGGTTTTAGAGAACATAGTGTTACAGATGAATAATTATTCTTCCAGTAATACATTTACATTAATGACATTTGTACAAGCGCCAGCTTCAGCAGCAGACTGCAAGTATATCCTAAAGAGTGAACTGCGCGTAGTTTATAGAGCTGTCACAAAACTAAAACTAAGGTAATCGGTTGGAACAAAAAAGCAGCATGCATACCGGCCCTCCAGGACCGGAGTTGTGCACCCCTGGTTTAGACGCACAACTTTGTGATCAATGGAACTCATCTCGCTGTGAAATGATTTCATTTGCTTTCCAGGTGTCGGTCTTAATGATGTGGGAATGCAGCCCTTTAGTTTCACACATGACATTATCAATGAAAGCACAGGACCAGTACACCAATAATCTTCTGGGGCCAGAAGCCGTGGGCTCGGCCAGAAACGCCTGCACGGTAGAAACCAATCGCTCGTATCGGGATGAGGCTGGGAGAGTGTGTTCATTTCCCTGACTACCCTCGTCTGATGTGAAAATGGTATTGATCATTACGTCAATTCCACTATCGAGGGTGGAAGTGAAATTGAATTGGTTAAAAGAAGTGATGTGGTGCCTGGGCAATCGACAGGATGTGCTAAACTCAGGACTTGCATTTCCTGCCCACGGGTTAATGAGCTGAAAATGGTGCCACACTGTAAAAGAGTTTTAAACATTCAGGTTCATATGTCTTCTAGCTTGGCCATGTGATCACATATAAGGCTGTATCTTACACTCAGTGCTAAGCGGTGGTAACCCAAACACAAGTGTCTTTGCTAGTTTCAGCCCGACTCAGTTGTCATTTTACTGTCCAGTGCTGATGATGCTTAAATAGCAAGTAAACTTGCGCTCATTTTCATGGGATGGTATTAACATGAGGTGTGGTCAATGCACTGGCACCATGCGTTTTGGACCATGCACTAAGATCATCAAGATAGAGCCCCTAGTGTTTTTAATCCTACTGTTCATAAACTCAGATTTAATGGATTATAAATGTAACAGTTTTAGTACAATTGCATTGTAACATATTTTGATTGTGTTTTGTAATTTCTGATTTTAATATGTGGTATATCAATCAATCAATATTTATTTATATAGCGCATTTCACAACAAGTTGTCACAATGCACTTGACAGCAAAACAGCAAAACCCAGCCTAAACTCCCCACAAGAGCAAGCCAAAGGCAACAGTGGCAAGGAAAAACTCCCTGGTGTAACTAGGAAGAAACCTTGGAAGGAACCAGACTCAATGGGGGAACCCATCCTCCTCTGGTCGGCTCAGGGTCTAGGGCTTAAGGACCAACATGGTCAAAACAGCCAATGTCCATGATAATACAATTTGCAGCAGCTAGATGACAGTCCAGATGTGGCGGCAGTGATGGTGGGGAACCGGGCGCCGATGGCGGCGGGAGCAGCTGGCAGCGGTGGTAAGGAGGGAGGGGCAAGCGGCAACGGACAGGAAGCCGGACAGCAACTCTCGAGATGCGGGGCATAAGCCCCGCCGGCAGAATGTGAAAAAAAGAGAGAGAGAAAACAGTTAGGGAAAGTGTAATAGAGCAGCAGGAGCACCAACTGGAGGAGTGGGGGGTGGGGAAGGGGTGGGAGGATTGGACAGGTGCCCCCGTATAAATTGCGTTTTAAATATACACAGTTGGAACTCACTTGGTGAAGGTAAAATGCATTGAAAAAGGGAAATGCATTGTATTTGAAAAGTATGTTTTTGACACAAGTCAAATTTTGTTAAATGACTTAATTCAAGAAGAATAGTTGAATTTCAAACTATTCCCATTGTTTTACTATTGCGCATACACACAGTTAGATTGGAGTCATGCTGTCATGGTTATTAGCATCCTCTGCTGTTTCTGCGTTCGGTTTTCTTTTTGGCGTCATTGGGACGCTCTATTAGATTTTTTCCGCCTCCGTTCCGGTGTTTGAATCTCGCCAGGCAATTATCCCTTTTATCTGTTTTGGATTTCCTGCTTATTATATATAGCTCAGGACTTCCACCTTTCGGCACTTCGATATTGTCTTTGCTATGTTGACAACGAAATCGGTAAGGTATAGGAAATTTGGTTGCTGCATTTCTGGTTCATATGACTAAGAAACGCAGCAAGTCTAGTTAGAGAATTAGGATTAGATTGGTTTTCTCTTTTTTCCCCCCAATCTTTCTCTTTATCCTCTATTCTTGTTACCTGTTATCTTTTGTGTTCAGCTCTTTCGCCACAAGAACACATTTTATTTTCTGTTCTTTTCCTTCACTCGTTTTATTGAGTTTTGCTTTGTTTCACTACCTCTTGTTACGCCTAATTATTTAGTGTGTGAGGTTTTTTTTTGTTAGTTATTCTTGCTGTTTATCGAGATCGCCTCAGTTTTTTGAGGTTGCTTTGTTTTGCCTTGTGCTAGGGAAGTTTTGCGCCCAATCCTGTGTTATCTCTGTCCTGGTGCGGCTACTTCCGCGTTTGTGGCGTATCTTTCTAGATACGCTTTTAGAAATCCTTATCGGTCGTGTTTGGTTCTCTGAACCTTACACTCCCCCTCACACATGTTTAAAGCATTTTAAAACAATATCAATAAAACAGCTCTCTAAAGTCAAATGAGTAATCTCTTCAGCGTGATAGTAAAATGGGAATGTTTGGAATTGTTAACTGATGCCAACTAATAATTGAATTATGTGCCATTATAATGTTTGGAACAGTTCACTGACGCCCACTAATAACTGCATTACGTGTCATTAAAATATTTGGAACAGTTTACTGATTCCCACTAATAACTTAATTATGTGTCGTTCTAATGTTTGCAACGGTTTACTGAGACCCGTAAATAACTGTGTCATTATTGCATTTCGATTGCCATTTACTTAGTGATTTCACCTGGTCAAAAATGTCTTTAGTTATACATTCATTTGAAGGTTACCTATAAATAAATCTATTTAGTGGACCCGGCAATGTAACCCTTCTGCCACTTGGGAACTGGCTGTATTTACCAATGTCCTGGCAGTACGATGTCAGCGTATCCTTGCCATGCTGCCAGTGTGTAGTAAATTCATGATGAAGGTAGTGGGGAGTGATTTTCTAATGCATCAGTGCCGCATTCGAACAAGTGTTTTTGCGGCTGCCTTAAATGGGGCTGGCATTACAATGTTAAGCGCTTTGTTAACGTGCATTTTTGTTCTGTTTTTACATAGCTGTTTTCGGAACAAATATTGATCATTTTATATTTTAAATATAACTATGAAATAAATAGTAGCTTAAAGGGCTAGTTTACCAGACAGGAATTAAGCCTATTCCTCGACTAAAACTTTTTTCCAATGAAGATCTTAATCCATGTCTGGGAAACTGGCCCAAAATGGATTGACATGGACCTCATGGAAAGTGCGGTTGGGTTTACCAATCATGGACCATGGATTATTTTCGGTCTAAAAAAATTATTCTTACATGTCATTATGCAATTGATTGTATTTTAAGATAAAATTTAAGATAAAACTTACAGAAAGAAAAGACGTGTCACTCAGTCTTTCCAGTATAATTGTGACTGGCAGGGTCTTAGGCTGTAGTATTCAGGGAAGCATTCAAACTCCATATTTTTTCAGATACCTGTGTTTTCCTTGATTACATTTAACTTAAATGTATATTTTGGTATTAAGGACAAAGTGGTGCAGCATTTAGATCGGATACCCCCTGTAGACACAAAATGAAACCAGCCAGTTTGTCTGTGGACTCTGCTCCTGTTTGCATCGGCGATGTTTGAGTACATACGTAAATCAAACACCAGGCTGAAAGTGAATTCCTTTGGAGAAGACGACGACGAAGAAGAAGAAAAAAAAAAACCCACTTGATCAAAAAAGCAAAGCAGAGGTGCTGTCAGCTGTGGACACTGAAGAGGCTGGGAGAGAACCGCTGGGTTTGGCAGGTACCAGGGAAAAGGGGAGAGTGCAGAAATATACAAGAGCAGAAGCACCCCAGTGTTCCAGCTCTGCGTCCTCTGTTCCCCTCTGAATGCGGTTGGGCTGCCCAGGCATCTATTAAACGGCGTACCCCCCTCCTCTCCACCGCGGACAACCCCCCCGTTCCTTGGCCTTCTTCAGCAGAGTAAAATAGTCCCTTTTAAGATGTCAGTATTAGTATTCCAAAGATTTCTTTGCAGCCGTTGCCTGAGCACTGCCAAGTGGCCGTTGTATGTTTAGTCTTGCAGAGAGACATGGTGTGTACAGTACAGTAGGCTTTTGTCATTCGTTGATTTAAAAAAAATAAATAGAAATATGCAAAAGGTTGGTACCCCCAACCTTTTACTATATAGTTACTGAAATAAATAGTATAAAATGCTCATATCCAGTGGCCAAGGATTTGTCACTAGTGCCACTTGTCATGCAGAATGAAGTCTTGGTACATGGTTCCTGCTGCCAGTGCTGTTTACAAATGGCTGCATTTCTTTTTTTTGGCTCTCCTTGATTACCAGAAAAGTTCCTTTTTCCAAAAGCGATGGGAACCCATTCATCCCTGAACATTAAACAGCTTTCCTGAGGTTTTCTTTTTCATTTTTGAAATACACGTGGCTGTCATTACAACGGCGTTTTAATTAGCCTTTTAAGCTGCCACGTTTTAAATATTTTTGGCGGTTTTCTTTATTAATGTGAGCACGTGCAAGCTTCGCATGGGAAAAACAACAGCTATGTTTTTGTAGTTTTACCCTTTGCCTAGATATCAGACAACTGTTGCGCCATCTGAAAACGTTTAACCAGCTTGTCCATGCTCAAAGAATAAATGCATATTCTGTTCCATTTCAGATGCATTTTTTTCTGTAGCAGAACTGCTATAGACTCGTCGGTAACAATGACAATGATTTTTTTATTTTTATGAGCGGCTTCACACAACAACGCTAGGTCTATTATCAACTATTTCTGGTTTTAACTACGGCTAAGCTTTTGGAATGGCGTTTGGTAACCATTTGCTTTTAAAGACACCGTACAACCAAATCTCTCCCTGTCATTGGAAGCACATTCTCCTTATGTGGCACTACCTTGAAAAACCTTCATAATTAATGCGCACGCATTATTTTATGACTTGCTTAACTGCGCGTATTTATTAACGGGACGACATGCCCTTAAAACCAATACAAGGCCTCGGGCCGAATATGATTATACAACAAAAGGTACAGATGGGGGAGGGATTATTACAAAATTCATCAAACGTAGGCTACTTAGTGTCCATAAGAACACCATATGGACAGAGAAGTTGTGCATGTAAAGTATTCTGTTTACCACCTCTTGAGCTCAACCGGCCCACGTAATGAGTCGAGACGCCTGAAAACAGGTGGCGTCACCCGTCACTGAAATGTATTTCGTTTGTTCTGCAGTATAGTTATGGAATACTTCATCCGAAATTGATCAACATTCTCTCTGCAGGCAGGAGCTGTCCAGCCTGAAATGCTCTTTCTTTTTGCACCGCTAGATGGCAGCGATGAACAGGCGGTGAACGCGAAAGGCCGCTTTTCGAGTGGCTGTGATTGCAAAAGCGCTGTTCTTCCGCTCATCCCAACCCCCGAGTTTGTAGTGCGCCGCATCATTGGGACAGAGCTTTGGAGCCATACGCTTGTGACGGTTCTACCAGGAGAAAGAAGACGACAGCTCCAGTTGACGAAATAAAACCCCCCGTAGGAGACCTAAAGAAAACCATATTGTGCGATATCTGGAGAGAACCTGACAGAAGACAAGAGGACGACATGAATTGCTACTGGATACACAGCATTTGGATCCTTGGATTCGTTTTCATCTTTGGGTTTCAAGGTAGGGGCAACAACGTGTTTATCCTATCGTTTCTCTTATGAACCATTTCCAATACGAAAGTGCTCGGGAAGCGCGTATCCGGACTGAAAACTCCTGTTCTTTCTTAACACGCTCTGCATATTCTGAAGTGATGAAGGCGCAGTTTTATTTTGAGGTGGCAAGCTGCCGCTGCAGCATCCCTTAATAAATGCGTAGCAGCGCGATCTTATCAGCCCCTTTTAAGAACTTTATCATTTCTAAAAGGTTTTCTACGCAGATACCGAGGAAAATATAGTATCGCTCTCTGGAGTGGTTGAAGTTGAACACTTAAATGAGTGCAAACTATTGCAGACAATTATTGCACCGTCTCTTAGTTTGTATCGCACAAGGAAATGGTCTAAGCCATTAGTCATTAATGATTACTTTAGTGACAGGGTTGCAGTGCCGAGCAGGGGCTTCCTTCAGCTGCTGCATAGTGTGAATGTAGTTTATACAGTCTACGCGCCCCATATTTCCCGTAAATTCCTTGTTAATTAGCTGCAATAAGCTACTGCTCTGTCCGTCAAGGATTTATAAGTGTCCATTTGTAACGAAGTTTTAATGTAAAGTTATTGAGAGCAGAGCATGAACAACCGTTAGTCTGGGGACATCGTTTTTTCCAGAGTACACAGCAGGTTGCTGGCCAGTATGCCTTTAAATGACGCTTGCACTGAACTTTGTAATAGGTTTTCTACTATTGTTTACCAGAGTAGCAATACATTTGGACTGTTGCCCGCAAACCCAGGTTGAGTTAATTGGTTCCAGGTTCCGGTAACGCACAACCTAACATAACCGAGTTAACTAACTTGACTGAAAACTTAACGAATGAGAAAGGTTGAAGTCACTGTATTGCAAAGGTCACGCTTTAAAGAAGGTTGACGTCAGTCAGACTGTAGCTACTTCCAGCCCGATATTATTCCATTAAGACCCTTTGGCAGTGAATGAGGAAGCGAGCGCGCTTGCCGTGCTGACGGAGCGGCTCTGATTTTCTCCTGTTGGTATTCCCCCATCAATACGTGAGCCAAATAATCGACACCGATTTTTTGTCCTTTTTCTTTATTTGTTATGGACAACCACCGAGAAAGCAGAGAGAACAGAGTGTGTTAAGTGTCTGAAATAAGGTTCCAATTGACTGGCAACTTAATGTAACCACGGATTTTTTTGACTCCTAAACAAAAGGTTGCAGGTTCAAGCCCTACAGGGGACACTGCCTTTGTGGGACATTATTCTTATAAAAAGGCAGTTATACTCACATACTTCAGACAATATTCCATTGAATATATGGATAATGTTTCACCTAAGGTATGCCAAAGTAGTCTATATATTGCAGTCACATGATTTGGTAATAAAAAAGAAATAAACTGTTCATAGTTACTCAGATCATATCCAATATCTTTGAGTTAAAAAAAAAGTAAAGTAATAAGTAATAGGTTAGCAACATTATGTAACATTTCGTCCATGGTTATGTAGACCGCTTATTTGCTTTAGCGTGTCTTATCCTGCATTGCTTAAAATCCTGAGAACTGTAAGTAGAGCTTGTGCAAAGCGTTATCTGTGCAGTTTTTGCAGGAGCAGTTGCGGTACCCTGAGGAAGTCAGGGTCTCAGACGACGGCGATGCCCCCTAATGATGCTAACCCAGTGCTTTACACACAGAGCCTAGTTCTCGTTCCATTATGGCAGCATTATGAAACGCAGCTGTTCTATCACAGGAAGACACATTTTACTCTCACTTTACTCTCTATTCATACTGGGCTCCTGCCTGCTCTGTACCCATCAGCTTTTTCACATTATGTGAGGGGCACGTGCCTTAATGTCCATTTACATTGCTTATGGCAAATTAATGAATAATATTAATACTACTACTTCTACTACCACTACTACAACTGCTACTAGTACTACTACTGCTGCTGCTGCTACTACTACTACTACTACTACTACTACTACTACTACTACTACTACTACTGCTACTAGTACTACTGCTACTACTGCTACTGCTACTACTACTAATGCTGCTACTACTACTACGACTGCAACTGCGACTACTACTAATGCTGCTACTACTACTACTACTGCTACTACTTCTACTACTACTACTAATGCTGCTACTGCTACTACTACTACTATGACTACTACTACTATATAATAATAATAAAGGAAACAAAAAAACACTAAAAAAATTAAACAAAAAAAACCTCCGTCCTGTTAATTACTCAATGGATATTATGTCCTCTGACCCTCCAATGGTGCTACCCAGCTGCATTGGTGATGTGGCGTATCGCATCCAGGCCAACAGTGGAGAATAATGCCCTTGGGCCAGTCTGCCCTTCCAGCGCACGTGTGCCACTTCGGTGATGGCAATGCACACAGCTGGGTCCTGATTTATAAAATTAGACTAACTAGTCTGACGAGTGGATCGGGTCAGGCCCGAGCCATATGAATCGCATCATTACGGGTTTGGGCCTGACACCGCCTCACACTGTGCGGTTTTCAAACCCGGGACGCGTCCATACGGCCGGAAGATGTCGGGCTCGTAACGGTGCCATGCATCACAGGAGAGTGGGAAAAAAAGACATTTAGTCAATTATGCTATGGAGAACACGGCAGGGACAGCAGATAATGACAGAGGGTGAGGATTAAATAGATTTTCTGTGGTTCCGCAAAATAATCGCCTTTCATGTGTTGGTCAATGCAAAATGTGCTTCTGGGAGCTTGCAAATAACTGCCATGTAGGCATACTGTAATGGAATGGTGGGTGTATCCATCACTCCAGAGCACATAGTCAGTGGCATAGTCCAGCTCTAGCACTCTGCTCGGCTCCTTCTCCTGGCTAGAGAGACACAGAATTTTGGGCAGTTGGAGCGTATTTGGTGAAAATGAAACATTGGGCTGGATTCAATCAACATTTATCTTTAATTTTGACAATTAAATGCAGGTTTGTTCGTTCCTGTCTTTACAAACACAGTTTAGTGAGTTAATTAAGGGTCGGCTTGACTGAGCTCGTGAAGACCCTCGCGCAGTCTCACCCTCGTATAGGGGGTCTTTTTATTGAAATGGCTCTTTCCACACATTTACAGCAGAGTGGCTGGCTGTCTGTCTCTTGACTCTTCCATCCTGGACAATACCCCCCCCCCCCCCCCCACTCCACCCCGCTCCCGTTGCAGTTGAGCACAGCGGCAGAGCTTTGAGCGCTCTGGTCACGATGATGTCACCGGTGACGGCTTTTCGGGGGAGGGGTGGTAGGGGGGTGCGTGCGTGCTCAGAGAGTATGGCGTGTCCGCCATGCCCTAGCAGAAAAAGAAAGGAGTGACAGACTGGAGCCGCACAGCAGAGCGCACACGCCGTACCGTAGCCTTGCTGGCGACGCCTGGCTCTGGGGTTCGCCACGGCTCAGAGAAGACCATCTCTCTGCGCCACCCATGGAAATTTCCATTAGTGCCACGGGGCTGAATGGGGCCAGCTGTGAGCCATTGTACTTTTAGGCTCAGAATAGGTGCGTGCGTGCGTGCAGAGTGCTCCAGCGCTCTGGAAGCTCAGATGCTGTTTACTCTATACACTCCTCAGGATAAGAGACATTTCGTGAGTTTATTTTATTCAGCCCTTGGAGCCAACAATGCTACATCAGCTCCCCAGACTTTAAAGGGGCAGTTCACCCAAAAATTTAATTTTAACATGTTTCTACATACTCGGAGTGCTAGCTATCCATCCAGGCAGTTTCGTGGAGAACTCGCTAGTTTTGTAGTACCAAAAATGTCCTTTCAAAAAAATCAATAGCAACATCTCTAACCAATGCACACCAGTATTCTGGGGTTTATTTCAACACAGTGCACCCTAGATTACTGGCGTGCTTTTGTTTATAATTTGTGCGGATATACACAGTTGGCATCCATTGGTAGAAAGAAATGTGCATAACAAGGTCTGTGGATGTTCGTGAGTAACCGTGTCATTATATTTGGAAAGAGACGTTGCTGTTGATTTGTTCGAATGTACATTTTTGCCGCTTTGAGCGCCACAAACTTTGGACCCGTTGAGGTCCGTTCTATCAGGGTGATATTGCGGTGAGCTGCAGCGGATATCTACAAAACTAACGAGTTCTCGACGAAACTGCCTGGATGGATAGATAGCACTCCAGATATGTAGAAACATATCAAAATTACATTTTTGGGAGAACTGCCCCTTTAAAGGGTATTAAAATAATAATACTAATAATAATAAGTTAAATCCAAACAATGAGCGCTGTGTGGTGAGCACATCCCACACAGTGAAATATACAAGTGTGATTAAACAATCTGCATAAGTACTATTTTTTTTCTGTTTTTTTTTTCAGCAATTCTAGAGTCATATCTTTCTTAACTTGTACCATTTTTAATCATTGCTGAAGCTACCGTGTCTCTCATACACTTTTAATGCTTTCATGGCATGGACAAAACAAAAACTATTTGCCATTGAAATGCGGAGAAGTTCATACCTGGTACAGTGCCTTGCAAAAGTATTCACCCCCCTAGGCATTTTTCCTATTTTGTTGCAGTACAACCTGTAATTTAAATAGATTTTTATTTGGATTTTATATAATGGACCAACACAAAATAGTCCAAATAGGTGAAGTGAAATGAAAAAAAAAAAACTTGCTTTAAAAAATAAAAAAAATATAAAAAACTGAAAAGTGGTACGTGCATATGTATTCACCCCCTTTGCTTTAATGTATTTTTAAACATTACATTACATTACATTTATTTAGCAGACGCTTTTATCCAAAGCGACGTACAGTAAGTGCGTACAGAGACATCATCATCATTACAGAACAGACGAGGCAAAGCACATCCTTTGCATAATGTAGCAGCTATCCCTAGCAATGAACGTTGACTGTAGTTCACAGTAAGCTGTGGGCAAATCAGCAACACCACACTTCCATTCCAAATACTATTATAAACTATACTATTATAAACCATTCCAAATACTATTATAAACTATGCTATTATAAACCATTCCAAATACTATTATAAACAATACTATGATAAAACATTCCAAATACTATTATAAACTATAATAAACAGATAGGAAAACACAGGGAACAGGGAACTGATATTCCTAGGTGAGGATATCAGTCAAGGTGGAGTCTGAAGAGGTGTGTCTTCAGGCCTCGACGGAATGCAGGCAGGGTTGGAGTAGAACGTAGGGGAATGGGAAGTTCATTCCACCACTGAGGTGCTAATGTGGAAAAACTCCGCAGTCGGGACAAGCGAGAGCCTTTGACACGGAGGGGGGGAAGTGCCAGTCGCCCTGCTGTAGAAGAGCGAAGTGGTCGAGCAGGAACATAGTTCTGGATTAAGTCCTGCAGGTAGGCGGGGCCTGTCCTATTGGCTGCAGTGTAGGCCAGGGTCAGAACTTTGAACCTGATCCTGGCTGCAACTGGCAGCCAGTGGAGAGACCTCAGCAGGGGGGTTACGTGGGAAAATATCGGGAGGTTGAACACAAGCCGGGCACTGCATTCTGGATGAGTTGAAGAGGCAGAATGGCGCAGGCCGGTAGGCTTGCGAGCAGGGAGTTGCAGTAGTCCAGGCGTGAGGTGACCATGGTCTGGACAAGAAGCTGGGTGGAGTAGGTGGTCAGGTACGGTCGAATACGGTTTAAAGTATCATATTTAATATTTGGTCGCATATCCTTTGCATGCTGTTACTTCCTGAAGTCTGTGACCCATCAACATCAAATGACTCTCGATATCTGGATGGATCACTGCAAGGGTTTCTTCTCCTGACTTTTTTCCCCATAGTTTTATAGGAAAATGAGTCAGGAGAAATAACCCTTGCAGTGAGCCATCCACATCTACTCCATATGTGGTCGCAGAGTGATGGTTTGGGGCTCGTTTGATACCTTAGACCCTTGATGAATTACTGCCATTTAGCCAGTCATGTGTTCCATACTGTACCAGCGTAATTTACATCTGAATCTAGTCTCACCCCCCCAATTCCCATAGAGATCCATTCAAATGCAGAGAGGTTATAGTATCGCTTGTAACAGTACCTGAAAATAAGATATCGAGAGTCATTTGATGTTGATGGGTCACAGACTTCAGGAAGTAACAGCATGCAAAGGATATGCGACCAAATATTAAATATGATACTTTAAAAATACATTAAAGCAAAGGGGGTGAATACATATGCACGTACCACTTTTCAGTTTTTAATTTTTTTTAAATTTTTAAAGCAAGTTTTTTTTTTCATTTCACTTCACCTATTTGGACTATTTTGTGTTGGTCCATTACATAAAATCCAAATAAAAATCTATTTAAAGTACAGGTTGTACTGCAACAAAATAGGAAAAATGCCAAGGGGGGTGAATACTTTTGCAAGGCGCTGTACATACCTGGGAAATCAGAGGCCTGGCATAGCACTCCTCTGATTTCCCTGTGGTCTCTCATACACAAGTAAAACAGCATACCAAAAAGATATTTGGAATAACAAAAAATGCTCTGCAATCTGACTTGTTGTGAAGCAATGAGTTATTTAACAAGAAAAAAAAAAAGATTTGGAGACAGGTTCTGAGAAGCATTCCTGGGAAATACATTGAGCAACATTCATGAAATGATTGTGAAATACACGGAATGACATTCATGGAAGGGTTTTGATTTCCACTTTAATGTGGCTTCCTTTCGCAGACCCTCAAAAGCCATTAGTGATTTATTTTCTTCGTTTTTCAATAATGATGTTTTTGGGGAATTGGGGTTTCGCAGTTGCCGCCCTAGGAGCCATGAGGCGTGGGTTGAAATCAGACGGTGGAAAACAAAAATAAAATAAAAAATGTGCCACAGCGCGATGACCTCAGCTGGAAGACAAAAAAACTTTGATGCTTTGAAAAAAAGAATAGACACCTGAAGTTCATTGTTCACCGCAAGAAAGAAGAGCACTTTGAAGAGTCTTCCAGCAGCGTGGTGGGATATGGCAGCGGCGTATTAATCGCAGTCTCTTTGACAGTGCCTGCAAACACTCCTGGTCATGCAGCTTGACTGTGGCTAAAGATCCACTTTTCTCACAATTAGCCAAAGAGCCACATTCATCCAGAGGGGAAAGTCCAGAATATTCCTTGGGTCCTTTGTGCAGCAGATGCGCAGATACAGGACGTTCCGCTCCGCCGGGTTAGACTCGCGAACGTGAAGCGTCACGCTCAGAGAAAGAGCGCCGCCTTTGCGCGGATCAGACGCAGCGCAGGCGCGTGAATGCGTCTTGGTGCGGACGCGCTCGAATGGACTGCGCACCGTGCAGAGCATTTGGAAGGTTTGCCGCTCACCGAAGATGCCGCGCGGGGCGTTTGAACACGGCCTTTGAGAGTCAGCGTTTCTGTTTCGGGCTAACAGGTTTTTATCTCGCTTAAAAGCCACTGACGTCTCCTTGTCGTACTTGACGTGTCTGAGCTTATACCCAGCTAACGGAATCGCGTTCTAGGAAGGTTCCCTGTATGTTATTAAGGTTGCTCTAAACGTTCCCTGGTTGATGCAATGTTGAGTTTTTTTCAGGTTCTAAGAACTTTCACACAACGTTTCTGAGGAACGTCCCTTTAACATTCCAGAAAACATTCTAGGAGCATTCCTCTTAGGTTCTAGGCACATTCTATGTAACATGAGGGTATCGTTCTGGGAACCTTCCTCTTGTGCTCCACGAACAGTTTATATAACATCAGGGGAACATTCTAGGAGCATTCCATGTAACATCAAAGGGGAACATTCTCTGGGCATTCCATAAAACATCAGGGCAATGTTCTATGTTACATGAAGGTATCGTTCTGGGAACCTTCCTCTTGCTCTCCATGAGCAGTTTATATAACATCAGGGGAATATTCTAGGAGCATAGCATGTAACATCAGAGGGGAACATTCTCTGGGCATTTCATAAAACATCAGGTCAACATTCTATGTAACACGAGGGTATCGTTCCTGGAACCTTCCTCTTGTGCTCTACGAACAGCTTATATAACATCAGAGGAACATTCTAGGAGCATTCCATGAAACACCAGGGGGACATTCTATGTAACATGAGGGTAACGTCCTGGGAACCTTGCTCTGGCGTTCTAAGAGTACTCTATGTAATATGAGGGGAACATTCTCTGGGCATTCCATAAAACATTAGGGCATCATTCTACGTAACATGAGGGTAACGTTCTGGGAACCTTCCTCTTGCGCTCTACAAACATTGTATATAACATCAGTGCAACATTCTAGGTGCATTCCATGCAACATAGGGGGAATGTTCTGGGAACCTTCCTCTTGTGTTCTTCAAACATTCAATATGACGTTCCAGGAACGTGCCAGGAACATTCTATATAACATTAGGGGGGACGCTCATTTAAAAGGTTTAAATGCAGGGTCTAAGTGCCTAACACAAGGGCTCACCAACAGTAATTTTTTAGCATTTTGGTGTTATTAGACAGTATTTAGTGATGACTGATAGGAAAGCATAGTTCCATTGAGAATCACAGCAGAGATAGGCATAGGCTGAATGTAAGTTCACAGCTTTCAGGTTATGGTACACAGTACAATGCAATGAGGGTGCAAGGACACTCCAGGGGGAGATCTATAACAATTTCCATACAACATTTACACTTACCCAATTTAGACTCTGCCGATGCCGGGACTCGAACTTGTGATCCTTTCGTCAAGAGCTTGCGCCTCTGCCCATTACACCACGGTCTTGTGACGATAGAGCTCAACTCCGAAAACACACTACCAATAACGTAGGACTTTGGTTGTACCAGACCTGTGCCAAAGAATACTTGTATTTTCAATTGTATTCATAAATATTACATTACCAAATAGGAGAACTAATGAGGAATGAAATCTCAAACGTTTGTGACGCTGTCATTTTCTGTAGCTAGTGGGTTACCTTAACACATTTTATAGGGTAGAACATGTTCAAATCATAATGACATCTATCCGTGCAAAATAAATATTGCAAGTATCTTATAAGTGACTTTTTAAAGGATGTTATGTAGCTGTCAATTTTAGAGGAAATTTAAAAATTAGGTATTTTTTTATCTTGAGAATTTTTTGCTTTAACTGGGTTTAATTGTGTTCAATTGGCTAACACTATATTTCTGGCCCTTAACTAAAACCTACAGAAGCCCTGAAAGGCAAGGTGAAAAAAACATTTGTACGTAGCCTACCTACGAGATAAACTTAAAAAAAAAATAATAATAATAATTTTTACCTTGCCTTTCAGGGCCTCCGCCGTAGTAGGCTACGTTAAGTCGTATGCACGACTTAGCACTGGCATTGGAGAAGGATTTCAGTATCCTAAAACAAACTCATGAAACCAACCTCAATTAGGTGGGATCCAGACGTCGGAGTGGAGAAATCTAGATTGAGAGACGTTTTGACATAAACGGACGCTAACCCTTATTAGCATTCACCTGAACGCTACACGCCGAATTTTCAACACAAAAATGTTCACTGGGTAACATAAAAAAGCTATGGTTATTTAGTCTTCAAATGCCCATTTTGTAATCGTATAACCTGATCCGCGTATTTTGCTAGTGTATTGACAAATGCAGACTTCCCCTGATAAAATATGCTTGGCCTATAGCTCGTTTCATTGAACTAATTTTGTGTTATAAATGTGAGAAATATCTGCATAACATCTTATTTACAAATTTCCCAGAAAAGCTAGCCTATTTGTAAAACGTCCTTTCATAGCCTACAAGAGTTGTCAAAATGTTGTCAGAGCTGATTATGATATAAGCTATGCATTAAATATCTAAGTGGAGGGTTAATAATGCTAGACTGCATGACATATGATAGCCTATACAAATATATTTCATAATAACTGAGCAGTTATTGCTCCAAACTTTAATAATTATATTTTTATTGCATCATATAGCACGTCGCAGTTCAATATAGCCTCGCTATATGACTTTGGTGCACATCTAATTCTATAACACTATATTCTCAGTCAAGCTGATCTCCTGGATAACAAAGCTATTTTCCCCTTGCTGAGTAGGTTAACCCCAGTAAAATTGCATAGCCTACTTTGAAACGTAGGCAACCAGTTGGTAAGAAAAGTGGAGGTATCTAAACGTGTAAAAAGCCACGTGGAATAGACTACTGCAACTTGCTCTAAGAATTCCAGCTCATTTTGTAGGTTAATTATAACTGGGTTATATTTCTGCAGAATGCGATGTCCTGGAGTAAGAAACTGTGGGTGTGCGTTCATTGTTAGGCTACCCCTTGTTAATGACGCTTACCCTATGCACGATGCTCCCCTAGTGGTAGTTGTTGACGTCCCAATTATAGCAACCTATTCATATTTATCTGAAATTATAAATTAATTTACAACAAAAACCTTGACATTTTGACAACTCCTGTAGGCTATAATCGTTAAAATGCCTTTTGCAAATATGCTAGCTGCTCTGGGAAATTTGGCAATAAGGTACCTGTGTTATGCAGATATTTCTGACGTTTATAACACGAAAATTAGTTCAGCATTAAGGGAATTATAGACCTAGCATATTTTCTCAGGGGAAGTCTGCATTTGTCAATACACTACCAAAATACGCTGATCTTTATGTGACTTATATATGCATTATATTAGCCTATATGTAACCTATGAAACAACGCATAAGTGAGGGGTATTTAGATTTTTTATATTTAAGGACTGAGCAACCAATGATCATAGCTGAACATACCCCTTTCATGCCGACTTGAAATGTATAGGTCTACGACTTGAAAGAAATAGGCCTACGCCTTGAAATACATGCCAGTGGATATAAATAGGCTACCCATTGAAATAAATAAAAGAGACGTAAAATAATGAATATTTATTTTGACACACACCAATAACAGCTTGTTTAGCCTGACCGTCCGAGAAAAAAAATGCAAGCGTGATTTTGAGGTTATATGATTACAAAATAGGCATTTGTTACCCAGTGAGCATTTTTGTGTTGAAAAGTCGGCGGAACTACAATGGTGGTGTCATCTGCATATAAGCACAAACCTATATAAACGTTAAAATGTTGGTGAAATATGGAATAGCTACCATCCAAGCTCTGGCTAAAATCTACAATATAAATGTGCACATTTTATGTTATAATTTTCATATGTGATTCAGCTGTAAATTCAAAGACAAACAATATGGATTAACGTGGATGCATTTCTCAAAATGTCATTGCTTTTGCAAGCGAAATCCGGCCGAACCGTAGATGCTATTTCACCGCATGAAGTGTATCACTTAAAATGGCAAAACATTTTGCCAATTTGTTGCGACAAGAAGCTTGGGCAAACAACATGGCACAAGTTTCTATCCTAGGCAGACAGAGTTTTTACCCAAAAATAACGAATATCTGCTATGCGCATGTGTGTGGACTTGTACATGAGCGTCAACAACTTGCCTGTCCATGCTCGTTTGTGATATTATTCATTAAACACTAAAACAGACGGGTAAACACGTGGAGTCGATGGCTCAGTGGAAAAGCCGTCTTCAGATTTGAGGATTGTACGTTCGATTCCGACTTGCTGTGGTGTTTTACATGAAAAAAATTTGGTTGAAACGTGGTCTAAACAAGAACTCTTGAAAGAGGTCGACAAATAGATGTAGAAAAAAATTAACTTTGGAACAATTTTAAGAGTTCTTTTCACTGACTGCAATAGACATTTATTTTAGGCCTTTTAGCCTGAAAATTGCTCGCTGGGAAAGACAAGGTCCTCTTGTAGCTCAACCAGGTAAATCGCATGTCATCAACAATTCCAGAATTCCACAACATGGGTTCAAATCCGGTTCAAGATAAACCGCAAAGGCCATTCTCTCTTTCCCTCTGATTTTCTAGTCTCTCATCAATTACTGTCCAATAAAGCCAAAATGCCACAAAAATATATTTAAATGGGAGTACATATCACCATCTTCTCGGCAGCAGAAGAACAGGCCTAAGATCTAATAATAGTTACACTATCAAGTTGTAGGAATGTTCTGAGGACTTGAAAGGAACTCAATATTATGACATCCAGGGAATGCATTGCAATGTTTGTGACATTTATGGGATGTTCCTGGAATGTTATTTTGTTATCTTGGAGTAACATTCCCCTATATACCGCAGAATATTCCCAAAGTAACATTTTGTAATGACATGGCAAGAATGTATGGGGAATGTTAGCAATGTACTCCGGTGTCACAGTAAGGGAACGTTAAATCCAAGCGTTAGATAAACCCAAAGGGAACGTTTCTACTAACATTATGAGAACATTCCCTCAGTGTTACATAGAATGTTCCTGTAATGTGAAGGGGAAGTTCCACAAACAAGTTGAAGGAATGTTCTGAGGACTTGAGAGGAACACAACATTATGACATCCAGGGAATGCATTGCAACGTTTGTGACATTTATGGGATGTTCCTGGAATGTTCTTTTGTTATCTTGGAGTAACATTCCCCTATATATACACCTCAGAATGTTCCCAAAATAACATTTTGTAATGACGTGGCAAGAATGTATGGGGAATGTTACCAATGTACTCCAGTCTTACAGTAAGGGAACATTAAGTCCAAGCGTTAGAGAAACCCAAACGGAACGTTTTGAGTAACATTCCTAGAATTTTCCATTTATGTTCCATAGAATATTCCTGTCATGTTTGTGGAATGTGAAAGGGAAGTTCGACAATCATGTTTTAGGAATGTTCTGCAGACTTGAAAGGAACTCAACATTATGACATCCAGGGAACGCATTGCAACGTCTGTGTCATTTATGGGATGTTCCAGGAATGTTCTTTTGTGATCTTGGAGTAACATTCCCTTATACACCCCAGAATGTTCCCAATGTAATGTTCTGCAATGACATTACAGGGCTGTATAGGGAACATTCTTTAAAGATCCCAAACGTTCCTCGTTACCTGGGTAAAAGCTGCACTGAGACCGAGCTAATAACATGTGAACAAATTATTTATTTCTGCGTTTATCAGATTGTACGCACCTGGAATTGCATTGCAGCTTGTTTTCGTAGGAACAACGAGCAGGGTAGAAATAAATCCCGTGCGTTTCTATCCTCGTGTGTTTTTATCCTCTGTAGTTTTAATGAAGGAATTTCTGCATCATCTCTGAGTTATTTATGTGCCTGTGGTTTTTGGCAACCCCTAGGCCACCATACTGATGGACAACTGCAGCTCCACTCCCCGTGGATAGGAAATTAGCCGAGCTTTCAACGAGACGCTTTCACGTCCTTAATCCGTCAGGATCCGGCACGACATTGGCAAGGGCCTTGTCTTTGCTTTTTCCGAGGAGCGTTTCCATGACTGCGTCAGATTGTTTCATCACTGTTAAAGTTTCATGCTGTGCTAATAAAATTTAAAAAAAACATTAAAATAGAGACAGATATAAAAAGAGCGCCGAGTGAAAGAACTTGTGTTGGGAAAACAGGGTCTTTTGGGACCTCGGCTCTTGCAGTGGGACTGCTGTTTTCACGCAACACAAACTGTGCTAACTCCTTTGAAGAACTCAGGAGAGGTGGCCAAATCTGGTGATAATTGACACAGCCATTGTCCCTGGGGCGTGGGTGGTTGGGGGGTGTGAAGGTTATTTAAGAATTTTAATCAAAGGGGAGCACAATGAAGGGGGTTACTGGCAAACCACTTATTTCTTGTGTCGCAGAAACTAAGGTGTCGTTCAAAAACCGAGAGGAAAAAGACAGGACTGGGAATTTGTGTGTGTGTGTGCGCGTGCATGCATATGTGTGTGTGTGTGAGAGAGAGAGAGAGAGAGAGAGAGAGGGGGGGGGGGGGGGGAGAAAGAGAGAGTGCGTGCGTGCGTGCTTGTGTAAGGGGAGGTGTGGAGTCTGCAGAGGGTGGGAGAAGGATGCTCTGGTTATGTGCAAATTCCTCATCACAGAATTGATAATTCAGCTGCTTTTACGGCATAAAATCTGAGAGTCTCAAAACTGAGCTTCCTTCTTCTCGGGGCTCCCAGGTGGGTACCTCACAAAGATCATGATTTAAATGTCGTGCAGTTGCCAAAACCGTTTATATTCCTCACAACAGTTAGTGGGCCTGTTTGCTGGCAGAGTAAGACTACAGGGCATCTTTATTGTGCAGGAAACAGAGCCCCCTCCCGTAACAGGCCTGAACCAAGAAAGAAAGAAATAAACCTGTGGGAGGTACCGTGGGTCTTCTCACTGGATAACTGTTATTCACTTTCTTTCAAATTACTGCTTTTGGAAAAAATAAAATGATAAAATAAATCCCGGACAGGCACATTCGGGTGAATGCTTCACTGACTTGAGAATTTTAATGCAAGTATCTAAAGCAAGCTGGTACAAAGTGCAAGCCCTTCTATTCTGTAAAAAAAAGCAATCTATATTCTAATCAAGTGTAAGCAATCATATTTCCACACTATTATTTAAAATCTGAGAAACGATAAAGCACTGAAATAGTTTCCGCTCTAATGCACTCCCACGATGGTAATATTTCTGTGTAAAATAAGCAGTTTGTGCGCTCTGCTTTGGCTTGACCTATCAATATACACTCTGCCTACTGTGCTGATGGAGAAGGTATCGTTTACGCTATGAAAAATGTGACGTGACCACAGGTTTTTTTCAGGTTTTGCTTAATGAGTGTTAAAAATAAATTTTCTATCAATAGGAATAAAGTAAAGACAACATGCATACTGTTTCACTATGGATACAAGATTGTTATATTCTTGGTTTATGTTCATATATAAAAAGTAGAACCTGTTAACCCTCTCATTTTGGGGTCATTTGGAACTTTGAAATGTCTGTGATGTTGATAGTGAAGTAAAAATAACAATTGTGTTGTTTAATTGTGCCACTCCATGTAGGTATAGAGGGAGAGGGTTATTTTCAGTTTTCATCAATGAAAATAATTTCTTGTTTCTGTTTAATGCTCACTTTTTCCACAACAAAGATAATAAATGTATTGTAAAATAAGCAGCTTGAAAAGTACTTTCTACTGCCAGGTTCATAACCTGTGTGTGTGTGTGTGTGTGTGTGTACCATAGCTATTTTGGCCTTAACTACCTACATTAAGTAGAATAACACACAATTGAACAGTGCCAATAATGTTGTATTATGCCTTAAAAATGCATATAATAGTAGGCTCTGTAGACTCTGAGCTGGGGGGTTAGGTCCATTGTAAAGCATATTGTGACATATGTCTGTAAAATCTGCTATACAAATAAATTTGATTAGATATTTTAAAATTTAATACTCAATGGGCATGGTGCAGATAAGTCCCTTTTGATGTGGTTACAGCTTGGGCACACTCCCACCTGTTTTGTCTGGAGGTGATGTTTTAGAAGTCTGTATAGTCCCTTTAAAGTTTTCTAAGGTTTGTTTTGACAGTCGACCAGCAAGTCGATCTGATCTCATGTTATGTGAATACAAACCAAACCTGTTTATCTTTTCCCCTCACATAGTGCACTTCAAAAGGCAATTTTTTTGAAAGTGCTCGTTCACTTCAAAAGAAATACTCAGAGACAGGTAGTGCGTGCATGTGTGTCTGTGTTTGTGTTTGTGTGTGTATGTGCGTGTGCGCGTCTTTGTGTGCACGTGAGCATGTGTGTGTGTTTGTTTGTCTGTGTGTGTGTCTGCAGCTTTGTCTGTGTTTGCTTACGAATAAAACAACAACAAAAAATACATGCAACTCAAACCTTTTGCTGGGAGATGCACAACAAAGCAGTGAGGAAATACGCCTCCCTCCCTGGTACCTGCAGAAGTATGTAAGGCCCATTCTGTCATGCTACAACCACATAGTTTATCTCCATTACAGGGCATTTAAAAGTGATGTACTCTAAATTAATACGGCTTTGCACTAACGCAACATAAAATATTAATTGCATCTTATTGCAGGGGTCAGGATGACCGATTAATATTGGTTGGAATATGGTCACAAAGTCTTCTTAAGTGCACACTGCTGTGCAGTAATAGTGTTTCCCATCTGGACTGTTTTCAAGACCTGCCTTTAGTCTGAGCATGAAAACAGTCTGAATCCTGACGAAATGATGGGAGTTCGCTGCTCCGGAAATGTCTGCGATCGTTTAAAGCATTAACACAAACTGGCGGGTTAACTTTCAGACCGGAACTTTGAATTTGAAGCGAAACGGTTCAAAAAGGTTACATTCACATGAAGTAACCTTAGTGTTCTGTGGGCTAGGCACAGATGCACATAGAGATATACTACATAGACGTGAACAAGTGTTCAGTAAATAATCCTTTTTAACCAATGTTGCTATTACAGAAGAGAAAATGTGATGGTTTAAAAAAAATATATTTATGCTATACTACTGGTTCGGCGAACAGATATCTGCCCACAGTTTCCTTTGAGTTTTTAAGAAATCTGAATGAAAATGGATGCAGATACATGCAGTGGATATTATACAAACTCATAGTATACAGCCGAATCATGCTATACAGCAAACCCATATTATACAGCAAACTCATAAAGCAAACCCATATTATACAGCAAACTCATAAAGCAAACCCATATTATACAGCAAACCCATAAAGCAAACCCATATTATACAGCAAACTCATAAAGCAAACCCATATTATACAACAAACTCATAAACAAACCCATATTATACAGCAAACCCATAAAGCAAACCCATATTATACAGCAAACTCATAAACAAACCCATATTATACAGCTAACTCATAAAGCAAACCCATATTATACAGCAAACTCATAAAGCAAACCCATATTATACAGCAAACTCATAAAGCAAACCCATATTATAAAGCAAACTCATAAAGCAAACCCATATTATACAGCAAACTCATAAACAAACCCATATTATACAGCTAACTCATAAAGCAAACCCATATTATACAGCAAACTCATAAAGCAAACCCATATTATACAGCAAACTCATAAAGCAAACCCATATTATACAGCAAACTCATAAACAAACCCATATTATAAAGCAAACTCATAAAGCAAACCCATATTATACAGCAAACTCATAAAGCAAACCCGTATTATACAGCAAACCCATAAAGCAAACCCATATTATACAATAAACTCATAAACAAACCCATATTATACAGCAAATTCTTATTATATCGTAATAATGTAGTCCCCCCATATAGACAACTTTTAAAACTATTTATACAATACAGCAAATTCTTATTGTACAGTGTATGTTGTTACACCAGGGATACTCAAATCTGGCCCTCGGGCCCAGTAGTAGGCTACTGTTAGTTTTCATTTCTCCCCTCTAATCAGCGGCTGATTTAAAACCTGACACACCTGGTGAGTGTAATCTGTGGCCAGTGAGTGACATTATTTATCTACGGACTATCAGGCAGAAGAGAAAACGTGCAGTAGGCTACTGCTGACCTTGAGGGCCAGATTTGAGCATGACTGCATTACACCATACAGAAAACACCCTCTAGTCTCCACCCTGGTCTAAACCAATGGCTAATTCAGCCTACGGATCTAAAGACAAGTCCCCATCATTTAAACATTCAGCATTACCAGTCATATTAGGCAACATAAACCTGTCTAAAAGAGGCAACAGCTGAGAATGCAATCATTCCATCACACATCGATAACCCTCCCTCGCTGCCAATTCTGGAACGCGCCACGCTGAATAACCGTGCACATCCAGGGCAAGTGTGCCCCCGTACTATGGCGCTGCTCATCTGTGTACTATCAGTAAGTTTGACCCTCAGTTTCGTTTGGCTATTCCACATTGTATCCTTACAATGGTGATATCCAGACGTCTGCCCGGCATAAAACTAGAGAAGTGTAACCACTTCTTGATTTGTTACCATTGCATCTAAACAGCAGCTTGTGTGTTTTTAAGATTCACACAATCACACTACCCTTTCCCTCCCCGCCGGCCCGAGACACACACAGGGAGCAACCGACTGGGGGGTTGATTTCTGCTTTTACCGCCGCGGATAAAGTCTTGTTTGACGCACAATTATTTCTCATGATGCAACTTCGCGGTGCACTCAAGCTGATGGAGGGAAATCGACCTAATCACAGGTTAATGTTAGTTCAGCAATCGCTGCTG
Source organism: Synaphobranchus kaupii (assembly GCA_029718625.1). Classification (NCBI taxonomy): domain Eukaryota; kingdom Metazoa; phylum Chordata; class Actinopteri; order Anguilliformes; family Synaphobranchidae; genus Synaphobranchus; species Synaphobranchus kaupii. The sequence goes on from CM056378.1 coordinate 47,380,490, forward strand.
TATATCCGTTTGTTAGCTAGGCAGTTGTGTCGAAATACCTTGAGATAAATACGATTATTTGTGGGTCTCCAGCAGACCTGTTAGTATTTATTGTAACTGCTTTTGACAGGGAATATAAACAGTACATGCTGTGGCCACGGAAAAGGAATTCAAATGAGTTGTTGCTTTTATTTCTAGGTAAATAACTCAATAAATAATGATGAATATTTTGATGTGATGTTTACCCAACACCCTCTATTTAACTTTTCAGAAGAGATTAAAATTTCAATTCATGCAGTGTAAATTATGCATCTGGACAGAACATCTCCTCATATCTCAGAACCACTATTTTGTGCCATATAGCTTTGTCTCCAGTGCAATGCAGGTAAAGATTACTATTTTTTATTAATCTTTAACTGAGCATTATTCATTTGTATAGCATGGTTCATGTAAATAGCTGTAGGCCAATGTGCTTCACAGATAATAAAATGGCAGTCATGAAGAAAAGACGTCACAACTACATAGAAAGAAATTACAAATATGATAAAATAAAATTATAAAATAAGAAAGACGTAGAGAAAGTGATGAAACAGAATGAGAGAATTGATGCTACATACTCTTTTAGAGATTGATTGCTCTATTACTGATAGCCTAGAGCAATTTAACTTCATAAAATAACTGGTAATTGATAAAATGACTGAATTATTTATTATTGTTTATTTATTTATTTATTTATTTATTTTTTGGGGGGGGGGGCATTGTTACAGTCTCATGTAAAGTACATAATGTACAACCATTACAGTAATTGATGTGTTGGCGTGTACTGATGTTGTGTATATAGTAGATGAATGTTGGACGTTTAAAATGGTGAAGTGTTTGTAAAGTTGCTTACATGTTTTAGGTATGTACGGAAAGTCCATATAACAGTTTCCTTTATGTTTAGAGGAACACGTTGATTTTTGCTTTTATAACAACGCCTCTCTCAATCTGACCTGTATTCAGTGTAGCACAAAGCTGACAACCCAAAATTACTCCGCATGCTGAAATCCAACATAAGCAGTTCTGTTACAAGGAAAGACATTCTAGTCAAACGCTGTCTGTCTTAAATTTCCTAGCTTTGGGAATGTCAGGCAGAACACCAGTGGCTTTTTTACTCTACCGAACACTTGGTGAAAACTGTAACGAGAAAGCAGAGCAGAAATGGCATAATCTATTAATAATAGCAAAATTAATATATCCATGGCTTACCTTCACCAACACCACATCCATAAGCGCTCCAGACAGCCGGGTAGAGCTTGGGAGGTTTGGAACTCTTCCCAAAGATTCTTATTTCTTGGGGGAAGGTAAAACTAAAGCACCAAAGAGTTTATCTAAATTAAGCTGAGTGGACCTTCTGCAAAGGGTGGCACATTGTATTGTTGCTCTGGGAAATGCTGTTTTTATCTGATATTTTGCTTGCATTGTACATTGAGATGTTGGTGTTTAGGCGAACCTGATCTCATTCGGCAATATGTACCGATTGTTAGTGTCTCAAAAAATGGTACCTGTTTCCGAATTTTGCACAAGCGCCCCCATGAGCCTGTACTGGGAACTACTGACTAAAGGCTGTGATAGGCTGAAAACATCACGTGTGAGGGTAGTACTATATGACGTCACGCGTCCCACTGCTTTTCTTGGCAAGACACGCCCTGCGTGAGTTTGTGATTCCCGTACCCCACCCACAACCCCTAAACATAACCTCACAGGAGTTCACGTAACTCGGGCTCATGCCCGAACTGTTAAGATAGTGTCCCTTTTTGCTACCATATTGTTACCAACAATTTTGAAATAAAAGAAATAATAAAAAATAAAAAAATTATTTAAAAAAAAAATAAAAATAAAAAAATGTCCCAGAGTCCCGCCTAACCCCTAAACATAACCTCACAGGAGTTCACGTAACTCGGGCTCATGCCCGAACTGTTAAGATTTAAAGAATCTATATTTGCCCAACTATATTTTTCTATCACAAGCTTCTCTCGCACTATGTATCTTTCACAAAATCTCCTTATACTCTACAACTGAGCATTAGTCAGTAGTTCCCAGTACAGGCTCATGGGGGCGCTTGTGCAAAATTCGGAAACAGGTTTTTTGAGACACTAACAATCAGTACATATTGCCGAATTCACATGAGATCAGGTTGGTTTAGGCAGGTAGTGCTGAATAATTTAGCTTTTACTAAGTAAAGAGGAACCTTGGTAGTGAAACCGTACAGTACAGAATAAAAGGTACAATGTATTATATAATAAAGCATATAGATAAATACCCAGAAGTACAGATATCGAAGTTACCGTAATGGACAGTGAAACTCTAATGTACACACGCACACACACACAACCACACAAAACGGACCGTTTGCAACGGACAGTGCTTTTGTACCTTCCCCGGGCGCTGACTGTATGCGCCTGGGTAATGGGGCCACAGGTAGAAGCTGTGCTCAGGGGCTTTTAATGTGCGGTAGACGGCAGATATACATCTCAACGCACAGAGTAAACAGCAGCAGAGCCTGCAGGGTTTTTTTTTTTGCGCTGTCGTACGAGAACTTTGCAGTCAGATCTCTCTCCGCTGACACGGGGCTCATATTGTACCTGCGAGTGTGCTTGTCAAAGGCGTCTCGCCTCGTGGAAATGCAGGCTTCCTCCTAAGGAGAGGAAAGAACTGGCAGGAGCCGAGGAGGTAGTGTTGATTTGTTAGACGCGGTCATTACGAGGTGCTGGTTCTCTCACTCTCAGAGGATGTACTTCAGGATTCGGTTTAAGCTCTCGTGGTATGCGTGTGTCCCTAGCGTACCTGTCTGCAGAGTCCTGTCGCTGCGACTTCACAGTCTCGGCTTGGGAGTACGCGAACGAGAAAAAGCCTAAGAAGACTACCTCCTGCCTGCGCTGAGCGCTCTGCGACGCCTTACGGCTGAAGGCTTTTCTGGGCCAAACACCGCACAGCTTTATGGAAAATAAAAACCCTCCCCGTGTTCAGCATCGTTGCTAAAAAGCCTCTAAAATAGATCCTCCCTCCTCCCTCCCTCGTCCATCCCCGTCCTTTTAGTTCTTTCCCTTCACTGCAGAATGTATGGTCGTCGGGGACTGGAAAGCCGAGTGAGACAAATGTGGTACCGGAGTTATTCTGGTAGCTTTAATGAGGCAAGTAATTTAGAATGAGAATTAGCAGTACCTATCCAAGCAAACCTTCAATGGGGAAATCAGCCTTGGAGGTGAGACAGAAAGGGAGATCAGCCTGGGTCCCAGAGGGCCACGGTGGCTCTGATCTCCTCCCCGCTGTGAGCCGCGAGACGGTCCCAGCCACTCGTTTCAGCTGCGCCGCTGTTTGTTAAATTCTGCCAGACTGTGGGAACGTAATGCGTTCGCCTAATGCCGTGCTGTCCGGGGCAAAATTAATTGGGCATGAGCTTCTGCTTCATCATTGGATTATTTTTGTTATTTCTTGATATTTCGCACCGACTTTGTTCAGCGAATCGCCTCCATTTTCCGTCGTCGCGTCGGCAGTATTGTATTTTTCGGCCACTGCAAAAGAGACGGCCATTTCTTTTGTTGTGACTTTTCGGCCTTATTGATTTTCTCTTTTTCTCTTATGAGGATAAGAGGAATAGTTGAGGAAGTGAAACAGAATATGTTTTTTTTTTTTTTTTTTTTTTTTGTTCAAGCAGTATGCAGAGAACGGTCCCTTGAGTTCTTAAATAACACAAGGGCAAAAATAAAAAGCTCTTTTAGCGAATGGGCCACTTGTGTTATTTTTTAACCCTGACCTTTCCTTTTATATAGCAATTTGGAATGCTCAGTTGAATTTCTAAAATCTCATCAGTGCAGCTTCCTCTGTCGGTTTGGGAGGGCGCAGATGAGCGCGCGCTCCGAAAGCATACCACCCCTCCTGAGGGTCGTGTGTGTGTGTGTGTGTGAGAGAGAGAGAGAGATAGAGAAAGAGAGAGAGAGAGAGGTTGCATTATGCAGCTGTGAAAGAAGGCAAATGTTCTTTGGCCCAGATTTTAAAGATATAGTATGTCTTTAACATTGACTTACAAACACATGCAGTGTCGTTTTGTTCCTCGAAAACAAAATTTTGGTGATTACTGAATCTGCCAAATAAGTCTAGGACAAATTCTGATTGAATTTACTTTATTAAACTACTTAATTTATGCATTTGTGAATTATTTTGCAATCAGCACATTACTTCCTATAAGTACTTAACCCCTTTGTGCAGAGGCTTAATTTTATCCATTTTCATCTGTTTTATACCGTTCTGTTTAAAGCTTTTTAACGCCACATATCAATGTAACACAAACACCAATAATGGCTTAAATTAAAGAAGATCCTGGTACCATTTATTATCGGGCCTTAAATTTAATTATTTTCATAACTCAGATGTAAATTATGGGCAGTGAATGCAAAACAAAGTTCCATCACTCTAATTTACAGTGAACACCTGAGAGTCAAATATGTGAATAATGTTAAACTTTACATTTTCTGGTATGCAAACCTCCTGTCTGCATGTGTACAAAATATGAAAGTGATATGTATTACTGCTCAAATGAGGCAATTTGAAAAGGTGTACCTTGGTGTCCAAAGGTCTACCCAAAATGGATAATTGTGCATCGCAGTAATTCAGGAGAAAATCAAAATTTTTCAACAGATAAAGTCTTTTGACTCGTTGGAAATACACTGCCTGGCCAAAAAAAAAGTCGCAGTTGCACCAGTCATGCATAGTGCCCACTGTACAAGCCTCTGGAGGCAGTGTTATGATCTGGGGTTGCTTCAATTGGTCAGGTCTAGGCTCAGCAACGTTATGCAGCAATAAAATGAAGTCAGCTGAGTACCTGAATGTACTGAATGACTAGGTTATCCCATCAATGGGCATATTCCAGGACAACAATGCCAAGATTCATCGGGCTCAAATTGTGAAAGAATGGTTCAGGGAGCATGAGCAATCATTTTCAGACATGAATTGGCCACCAGAGTCCTGACCTTAACCCCTTTGAAAGTCTTTGGGATGTGCTGGAGAAGACTTTACGGAGTGGTTCGACTCTTCCGTCGTCAATACAAGATCTCGGCCAAAAATGAATGCAAGTCTGGACGGAAATAAATGTTGTGACGTTGCATAAGGTTGCCGAAACAATGCCACGACGAATGCGCGCCATAATCAAAGCTAAAGGCGGTCCAACAAAATATTAGAGTGTGCGACTTTTTTTTTGGCCAGGCAGTGTATATCGCATCTATATCATTAGATAATTTCCAACTTTTGCAAAAGCTTAGGGGAATGATTATAGGTGTCCAAAAACCTACCCAAACCTTTCCAAACGCCATGAAAACCCATGCAAAGTATCCAAGCTATCCAACACTATCCAAAGCTATCCAAACATGAACACAGCTTGAGTGAAGCACATGATTATGTCTTATGAGGAGGCAATTAATGATTTATTTTAGGAAGATTCCTTTAGATAATCAATTTATTTGTCTAAGTTTAGTTTCCAGTGCCAAAAACACAATTTACAGCGTGATATTAATTACTAAAACTATTACTATTACAACTACTAGAATTATCTCCTATATAAACATATGCCAGCCCATGGATTACCAGCCCAAGGGACAACTAGCTGCCGTGTCATCCATTTATGTCCCTACATTGGCTATGCTGTTTCACCTAATGTAATAAATGGCTAGGCCACACATGAAAGCTTATAATATAGTGTAGTATAAATTCCCAGTGAAGTTACAGTCTAGCCATAATAGATTGACAGCTCACCACCATTGTCATTACCTATGGTATAAAAATCCAAGTCGCCTTGGGCAGGAACCTTTTTCCACAGACTCCCCATACTTTATCATTGAGCCTTATGCAGGCTTAGCTTATAGCCAATACCTAATAGGTTGCTAGCTAACTAGGTATAAACTAAATTAAACCAGAATAAGAGAGCTAGGCTACAGGTCATTTAATTCTGAATTCAGCATCCCTAATGTAAAACTCTGTGACATCATAAACAATAATAACACAACCTAGCTATCCTTTCTACCTAGCTATACTATTATTAATACAACACCATAAAACACACATGCACATGCACAACTTGTACACAAGACAAGACTTAGCTATGGAATCCATGCTGTCTGCTTCAGATGAAGACTCATGGGTGTAAATCTCCTCATCTGAATCCAGAGGACGACTACAGCATCCAGCAGTTTCAAGCACTGAAAATCTTTTTGTCACTTCGCCATTGTACAAACAAAAGGATTTCTCATCGGAGTTCACTGGCGATGCGTATGCGCTCTCTTGCGCAAAACCACAGAGACGCAGACGTTTAATGGGGCATGTTGTTTTGAAATATGCTTGTGACGCGCACAGCTCTGAGAATCACTCCCAACTGTCTAATGACTAATGATTATACCTCTTTGGAAAGCGTAGAATGCATTCTTTTTAGATATTAAGGCTGTCAATCAATTACAATTAGTTCCAAGACATTAGTACTCCAAATTTGAAATTTTTGATATTTCGCCCATGTTGAAACTTACACTGTACACCACATATAGGCAGACACAGCAGAAAATAAGTACATAATCTTAGAAAGGACATATCTGGCTTTAATAATGCAGGTAAGTGTATGACTTTATTCCATACTTTAAGAGAGATTTTCATTGCAGAAGGAAATTATGTGATGATGACAGAAATTCACTCGAATAAGTGAGCAGGAAAAGTAATGATTTAATTTACCTATATCCAGGACATTATGTGCTTTTTTTGTTGCTGTGATAGTAGAAAAAATTGGTAACACTTTATTTGGCAGTGTTTGTCATGACATGGCAATGACAGTGTAATTACTATGACATAACACCCGTCATGAAGTGTCATGTCCATTCATAACTATGACAGTGGTGTTATTTGAAAATTACTATGTCCATTATTAGTTGAAATCAATGTCACTATGTGCCAGTTGCCAAATAGTGATACCTCATACTAAAATGCATTGTCATGAGTTTATATTCTTTCGGTTGGGATGAGTTCCTCTTGATCGATAGATACCAATGTTAATTTACTGTGAAACCTACCTTAACCTCTGGGAGAACCACACCATCTGAAATTCATCCCTGCAACAACTCCTTTAAAATACAGGTGGATATGTTCCCATTAAGACAGTTTCATGGCACTCTGCTAATGTTGTTGTTGTGTTTTAATTTATTTTATTTTACTTTACATAGTAATGACACCCCTGTCATAGTGAGCCTTCGGTGCTGGTTGTTATGTTGTGAACTTGTGTCATAACACAAATCACAGATTGTGTAATAACAACACTATGTCATAGTTATGAATGGACATGACACTTCATGACAGGTGTTATGTCATGGTAATGGCACTGTCATTTCCATGTCATGACGACCACTGTGAAATAAAGTATTACCAAAAATATTTTGGTGGTTAAACTGTAACAAACTCCTAAATATATTTAAATGTCCAGTATCTTCAACCAGATTCGCGCTCATGTAGATCACACTGTAGAGTGGTCAATATACTTTTATGAAATACGGAAAAAAGTGGTGCGTAGGAACTTCATATTTTGCCCGACAATAGCCCAACTTCGCTGATGAAGTCGATATGCAGTTTTCCATGGTACCTCGCTTTCTGACGTGGTACAGTAGGACGTTTGTGATGTAGACCCCAGGGTCAGCGCCACTACGGTCACTGCACAAAGGGGTTAAAGGACAATTTTTACTTGCACAAGTTGTTTGAAATAGCAAAAAATGTTCAGTTGCACTCCAGTACTTATCTATAACTGTGGTCAGACAAATACATGTTATCTTACTGAACCAACAGTAAAGTCTAATGGGAAGCAGTGATGTGCATGCAGTGTCTTTATAGTTTAATGTAGGGTCTGTTTACAACCAACACAGAACCCACAGTCCACGGTAACTCATAAAAATAAACACAATTACAGTATGTTATGGTAGAGGTGTGGCAGAGTGTGATAGTCTCCAAAGCTGCGTACGGTAGCGATTTCAGGGAAGAAGAACAGCAACCTTATCTATCATGCAAGTTATCTGCTCAATGTCTTCCTTTGCGCAGGTGACATCTTTCTTCAGAAAGCAGGGATCCAAGGAGGCTAGCAAAGCATACAAACTCTGTTTCACTCTGATGCTAGAACTCGCCGGAAGGCACTGGCATCTGTGACAGGACCACACGTGAAAACACACACATTTTTGCTCAGCAGTCACACTGACATTGTGGAATTGTGTTCAATTTATAATTTCCTGATTTATTTATTTTTTCTTTTGACAAGACCGAAAAAGCACTACAAGCATTAGAGAGAACAGCATAGCAACAGAACCGACTGGTGCAGGCAAACAGGTTTCTAAATGAGTCGCCCTTCTTACATTTTCTACAATAAAATACATATATTAGAAGACAGTACAATACAGTAATACATATATATATATATATATATATATATATATATATATATATATATATATATATATATATATATATATATAATATATATGGGATGGAACACCATTCTTCCAAAAGATATCCCCTCATTTCATGTTTTGATGATGGAGGTGGAGAGTGCTGTCTAACACGTCACTCCAAAATCTCCCATAGGTGTTCAATTGGGTTGAGATCTGGTGACTGCGAAGGCCATAGCATATGATTCACATAATTTTCATACTCATCAGACCATTCAGTGACCCCTCGTGCCCTGTGGATGGGGGCATTGTCATCCTGGAAGAGACCACTCCCATCAGGATGGAAATGTTACATCATAGGATAAAGGTGATCACTCTATATATATACAGTATATATATATATATATATATATATATATATATATATATATATATATACAGTGACCACAATTATTGGCACCCCTGGTAAAGATGAGTAAAAAGGGTTATGAAAAAATTAACCTATTGGTGAATTAGCTTAATCTCACACTGAAAAAAATTAGAAAAATCCAACCTTTAATTGAAGTTAATTTATTCTGAGAAAAATAAATCCCTCATCAAGATATAATTATTTTTTTACCAAAACCATGTGTACCACAATTATTGGCACCCCTAGAAATTCTTATGAACAGAAGAACACAGAAGAACATACTCAAATGAGGGAAAAGTGTGTTGAGCTTCATAAGTCAGGGAATGGCTATAAGAAAATCGCTACTCACCTGAAAATGCCCATATCTACCGGCAATACTTAAAAATTTCAAAGCAACTGGAACTGCTAGAAACTTGCCTGGAAGAGGACCCAAGTTTATTTTGCTCCCACGCACAGTGAGGAGGATGGTAAGAGAGGCAAAAAAAGTCCCCAAGGATCACTGTTGGCGAATTACCGACGAAAGTAGCATCTTGGGGTCATCAAGTCTCCAAAAGTACACTGTTAAACATTTCCTGTAATTTTACAGTAAATTACTGGCAACTGGTGTACTGTATCTCTTTACAGTATGATACTGTATTCAGATTACAGTAAAGCCTTGTAATTTATTATATTTACTGTATTTTCACTGCAACTCAGTTGCCAGTAAGTTACTGTAATTTCACAGTATAAATATTACAATAAAATCTTGTCATTTGTGATATTTGCTGTATTTTTACTGCAACTCAGTTGCCAGTAAGTTATTGTAATTTCACAGGATAAATATTACAATAAAATCTTGTAATTTGTGGTATTTACAATATTTTTTACTGCAACTGTATTTTCTCCATTGCTACTTGAAAACAAAACAGCAACAAAATAGAATGGAAAAATAACCATTTTTATTTTTATTCGTAACGTGATCACATGAAAAAAAAAAAAACAAAGACTGCCATTTCTCACCTCAGCTTCCACAATTAAGCCTAACAAAGCATGCAATAATCTTCATGCCCATGGTGAGATTTGACCCCACAATGTCGCCCACACAAGAGCTCCAAAGCTAAACTTAAATGGATAGTTCTCCCAAAATCATGTTTTATCTTATTTTCAACTTACCTAGAGTGTTACAGCTAGCGGTGCTCTCAAAAAGCATGAAAATGGATGAATCAATAATAAATCAAAAATAAGATAAAACATGATTTTGGGTGAACTATCCCTTTAAACCAGTGGTAACCAACCCTCCTCCTGGAGATCTACCTTCCTGCAGGATTTTGCTCCAGCCCTAATTAACACACCTGATTCAGCAAATCAGATGCACCTCAAGACATAGATTGGCTGCATCAGGTGTGTTAATTAGGGCTGGAGCGAAATCCTGCAGGAAGGTAGATCTCTAGGAGGAGGATTGGTTACCACTGCTTTAAACGAACAAACTTAAATAAACACCGCCCCTAGCCAGCAAGCCACACAAAGCAGCCACCCCCATACACACACACACACAATGTCCGTACTGTACTCACACACACACTTACAGCTGGTTTGGTGCTTGCTGGCTGGGACGATTCTAACTTAAACACCGCCCCTAGCCAGCAAGCCATGCAAACCAGCCACCCCCCCACACACACATACACACACACTCAAAGTCCATCAACTTGCGTAAAAGTGTACAGACGTGGATTGATGGCACCACGTTTCTTTTCCACCACTTTGCCCGTCTTTCTGCTCACGACCTTGCCTGATGCCGCCTTACTGCCCATCTGTGGGTTGATGCCCATGAAGCCTCTGAAAACAACAAAACCAAAGGTTCTTTAGGTTCTCAACTTTAGATTCTCAACAGTTTTTCAGAGACAGAGAATAACTGAATAGCTCCTTTCCAAGCAAACCATTTGTTGTGCCAGTGTGCCTTTGTGACAGATACTCAAGTAGGTGTAAAGAGTTTTAGTTTACCTTTGGACAAACTCAAGGGTGCATGCAGCTTCCTCCAGGTACTTCAAGTTGAAATTGTAATAGCTGGCGAAGAGCGCTGCCATCCCATTGGTAATGTTGTTGTCGGGCCCCATCACCACCTGTCCTTCGATGGACAGTAGCCAGGCGTCAGGTTTCATCAACGTCTCTCCTGAAATATATAAACATAATATGATCAGAGATCAACTTTTCAGAATATACTTTTACCACCACCTCCCAACACTATAAGATGCTTAGTCAATAACACTATACCCAACCATATAAGATGCTCAGACAATAACACTACACCCTATCTTATTTCACAGATTCACAACCCCAGTACTTAACTTCCTTTCCATGGCAAACATCTCCATGTAACTAACAACTGATAAATCCCAACAGAATAAAGGAATATCTTTACAGTACCTTGCACAATCAACAGAGGGGTGCTGGGCAACTGGGCCGATCTCTGGATATCGGCAGCTGTGGCAGACCACTGGAAAACAATGCAGTAAAATATATTACCACGCAAATTATATTAGATGAATAACTTGGAACAACAGTTGGAAGTGAGAAATTGAAACTATAAAATATAATATACAGTATATTCTGTGTGTGTGTGTGTGTGTGTGTGTGTGAGAGAGAGTGTGAGGGAGTGTGTGTGAGAGAGAGTGAGTGTGAGAGAGAGAGAGACTGCATGTGTGCATGTGATAACTTACATCAGCCTGAAGGAAGATGCACTCCTTGGGTTCCTTGAAGTGCGCCAGGAGAAGGAGGATCGTACACATCGCCTTATTCTCCTCTTTCTCTTGAAAGGCATCCAAGACTTCTCCAACCTCTGAGTTGGATTTGTGGCCTTGAAAGAACTTCATGATTGTGTGGCCCCTTCTCCCAATGGCCTCTGGCAGCTTCTGTAGGATGGGGATGTTGGTTAAAAGATGGAAGTGGGAGTATAAGCCCCTCTGTGAGAATAGAAATGGCCACGTGTCCTTGACATCTGATATGGAGGGTGGAGGGTTCCCGTTGAGGAAGCGCCGCTGGAGTATGTATGTGATCTCGAGCCACTTCTGGAGATCTCCTCTGTCTGCTCCTGCCATCCCCTCTTGCAAATAAAGCTGCAACATCTGCCTTCTCAGGTCTTCCAAGGTCTCCTCAGTTTCCCCTGAGGGAAGATCTTCAGGCTGCCATCTCACGCATCCATACTGGTCCACCGGACCTCTTGACATGTTTCTTCCTCCCTCTGCTGTCTTAGAGCGAGAGTTTCGCTCTTGTCGCCGCCTCGCCAGTGTGTTGTTCCGATTCACGTGCTCTACCCTTGTTTTTATTTGCATGAGAAGAGAGCCACATCCATCTCCAATGATCTCTCCATCTTCTAAGACATCAGTAAAACTTCTAGGGTATTCTCGAACGATACTTTTAACAACTTTGAGACATATTGCTCTCGATGGATTAACATCATGCTCTCGCATCTGTTCTACCACCAACCTCACCAATTGCCTTCTGTCACCTGCTGATGGTCTTGAGGAACTGGACACTGCTGTTCGTATCCCAGATGGCATCTTGTCCCATTGGACTTTGAAGTTTGTAGGCAACGGTCTATTAGGGGATAACATCCTTCGGGTGCTCGGCCGAGAGAGGGTTGAGGAGGTTGAGGAGGTGCTTGGTTCAGGTTCTTCAATCGTTCCATGTTCTGGGAGAAGAAAACAAAAGAGCAAACACAAGCCAAAATAAATGTATCACATTTTTCTGTAAAACATCTTACATTTCTATACGCATTGTGCAAAGCTTTAATGTGCTTTACCTTCATGTTTAAAGGCACTTATCAGTCTTTTGCACTGGATTGGTCTGAGGTAGTCTGCAAGGTCCTCTTCTCTCACCAACTGCAGATCCTTCTTACTCTCCACACCAAGAACCCTTAAGCTCTCCAGCAGAGAAGCTAATGTTTCATCAGGGAGGCCCGGGAGCGATAATTGGATAGCTTCTCTTATTTCCAAATTGGCCATTGTTCTAAAACAAAATTGAGACAGAGCTATAATATCTTCTACTTCTTCTTCTAATATATAACTTAAACTGTGGCGTCTGTCCGCTGGCCCATGACAATTCATGTTACTATCGCCTTATGTTGTTTCTAGCCACTTAAAAAAAGGTCCCGTGACCCCATTCCAATCACCGACTACCCACATTTTGATACTGGCCCAGAACTAAAAGTTAATTCTAATTAAAGTACCCACTTAAGCTAGTAGACCAGCTCAGTGGCCCTGCGGCTCCCTGCAAGCATGGTAAGAAGAAGGGTTTTGGGACTGGTGTTGAGCACTGTTTCATATTTCACTCACTTAGTCAGACACCCACACTGGTTCAGGTTTGAGGTTGAGTAATCTCTTCTTATAAAGTTTCTGCAAAGGAGTGATGCAGAACAATTACTGGCATATGTCACGAATGTTGTACTCTGGTAAAGGATAATAATCCAGAAAATCCTCATGCTTAATGCAAACATAGTACTCTTGGGTTGCTAATAAGCAAAAGACGCCAATATCCCTTAACTGCACAAAAATGTGTTTCTCAGAGACAAAATAAACAGAACCATGGTGAACAATGATCAGCTTAATCTTGCCAACCTGCAATTCTTCATCATTTTTCCCAAGAAAAACAAACATGCCCTTTTTGTACAGAGTGCCCTTCACTGTAACTTCATTACTAGCCATTGTACTCTCAGATGGCAAATTAAAACTAGCAACAGACTCCCGGATTTTGTCATTATAGTCATTCACATAGAAATCAGTGTCATTTTCCATTTGTATGCTCTGTGGGAACAGGTGCCCTGCACTCAAGCAAGCTACAAACTAGCTAGTTAGCTAACGTTAGCTCCAATGACGGGTACATTTCAATCAACGTTACTCATACGAACATGTACACGGCTGTCAAATAGTTATAAAAATAGCATTATAAAATTATAGTTGTCGTAGAAAGTGAAAGCATTAACGATAACGTGACCCTTGTTGTAAGCCAGTTCACCTCGATTTAGCCGATTATTACTAACGTCGTTAACGTTAGCCAACTTGGGTTCAGGGAAATGCTGTTGACTCCAACCGTAGGCGAAACGCGTTGTCTCCACCACCACTGGACTGAACTAAGTCGTTAACTCACATTTTGTACAGATTTGTGAATTTTTTTTTTTTTTTGTGGTTAGCTAAAATAGAAGTAATGTTTTACATTTATCCTATTGGTCGATGCTGCGCATGAACAGTTCATTTTAGAAACTGGCAGTGGCAGAGAGGCTGCTGCCTGCACACATTCACAACCAAGCCCATCCAATGCACTGGAGCACACAAAGACGAATGCTGGCTGCCCACAATACTTTAACGTTACAATCACAAGGTTGCATGATGTGAACTCGAATAATATCGATATAACCTAACCCAAATAACCACTGACACAAAATCAACTATGTTAACCTTAGTGAAAATGCATCGAGGCGGACAGTGTTGCAAAATACATTAACGTTAGCTAGCTAGCTAGCTAAGTTATACTAACCTACATCACATCAAAGTTAAGTTAATCAGACGAAACGGCACACACCCAGTACACTCTATTCACTGTAAACCATGCGAAAACAAGTTAGCTAGCAACATACCTTCATTGATTCCTTCTTCTTTGGTCCATCCAGTCTAGCGTAGTTTTACTTAAAAATTGGTACCACAGCAATCCCACAATGCTGCGTGGTAGCTGTAAAATCGCGCTTCAATTTGAATTTACAGTAATATTTACTCATATTTACAGAACGGTCCAAAAATTACCCATCGTGCATCTCCATTTACAGTAAAAACACAGTAAAACATGAATACAGTACTTTATTGTGAGATTTTATTGTAAAAAGGCAGCAATTGTTAACAGTGTACCATTAGACGTCACCTCCATGCCAACAAATTATTTGGAAGGCATTCCAGAAAAAAGACTTTGCTGTCATTTCACCACAAACGTAAGCACCTGGAGTTTGCTAAACTCTACTGGAACTTTGACTGGAACCGTGTTATATGGTCAGATGAAACAAAAATTGAGCTTTTCTGCAACACTCGAGGTGGGTTTGGCGTAAAAATAAGGATGAGTATACCGAAAATAACCTGATCCCCACTGTTAAGTATGGTGGAGGTTCCGTATGTTGTGGGGCTGTTTTTCCTCCAAAGGCCTTGGGAACCTTGTTAGGGTACATGGCATCATGAACTCCATGAAATACCAGGACATTTAAAATATGAATCTGGCTGCCAGGAAACTAAAACTGGGTCATCGTTGGATCTTCCAGCAGGACAGTGATCCAAAACATACGTCCAAATCAACACAAAAATGGTTAACTGAACACAAAATCAAGCTTCTGCCATGGCCATCTCAGTCCCATGACCTAAACCCTATTGAAAACCTGTGGGCTGAGCTGAAGAGGAGAGTGCACAAGAGAGGACCTAGGACTCTGGATGATCTGGAGAGATTATGTAAAGAGGAATGGTCTCAGATTCCTTGCTCTGTATTCTCCAACCTTATTAGATGTTATGGGAGAAGACTCAGTGCTGTTTTATTGGCAAAGGGAGGTTGTACAAAGTATTAAAGAGATACTGCAGAGGCTTTTCTAAGGCCTTTTTTACCGCTTCAATTTGAACTGGAACTCATGAGTGGGTGTGGTCATATGACGATGGTGCCACGTAGTCATATTATGAATATTCATACGGTCAAAGAGTGAAAGGGTGTGTCGATATAAGTCGTAATATTAACGTTAGCAGTAATACAAAGCAATTCACATTTGAACTTGAACGAACTAGTTAGCAGTAAGGGTCTCAGTCTCAAAGAGGAAAAAAAAGCCCGTTGGTCTCTGCTTTTATACCACGTGCCCAGCCGAGACCACCCCTAGGATCACCTCAACTCCACCCATTTTTATGTTAAGGATCTCGTGACGTCACGAATCCCCGGAAACTAGCGTATTGGTAAGCCTACACAAAAACTCAGATAAAACTATTTTGACTAAACATGAGATTTTCAGACATAAACCGTTGTGTATGATCATAATCTAACCCAAAACATCGGTTTTCAACGGGAAAAGTCGGTTTTTGACTGCAGTATCACTTTAAATGCAGGGGTGCCAATAATTGTGGCACACATGGTTTTGTTAAAAATAATTATTTCTTGATGAGGGATTTTTTTTTCTCAGAATAGATTTACTTCAATTAAAGGTTGGATTTTTCTCATTTTTTCAGTGTGAGATTAAGCTAATTCACCAAACGGTGAATTTTTTATGACCCTTTTTACTCATCTGTACCGGGGGTGCCAATAATAGTGGAGGGCACTGTATGTATATATTTAACCCTTTCATGCATGAATTATTACATAACAGAGCAATATTGTTTTCACATCAAACTCCACATGTGTTTCACCCGCCTAGGTCACAGAAATGAGCCCCAAACCCTTGAAAACATAGACCACACATGCAGATTACAACTCTTAATGCATGATGTCCACTTGAGTGGACAGAAGGTTTTTCGTATACAATATAAGAACTACAGTATTTTTCTGTTACAAATATAACTACATAAATATAACTAATTCTGCTCCTTGCATCTTCCCTAATAAGAATATATTTTTTAACATGCTCTGTTCTCTAGGAATAGAAAGTTTTCACAGCTACACCAGAAGGAGTTTGTATGTTTCCACCTCCACCTGCCATTTTGACCTTCATCATATATGTATATATATATATATATATATATATATATATATATATATATATATATATATATATATAAACAAAAAGACTTAACAAAATGACAAATTCCCCACCATGCCCTAGACACATCCAATTCAACTTTTCTCAAATGGCCAGCCCTAGGATGATGGTAGGATGGTATTGTTCTTCCTTATTTCTTTTCATATTTTTGTAGGATTTTTTTGACATTCCAAAGCTAGGTAAACTAATTTCACAGTGCAGTCTGCTTATTGTATAACATTAACAACAGCATTGGAAATCATTACATAATATATTGCAGAGGCCAATTCCAATAACTGTGGATGGCAGTAAATGTGTTAAGAGTAACGGTTGCCAAATTGAGAAAATTCTACAATACAATATGGGCTGTTGCTATGCTGTACATATGCCCATCTCAACAGATCGTTTATGCAGTCAGCTACTGTTCTGCTGATCTACAACTACTTTCAATCTACTGATCAATGCACGTATTTCTATATTACCGTATTCATCAGTTTCCCTCTTATTGCCAATAATAGTGGGTTGTGTCAGGTCCCACCTGTGCACGTAGGCAGTGCATGATTGTTTGGGTTTGATACAGCTGTGTGCTGTTAGCCACTCTGCTAAGCTGGGTGAATTATAAACACTTTTGTATGTGAAGGCACAATGACAGATCTGTCTGCTAGTTTGGTCTTTCTATATCATTGCCTTCTGTTTTATGTAAGGGTGATCTGTACTGTATGTGGCTTTATCAGAGATCTCAATTCTTTCTATTTGCCTAGGATTGTAAAGGAACTTCTGCTGGATAATAATGTTATAAAATTTTAACAAGAAAGAACACACAGTGTCTGTGGATTGTCCTGTGTCTTCTTTTGCATTCACAGGTGATGAATGTGTAGTGATGAAGGTTTACTCCTCTGTTAGTAGCTGTGAAGGTTTACTACTCTGTTAGTAGCTATGAAGGTTTACTACTCTGTTAGTTTTAGCTAATGGAAAGTGAAATAACAGACTTCAGAACCATAAATTATCTTCAAACCCCCAATTTATAAAAGTGACAGTTATTAATTAATGTATTAACAAGAATGTATTTATCGTTTTAATCATTTATTTGTGTTTCATAATATGTTAATGGGCCTGTTCTTGTGCATGGTCTCTGTGGACTTTTGTTGGATTACATTGTTGGCATTGTGACATTTCATTGACCCTACCAGGCAGAAGTAATTGAGCTAGGATTGAGCTTGGGGAGAAAAACCTCTAAATTGGAAGTTAGTTGAAAAGAGTTCAAACAGAGGAGTCAAAGAACTGAAATCTGGACCTCAGAATGCAGGAGGTACAAAACTGAAGTTGATGAAGTACAATAGCTATATTTATGGCTATCACTGCGTTATTCCTGTTCCATTACCCCAACACAATTCTGCTGCACTCCCTAAGTGCTTCTCTCGACACTTTGGACAGATTGGCAATATCTGTGTGCCAGTTTCCCTCCAGTGTTTGTATCCCGGTGTTAGTGTTTCGCTAACAGGGATATCCAGGAGTCTAAGTGTGGGCTGTTCTCTGCAAACTATTGCTTCTAAATCACCATCTTGGTTCCTAGGCTGCTTGCCAGGAGGATCATTCAAAGCACATACAGTCCAGAGACCTCCAAATGAATAAAACTGAATTCTGTGGGCCCTGTCCAGGCTCCTTTTTCCATGCATTTTAAGAGCTTTTTGTCCCTACATGCATCCTAGCAGATATGACGGATGTGCACTGGGGGTGGAGTCTTACAGAGAAGGCATTTCCCATTGAAAACAGTTAAACGAATCCTTGAGAAGCAAGGGATTTTTATCAAGTTTTATCTATGCAGCTGATGTTCACATGAAAAGGTGGAATAAATAGGGCAACACTATTGCCCATTATATGAAATTACAGCACAATGAATTTTGTCCAAGTGGACAACAATATTTGTACATGCATTGCTGACAGATTTTACTTGACCAATGTCATTGTATGGCAATTTTAATGGCAAAATATTATTCAAGTGAATAATTTGAAGGCAAATTGAAATTTCATACAGTGTCCATGGTTAAATTCATATTTAAATGTCACCACATTTTTTTGTCCATTACGAATGAATTCCACCCATCCATTATCTAGCCCACTTATTCCTGGTTAGGGTTGCGGGGGGCTGGAGCATGCATTAGGCAAGAGGCAGGAATTCGCCCTGGACAGGTTGCCAATCCATCACACAGGGGGCACACACACCATTCATACACACTTACCTATACCTACAGGCAATTCCAGTTAGCCTAATCTCCAGTTAGCCTAATCTGCATGCCTTTGGATGGTGGGAGGAAACCAGAGCAAACACGCAAACCCCACAAATCCTGAAATCCTGACGTAAGCCAGTCCCAAAAGAGTGCAATGTCTAGATACTGTTAGCACCGACACTTATGGCTCTTCAGCAGCTTTTGTCTCGTCCCAAAGGGGCCAGCTTTCGGCTCTCAACCTCCGCACGATATAATGTCACCCTCTGCTGATATCTGTAATTGCGCTCAAGAAGCCAGTTTCCCCAATGGGGAAGAAAAAATAAATTACCTCCACTCATATATTGATGTTAACTCTGTGCATTGAAATTTCTTTAAAAATTGCTTATTATTTTTCCATGGTCAAATATTTTTTTCTTACCACACAGACAAAAATATTAATTAATTTAATTATTATTTATTCTGGCATCATATGTCATATTTCTGCGCGCTAGTTGGCAACCAATTACATACAAGGCTTTGACGTAGCCGTCGTCATGTCACGTTCTGTGCCGTCCTGGTTGTACATGTGACTCCAAGGACACAACTGCGCATGTGAGATGAGGGCAAAATGAAAACTTCTGGTTTGGATGCGATCCCCATTGCTTACTATTGGCATCGCTGTCTGTACATATTATGTACTTTAAGCTCGCCCCCCTCTTTGTCCTCATTACTTTACTTTCAACAGAATTAACTAAGCATGTGTTTTTTTATATGGATATATAGCAACTGAGTAAGGATGGAGTTAATGATTAATTCAGCCAACATCTAATGTGCATTTTGTTAAACCCGAAGCTATGATACCCGAGAATGTAATAGCAGAGACTCAAAGTCCTCAAAACGTTTGCAGGCTATTGGCAGAATTCATTTGTGTCTCACACAGCACTGTTCCCTTTGTTCAAATTGTATAATTTTCAACTGAATTGACTAAAATCAGCGCAGTCATTTTAAAGTAAGCTCCTTTAAGTGAAAGATTTTAAAATGGCACAATTATCTGCACACACACTTGGGCTGGAAAGGCAAATGCGGCTTGCGGCCTTGTATTTAAGTGTACGCCTGGGTCTGTCTGTTGTCTCTCACAAACTGCATTTTTGTTTGGGCATTTGAGAAACTGAGATATGGAACAGAACCCCCCTTTTAATGTACATACTGCAGAGTATGTTATAATTAGTCACCTGTCCCTTGGGGTTCTAAAAGAATGGGGTTTAGAATGGGGTTCTAAAAAGGAAAAGATGATAGAGTAGGAACTCAATGAGCTCATTTATTTATTCAATCAGCTTGGACTGCCTTTTTCAAAGATAAGCAGATGTGTGCCTCAAGCAAGAAAAGGTGTATCTCTGATGCAGTGAATTACCAAGTGGAGAGTGTGGAAAAGCGCGTACGTTCCTGAAGTCAGTATCTGACCTAGCTAGCTAAATTTAACAACTTAATTATGATGGGAAAAACATTGTGTAATGCATTCTTCATTTTATGCCATCTGTCGCAACACAAGCATGCAAATATACCCAAATGTCAACTTGTTGTCAATGCATGATACATTTTAAATAAAAATGAAATTACATTTCTTTGGTTGTCCATTAGCGATGGGCAAATACAGAGCTTTGCCTGCTTTTGTCTATTGTTGGCATAGAAACTCATTAGCTACTTCATCATCTCCTGCCACATGCATCACTTGTGTGTGAAATCAGGATCCCTAAGCTCTTCAGCCTAGAAGGTCTCACGAAGGGAGCAGTCAGTAAGCCAGACTGGCAAGTGTTACAGTGTCTCTTTTAAACACGTCCATGAATTCACAAGGCTTTAGCTAATGATAGCTAATGAGTTGCACATTCCCATTGTCTTCATTCCGGCAAATTCTGTGCAGTACTACTTCTGTCCATAAGGGGATTTGGTACATTTAGAAAACTCATTAGTCTATGATCAGCTGCTAGATAGTACATTAATACATATATACCACTAGCTGCCATAGCACCATATACCCTGCTTCTAACAAACTGCTGAAGCTAACCAGGTCTAGGCTTGGTTAGTACCAAAGCTAAGCAGGGCTCAGCTTGGTTAATACTAAAGCTAAGCAGGGCTGGGCTTGGTTAGTACTGAAGCTAAGCAGGGCTGGGCTTGGTTAATACTAAAGCTAAGCTGGGCTGGGCTTGGATAGTACTGAAGCTAAGCAGGGCTGTGCTTGGTTAGTACTGAAGCAAAGTAGGGCTGGGCTTTGTTAGTACAGGTCTTTACTTCCTGGGAAATTGATTTATTTATAATTATTATTCATTATTTGCTGCTGGGCAGTCTTCCCCCTGAACCAAACAAAGCACAATAGCCCAATGCAGTTATGGGGCACTGTGCTGTAGGAGATGCTGTCTTTCAGATGAGTTGTAAAAAGGCTGTGACTCACTCTGGTCATTAAAGATCCCATGGCGCTTGTCACAAAGAGTATGAGGTTCACCGGTGTCGGAACTCTCAACCTTCCACCTAATCATGCCCCAGTTTAATTGGTTCAGTGTTCCCCTCCCTCTCCAACTCAGAGGGTGTGGGCTGAGTGTTCTGGTGTAAAACGGTTGCCGTGCATCACCCAGGTGGGATACACATTGGTGGGGAATGAGGTGGGTGGGTTCCCCCATTCAATGTAAAGAGCTCTGAGATAATGAGATAAAAGGTGTTATTTAGATGATGATGATGATGATGATGATGATGATGATGATGATTATATATAATTCAGGAAAAATACAGTTGAAAAAACATGTATTTTGGCTTTGCATTCATTTGTTTTTTCTGCATATATGTATTTGTTTTTCATGTATTTTTGCAAGGTCCTCACTGTAAAACATGTATTTATTTCCAGTATATGAACAATAATATATCTTGGATGTCTGCTGGGTTTTGTGCATTAACCTTTTCTATGCACAAAATCCCCAAACACATTAGCTGCTTATTTCTCTATTTTATTGACTGTGATTCTGTTGAATTTATTAAACCTGTCCATGCCTGTTGCCTTGCTCACGTCTGCCACTTCTCATGCAGCCGAGCACCTGACGGATGGATTAAGAGAAACCAGTGATTTTCATGACCATGCTGATGTCTTTGTGCGCATATAATTGCAGTGAATCATACCCGCACAATACATTTCATGCAGTCCACAGAAAAAAAAACAAATAATCAGCCATTCAGCCATTGAACCCAGTAATTAATTACAACTGTCAGCTGAGAGAAACGACAGCGTTTGTGCTGAAAGCAGGCAGCCGAGGAGCGTAGCAGTGTGCTAATTACTGACCTGCTGTTGGAGAGCTGATGGAAATAAGGAAATGAATCATGATACACTCTGTTCGGCTGGAGAAGAGAACCTGTCGATGGTTGCATTAAAGTGATAGCTCGCCCCAAAACGGGACGGTCCACGTTCCCTCTCTTACCTTGAAAGTTTTCGTTCGACTCGGCAGTTTCGCCTCTTCGAGGAAGGGTTCCAGTTCCAGATTCCAGGAAGTACCTGGCTGCAATCCAAAATGAATTAAACTCAGTGGAAAGAGTGCTTACCGTCTCAGGTGGTTCTCGCGTTGCTCTGTGACATGCCAACAAATGCAGTCATTTGCAACAGTGAACCATTTGGGGGCTTTATGTTTATAAAGAAGCATATCCGTAAAGGTGTAACCCGTTAAAATACTTGATGATGATGAAACCGGCTAACCGGCTATTGTTGCCGTCTCCCAGTTCACAATGTCAGTAATTCCTTTACATTTGAGAAGAGGGCACTACTTTTGAAAATGGAATTACCGAGTTTGGGCATCCCACTGTCTCACAGGTGATCAATGAATCACTACACTGAGTTTTTCTGAAAAGCTATAGGCGTGGCATGCGTGGCTGATGGTTATTCAAGTAGACTTGGAGAATAACCTGTTTTGTATTTGCATTGATTTAAAACATTTCAGATACAGGAAGTACCCCAGGGTTCTCAACCCTGGTCCTGTAGTACCAGGGTGTCAGGTTTCTGCATTCTGCCTGTTAGTTTGTTTCATTTATGTTTCAGATTTTTACCTTGTTTATTTATTCTGATTATTTTGTGGTTTCACTGTTCCATGTTTTGTATTATTGTCACTCCCTGTCGTCGTCACACTATTCGGGAGCCTTTGGTGATTTCGGGTTTTGCTGTATTTCCACTCTCGTTTACTTCCCTCTTTACTAATTACCCTTGTTTATAATACTAATCTACTAATCATTACTAACTGCTTAGAATTAGGTTTCTTACTAATACACTAACGACTAACTTGTAAATAATACTAATCAACTAATTTACTAACGTCAGGGAATTAGAGTTTCTACTAACCTACTAATTTACTAATGCAATCTCAGTTTCCATCTGCACCTGTCTTTCGATTTTTCTGTCCTATCTCTGAATATCTTACTGTGATTCCCTACTCGCTTCACCTGCATCTGATTATCGCATTCCTATACCTCGTTGTGTGCACGGGTCTTCTTCGACCCAGGTCAGGTATAATCTATATGTTATGTGCTAGCTATCAGCTTCCCTTATCGTTTCATTGTGCTCACCTGTGAGCAATCTCCCCTCCCCGCCTCTGCACACCTGTTTCCCATTTTGTCTGTCTTCCTCAGTGTATATAACCCTGTGTTTTAAGTCTGTTCTTTGCAAGTTCGTCATCATTGTTTTGCCTCTGTGGTTCTTCAAGCCTGTTTTCGAGTACTAGTTTCGTTCTGGTTTGTATGAGTTGTCTGACCTGTTTTAGTATCTGTTTCCTGAGTTTCTTTCTGTTTTGTATTGGTTTCCCGAGTCATTTTCCTTCGTTGTTTTTGTTTTCCATGTCCATGGGTTTTCCTGGTTTTTGATTTCTGCCTGTGTTCTCGCGACCCTGATTTTTGGATTCTGTTTTTGTACCTCTGCTGTCGCTTTCCGGTTTTGACCCCTGCCCGTTCTGTGACTTCGATTTTGGACTCTGACTCCGTTCTGTTGCTGTGCCTTCCTGGATTTCAACCCTGCCTGTTTTACTTTGGATTGCTGTTTTGCCCCCCCCCCCCCCCCCCCCCCCCCCCCTGCCTAATAAACCTCTGTTTATTCAGTCCTGTCCACGATTGGGTCCTGTTTCCCACCTACCCTGACAACGTGGTCCCGGAGAACCCCTGTGTCTGCTGGTTTTCATTCCAGCCAAACTCTCGATTAGGTTGAAGGTACTGATTTTGTTCCATCATTTCGTGGTGAACCAAAGATGAACAAAATGCAGGTTGCCTTCAGCTGGGGTTTCCATTTGATATGTTTTTGAACTTACTTACTCTCCGCAAATGGTTTCACTGCAATGGCCCATTGTCTACACTATAGCAATAAGAGGGTAAACCATCCCTCGTTAGATGTTAAAAGTGTCTAATTAAATACAATTAACAACTCATTATACTTAAGGAAATGTAGTTAAGGTTGGAACTAAAACCAACACACTGCAGCATTCTCCAGGACCTGGTTTGGGAACATAGAGTAAAGCTACAGGTTGGTAGCAACAGTTTTTTCCCTTGATGGATTACAGCTGAAAGAAACAGCCGTCCCATCCATTTTTCATGGACCAAAGAAAAGGTACAGAACCTGTTGTTTTGAAGGAGTAGGTGTTCTGTGTATTCCATTTTCACAATTAATTGGCTACAAGAAACATGATTACCCATTCAGTTATCTGTGAAATGACTGAGATGCTGATGTGCCATTTCTCCTTGAAGTGAACTATTACTGTTCGCCATTCCGTGTAGTCTATACCTCAGGATGACCACACCTGGAACCTGTTGTTTTCAGAAACTTCTCAACGGCCATTAAGCATGAATGACACACCCATTCCCTAACCAATGGCCCTGTGAACAGAACCAACCCCTTCGCAATGTCACAGCCAACAAAAGTAGCTGTATTTATTATTCTATAAGCCATTACAAACCTTCCATGCATCCTTACAATACTGCACCTTCAACAAGCAGCTATTCGCAACAGATGACTGACCTGTCTTCCAACTTCCATCGCAATGTGTGTCAGTTTATTTAACTGACTGGCATCAGAGACAAGTTATCCGGGAGCCCTCCCTTTGAAGCAGCAATCACAGAAACATGATCACCTTCCTCCTCTGACAACCATACCCTCTCTATACCCACACAATGTAAAGTGTGAGGGAAAGAGCCAGTCCCCACTTGCATGCTGTGCGTAGCCTAGCTTTGACTTGTCTTAATGCAGCTTAATGTGAGTATGCAGCCTTTTTCAATCAAAGCTAAATTACCATGATACCGTGTTATTGCTTTTAACCACTGTTTGCTTGTGCTACATTAGAAAATAATACGATTTCCTCCTTTTTTATGAAAAATGTTTTAATAATGCATGTAATATTGTTGCTGGAATTCTAGTTAGCAAAATCATCAGTTTTAGTACCAAACCTTACAGTTTACATCTCATGTAACATTATGCAAAATACAGCAAACAATAGCTTTACACCACTAGGCTAATCAGTCAGGTAAGGACACAACATTGCCAGATAATAAGTAGTCAGTCTAACATGTTACCTGGATGGCAATTATTTTTTTCTTAATTCTCAGTTTCTGTAAATCCATAGTCTGTTATCCTACCTCAAGACTGCAGGACAAAACAGTCTGTCAGATTGCCGTATGTGTCAATCACTCACTCTACTAGGACCAGCCGGGGGCGTGACCAAATATTATACAATAATATTGTTCTAATACATCAGTCACATCAGTTATAGTTTGATTTTCATTTTCACATTGATGCAACCTGCGTCCGTCAGCACTAGGGTGAAAAATTGCGTACTGCGCCTTTAAATTTTGATTAGTAATTTCAGTCTTGCATTTGCTACATGAATCTTCTGCTCATTTAGTTTGAGACCATTCCCTGAGATGTGTCAGCACATAAATGGCTGTAACATTACACAGAATAATGAGCTGTGTTAATTCAAATCTAGCACAATTTATATGCGACGACGTGGGAGCTAAAGCACTCTGTCAGAGTAAAATCTATTCTATCACTGTTGATCTAACAGTGTTTTGCTGTCTGCAATTTATAACAGCCCTTATGCTAATTTTCAGGGCAGTGTTCGGATGGGAGAAGTCGTCAAAATGTACAACACCTTCTTTGAAAGTTACCATCAGGGAGATTTGCAACAAAGGCCTGGGTTTAGAGCAGAATGCACTGACCTGCTTGTCCTGGATTTAGAGCAGAATGAACTGACCTGCTTGATCTGGGTTTAGAACAGAATGCACTGACCTGCTTGTTCTGGGTTTAGAGCAGAATGAACTGACCTGCTTGATCTGGGTTTAGAACAGAATGCACTGACCTGCTTGTTCTGGGTTTAGAGCAGAATGCACTGACCTGCTTGTCCTGGATTTAGAGCAGAATGAACTGACCTGCTTGATCTGGGTTTAGAACAGAATGCACTGACCTGCTTGTTCTGGGTTTAGAGCAGAATGCACTGACCTGCTTGTTCTGGGTTTAGAGCAGAATGCACTGACCTGCTTGTTCTGGGTTTAGAGCAGAATGCATTGACCTGCTTGTTCTGGGTTTAGAGCAGAATGCACTGACCTGCTTGTTCTGGGTTTAGAGCAGAATGCATTGACCTGCTTGTTCTGGGTTTAGAGCAGAATGCACTGTTCTGGGTTTAGAGCAGAGTGCACTGACCTGCCTGTCTTTAATGGTTTTCTTGAACAGTTTGCACAGTGGGCGAGTGCTAATATTCTGCCTGAACAAAGTGTCATTAATGAGAATATGTCAGTGTTTAAATGTGATTCTGTTAACATTGTCATAAGTACTTATATTATTTGGTTGAAATATGAGCTGTATTTTCTTTGGGCTGAGTAGGGTTGTTACAAAGTGTAATTATATTGCATGGTCAACTGTGTGGTCATCGTAAATCCTGGGTCTGGATTGATCTCACAGGGATCCAGATCTTTTCTTACTATAACCACTCAATAAAAAAACAAACAGCAGGGTCTTTTGCACCTTTGGGCATTTTTTATTTAGAATTTTGCAGGCAAATGATTTAAAAAAAATGTGTTTTCTCAAGCACTTTTCCATTGTGAATTTCAGATCCAGGAACATTCTCAAGAGACCATCCAGTTTATCATGGTCTGTTGCCAAGATCCTAAAGGGTATTTCCTTTCAAGCAAGCTACTTCAAACTTTTTTAAAGAAATGATGGTATGACATAAGATTTTTGAGTCTCTGCAGACATCTGAGACCATAGAAAGCAGTTCTCCAGTTTGCCTAGAAACAGGCAGCGATCGCTCAAAGATGAATCGATTCTGAGCCGGTCTTAATGACTTGCTGTTCATGTGTGACTCCGAGATGTTAGTTAATAATCATTATTAATCCCTTGAAATTATTAATGATGAAACAATGTCTGAAGGCATTTTCGGATGTGGTCAATCTTGTCGAAAAGGAATTTGTTTAATGTTCCTCCTGATATGGAAAGCTATCCTTCTTCTCTGATTAATACCCCTGGCTGCATTTTACAAATGCATTGTAATTTCAGTGGGAGGAAAATTCAGGTCCTTTGACAAACAGCGATTCGCTTCACCGGGAGAAAGAGACATCATGTGTGCATTAAATGATTTTGTCCTTATGCAGAATAAAAACATTTTATTTCTAATCCAATTTCCAAGGGCATTAAAATGTTTAGACATTCAATTACAGCCAAGACTTGATAACCTGAGGCCTGAAGTGTAATTTACAGCAGATTGAACACATTTCTTCATACTGTTTTAGGCAACAAAGCAACAATTTCTTGCTTGATTATCAGGCGACCAAAACAGTTTCCTGTAGGTTCGAAATTAAATGACAAGAAATTGCACTTTGCAATTTTAATGAGTCTTTACTGGCATTTCCATTTCAATGGAATAATATCTTTAAGCTCAATTTTCCTAGAAGGTTTAATCTTGTGAACATTTCATTAATGAATCCCCACTTCCCAATGCACAAGTGGATTAATATTCTATTGATATTTTTGTCATTGATATTTTTGTGCAGTACCATATTGTTCACGGATAGGCAGGACTGCAACGTAAACAGGTCTGCTTATGCACACCATTCCTATTTCATGTAGTTCTTGTGATTGTTTTTGCTTATTGGTACCATTTTAAAATTCCCGTTAAATGGCAAGTAGATGAATGATACATTTCTAGTGTTTGAGTGCATAGGTCTGTTTGAAATATGATGTAGAAAGCCATCACCCATCCAGCTTACATGAATGAGTGAAGCAGATATGGGTAACATTCCACTGGCATGCTTGTTTTGTTTGCTTGGATGAAAAAAAAAGCTAGATTGGCCTGTTTACCCGTTGGAGGAAAAGGTTTGTTGTAACTTGGCATTGTTTGCATATCGATAATATGGTACACAGGCCAATCTAGCTTTTTTGAGATTTTTTTGGTTGCAATTTGGTTTTTAGGTTGAAAGCATTTTTGTCAAGATATATTTTAGTACAGCATGAGCTAAAATAGACTTCGTTACAAATTAAATACTATTTTTGTATAAGTTAGGACATATTTAAGGAAATATATAAAGGTGGTTTGGTGTTTTACTTGCATCCTGATACTGCACAACCTTTTTTTTTTTTTTACCAGTTTCTCAAAAAAATGTCATGCAGTGTGGCATGCAAGCATTGTCAGGGGCGAGGGTGTAGACAGTGTTCACGTTCAGTGTGCAAGTTCACACTTCACAAGAGCTAGCTCAAAGTTTACACAGATTAAAAAGAACTAGTTCACGTTCATCGATCACAATTTTGAACTAAGTTCACAGTCCCAAAAAATGAACTAGTTCACGTTCATTTCTTCCGTTTTTTTAAAATGAGCTGCTCCGATATAACAATATTGCACCCATTTCTGTGAATTAGATAGCCTAATCGCCCCAGCTCATTCCAAAGTGATTATTACTACTACTAACGATTAAAAGATGTATCGTACCTAGGTACAGTCGCCTACTACCCAACTCTCAGCACAAAATCAACTCGACTCAGAGCCCTGAGCTGCGGCAATATTCCACGGCTCCAGAGCCGTGACACAAATCAAAGTTCCTTAGAGTTTTAACAGAGAGAAAATGCTGTAGCCTACATTAAACCCGATTAATAATCGGGTTTAGCCTAGCTACTCAGCGTGGATCAACCAGAAACCTTGACAAAGGTATTCTGTTATATCAAATGATATTCCGAGACGCCAACACTAATACCCTACTTTTTACGAAATTATTACATGTGACTGTTTGCAACCGAATTGCAGTATAAAACATAATTAATATGCAATTGTGTTCAGCTAATGACAGCAAATAGGCTACTTCTTATTTAAAGGCATTTTGGTGGCATTTTTATTTTAGAACTCTTTTATTTTAGAACCCAACAACAACAACAGTGAACAGATAAATAGCCCAATGGTTCAAATAAACATATTTTATGGTGTCCAAATAAATCTTTACCAAATACTATTTAAAACTAATAAACGAAACAGGCTCCTGCACACAGACACACGCATCAAGATCTGGCTTGTTTATCGGATTTGGCTGGCTATCTCTCCTATACAGCCATCCATCCACCACATTTTCAGTAGGCTACTGGATTCTAGGATCTGAGAAAAAATAAGATTTATATTTTCATAGACTAATAAAATAGCTATATGTAAATATATAACCAATCAATGTCTATTCTTAGGCCACATAATATCTAACGTTACAATCAATGACCGACAGCATTATTTTAGGCTATTGAAGCATTATATTAGGCTATAGAATATGGGAAAGTCGTAAATAAATGTAAACTGGATGCGATTGCAAACTAGCTTGAAAAGTAAGGGAGAGTGAACAGAAAACATTGAGCATAGGCTATTAAAAATGAGCATCAATCAGGTGATTTGGGTCTGAATAAAATATCAAAGCTAGTTTACTAACTTGATTTGCTACCAGCTAGACTCTGCTGTCTGAAACGGCTTCAAATTCCAGCTCGCGCCACTGGGAGATAGAGATGCGGCTCGGGTAGTTCGAAAGAATCAAACAAACAAACGGGACTGTATTAACCGGAAGAACCAAAAACTCGCGACTCCGACTCTTCAAACCGAACAGTATGGAAAAAGAGCCGACTCAGAAAAAAAGAGTCGAACTGCCCATCACTACTCGGGTGCCGTAAAACAGGACGTGAGCGTCATTAACTCTCGCGGGAGTTAACGACGCTCACGTTCACGTTCATTAGTTGCAAACTGATACGTTCAGTTCACCGTTCACCAAAAACATGAGCACGTTCAATGAACGCACTCTTTTAGCGCGTTCATGCACAACACTGCATGTAGATATGAATTCTGGGTGAGCGAAGCACCTCGCACTGCATTGTCTGAATAAAGGGGCCGGTGCATAAATGGACTACAACTGCATGCAAAATGCAAGCCGCACAAGCCGTCCTGGTTGAGGCCACCTTCTCAGAAAATAATGAATACATTCACTGGAGCTTTAATCAGCTGCCATCAAAAGAGGAGATGGATAAAAACATATTTCCTGAGAGATCTTTTTTTTTTTTATCAGTGTCATCTCAATCACGTCCCTTGAAAATACACCTGCATATGAGTTATGAAATTACTCAGCTGTCCATGACTGCGAGCGTGTGGAGAAATGACTTCCTTTGTCAAGCGCGTCAACGCGTTCATTCGACAGCTTTTAAGAGTCTCGCCAGCTCCGCTTTAATTTCCTTTATTTTCTAATTATAACAGCAGCCAGTGGTAGAAGGGGGCGAGTTGCTTCATTTTCCGTTCTCTTCTGACCTAAGACCGCCTATCATTTTTTTTCTGTTTTTAGTTCCTTCACGCCAAAACAAAAGCAAGTACGGCAAGCTGTACGGCAGGAGGAGTCCTTAACTGGTTTTTAAGAGAGTTCCGGAGAACATTAAAAAACCCTGCTGACATTGAGGAGAACAGACCTCAATAAAGAGCAAATCTGCACTCGCTCAGTACGA
Organism: Synaphobranchus kaupii; assembly: GCA_029718625.1. Lineage (NCBI taxonomy): Eukaryota > Metazoa > Chordata > Actinopteri > Anguilliformes > Synaphobranchidae > Synaphobranchus > Synaphobranchus kaupii. The sequence continues at coordinate 47,411,247 of CM056378.1, forward strand.
GTGAAGAGGAAAAGACCTGAATTAAATATCTTGCTTTAAAGAAGACCCAAATGTAAACAAGCTAGAGGCAGAGTTCACATTGCTGTCTAGAGAGTAGCCAGACAGTATAGAAAAGAATGAGTACAGACTGGCTGAATGGCCCGTTCTCTTCATTAAACCTCATTTTATTTTTCTAAAGAGGGTTCCTAGTTTTTGGTTATGGGTACCTATGGGGGGTGGGGGGGGGGGGGGGGGGTGTTGGGGGGTCATTTTGTGAAAACATGTTCTGACCTTTGTCTTTTTTAACCTGACCTTCACTGACCAAACACAGTATCCATTTGAATGTTTAGGGTTAGGTTTGGGCTTGACTCTTGGCTCAATTGGTTCTCAATTGCTTTGTGGGACACTTATATAACTCATTTCCCCCTGTTTGTTCACCCAACAGAGACCCACCCAACTTCATGAAGCTGTGGACGTTATGTCACGGTTTGAGCAATGCAGGCGACCAAGTTCATAACAGTCGCGCACTCGGCGCCTGTCAATTACGCCTGGGTACTGACAGGTGATGCGAGAACATGCGCATTTTCCTTTAGCCAGACAGATATGCTTTGAAATTGATGCAACGCCTTGAATCAAAGACGTAAATTAATGGTGGAGTGAAGGGCATGTTACAGTGTTTTGGATACACAGCTGCAGTCTTTTATTATGAGGCTGTTCTGTCATTAGGAGTCTATCAGGAGGAGGAGACAGACAGGCTGAGGGCTAAGCTGGGTGTGTTGTGCTGAGGAGTAGAATGAACATTAATCAGATTCCCGACTGTCAGCGCTATTTTTTACATTGGCATTTCTGTCAAGATTTAAATCTGGTGTCAACATCAGAAGCGACACAATCTCGCTATCTCGCAGGTTGCAGGTTCGACTGATGGATCTGCATCGACATTTCAGCTGATGCGAATGGGTTTAATGCTGTGCCAAAGTGAATGTGCAAGAGAGACTTTCAGGTGAGCCAAGTTGCAACAGCTGAAAGTGTATGGGGGGAATAAGCTATAGGCTTCTACTTTTTGAGAGATAACACTTCCTGTTAACAGTGATGCTAAATTCTAACATGTAAGTTTCATATTTCAAACTATCCTGACAACCTCTATCAGGAGATATTACAATTTGAATTTAACACTAAAGGCATGACGATTTCTGTTTAATTTCTTAGGTACAAAAAATGTTTTAGGCAGGGTCAGTCAGCTGTCTATAATAACCAAAACAATGATGGCCTCTATTCCCAAGATGCATTTTAATAACGTTCTTTCAAAATTTCTTGTAACTTGCAAATAACATTCAAGGGGCTTCCAGGAACGTGTGAAAATTAACGAGTTTGGAATTATTTGGAATTGTTCAAGTGACAAAAATTGTTGGCTGTAAACGATGGTACCCAGTGTGATTCTTCCTCTGCGCCGAGTCTATTCAGACTTTCTGATGAACATATTTCACATCACGTGACTTTGCACTTGGCTAATGCCAGCACTGTAATGTCTCTCTCATTAAGCACGGCACATCGGTTTTTTGCACAAGGCAGTTCAATTGCTCTGAGACCTGGTGTGAATGGGGAAAACATTGCTAACAGACGGGCTTTATGCACGCAATTTAAAAAATATTGAATGTTCGCCTACGGTTAAGTCATTTCGTGATGGGGTAGTTGCAAATGGTTACACGCCGCAACTGTTATGACATCTCATTCTCTGTTATTTTTCAGGCCTTTAGCCTGTGCTTAGCACTGGGCTCTGAGGCTGGACACTTGAGAGTTGGGCTGTATCCATTACCGCTTGGTTTGTATTTGCTCCATTTACTGGTTCCCTCGATGTTGGCAGCAACATAATTAGGATAGAACAGACTATCAGACTATATGAAGAACCAGAATATAGTACTATTGACAGTGTTCAAGTATAAGAATTGGTCGAAAACGCTGAAGGAACTTGATCAGTAATATTATTATTAGCATGTCATTTATATTATAGCATGTTAAACACTTTGGTATATGTACTGGCGAATGAGGCGGCCCATGATGTCATAGAGGCAATTCTCTGCTGCTGTCACAGCCATCGAGATATATAAGAACTGGAGACAGTTTCCGCTTACCGGTTACATGGATTCCTATGAGAGCTACCCATTGGCGCATGAAGCCAATTCATGGAGACGCCATGTTAGACTATGGGGCTTTTAGGAACCAGAGCATGCACACTGGGTACCTAAACATGCTGACCCAATTGGAATGACAAATATCTTATAACTTCTTCTGTGGGGGTGAGAAAAAAAATCAGTCCCTGGAGAGTAATTAGTGTGGTGTGAAGAAATTTGGGAATTTAAAAGAACTGTCCAAAATAGTATAATTTGGCCTGGGTAATTTCATAGTTTTTAATGGACTTCATGGGCAAATTTGCTTTTTGGCACCAGAGGCTACAATACCTCCAGTTACCACTGGAGTTTGCGAGCTTCAAGGAGAATTTAAATCCCTGGTCCCCTGGTCACAGCACATATCAGTGGCTCATATTACTTAGCCCAGCAGCCACCTGTCTTGACCTGCAGTTACCACCAGGTGGCAGGTTGATTGTGTGTTTGCCGATATTAATCACAGATTCAATGCTAATGAAAGTTTTGTTAGCAGACTTTCTGAGAAGAATAACTTATTCAGTTTCAGTTCCTTGAATTGTAACATGGCATGTGCGACAGATCTGTTTGTGAATTTGATTGGTCAGTTTAATTGAATCTGTGTTGACCCACGGTCGCGCTTCTGGCCTTGTTGTGAAGGGACTTTTGAGTTGCAGTAGAAACGGGCCCTCACAAGCTTCGCTCACATGAGCAGCCACGTGAGCCCTTGGAGCAGACGGTATCTCAAGCTGTGTACTGGAACTGCACAAATGTCCTTGGTTAGCGCGGTGGCGCGGCGGCGTCCGCGATCCCCTGTAGCGTTGGCATTCTATTGTGTGAAAGTACAACAGCGTACAGCAGAATCTCTGTCGTCAGGAGACTCTGCCCTGGAATTTTACAGTGTTTTGCCCTCCAACTTCAGTAACTTTAATGTCATTGGTTCACAAGTGGCATCCCTCTCTCCAGATAAACGTGTGCTGGGACCTAAGGTTCGAGTAAATTTTCACTTAGCTGTCCTCTCCGAATACAACGCACACTGCGCTGTCCCCGCCGAATACAGCTCTCACTGAAAAAATGCCAGTGTTAATTTAACACTGCTGGTGTACATTTAACACCCTATGTGTCCTCTGACTACAGCTCTCACTGAACTGTCCTCTCCAAATACAGCCTTCACTAAGCTGTGTTCTCCAAATACATTTCTCACTGAGATGTCCTCTCTGACTACATCTCTCTCTGACCTGTCCTCTCTGACTAAACCTCTCTCTGACCTGTCCTCTCTGGCTACATCTCTCACTGACCTGTCCTCTCTGACTACAGCTCTCACTGACCTGTGCTCTCTGACTACAGCTCTCACTGACCTGTCCTCTCTGACTACATCTCTCACTGACCTGTCCTCTCTGACTACAGCTCTCACTGACCTGTCCTCTCTGACTACATCTCTCACTGACCTGTCCTCTCTGACTACATCTCTCACTGACCTGTCCTCTCTGACTAAATTTCTCACTGACCTGTCCTCTCTGACTACAGCTCTCACTGACCTGTCCTCTCTGACTACATCTCTCACTGACCTGTCCTCTCTGACTACAGCTCTCACTGACCTGTCCTCTCTGACTACAGCTCTCACTGACCTGTCATCTCTGACTACAGCTCTCACTGACCTGTGCTCTCTGACTACAGCTCTCACTGACCTGTCCTCTCGGACTACATCTCTCACTGACCTGTCCTCTCTGACTACATCTCTCACTGACCTGTCCTCTCTGACTACATCTCTCACTGACCTGTCCTCTCTGACTACATCTCTCACTGACCTGTCCTCTCTGACTACAGCTCTCACTGACCTGTCCTCTCTGACTACAGCTCTCACTGACCTGTGCTCTCTGACTAAATCTCTCACTGACCTGTCCTCTCTGACTACAGCTCTCACTGACCTGTCCTCTCTGACTACAGCTCTCACTGACCTGTCCTCTCTGACTACATCTCTCACTGACCTGTCCTCTCTGACTACAGCTCTCACTGACCTGTCCTCTCTGACTAAATCTCTCACTGATCTGTCCTCCCTGACTACATCTCTCACTGACCTGTCCTCTCTGACTAAATCTCTCACTGACCTGTCCTCTCTGACTACAGCTCTCACTGACCTGTCCTCTCTGACTACATCTCTCACTGACCTGTCCTCTCTGACTACAGCTCTCACTGACCTGTCCTCTCTGAATACAGCTCTCACTGACCTGTCCTCTCTGACTACAGCTCTCACTGACCTGTCCTCTCTGACTTACAGCTCTCACTGACCTGTCCTCTCTGACTACATCTCTCACTGACCTGTCCTCCCCGAATACAGCTCTCACTGGGCCTCGGTAACTTACATGTGTTCTGGGTGATACCCTTTATCTCCCCTCCAAAATTGGTTTTAATGGATTTTTTTTTGTCTGTGGCAGACTTGTTGGTTTGAATGGCAGCTTTGTCATGATTTCCCTGTTAGTCCAAAAGGGCAGAAGGGTTCTGCACGACTCCATACCCATGAATACATCAGCGTGGCTCAGTTGTGACATGTTTTTATTATCATGCACGGTCACACCTGGAGTTTCCAGGGACAGTCATTTTTCTCTCCTTTCCTCTGTCATTCCTTTGTACGACGAGTCCATCTGCACGAAAAGAATGATAAATGCACTTTTTCCCCCCTGTCCTGTATAAATGATTTGGACAGATTGCACTCTGCGTTGGCCTGTTTTTTTATCTTTTTTTTTTTATTGAAGCTCAAATGGGGTGGTAGGGTGGGTGTTATAAATCAGTGATGGAAGTTTAATCAAATTGATCATTCTTGCACAGATGGAGTGAACAAGTGTTTTAAAGTGGCGAACGGTACATCTCCAGATCTCTATAAAATTTTTATATAGCAAACCCTCACTTGCTCTCTGTCTTTCTCTGTTTCTCTCTCTCTCTCTTTCTCCCTCTCGCCAGTGGGGGTGTACTCAGTTTTGCTGTGAGACTGAATACAGACACATAAGTAGTATAGCTCTCATAGACTGTAATGTCTATTAGGCCTATACCAGTCAGAGGGATGTCATTTAATGGGCTTTTTCAAACACAAGATCACACTAAATTCCATTCGAACTGTATGGGCCAGGGGCATTTGGACGAGTAATTATAAACTGTAGCAAGCTCGAGTGCCACCCTCGTGGAAGAACAGACAAGACACAGGTTGCTAGTTTCACGGACACTTTATTTGTCCTATGGTTTCCTTTTAGCTGGCAATGGTGCTCGCAGACCTTCTCTCTGCACCTCTCCCGTCAATTGCCAGCCACAAGTGATCTTCCGCCTCCCTCCTTTAAAGCCCAGGCTCACTGTCAATGTAATCAGGAAACAATCAAACAATCATTCAATTGCTAATTATCTAGTTGTCCTTATTAACTCCTGACAGCTGTGGTTCCGGGTCCGAGAGCCGCTCCGCCCACTCTCTCTCTGCAAGCAGGGGCTAACCACGCCCACCCTGCCACATAAACGTATTGCTCGTTATGCCCCATATTTGTGCGCCCGTGGTACAGGGCGTGGTCCTGTGTGCGTCCGCTTTGGTAGTCACATCTTCTCCCTCAATGGCGATGCTCACGAAGTCGTACGAAACTGAAGAACACAGATGAAGGAACGAGCCTTCACTCCTTCACCGCGCGCGCGTTCCGCCTCGCCGTTCTCTTCTCCACACGGGGCAAATCTGTACGTTTTTCATCGGTGTCACGTCGATAACGGGGACTCAATAACAGTGGGCATGATAATCCACGCCCTTCCGCTGAGTGAGCTTGTGCCCTCGTGACCGCACGTCGTTCACCAAACCCGAAGATGATTGTACTTTGTCTTCCGACCGCTGACTGCGGCCCGGTTCTGTCACGAGCGAATGGGCAACCGCGTTGGGCACGGAGGCGTGCTCATCCATGCCGCGGTGACAGGCCTCTGTTGTCTGGTCGAGGGGTTAGGCAGGAGTTGATGGCTCTGTCTACAGAGTGGTTTATGGAACTGCCTTGCTGCATGCGAATTCGCAGCTCAGGCAGGGGTAACGGTTCTGTCAGTAGAATGTACTGTAGGTAGAAATTAACAAAAAAGGTCATATCAGGAAGTACTTCTTTACACAGAATGTTCAGCGTGTGCATGTTCAAGTCCATACGTGGCACAGTGCCGGGCACTGAAGTTTGTAGGCAAATCATGAGCCTAGATGGGCTGACTGGCATGTTCTCCTCATTACGCATTCTTATATTCTATATGAGTTGAATGGCCTGGTCTACTATGTATTCTTATGTTCTTTAGTTTAAGGTCTAAGGTCTGTATTTGTTTGAAGTCCTGGTATTTACAGTATGGACTCATCCCAGTTTATTGATACGTTTATCTGAAATGGTGCGGTGCTGTGCTTCAGACTGAGTATGTCATAGGGAATTGAGGAGCCTGGATACAGTCCACAGCCAGTCTGCCTGGATACAGTCCACTGCCAGTCTGCCTGGATACAGTCCACAGCCGGTCTGCCTGGCCACAGTCCACAGCTAGTCTACCTGGATACAGTCCACAGCCAGCCTACCTGGCTACAGTCCACAGCCAGTCTACCTGGCCACAGTCCACAGCCAGTCTACCTGGCTACAGTCCACAGCCAGTCTACCTGGCCACAGTCCACAGCCAGTCTACCTGGCTACAGTCCACAGCCAGTCTGCCTAGCCACAGTCCACAGCCAGTCTACTTGGCTACAGTCCACAGCAAGTCTACGTGGCTACAGTCCACAGCCAGTCTACCTGGCTACAGTCCACAGCAAGTCTACGTGTCCACAGTCCACAGCCAGTCTACGTGGCCACAGTCCACAGCCAGTCTGCCTAGCCACAGTCCACAGCTGGTCTACCTGGCCACAGTCCACAGCTGGTCTACCTGGCTACAGTCCACAGCCAGTCTACCTGGCCACAGTCCACATTCACGAGTAGAGGACTGCAAACCTCTGTTCAGAATCTGCCTTCCATGTGTTTAATCTATAATTTTCAATCCCCAGGATATTTTTCAAACCTTCCATAGTAAATACAGCACATCCAAAAAGCAGCTAAAAGTACCCTCAAGGTGTTCTAGTCCCTATAAACACAACTGTAATTATAGCCTGTTCTCTCCTATGAATTATCAGAGTTCTACAATCCCTACATTGCTTTTCTTTATTAAAACTGGAGTTACTGCATATAGCAGCGGTGACGGTGGGCCAGATAGTAATGAAGCTCGGTTCCTTATTTGGTTTTGGCTGCATCGCTTTTCTCCACCTTTGTGATCTGCTCATATAGTCCATCATTGCGGTCTCCGTTTGTAATAGCCCCAAGACCTCGCAAAATCCCTCCTAAAAACATTCCCTCCCCGCGCTTGTCCGTGGCCCTTCTCAGAGGCGGTGGATTCCGGAGGAAAAAAGGGAGGGGTAAACGCTGCTCGGGTACGATACCCCCCCCCCCCCCCCGCCCCCCCCCCCCCGGGTGCTTGCGGCGGCCACGCCCTTCAGAGCGCTGCCGGCAGCCGGAACGGCAGTTAGACGCGGCGCTTTTATTCCCTCCGTTTCCGAACGGAGCATCTCAGTTCCGGCCCCCCTCGTAGCCTCGCCGTGACATTAATTGGCCGTTTGATCGTGACGGACGGCCTCCTCGACCGACACGGCCCCGCAGGATGTCTGAATGACAGCACTGTCAGGGGCTCTGACGTTAAACCCCGTCCTTCCGCCGAACGGGCGCCCCCCCCTTCGCGCCGCATCTGACCGCTCGTCGCCATTGTGGACGCGGCGGTAGCCGCCGGGATACGGAGCGTCGGGCTGTCAGCCCATTGTGCGCCTGTCGATGAAGCAGAATGGCGAGCTCGTGCACTCCTGCCGGCGAGGAGACGATAGTCCAGAGACTAATCTCGTCCAGATCAAACCTCCACGTGTCCTTGTCACAGCACTGCAGATATATATTAGTCACAGCTTTGTTATACCACTAACCCCCCCCCTGTCCTCGTCTTCGCCTTCTTAAAGCGCATTACAGCACGCCTGACAGGATGTACGCTGGCGGCAAGGGTGAGCCTCAAGCTTCGAGCTTCTGGGCTGCAAATGGTATGGGCAATTCCTTTTCCGATAAACGCGCCACGCCAGTGATGGACATTTCGCGTAATGCATATTCCACTTGGGTTTGTGTTGCAACAGCTTTGGGGAGAACGACTTATTAAACGTCCACTGTGATGTCTGCCTCATTCCAATACCTCAAACTCTGTTCTGCTCAGGGCTGATAGTATTAATTCTTCCCATTTCACCCATTCTGTTATGCTGAGCCGCATAGCTTTGTAAGGTGTCTGAATTATGCCTAATCTAGTGTTTGGCTTCCCTAAGCAGACGTTGCTTGACTGTTTAAACAGGTGCCAGCATTCTTCCTGAAATTGGCTAGTTCTCCAGATAAAAAAGGTATTATGGCTTCGAAAACTTCTTCTTCATTGCAATTCCATTAGAGCCTCCACACTTTTTTATTTATTGTCACGGCTGTGTTTTCTCACGAAGGAGATAAACGTGATTGAAGATCAAGGCTGGCTGGATTGAATCTCGCCATTTTAATAAGTGTCAAGAATTTCAACACACCACAGTGAAGACCCAACATCAGATGGATTAAAATAAATTAAATGGCAGTAGCAATTTTAAAGGTGCAATTTAAATATGTCAAAGAATAAAATTACCTCCTAGTAACGCTCTGGCTTTCTGTTGCTGGCTTTGAAATATTATGATGCTTGCATATGCTTAGGCTGTCACCTCATTTCACTTGCATTTTAGCCATACGTATATTCTCCTAATACCCTCCTTAATCTCAAGAACCATACACTCTACTATACTGAAACCTGTAGCACAAGAGATAATTCAATAAAATTAAATACAAATAAAATTAATTGTATTTTAGAAAATATTTTCACGACATGTTTTTGTCAGCCAAGTGTCATGTCTATTCTTTTTTTTTCTACTGGGTCTCAGGACGATATAACAGCGGGCTGTTTTGATGAAATGTGAAAATGTGGACTATGTTTGCACTTACTGTACTGGACAAATGCCTGCTGCTAGAAGTTTATCTGAGGAGACACTGTACTGGCTCCCTCATCACAAACAACGACAGTGGCAATGTGTACGGAAGCTCATATTTAGCCTGCTCTTCAGTTGAAAATGGAAGGTCAATATATTTCTGTAGGCAAAAATGCGGTGAATATCCGTACCTCTGATGTCACAGGACGTTAATCTCTGTGTTCATAATGTAAGAGGGAATATAGAATTTGTGCCGCATGCAACCTTCAAAGGTAAATCCATAGATATAGAACCATAGATGTGACATTATGACATAGTTAGTGGCACACTTTTTGAGACCATACCCAGGTAAGATGGTGGCCAGTAACCATGGTTTTATATCTATGAGCCAATCATCAGCTATCTGGCTTCTGAGACCCGATTATGACATCACAGTGGGTTAGAAAGTACGTGACACTTTGCCATAGGTTCCTATTATAGCTGTACCCAGGTAAGTTGGCTGCCAAATTGTTCCATTTCAGAATTCCAAATTACTATTACATTACATGATATGTCATATCTATGGTTCTATATCTATGGGTAAATCTGTCATCTTTGCTCAAATATAAATGAAATGAAAAAAGGGGGAGGGGGGTCCTCTGTGGATAAATAAATAAATTAGTTTTACTTTAAAATAATAAATTACCAGATGAAATGAACCGGGGTGCGAATAAAAAAACCAGTAGAATGAAAGTGGATGCACTCAAGGCAAATATGCTTTGCTCTTCTTTTTAATTTAGAATTTTCTTTTTGTTCATTGCTCAATTTTAACAGAACAGTACAAAAGACACCCGACATTTCAGCTGGAGCATTTTTCAAGGTTGATATATTCAGAATGGCATGCATTCAATATATTGAATAAACAAATGGTTGGTTATGTAAAAAATTTAACTTTGCATTTTTTAGCTTTGTCTGAACCGAGGACATGCATGATTTGTTTTGAAAAGTTTTAGCTGAGGAGTGAATATGTTAATAATGTGATACTGCAGTTTGGTTAAATAGTTAATTGGAAAACTTGTTCAGACCAACAACTGGTGTATACAATCTTCTTAAGGTTTGCCATTTGTGCAAGCCTCTGCAACTTAATGCATTTTCTACAGTCATAGATTTACCAACTTAATTAACTTATTACACTATGAGGAATGTGCCAGTATAGACACACATAATTCAACAGTAGTGATTTTATTCAATTTCTTCGGTGATGGAGGATGACTGTGACCAAGCAGACACCTGCCTGATTTAATTTATCTTCTCAATCGCTACAGTTTGTGATGGGAGAGTGGGTTTCAGCAGCTCTGCCACTGACCAACTACAATAAGCTGTCAGTCTCTGACTTGTGTTATCAGAACAATAGAATCTGCTGTCAGCACAATGGACGGATCAAATAGCCAGTCATTTTCTCATCACTGGCTTTGACCCAGAACTTAGCTTGCATTCTTCATGTTTTGGAATAAGGGGGTATATCCAAAATGGTAGAGAAGCCTTACTATATTGTTAATAGTTTTAAAAACAAGTCTAATTAGGTGTGGTTGTGAAACCACACCTATTGTTATTCACCATACTTATTATTATTCCACAGATTTTTTATCTCCTCCAACACCATTCACACCATCGACACCATTCATACCTCGTATTATACCTTCATACACCCTCCAGGTTGCTATTACTTTATACCATATGCACTTTTTCAGATAATTTACCTTTTATCGCCAAAAAAATGGATGGGAGTCAATGGGCACATTTTGAAAACCGATGCAATAGAATGTGGATGCTGTAACATATTGCACTGCTTATGACATCACAATGCCTTCCTCTACAACACTGTTATGACCTACTGTAACAATACTATCCCAGATGATTTGACAATACCTTTCTGTGCTTTCATCACAATTCATTACTTCTTTGTATCACTTCCAGATTCTTTAGACTACTTACCAGAAAATACATCACCATATTTTAACACTTTCACCTTTAGATCCCATTATACCGCATTACAACTTAATACCATTTCCATGTTTTATTTACCACCGCACACTATACCATATTACCATCTTTCTATACAATTTCCAGCAATTGATACCACTGCGAAGCAACCACACCTAAAATTTATTTTGGAATTGTTAATCTAGATGTTTATTACAGAACAGGAGTGGGGTTGTTTGTGCATTTGTTTAGCAGCTATGTATATTGCCTTTCTGCATGTGGTCTGTTGAATCTGCAGCTGGATAGAATAGAATAGAATAACTTTATTTTTTCCAGGGGGAACTTCATTTACTGAAGCAATTTGGGTTAAATACCCTGGTCAAGGACACAACATCAATGCCCCACCTGGGAACTGAACTTGCAACCCTCAGGTTACAGGCTAAGCTCTTTTTATCTCAGCAGGCTCTCAACAGGAATCATGCTAGACTGTGCGCTTAATCATTTAACAGTTAAAATGTCCAGTTGTCCAGCTGTTTCACAGTTTATGCCTCTAACCCAAAGATATTTGAACGTAGAAATGCAGGAAAATGAACCCATCAGTTAAACCGTTTATGTGCATAAATCAACAATATGAACACACATATGAACAGACTTCCCGTGAAACAAAATGGCCAGAGGTGTGCACAGCTGTGTTTAGTCTAGTGCAGGTTAGTGGAGTAGCTCACCTTTTCGCTGTAAGTCAGTTATGCACTTCACACGGAAATGAAGCCAAACAACCAGAACAAGTAAAGCCAAAGCCAAACACCCTGTGCAAGGAAAAATAAATTGTGGAATAATAGCTCTGAACCCAGAGTGGGGGAATCACAAGTCAAGGGTGCGAGGGCAGAAAGTAGAAGGCTGACCTTGGGCTGAAGTCTCGGAGTGGCTGTTTGTTTTTTTGGAGGGAACTGGCAACACACTTACATCCCAAAAAGATGAAATGTGACACGCTGAGATAACTGTTGATAAAATGATGGAATCGTTACAAGTGGAACTGCATGAGGTTGGGACACACTGTGGCTGCTAACAAGTTTCCGCTTCATAACCTTCCTAAGATATTATATTATAGAGTAATTCCCAATACCCAATGGCGGCGCGGACCTCCCGGAGGTTGTTCTGTGTCGTTTCTCTTTGTTTATATAGATGGATTATTGCTGGTGTTTGTTTATTTGTGTGGGAATGGAATCCATCAACATTAATCAGGATTAGTCAATGTACACCGTCCTGGGGTTCTCCAAAAACAAATATTTACTGGGCTTTCAGTTCGGCCTCATTTCCATTTAGTAAAGTTCAGGGAGTCGCAAACAATTGGAATTTCACTACAAAGGCGTTTACATTTTAACCCCTTCAGTGCAAGCCTGGTCCCTTATTCAATTTGACCACAGAAAATGCCTGACTTGGGTCTTGCATTCAGATTCATTTGTATTTGTACGTTACTAGCAGCATTTGAAGCACGCTGTAGTATATGAAGAGGACCAAAGCGTGTGTACGGCTTCACTCTCTTGATATAGAAATGATTTAGTGACTGCGAGTGTACATTTGATAACAATGTAGATTGATAATCTGTGGAGGGATTTTACATAACGTGATTGTTTTAAAATATCGGCCTCGATTATACATTTTCCTTACTTAATTCCAAGTGTTAGTTTTGTCTTGACCCACAGCTCAACGAGGGGAAAATGGTAGCAGCTGCTTTTCCCTCGTTGTTTTGCGGTGGAAGTAGAAAGGGGGCGGGAGGGGGGGGGGGGGGGGCATCTTTAAAAAGTGCATCATCTTTGCCTCGCAGCCGAGAGAGTACAGAGTTCAGATGGAAAGCGTTCGTTTCTCATTACTCGCCCTGCGGAGGATCGCTCGGAATCCACTGGAGGTAGCGCGTGAAGATGAAACATTCACAATCACAGAGGAAATCGCGCCGCCATAGAGCTTCGTACAAAAAAGAACACACTTCGCGTGTCTCCGTTTTCCTCTGGACCTCGCGAAGAACAGGACGGCTTTCTTGCATGTTTTATTTTGTGCTCATTAGTGCTGATTCCTAGCACGTATGCCGGCACATAAACAACATAATTTGGGCACGGCGACTCCGTCGCGGTTCGTTCAATTAGCGCGACGTTGAGTTCCGTGGGATTTGGCACCTCTCGCAGCTTTCCGTCTTTATAAATTGGTTCGTCGCGGCAACAGTCATTTTTTCATGAACAGCGTGATTTGAACTGGATTCGTGGCGTACCTTTTGAATGTGTTGTGAGATTAAAACCTGGTTCCCAAGGCAACCCATCACATTTTCATACAAGTGCAGTTGAGAGCATTCAGAGACCTGGTGGGTGGTCAACTGTCCACTCGGACAGACCACTACATAAGGCAGAAATAGAATACATCCTTATCATTTTGTATGTGATACATGCTCCTGTCCGCCTACCACCTAGACACATCGCACACAGTTCAATGTAGGCATGCTCGGCAGCTGCTGTCCATGGTGCTGATGTGACCGGTCTCCTTCTGTTCTCAATCTGCGCGCCATAATTAAACTGCATGTGACTCATTAACCAGGGCAGCCAATCAACAGTGGGCCAAATTACATCAGAATGCATTGCACTGCTAGCAAATCCACCTACCCTGTTTCCTAATTATATGTGAAACTAATGTTGATTTTCTTTATTATTGATAACACAGTGTTGTCTGTTTAGACACAGTATGTATTTATGATTATAGAATACCATACTCCCATTAATGAAAGCAGGACTGTACAACGCTAAACTAGTAAGACAAGCCTTTTCAATAAACTGACACTCTCTAGTCTACGGTGTGTTTACAGTATTGCAAATTGACCAATGACTATTAAAATGGGCTTTGGTGTTGTAGTACCATTCTGGTTAGCTCACAACAGTAAAAAAAAAAAGTAAAAGGAGGTAAAATTTCCAAGGATTCACAAACATGAGCCTTATTGTAATAGCATCACAAGGGTGTGCATTAATGCGAGCGCAGCCTATTGCCTGCGAGTGTTGGATCTCAGAGCGACGGGAATTAGAGAGCGCCAGAAACCGCAGCAGTCCGTCATGAGTAGAGTGTAGTGCTACCGTTTTGAATGTCATTATCAGATTCCCTGTTTTTATAGCAGCAGAGGTTAAACTGAATATTTATGAAGAACCTGAACTAAGCTGCACGGATCCTCATAGTAAAACAAAAGGGCCCAAATAAAACAGGCAATTTAATCACAGATGGTTTATGCCAAAATACATTTAAGCGTTACACCCCAGCCAGGATTAAGATAAAATAAGTCTAAATTCGCAATGGCGCTCGAAGGTTTGTGCAAAGCCCATATTTTATTGTACACTCTGTTTTGTTCCGAGTTGAACAGAAGCTGAGTGGCATTTTAATTTGTGCAAATTACCTTTAACTCTGCAAGAGATGGCTTCTACCTGTCAGTTAAACGAGATTAACTATGTCACTTTTTAATTACCATTCTGTTACCTAACTGCAGAAACAAGGGGAAAGGTGGTCTGATGCAGTACTTTTACTCACTCACACACACACGCACACACACACACACACACACACGCATATACCCACACACACACACACACACACACACACACTCACATACGCATACATGCGTACACAAACGTACACAATTTCCTTGCCATCTGAACAAAGATTGTTAGTAAAAACATATCACTGTCCTGTGCCAATATGTTTTGTGTGCTGTGGGTGTATATTTGCTCATTAACTCCACACCTCGGAGATACCGAGTAGATTCTCAAAGCAGCTGATTCTGCACTTTTACAATACAGCTGCTCTCAAAGAAAGACTAAGCTTCAAGGCCGGAGCTCAGGGTAACACTTTCACCACTGTCATCATCACCGTTTCTCAACTTGTTTCCTCAACAGATTTCTTTTTGCCAGATCCTATCAGGATACAGAACATATAAGGGCACAGAACCTATCGGGATACACCTGTCAGGTTTCTGGGTTCATGCGGGCTTGTGCCGGGCGGGTGTGTCTCCACTCCGGCGCATCGTTCGAATAGCGATGCGCTGTGGGGTCGCCGCTTCTTAAAGAGAGCGGTGATCATGCCAGACCCACAGGTCAGATGCGGCTGCTGAAAGCACTGACCGCCATTACCCCCGCCATCCTTCCCAGTTCTGAGAGCATCTCCACTCACCATACAGTCTGTTCTTCTGCTAAAGGTTTCACTCAGCAACAAATACGTTGCCTGAACTAGTATTTATTATGATATTATTAATTGTTTACTTGTATATATTGTTATGATTAGATGTTACTGTGATAGTTTATACTGATATTTTCACGTATTAACCATTATGCAGATCGATATTTGTTCAAGTTCCTAGTTCTAGAGTACAATGGTGTCTTTAAATTGAACGCAATTTTTTTTTTAAATAGTAAGCTCAGGGGTACAGCCATGACCCCTCCCTGCTGTCCTTATACAGGAAGTCAGTGCACTGTTTTACAACTGTGGCTGCATCAGTTTACTATTACTGTTACATGCATAACACTTTCAATCAGTGGGAAATGTTAGTTTTACCTGGGTATTGTTTTCAATAATTATTTACTTCCTTTTTCAGATTCACGCACTTGCAAAGAAAATCTGGGCGTTAAACGGAGCCCCGGGCATAATTTGCACGTCTTATTTCACGTGCGATGTCCGTAAAACTCGCAAACTTGCAATGAACCTCAGACAATGTATGCGCTCTTCTGCGCGGCAACGCGAGCCAGGCCTGAAAACCCCGCAGCAGTTTATGCGCGGAGATTTGATGAATATTTAAACAGAGGATTTTTATAGGCTCATGAAACGGTGCTTTGCTTTCCGCTTGCTGACCTATGGAATTCCTGTCAAACGTGATGTATTGTAGAGTATGCATTGACACTTCACTGGACACCAGTGACTGCTTACACTGCTCACACTGTCTGTATACACCCATTGGAATATATTTGCTGTGCGATCATCCAAAACACAAAACACATATTGCAGTACAAGTACATGGACCTATTCCTGGTAAAATATATTAACGTGATGTGTCCGATCTCACTGTTACTTTAAGCCCATGGAACCTGCATTGTGAACTCTTCTACAGTCATCTACAGCTTTTTTCCCCCTGAAAATACCTCTGAATTACGTGTAGACTGGCTGATATACAGAATATGAGCAAGACTACAGATTTTGTTAGTTCTTATGAGAACCTCATCAGAACACATGTAGCTGGGCTTTGAGTCAATGCTAATGCACTTGTTTTAAATGCAATCACTGGCTTTCTTCCCCACTGAATTTGGCAGCTCTGACATCTAGGCTTCAGTTATGATGTTAAATGGATTTGAAAATGGACATAGACTGTCAAATTTAGGCTTTGCCGAAATAAGAAAGCAATATTTGAATTAATGGCACTTGGCTGACAGTAATCCGCTTGTACCGTGAATGCAGCAGACTTTGATGACATGATCTAGGAACATTTGGAAGCTTTGCAATCTTTGGTTGCATGCAATGAATAATATATAATCGATTTCCTGTAGGTGCTGTATGAGAGGACAGGCTCTAACATGTAGTAATTCCCGATGTTTTTGTCCAACTTTAGCGTCTGTGATGTGAAATATGCAGCGCCGTGTGTCATCATGGCAGTGTCGCTCTAGCAACGGTCTTGCGATGCAAACTCCATTCCCCACAATTCCGACAACAGATGTCTGCAAACATCTGTTAATAAAAGGACTAAAACACATGAAGAGCTTCATTCGTCAGGCGTGCGAAAGGCACTGGGTGGTGCAGTTACTGAGGGATGTGCGAGAGCTGGGGAATATTACTGCGGATGTGATGAATGGAGGGAAGTAGAAAGAAAGAGGTCAGCAGACCCCAGTAGACCCCATGAGGGAGATGATTATGCTTGCATGTTAAGCAGGTAGCTTATATGTGCCGCCTGATGCGGGCCTGATGCAGCCCACAAATTGAACCTGGTTTCCATAGTTGGTACATGTCACAGTCATGCCGTGAAGCCTTCTAATAATGCATTGCATGGTAATATGAGAGAGCAGACAGCAAATATGGTTCCAGTTAAAGAATAAATAAATAAATAAATATAACATTATCACCAGAGAAAACATTTCAGGAGAGGTTTTTAAATTGAGTTATACAATATAAAATACTGTATTTAAAAAAATAAAAAAACTTTTAATTAAACATGATAGATGCTTTGATTGAGAATGCGTGGGCTAATATAAACATCATAGGGTGTTAAATGTACACCGGCGTCCGGCGGTGTTAAATTTATGCTGACATTTTTGCTGTAAAAGCTCAGAAAATCACTGATGAACTTTCGGTTCGGTTCTGTCCAGTTTTTTTTTTATTAGTGCTTTTCACAAAGGACCCATGTCTCAAAGCACATGACACACATTCCAGGCCTGGGCCCCAATTAGCCTATGGCACGTGAGAGCCAGACCCAGGCCCATAGTAGCCTATGGAACATTTCAGCCAGGTGCCGGTCCATAGTAGCCTATGGCACGTTTCAGCCAGGTGCCGGTCCATAGTAGCCTATGGCACGTTTCAGCCAGGTGCCGGTCCATAGTAGCCTATGGCACGTTTCAGCCAGGTGCCGGTCCATAGTAGCCTATGGCACGTTTCAGCCAGGTGCCGGTCCATAGTAGCCTATGGCACGTTTCAGCCAGGTGCCGGTCCATAGTAGCCTATGGCACGTTTCAGCCAGGCCCAGGCCCACAGGAGCTTATGGTACGTTTGAGCCAGACGCAGGCCCACAGGAGCTTATGGTACATTTGAGTCGTGGCTGTGTCATTAGCACACTGTGGCCTGGAGTCACAGCAACACACAATTAGCTTTATCCCAGCAGGGGTTGAACTGATTTATATCTGTCCCAGTTCCCCAGGTTAACAGCATTGTTACATATGGCTCTGCTACAGTCACTACTAGCAAGCAGTGCAGTTGACTGCACTCCTGTCGACAGTGTATTGCCTGTAGAGTGTATATAGTCATTGGCTGTCTTGTGATATTGTGTGTGGCCTGTATGGTGCAAAACAATCACTGATTCTCCTGCAGTACTGTTTGTTCTGTATGAACATAAAATAGTCACTGGCTGTCCTGTAGTACTGGAGTGGAAGATGATTTTTTTTAAACTAAAATATTAAAAACAAAAACTGAATAGCCTACTTCTTTTTTCATTCTACTGTTTAAAATGTAAAATACAGTACATTATATACAAATCCTAATTCCAAAAAAGTTTGGACAGTATGTAAAATGCACATAAAAGCAGAAAGCAGTGATTTGTAAATTCTCTTTTACATACAGTATATTTAATTAAAAACAGTACAAAGAAAATATATTTAATGTTTTACCTTATCAACTTTATTGATTTGTGTAAATATACGCTAATCATCGTCATATGACCACACCTACTCACGGGTTCCAGTTCAAATTGAAGCAGTAAAAAAGGCCTTAGAAAAGGCTCTGCAGTATCTCTTTAAGAGGATGAACAGAATGGCATTGACCTTCCTGAGAACCCGCTTATGGTAGATGTCATTAAGCTGGGCCTGACTAACTCCAATAATCTTAGTTGCCACTCTGACAAGGTTATTAAGTATGTTTCTTGTTAGTCAGGTTGAGGTTTCCATACCATGCTACAATACAGAAAGTTAAAACAGGCTCAATAAAACTTTGATAAAAAAAGTGTCATCATAGAAGTGCAGACATTGAAAGTGTTCATTTTCCTGAGAAAGAAAAGACGCTGTTGTACTAGAAATTATAGTCAGAACAATGATACTTTTTCAAAAAAATTACATTGCATTAGGTTCAAAAAACAGTTTGCTGTCAATAATTGTGCTAAGGTATTTGTAGGCGTCCACCAGCTCAGTGTCAGAGCCCTTTATAACAGTTGGTTTGGGGCTGAGTGATGACTTCCAATCATGTGCTTGGTTTTAGTGATATTTAGTTGGAGGAATGATTGGTCACACCATGACACAGAGTCATCAACCACAGGTCCATGTTCCTGGCCCTGCCCCTGAAGAAGGCTGACAATCACTGAATCATCAGCAAATTTAAGGATGTTCCTGTTTACATGAGTGCTCCGACAATCATTCGTATACATAATGTAGAGAAGGGGAGACAGACAACAACCTTGAGGAGAACCAGTGGAAGAGTGCATCTGATTGGAGTAGACACCATTGGCCCTCACACACTGCGATCTGTCAGTTAAAACGTCCACTATCCAGCCAATAAGGTTAAAATCAAGATTAAAAAGAGAGATAAGTTTCTCTGCAAGTAAATGTGGCAGAATAGTTTTAAAAGCAGAGGAAAAATCAATAAATAATAGTCTATCATGACTGGGTATAAAAGGATATCAAAAGATATTTTTTGATATCTTATTTTCAGGTACTCTTACAAGCGATACTATAACCTCTCTGCATTTGAATGGATCTCTATGGAAATTGGGGGGTGGGACTAGATTAAGCTGTAAATTACATGGGAAGAGTATGGAACCCATGGGTCAGGAGGAACAACCCTTAAAGTGATCCATCCATATCTACTGCATATCTGGCAGCAGAGTGATGGTTTGAGGCTCGTTTGATAAATCAAATTTAGCCAACCATAGCTTCCATCCTATTCCCGTGTAATTTCTAGCTTAATCTAGTCCCACCCCCCAATTCCCATAGAAATCCATTCAAATGCAGAGAGGTTAAAGTATCACTTGTAAGAGTATCTGAAAATAAGATATCAAGAGTCTTTTCATATGATTTTATACTCAGTCATGATAGAATCACCTGTTTACCTGTGGAATGTTCCAAACATTTTTTCTTTTTACTTCCCAGTTTTTTGCCCCAGTCCCAACTTTTTTGTAAAGTGTCGCAGGCATCAAATTTGGAATTAGCGTATATTTACAAAAATCAATAAAGTTGATAAGGTAAAACATTACATTTATTTTCTTTGTACTGTTTTCAGTTAAATATATGTAAAAGAAAATTTACAAATCACTGCTTTCTGCTTTTATGTGCATTTTACATACTGTCCCAACCTTTTTTGGAATTGGGGTTTGTAATATAATGCACCTTGTATATACTGTATGTCTCAATTTAAACATAGTATAAAAAAGTAAGAACATTGAATCCAGGTATTATCTTTGCAAAATAATTTCTGCACAGACACAAAAGCGTAACAGATAGCAACACACCATTGATGGGTGCACATTACATACATGGCAGCCAAACCAGTGGTGACAGCAGCCTGATTGCATTCGTGGCAGGTGTTAACATTGGATGAAGGGCTATTATATTTGCGGGTAATTATTATCATCTGAGACGCTGGCCTGACGGAAGCGGGATAACTTGCTTAAATGATGATTAGTCATGACAAAAGTCTAATTTGCATCAGCGTTTAGACGCGCTGCGGATGGTTGCTCCCACGAGCGTCCCAACGCTGCATAATGATGCTGTCACCACAGATGAAGGCTGGAACCGCGGTGACGGCGGCTCCTCTAAGAATGTCCCGTTTGCCTGGGAAGTCCACGCGACAGGACCGGACATTATCCGGTGATAAGTCAACTCGCGATATAAACAACGCAAAAGCTGAATTTAACACTAGGCCTACTGAAGAGTAGTGTTTCACCGTCGCGTCTGCGGCCGATATTCTCGGAAATCATCATAACCTGCGCATTAATAATTCAGGAGTGTTTAATGCGCTGTACGGATTCTCTTAATTAACCAGAAACGTAGTTCCGCTTGTCTTTTCTATTTAATTGTGGGTGTACAATGCACAGTTTAAGTTTTTTTATTATTATCTCCTTTACCTTTTACATTCATGCTTTGACTTGCTTCAGAGATCTGACGTTTTTCTCCTCTTTCTGCAGTGAGAAATCACTTGCAGCTTAACTGAATGCATTCACCTATATTAAAAACGTTTCATTATAAAATGAGAAGGAGTTCAAAAAAATATTCATATTGCATTCATTTCATCCAAAAATCAAGCACTAAGAAGCAACCTGTGTACATGTTGGATTGGAGGACGAAAAACATTACTTGACTGAATAATACTTAACTTGAACACATATCCATTGCACTCACACTGAAATGTTTTGAAAAAGTGTCATTGTTGTGACTATAATCTTTGGTAATATTTCAGTGCTTCACTGTCAGCCAGTTGTTCTAAATATAATAAATATCTCATCCTTGATTGGCACTCAATTTACATTTGTAGTTATGTGATGCAAAAATGACCTGTTACAGAGGTTGTGAAATAACTGCGAGCAGACGTTTGTTCAAGCGCTCGATTTTTGACCAGGTCTTTGGACCTTGTGGTAGATAATGTCCTTAGGCAAGGTACTTTGCTCATTTATGAAGAAAGCTGTACAAATGGATGTGAGAATATGTATAATTTATCAGCTCTCTTCATATCCCCATCTGACCCTTTTTAAAAAAAAAGGTGAAAAACTTTGAAAATGTGTGTTGAAAATCAGAATGACTCGCATGGCAAACATGATTACATGCACATTATTTTAGCTCATTATTTTACTGCGGAGAACAGTTTGAGTGTCTGTAGTCTCCTTTTTCCCCCTGTTTATCCGCATTTGCGTTCCATAAAACTGCCCTGGAGGGGGCAATAACTGGTAGAGGCAATGGTAGATTTCATCTTTGCAGCTTCGCGCAGTCTCGCTCGCTATTTTCCACTGTCATCCTATCGAATGCGATTCGAATGTCAGAGTTTAAATCAACGTAACGGCTGCTAATGGTTGCGTGAATGTCTTTGTCTTTTCATTGTCTCTCCATTTAGACATCATCTGAAATGAAGAGAATTAGGAAAAGCTTGTGACGACACAGATTTTTGAAGCCGCTGTTGCGGTCATTATGATTGGCAAATGCTATTGGGTGAAATTGCTCTTGAATATCACTCGGGTGCAAAGTGTTTTGTTAGAATTTTATAAATAACACAAAATAGTGTAACACCTTTGAATACCATACTTTTTTATTAATAGCTGTAGAAGCCTTTTTACCAGGAATAAGTGTTACTGTAGTGGCATATTTAGCATTGCCTGTTTCATGCGAGAAGGAACAGCCAGGCTACTTTTAAACCTGAGGTTTGTGAAATAAGATTTCATAAGATCACCCATAGGACCATCAGAACTTTTTGAGAGGTCACTGACAGCATTGGCAATTCAGCATGTACCATTATACTGATTAATTTATTATCAGATAAAATGGTTCAGATTATACAGAAGTTTTTTTTTTTCTGAATTTGCATAAGAAACCTGGTTGTACTGCAGGCCAATAGTCATTGTGCCTGAGAAAACCTGGTTGTACTGCAGTCATTGTTCCTGAGGAACCTGCTCCATGCTCAGTTTATGAAGGAAAACTGCAGGTACTCAGTAGACCAAAGGAGTTTCTATTGCATGATGAGACGATAGGTGATAGCATCCTGCTGATATACGATCACATCCTGCAGATAGAAGATAGTATCCTGCTGATAGACGATAACATTCTCTTAATAGACAATATCATCATGCTGATAGAGAATAGCATCCTGCTGATAGACAGTAGCGTCCTGCTAATAAATGACAGCATAATGTCTAACATAGTCAGGAATCAGTACCTGACTGTGGGTAGCAACACTGACATGGTCAGGAATCTGTACCTAACTGTTTGTAGCAGCAGTTCACACTGAAAGCCAGTAAATGGCACTGTACCATAAGGCTTCAAACGTTGTCTAAAATATCCCAGTAGTGAAACAGATTTAGGACAGTACTGAAATCTAAATTGGAGTAAGTAGTGCCAGGTATATGAGCGTAGACTCTTTACGGAGCTGCCTATGTAGTGGAATGCATTGAAGACAAGGCTGAGAATTCCCTGCTCCACTCAGCTGAACACATCTCCACGAGTAGCCATTGGTCTCTGCGGGTGTTGGAGCTGATGGGAGGAAGAGGCGATGAGGAGGGTCAGTGCCTTTCTGATTTTCCGTAAATGTTTTTTTCCTTTGGGATAGAAGATGTGTGCTGCTGACTGAACACATAGCTATAACTTATGTCACTGTTGCCATTGCTTGCTGCTCAGCTGCACAAGCTTATTTTTGGCAAACTCATTTGTTGTTAAATTCTACCATAGCCAAATTCAGGAAAGCTGCATCTAAGTGCTAAATAAATTGTATGCTAAATGATACATGCAGTTTATTAGGCGTTATAGGCTAACTTTCGCATACAGTTCTCACAAATGCCTCGCAAATCAACGTGAACTACATATTCAGGTAAGGACGAGTGTGTGAATGGACCTAAATTTATATACTTTTTAATATATATTATACATCAATTTTATATATTTTATACATCCCTGATGTGTACTTTTGCATGTGGGTGTGTGTGCATGTGCATGTGCTAGTGAGTGTGTGGGTGTCATTCTGCGTGCACACATGTGGTGCACATGCACATGCAGTCCTCTCTTGCCATGTTCCCACGCCACACTGTTGCGTGTGGCTTCACATATAAAGACCTGGAGCGTTGCAGAAGTGTGGAAAATGAGGGTTAAACAACTGCAAATTACTACTGGGGCTGAGACTGCAGCATCCCACATCATTTCTTAGTGAGTGTTTGCAGGCTCCAGCTGTGCTGGCTTGATAGCGCGGTTTTAAGTAGCAGCTAATAGATCTCCAGAGAAGAATGGCACAATTTTCTGGAACGCCTTGTGCCAGAATTGACTCTCATGACTGGCTGTGCGAGCTGTCGACAGGCCGAGAGACCCCTTCCACTCTAATATTTCAGTGCTTTGTGAAACTTTGGTAGCACGCCTGTCCTTTCACGGTGTTGGGGGGAGATTAAGTAGCTCCACTGTCCTTGAAACTTTAAGTAGATCTAGCTCACCTTTTTTTTTTCTTCTTACCATCAAGGTCAGACTGACAAACAGACATCAGTGTAAATGAAGACGTTCCTGACAGCTAAAGTCCACAGTCAAACCGTTTCTTAAGAAATCTGGCTTGACAAGCTGACAGATTTCAACTGTAATGGAATTAGTCAATTGAAAGCAACACCCCCTGAGTTCTTTCTATTGTATCATAATAGACATTCCAGATTATAATTTAACTAACCAAAAGTATAACGACATATTATTATTATTATTACACTTTGTTAGTAGCAGTAGTTCATTACAGTTATTTGTTGGCATATTTGCATAGAGAATATATTATTTTGCTTTATTGCTCTTCTGAAATAAATACTTAATAAAATATGAATAGAAGGTTTTGTAGTCTGTGGCATTTTTATCAAGTTAAAGTAAAGCTGGTTAAAGTGCATATAGCTTGTCAATTTCATGAGAGTCATGTGCTTTCCCTGTGCCTTCTGTTTTCAAATAGGTTTAAATGGGGACCTTTGCATGGTATTCTATACATTGATTAACACTGGAGATGTGTACACCTACATTGTCGATATCAGCTTGGCCTCATTCAGAATTCAACTCATAATTAATTTCCTGTGTTTCCTTTTGTCTTTGCAAACATAGCTTAGCAAGTTCAGTGATCACCAAAGTGAATATGACAAAATCGTTAGGGGGGGGTGCTTGGGAAGAAAAAAGGCCGACTGGAAAATGGGCCCAGCGTGATCAGTGAGGAGCCCCATATGGTCGGTGTTCCTGTCCACCTCACGTTCCCTGTCTCTGTCCCATTTCCGCATCTCCATCCCGATAACCAAGTGGGTGTGCTGGACTAAATCGAGGGGTCACTTTTCATTACGGGGAAACCCATTGTGGCGAACGCTGTAATGGAAATACACTGCCTGGCCAAATCCTAGCTTTGATCACGGCGTGCATTCGTCGTGGCATTGTTTCGACAACCTTATGCAACGTCACAACATTTATTTCCGCCCAGAGTTGCATACATTTTTGGCTGAGATCTTGTATTGACGACGGGAGAGTTGAACCACTCCGTAAAGTCTTCTCCAGCATATCCCAAAGACTTTCAATGGGGTTAAGGTCAGGAATCTGGAGGCCAATTCATGTGTGAAAATGATTCCTCATGCTCCCTGAATCACTCTTTCACAATTTGAGCCCGATGAATCGATGAATCATGGCATTGTCGTCCTGGAATACAACCTGGTCATTCAGTACATTCAGGTACTCAGCTGACTTCATTTTATTGCTGCATAACGTTGCTGAGCCTAGACCTGACCAATTGAAGCAACCCCAGATCATAACACAGTGGGCACTATGCATGACGGGTGCAACGGCGACTTTTTTTTTTGGCCAGGCAGTGTAAGATTACAGGGGAAAACTGCCAGATTATTGAGATTTGGGCCTGCAGAATCATATTGTTAGCCCCATATTGTGGGTGACTTTGGAGAATCTACTTATGCTGGAAAATAGGCTCTGCAGCTAAAAACCTGCTCCAACTGTGCGCTAATGCTAAAAACCTTCTCCAGCTCTGCACTGATGCTAAACATCTGCTCCAGCTCTGCACTCACACTAAAACCATACTCCAGCTTTGCACTGATGCTAAAAATCTGCTCCAGCTCTGCACTCACGCTAAAAACATGCCCCAGCACTGCACTGATGCTGAAAACCTGCTCCAGTTCTGTGCTGATGCTAAAAACTTGCTCCAGTTCTGCACTGATGCTAAATATCTGCTCTAGCTTTGCGCTGATGCTAAAAATCGGCTCCAGCTTTGCGCTGATGCTAAATATCTGCTCCAGCTCTGTGATCATGCTAAAAACATGTGCCAGCTCTGCACTGATGCTACATATCTGCTCCAGTTCTGCACTGATGCTAAATATCTGCTCCAGTTCTGCACTGATGCTAAATATCTGCTCCAGTTCTGCACTGATGCTAAATATCTGCTCCAGCTTTACGCTGATGCTGAATATCTGCTCCAGTTCTGCGATCATATTAAAACCTGATCAAACTCTACACTGATGCTAAAAACTGCTCCAGCTCTGCACTCATGCTAAAAACCTGCTCAATCTTTGCACTAATGGAGGCCGATAGGCTCTACTTAACCATCATCTGCAGGGTAGGAGGATTGTTAATGTTTAATATCTGAATTACCCATGATGCCTCTTGGGAAATTTGAGTAAAAATGGATCTAAGGCTGGAAAGTGTAACCTTAGGCAATGCTGTTGCAACCATTTCTCCAAAATGTTATTTCTCGAGAATATAATAGTGATTTATGCAAGTGACTGCCATATACTTTTGCTTTATTGTAAATCACAAATTCGATTTAAAAAAGCACAATATCATGTCATGACGTCGTTATGTCATGGCCTGCAAAGCAACATAAGAGCTATGTTAAGGGCAAGATTTAATGGCTGCAGTGCAAAAACATTTGCTATATTTTGCACTTACACATTAATAATGATTTACTAAGACTGGTCCAAATCACATAATCAAAGAAATGGCCTGACCTCATTCATAATTTTGCAGTAGAAGACCCCCAAAAAAAGGGTTTGAAACAATATAGACTGCTTAGGCTGAAGCCACACATCCTGAAGAGATTGCCTGGCATCACTCTCGCCTCCCACAATCGTCTTCTACTTTTGACACACTGTGTTCGTTAAAATATATTGATCGTATACTATGGGAAATCCAGACACAGCAATAATTAATGTGTTCCACAGATGACACAAGTTGGTATCCTTAGCCTGGCAAAAAAAATATTTTAGGCAAGAAAAAAAACTTACACTTCCACTGTATTTGAGCTTCTGTCACTTTATTTCGGTAATACATAGAGTAATTCAGACTCTTGGAAAACAAACTCTCAGGGGTTACCTTACAGAAGAGACCAGGATTTGCCTGAAGTCAAAGGGGTTCAAGAACAGTAACCATTTTATTTTCAGGCTTGAAAAAAGGTGGTGCTAGAGAAGGGGTTAACTATGTATCAAAATTAAAAATGCAGAGTGATGCAATCCCTGCAGATCACACCCTAATAGTGTCTTGGACCTATCGCGAGCCTTTAGTGAATCTTATGTCTGAAAGCAACTTTTGTGTTCAAAAAGTCTCAATCCTTTAGTAAACCTGGTCCTAAATGTTTATGATTGTTTTTTTTCAGTTCTTAAATGACATGTTATTAGGATGCATTGTATATCTGACTACGTAACATAACCGTGAATTATTCATAATCAATTCCGAAGGAATTATATTCCCAGAGCTAACCTCTTCAAAGGAGACTGTCGGACATCATACAAATGTTCCCCATAAATAGCACACACCCATCTGCTTTTTGCACACATACCTCGTCTCACAACACAGTGAAAACAGTGTCTCCCGCTGATGTACACACAGAACTGAAAATAGTGTTTCTCTATTGATGCCACGTTGTGGTTACCGTGCAGATGCTCCTTACAATAGGCCATACTGAGCATTGATAATTAACAGCTGTGAGAGAGGTATGGAAGGAGTGTAATTTCCATTCAGAAGGTGGACCGTTTCTGTATTTTGTGGCGAAACACTAGCTGCTGTACCTGTACACCTGTACTGTACACAGTCACACAAACTATAATCCAGCAGGGACAGTTATGGACGTCACTTTGGATAAGACCATCGGAACAGATCAAATGATTAACGGCTGTGATTTAAAAAACAAACGTGAATGTCACCGTACATTTACAGCGTGATATGATTTCACCGCTCAATTTCCATGTTAAGCATCTCTCGCAGCAATATGAAAGGACTGCCACGAGGCTTCATGACACATTCACATTCAAGGATTTATGAACGATTTCAATGCTGTCCTAAGATTGCTTCGCTACTGGGCTGATTGAGAGAACGTTTGAAGCCATTTGGTACAGTGCCATTTTTACAGAGGCTGCTGCGAATAACGCTGTTCAGATTCTGAACATCCTGATTGGATGGGTCTCCACGAAGGGTGGAGTCCATACCGCGCACCTGCTCGCTTCGCTACCTGCAATTGGAAGCCTAAGAAAATCTTTTCCGTCTGAAGTAAGTTTCCGGTGAAGGCTGACATGCATTACAGCATCATTGGCTTGGCATTTGGGATCTGCAGTGAAGTGTTCTCCAGAATTGCGGTGACACCTTTGTGGAGTGAAGTATTGCTTCTGGCCATCCTCGGCTGTCCGGCCCTGATAAAGACCTGTGCTTGCAGTAGGACAGGCTTTTGTCTGTGTGGCTCTGGCATGGTCGGCCTACATTAACGCAGCAGCAGGCTAATGTTATATCAGAGTAAAGCAGACTATGGAGCCAGTGCTATTACTCCAGATAACTGCCTGTTGTATTTTTCCTTCTGCCGGCCAGAACAAAAGGTGAACCCGGCAGCTGTTCTGTATTCTCCCTGCGTCTGTTAAACAGACTCCCACCCTGTGTCGCCTAATTCTGTTTTTCTTCTAAATCTGTAGGGGGGGGTGAGCTTGGGTGTTACGGACTCGGTCAGCTCCCTCTGCCATCAATAAAGAATACAGAAGCCTCTTGCAATGGTGGAAGATTACATTTTACCCCCCACACCGCGCACTCCCGCACACAGACACACACCTGCGCACACAGACACGCACACACACACGCACACACACAGACGCACGGACACACACACACACACACACACACACACACAGACTCGTAAGTAGACATACATACACACACACACCCCCACACAGACACAGCCATGTGCACACAGACACCCAAGTACACACACGCACACACACACACACACACACACAGACGTACACACTTTCACAGACACACACACACACACACACACACACACACACAAAACCCTAAGCTCTGTTGTTGTTATACAGAGCACTGCCAGTCGATGCGCAAGTCAAGGGAGCTTTCATGGCAAAGTGTCTGTCCGTCTGGTACTCAGTATTCATGAGCATTGTGTTGTGATGGTGTTGTTCTCCTCCAGTTAATAATGGCTGTAATGGAGTCCTCAAGTTTATCATGCAAAGCTTCTTCTGCAATATGGATTATTCTGGAAGTGTCACAGGAGGCTAGCTACACAAACACAAACACTGAGTCATCTCAGTCCCTTAGTTTCTTTCCTTTCAGCTATAGAGCCTGGAGGCCGGAAACAAACACACAAGTGCACATTCATGCACAGGTGTATACATACACACACACACACACACACACACACACGCACACACACGCACACACACACACACACACACACACACACACACACACACACACACACAAATAAACACAAATATGCAAATGCCCGCGCGCGCACACACACACACACACACACACACACACACCCATTACTATTATGTTTTTTTAATGAAAGCTTGTGACAGCATTCAAATGCATTAATTACAAATGGCTAATAAACACAACTTTAACAGAACTGCACTGCAGGCTGCAGGGTCTGTTGAACTCTCCTTTTGATCCTTTTTTTAACCCAGCATCCTTTACAGCGGAGACAGCACAATGTGTACTTCTGTTTTTTACACTCAGAAACCTCTTACCACTCAACATAGCAATTTTCCTTTCCACCTCAATAAAGCATTTCCAGCTCTTTTTTCAGTCTTTTTCTTCCCTTTTTCTACCTTGTTTTTTTCTGTTTGTTTGTTTGTATTTTCCAGCAGATGTTCATTCACAGAAACCCCTTCTATTGTGATTAGAGCAGACAAAGCCACACTCAGTGAGACACAGGAGTGAGGTGCTGAGGTGCTGCGTTTCTCCAGGGGGAGGGATCAAAGACAGACGGATATCAGGACTCTTCCAGGCTCCGCGTGGGCCTCCTTCATGGCCTCGTGACTGCAGGGCCACAGGGCAGGTGTCTCCCAGCGATACCTCTCCAAATCCGCGGCAGTACAGATTACACATTACTTTTTATATGCTTTTCATTTTTAATCTGCCCGCCATTTTGAGACATTTGTTCTATTCGTAACCATTGTGTGAGGGACAATGGCGAGTCCGTCATTAACGCGCTGCAAATTCCCGATACTGGCGGCGTGGCACGAAGATTGGTTAACGACATGCATTCTCTGTCCCATTAACACGTTTTAATCTCTGTCGTTAATTGGTTCAGGGCCTTAGAATTTCCACATTGCTTTGGAGACCCTGTGTCGCTCTTACGTCTCTTTCCAATTAACAATTTTACCAAGAAGAAAGATGTACATCATTTTCCCGATAAAACGATAGAAAAATAGCAATTAATTTAGTGCCAGGTTTTATATCTGGTGACGTCCTTGAGTCCTTCAGAGACTTGCTCTGCTCAGCAGGTGGCCATATGTGTACACGGCAGGGCCAATTTCATTTAAATGCAGAGCAGCCCAGGAAATATTTTAATTTCTAAAAAAACGAAAAAAGTTGACTATGAAACCATTGATAATTTTACTTTTCAGGTCATTGTTTTGGGTGTATAATGAGATTAATCGTAGACTTCCAGCTTTAGAGGCTCATAATGTATTTTTTTCAGTAGGGAAATTTGACCTCTGTTCAGCGATTATAGCATCGGTGCCGGTGATCTTTCATGCCGTGCCGTGTATCTCCCTGCATTCATTTCTCCACAGGCTGGAACAGAAAGGCTAAACCCTTCAACAAATTATGTTTTGGCATATTTAAACATTTGGATTTGACAAATGGTCATGGCAATTTGCACAAGATATTTAGTATAATTTTATTGCAGCACAAACCTGGTAAATACAGCTACTCAAGTCTGGTGTGCAGGATATTTGTACTGCTCTTTAAAATATTTGAATACATTTCTGGATGTCCCTCAGAAGTTTATTTAAATATGAGAAACCTGGTAAATCAAAGAGTGTCTATTAACTTCAGCAGTGGAAAAAAAAAATACAAACTTCAGCAGTGACTAGTATATCTACTAACATTAGTGTGACATAACATTAACATATGCATTTACATTCTGGTAATCACTTTGTAGGGAAAGGAGATGGATATTAGGAATGTGCGTGGCGTGATTGTATTGGCTTGATCTTGTTGCCCATGTACGATGTGGTCCAAAATAAATATCTTAAGTGAATAACTTGTGTGCGGTTTATAAAATGGCAAGAGATTTTGCACGCCCAGGTTCTTAAAGTAGGGATTTCCTGTGGCCTAGTTTTAAAAGTTACACAATCCTTATTTTTTATTTATTTCTTTTTACTGTGTGTCGCATTAAACCCAATTTATGGTGTCATTCCATGACCAAAGTGAAATTTGATTTTGAATGTGACATTTAACAGATTTAAAAAAAAAAAAACTAAATAAGAATTTCAGTGAAAATCAAATTTAACTTCTGATGTAAGCTTCCATGGCCTGTGTTGAACACCACTAGAGCGGCGATGCCCCTGGACTTCACTGAGGCACTTAAACTCTACTAGTGATTCAGTCCTTTTCTTAATAAGGGTCTCTGCTATGTGACTCATCTCCATTAGTTCAGTCGTTCAGCAGTTTTGAGTTTCGGTGCTATGTTGTGTGTTGTACTGGGCTCTAGGTTAAACTCATTATCCGCATCTGAATCGCATTTCATGCGACGTGCTGTTCCGTGCATTTGCATCTCCACGTTCCCATACCCTTCAATTTGCCCCCGGTGAAGTTCATTGGCGAAAAAAAAGCGGTAGTGACACGGGTGAAGTTCGGCGTCTCGTTTGAGGAAGTTTGCGCATGAACCAAAAGGCTTCTTGGCTGTGCCAACTGGCGCTCGGATCACGGGCTGACCTTGGCGGCCTTCTGGCTGCAGGCCAGGAATCTATCTTTAGTTTCGGCAGATGTTCCATACAGTCACAGTCCCTCCCTTACACCGGGCTCCACTGTACCAGAGCCCACCATATGGCCGTAATACCCAGGCTAGCGCAAGGAAGGCTACCTCTCCCCCACAGCCGGGAACTGCTACGTTCTCATGCTGGGGAAGATACTGACGCGGCTGCTGAGGGCAGCTGCTCTCATATGATAAGCTTTGGCCTCAGATTTACATTGACGCAGATCACACGGCTCGTGTTAGCTCTGCGCTCTAGTTCATTTCACGGGCCAGCGTCAATCGCCGTACCGCACGTCTGCGGTGTTTTCCTTTTTCCCGTATGCCTCGGAAGAAGCGAGAGGCTTCTTTTCAAAGGAGGCCCCATATACCTGTCATATAGCAGAGGTGCTTTCACACTGTGCCACAGACCAAAGGCAGTTTAATATTTTGTCAGATGTTTTTTTTAAAATTCTTTCTCTCTTGGTACTGTGTGTTTTTGTTGGGTGGTGTTGTGGAGAGACAGCTCGGCTTAGTGTTTCTCTGCCGGATGACAGCTTGCACAGGAGCCACTGAGCTTTGCCATTCTGGTACAGATACATCACCCAGCAGGTCATCCAAAGGCTTTAAAGACATAAATGCTCTCAAGAAGAGTGTCTGGCCTGCTTTCCTCTGTCAACTGTAACCCCTCATTGTAACACTAGCATTGGGAGAAACCCCTGCTAAGTGACTAGCGCTGGGAGAAACCCCTGCTAAGACAATAGCACTGGGAGAAACCCCTGCTAAGTGACTAGCACTAGGAGAAACCCCTGCTAAGACAATAGCACTGGCAGAAACCCCTGCTAAGCACAAACACTGGGAGAAACACTTGCTACACTAACACTGGGAGAGAACGCCTGCTAAGACACTAACACTGGGAGAAACACTTGCTACACTAACATTGGGAGAAACCCCTGCTAAGACGCTAAAACTGGGAGAAACCCCTGCTAAGACGCTAACACTGGGAGAAACCCCTGCTAAGACGCTAACACTGGGAGAAACCCCTGCTAAGACGCTAACACTGGGAGAAACCCCTGCTAAGACACTAACATTGGGAGAAACCCCTGCTAAGACACTAGCACTGGGAGAAACCCCTGCTAAGACGCTAACACTGGGAGAAACCCCTGCTAAGACACTAGCACTGGGAGAAACTCTTGCTAAGACACTAGCACTGGGAGAAACTCCTGCTAAGACACTAGAATTGGGAGAAACCCCGGCTAAGACACTGGAGAGTGGGTTAATTCAAATTGCTTATTTTCACTCCTAGCATCCTTTCCTTGCGTCCTTTCCTCGCTCCTTAGTTCTGCCCTACGGAGGACGCAAGGAAAGGATGCAGGGATCAGATACGAGGATGGAGGAATCAAGACAACATGCATTAGACAAGTGGAACGTCCTTGTTCAATCAAGCGTTGGCGTCATATTATGCTTACGTGCTTAACTATAATGTTTTTTAGATTCTTTTTTCATCAATAAACATAGCTTTTCTTAGTTGTAAAGAATGAGTGTCATTATGGATTAGTGCTATATAATTAATGGAAAGGAACGGTAAAATTGCATTTGTGTAGGGTTGTGCCTGCGACGTGGCTGATGTGGAGAGTGGTGGATAATTTATACACGTCATGCGTTCCGAGAAAAGGCTTCCGCAAAGGCTACACTTGTGTTTCCTCACTGAAGCATCCTCCGGGGGCCTCCTCGTTCCCCACTCCTCGCTCCTCCGAGGAGCATTTAGTGGTTTGGAATGTCCTTAATGATGGCGAACCTCGATCGATTTCCGGGTCAGACGAGGACCGAGGAGAAGAGGACGGATAAAATAAGCGATTGGAATCCACCAATAGTGTCTGTGAAGGGAGTGATGGCTTGCGGAGGTTGTTTTTTATGGTTTGCTATTCCTCATTTCTTGTATTAATCTCTAGCACTGTTCTATTAAAGAACAAAAAAGTAATTTGAGATAATTTTACATGTGCCGCTGACACTCTTGGGATGCAGAATAAATACACACAATAAAGACTTCCATAATTTAGTCCACACATATTCAATGTTAAAAAGAAAGATAAAACAGCAAGTTATTTTTTGGCAGTTGTTTAGAGAAGCAGAATAATTATCCCTTTAGAAAGTATCTGTTTTTCTAAAGGGTCAGAGCATTTGGACATGGCCCACATCAAAAATCCACCTCAGTATCGAGCGGAAAGCCTTTGTTATCTTTTTGTGTTGTTGTCCTTTTGACATTAGCGCCCACTGACTGTGTCATCGGCCCACACTCCGTGTCAGAGACTCGATCCGACGGATTAGTTTATTCATTTGTGTACTGCTGCGGAGGTTCTAGCGAGCAATAATGAGTCATCAGGAGCAATGGCGGGCGGGTGTCTCTGAATCTGAATAAAATTAGAAACATCAGCCTGAGAGGCACGGCGAACTGAGCTCAGCGCACTTATCAAGCGGCACTGCACACTTTGGAATAGGGGGCTGAGATTTAGGCCCGGGTTACCAAAGAGGACCGCAGTTCAACGTGAGCTCGTAGGCAATTATCGCATTGACGGCTGTGGGTTCGTAATAAACGTCAGGCAAATGAACGGAGGGAAGTTACCTTTTCTTTGGAGGTTTTAGTTGAGGAAACAATTGCAGTAGATATACTGAAATTCTTCGAAATTGTAATGTGATGTCGGCACATTAAAAAGGTGGGAGGAAGTAAACGTATGATAGATGACATAAATAGGAGGTAGGATGACTTAAGGAGATGCACAAAAGAAAAACTTGTTTTCAATAAAGCGTGTGTGATGTGTACGAGTGGGGTTCTGCAGAGGAAATTTAATTGGCACCTTTAAAGAGGAAACCGTTCAGCTACATTTAATAACGTTACGAGTGTCAACGGCATCGATTCACTTGACTCCGTCAGCAAGGAAACTGGCCAGTCTTCACAAGGTAATCACAGATACAATGTGTAGCTTAAATGACTATTTGCACTGAAATTAAAGTGTGTAATTGGCATCAGTGTGTGTAATTTAAACCTTGTATCAGCTGGACCTTGGGTCCTTCCCAGGAGCCCTTGATAAGGCTGAGGCAGCGGAGGCCACAGCTGATAGGTTACCCACCTCTAACTCTGGAATAAATGGTCCCAGAACACCCGTCGATGTTGACTTGCTACGACTCCAGGAATGACGCAGTCTGATCGCTTCTTTTGAAGGAAGGATAGCCAAACCTGGTCAGGGAGAGACGCCCATGAGGGCGAGACATTGGCGGTAACACGCAGTCGCTCACTGCTAAGATGTGCTGCGCGAGGTTTGGCAATGTCACTGACAGCACTCAACGGAGTCCAGCAGGCCTCCAATCAGCCCCTGGTATATGTCCTGGACCAGCAAGGAGTCCTCAGAATCAGCAAGCCCCTTTTTTCAAAATGTATCAAACGTCTGTACAAAGCGACACTGAATTATCATAGACTAGAGTGCTGTATAGTTTTTATTGAACTCTTAGAGAAGAGTAAAGCATATAAATGTCTTGAGGACTTAGTCTGGCCTTTATTCAGTGGAACTTTGGACAGACCTTTGATACATTTTCAGAAATTGTCAATCAAAGTTGAATTAATATAATTTTTTGTTCATGTGCTTTATGATGGGCACTGATAGGGTTGACTTCAGTATAGAATTCCTGTTTGACCTGGTATTTCTGTTATTTTGGAAATGTATATGGTTCTGCGCTTGGACAGTGGGTGATAATGCTGACTGCGACATGCCAGCTACAGACCGTGCACTGAAAAGAACCGGAGGCCAAGAAATGAAAGTGGCGAGATGTTTAGGCGCTGCAGGGATTGAATGGGTCCTTCTGGTTTGTGGTTCCAAGTTGTCTTTGATTGCCTCCAGCAAATCAAGCGTGATGTGATTTGACATCCGATATGTCCGGACAATATTTTCTTCTGACATTGCTGGTTAGTTGGATTCTCAGAGACAAGCCATGCAAAACTCATGGAAACACCCTCATCTGTGTGGAGAGAATGAGCTGAGTTAAGGGTGTGTAGAAGTTTGGTTCAGGGTGTGTAGAAGCTGAGTTAAGGGTGTGTAGAAGTTTAGTTAAGGGTGTTGTAGGGTCAAAAGGT
This sequence comes from Synaphobranchus kaupii, assembly GCA_029718625.1. NCBI lineage: Eukaryota > Metazoa > Chordata > Actinopteri > Anguilliformes > Synaphobranchidae > Synaphobranchus > Synaphobranchus kaupii. The sequence continues at coordinate 47,447,119 of CM056378.1, forward strand.
ATAATTTATATTTATTAATCAGTCTCATGTAATTATAACGCCCTAGAACGAGAAGTAGCGCATTCCGCTAAAGGAATTGCGTTGTGGAGTACCCGGTTATTCTAGTGGAAGTAATATAGAGTCTAATTACCTTTAAACTTTAACAATACTACACGTTGAATTACGGGAGATTTGTATCTGTTCTGTGAGTGTGACTTTTTATAAATGCTTGAAATATTCACGCCAACACCAGATGCAAATAATATAGTTTATTACAAAAGGGTAACCAGGTAATAAACGACTATATCCCACGGCGGGGTGATATAGATAGAACACACACAAAGGAGGTAAGGATGCGCGTGCACGCGGGTGCACGTGGCGGAGACAAAGAAAGAGGGAGAGAAAGAAAGATGGAGGTGAGGCACACGAACACGCGTGTACGCGTGTCGGAAGAGGGAGGGAAGTATGAATATGGCTTCAGCACGCTCAGGCCGAGCCTACTCAAGCCGTAGGGAGATCTGGCACTTTCTTAATAGGCTGAATTATGCCTCTATCACTAATCGAGCCGTGATTGATTCTGGGGAATTTATTTCTACTAGCACTTGGGGAAGCGCGTTATAAATATCCCGTTATCTAATTACGGTTAGTCCCGAATTTAGGATATTATCGTGCCCAGATCGAAAGAGGGGAAATCACACTTTTAGATAATATATGTAGCAACACAAAATCATGCAGTGAGGGTATACAGTTAGGGAAACTAACAACACATCATATATCACACAGCGAGTAAAAACAGTTATTGCCCAGCATAACCTCATCAGACTTAAATGCAGTTAACTGCAATACAGTATCACCATATAGGTGCCAGCCAATCTGTACCCAGATAATACGGCCTTACTTGAGGTCCGGTCTCATGAGACCAGACACCGCAGTTCGTAGTGTTCGTCCGACCGTCGTCGGGAATAAAAAAAAGGGGATCCCGGGATGGATGACTTGGAAACACAGGTCCTGGGTGATGTCCAAGTCTCCTGAGGCGTAGTCCTGGTCGGAGGCCTCGCGGGGGAATTCGCGTCGACAAAAGTAACAAAGAGAACCGGTCGTCTTTGGAACTGGAATTCCCAAACTGCCCGTAGAGCAGTCTCCAACAGAATTGTCGGGTTGGATTAGTGCACTACTTCGGATTCTAAAATCTGAAACTATAACCGTGATCAAGGGTTAAAATATTTTAGATTTAGTTCACGAAGTAAATTGGTCTCTTTAATGCATACAGTTCGTTACCGCACGCCAGAGAGAGCGAACTCTGGGGGGGTCCCAAAGTTTTATCCCTCGGGTGAGTGACGTGCATTTCTCAGCCCGACCGCATTGGACGCTGTAACTTTTATTGCAGTCGGGAGGCGATGTTGAATGCGTCACTGTTATCTCGGGAGTGACTGTAGTTCATTGTGGGGCTTGTAGTCCATTGTCCCAACATCCCCCCTTGGTCCTAGGATGAGGTTTGACACTGTAATCCTGGGAGCACAAAGTCGGTTATTGGTGGTCACAAGTTCATCACAAGCAGTTATTGGCCGACATCTGGGCACGCAATTTGGCTGAGTATATCTGGGCAATTAATGCTAGGCAAATGAGCACCAAACAAAAAAAAAACAGAGAAAAACACACTACTAAGCCTTAAGGAAGGATTATTTATAGTATCCTTCCTGTCCCTGAGAATGTTACTAACACCTTGTGGCAAGTGAAAGAGGACAAACAAGACAGGGGAAAGGAAGAGGAAAGTGTGTGGTGAGCGAAAGGCAATAGGAGATCTCCTTTGTCTATCACTCAACTATTTTGTCAGAAAGAGAGCCTGACCACAAACAGCGGCCCAACCACGGACGTTGCAGTTAACAACCCTGCTAGGTAGCTCTTCTGCCGTTTAGGGATCTTGTACTGATGCACAAATTTGGGTAGGGTGCCCAGCTTTGTGGGAGTGTGCACAGTGCGAGTGCTTGTGACACTACCATCATCAGTGTCCCTGGTGCATATAGCTTGGGGGTCATAAACCAGGTGCCTAAGTTCCTGTCGCTGGGTGTCTGTCCCTAGTGCACCAGCCTTGGTGAGCTGTTTCTGAACCTCAGCGCCTTGACATAGGTGGTTAGGTTCTTCCAGAGAGGAAGGATTTACCTCCCCACCAACGGGTGAGCTAGCCAACTCGCCCAGCAGTTTCTGACCTACCGGTTGTGGTTCAGTGGGAGCCTTGGAGATGCGCACAGGGTGCGGATCCTTCATCTCCAGGAAAGTCACTTCCAGCCGAGCTCTATGGGTGATAGGAGCTTGGTCTTGGGTGTAACTGATGAGGCTGTGGTTGCAGGTATGTACCCAGAGGCACCTACCGATAGTGAGAGTCCTTTTGGGGATCTCTGTGAGCATGTTGGAACACATCAGGCTGATTTCTGATCCTGTGTCCAACAAGGCTTTGAGGTCCAGACAATTTCCAACCAGAACGGCTGTGTATATGCGTTTAGCATTACTTTTCTGGATCAAAGCACCCGGAAACTGTAGAAAGGGGTAGGGTTGTGCAACGGCTAGGGCTTCACAAGGCCATGGCTCAATAGACGAGGGAGCCGTCTCACTCAAGGGTTCCTCCCCCCTTCCAGTGTGGTACACTCTCGGAAAAGGGGGAGGTACTTGGCCTAGTCATGAGTGAAAAGAGCCGCCTGCAATTTTCTCCCGATGGGAGAAGTAGCCGTTGTCCCCTTTCTCGTCACCTGTTAGGTGGTGGATGTCACCCCCCTGGGGTTTATTCTGTCCCCCTTTCCACCCCCCTTTCACACTGTCATGACGTGAAGAGTGTGCAGTGTTTTTTAAAATTGAAACTACTGAGTCCTCAGGTTCCAACGGAACATTTGAGGAGCTCTGAGTCGCCAGCACCTTAGGGTCTTCATCCCCCCTATCGCCAGTGTGGGCGACTGTCTCCCAAGCAACCTGTGCTATCCGTCGGATTTCGTGCATGGGAGGGTTGTCTATCTGAGTCATCAGGGTGACGTGAGTTCTTATACATGAATGCAGGTTGTGCAGAAAGAGGGATTTGAAGGCGCGGTCTTCTGTTAGACCGGGCCCATTTCTCCCTTGAAAGAAGGCATGCTTCAACCTGTTGTAGAACTCTTTTGGTGCTTCAGAGCGGCGGTGCCTTATCTGGAGGGCGGAAATGGTTGCCGATGTTTCATTGGCAAAGGGGGAGAATTCCTCTATCAGGGCCCTACTGAGCTGGGAGAAACTTTCCCGCACAATAAGGGGCTGCGAATGAATAAATGCCCGGACAGACCTAGACGACGTCTTCCAAATCAGCTTAACCCGCTCCTGCCTTGTGGCGTTGGGTAGGTCTGAGAGGCAGCGCTCAAGCTCACGGAGGTAATCCTCCACATTATGACCCTGTTTTTCAGGATCAAACTGTTCAATGTCCTTAGCTATAGAGTCCAGATGCTTAAAGCGTGGGCCATGCCTTGGTCCCCAGCTGCGCGGCTTATGGAACTCATAGTCGCTCTCGGATGAGCTGGACTCTCCCTCAGACCAAGTGGTTCGCGTACGGGCGTGAACATCATATGCATTACGCCTAGGCTGAGAGGGTGTGGCTTCTCTGCGATCATGGTAAGTATCGCAATAAATATCGGCCCTACTTCGGGACCGAGAAGCAGAGTCACAACGTGACATGCTTGATCCACTTCTGTATGGTGAAGTGGAGTCACGACGTCGCATATCTGTCTTCCTTCTGGGAGGGGATGCGGATTCGTACCGCAAAGTATCTCTGCGCCGTCTTTGCGGGAAGGCAGATTTATTATGGGACGCATCTCTGCTCCTCCTAGGCGGGGAGGCAGAGTCATACCGCAAGGTATCTCTACTCCTTCGAGGAGGAGAAGCGGAATCATACCGTACACTTCTACGGCCACAGGACATGCTGCGATCTCCATGAAGTGAGGGTGAGGCCTCAAAATGGACCTCTTGTTCCCTCCTTCGCGAGGGAAGGAAAGGGGGAAGCAACCCACTCCTCCTCTTCTCTTCTCTAGAGGGTGAGCGAGAAGGTGAGTCACGGGTTAAACGACGGCGTTCAGTGGAGCAATCTCTAGACCCATGTCTAGAATGAGCGTCTTGGCGCCGGGCGAGACCTCTCCGGGAGTCACGGGAAACGCTCCCATAGTATTCAGTCTCATCTTCTGAGACTGAGTGCTCTCCTCCTTTGAAGCTATCACGGAGGGAGCTTGTGACAGACACTCTAGCTTGGTGACCGGGCCTGGAGGCAGGGAGCTCCTGGGAATGTCCGCGGGAAAGCGACGAGGTGGCTGCAGCCTGGCTCAGCTCACTCTCATCAGGCTTGGAGGTGTGTTCCTCCAAGGCATCAGGGGCTCTCTTGAGGTCATGACGGAGATCTTGTACCTCAGAGTTGAGCCTCTCATTACTCCGGTTCAGCGTCTTAATTTCTGCGCGCAGAGCTTTTATTTCTAAATCCGCCTGTCGGTGCTGGAGCATAAATAAACGCCCAACAGTCTCTTGAACTGTCAGCGTTCCCCGAGAGGGATCTTGCACTAGCTGAACTAGGCGATTCACCTCTGCCTCACACTCCTCAGCACTATGCTGCTGGAGTTCATCCCTGTCTTGGTCAGACAGCTGGATGAGCTGGGAAACAAATTCTGAGAGGGTAATTTGTTCCAGAAGCGGAAGAGTTCCCTCAGTGTCTGAGGCCTGGTTAAGGCGGACACTCATGTTGGAACCTATTTAGGAAAACAATCAGGCAAAAAAAAAAGAATTTTTTTTTTTTTTTTTAAAGTTTAAATTAAAAAAATATTTAAACGAAATTAAATTTAAATTTAAATTAAATTCAAGAAGGAAAAAAAATTATAAATAGGTATTCTCAATATTGGGGGTTGGGTACAATGTGACAACAATGGGTCCAAAAGACAACCAGTTAGTCACTACCATCCACTGCCTGTAGGGGTCTTGCCCTATACTGCGCAGTCCCAACGGGGTCCGTGATTGACTGCGGTTGCAAGGCGTGCTGCCAAATGCAAAGGACAATCAGATAGTCACTACCGTACACTGCCTGTAGGGATCTTGCCCTATACTGCGCAGGTCCAACGGGATGCGTGACTAACTGCGGCTGCAAGGCGTGCTGCCAAAAGACGACCAGATGGTCGCTACCGTATACTGCCTGTAGGGGTCTTGCCCTTTACTGCGCAGGCCCACGGGGTCCGTGATTAACTGCGGTTAGTCTATGCCCGGAGATACGCGTAGCAACAGTGTAGTTGCTGAGGTATAATGCGGTAATACCACTCACTTCAAACACAGGGGTTGCAGGGTAGAAGTAAATTCTAAATGATATGTGTTTCAGAGACAAATGAAGAAAACTCTATAGAAGATTTAACTCCAAAGTTGTTAATTTACAGCTATAAATTAATTTGGTTTGACTATTAATAAATCAATACATTTAAGTTATGACTTGTTAATAGCTAACCAATATTATTAGACTGTCAAAGAAACAAGTTGGGTAAAAATAAAAACGCTACCACCACAGTACAATTGTTCGCAAGCACAATTAGTCTATCCTATGGAGCAGGCTAGAAAATGGCTCGTGACGCCACCCGGCGGCGCTTTGTGAATATTCACCTACTTAGCACATGGGCCTGTCCCATGCGCTTTTTCAAGCATGAATAAAAAGTCAACTTTTTGTACTCACAGAAAAAAAACGGTAGTAATGTTGATTTAATGAAAATTTGGAAAATAAATGTATAGATAATTTTCTCAGTCGTTTTTGTTCGTATAGTCAGTAGAACCTGGTGTATTTACAAACCAGGCCGTTTCAATCTTGACTATCCTCACACGGGGCACCAAATATGTAGGGTCAAAAGGTATAATTTATATTTATTAATCAGTCTCATGTAATTATAACGCCCTAGAACGAGAAGTAGCGCATTCCGCTAAAGGAATTGCGTTGTGGAGTACCCGGTTATTCTAGTGGAAGTAATATAGAGTCTAATTACCTTTAAACTTTAACAATACTACACGTTGAATTACGGGAGATTTGTATCTGTTCTGTGAGTGTGACTTTTTATAAATGCTTGAAATATTCACGCCAACACCAGATGCAAATAATATAGTTTATTACAAAAGGGTAACCAGGTAATAAACGACTATATCCCACGGCGGGGTGATATAGATAGAACACACACAAAGGAGGTAAGGATGCGCGTGCACGCGGGTGCACGTGGCGGAGACAAAGAAAGAGGGAGAGAAAGAAAGATGGAGGTGAGGCACACGAACACGCGTGTACGCGTGTCGGAAGAGGGAGGGAAGTATGAATATGGCTTCAGCACGCTCAGGCCGAGCCTACTCAAGCCGTAGGGAGATCTGGCACTTTCTTAATAGGCTGAATTATGCCTCTATCACTAATCGAGCCGTGATTGATTCTGGGGAATTTATTTCTACTAGCACTTGGGGAAGCGCGTTATAAATATCCCGTTATCTAATTACGGTTAGTCCCGAATTTAGGATATTATCGTGCCCAGATCGAAAGAGGGGAAATCACACTTTTAGATAATATATGTAGCAACACAAAATCATGCAGTGAGGGTATACAGTTAGGGAAACTAACAACACATCATATATCACACAGCGAGTAAAAACAGTTATTGCCCAGCATAACCTCATCAGACTTAAATGCAGTTAACTGCAATACAGTATCACCATATAGGTGCCAGCCAATCTGTACCCAGATAATACGGCCTTACTTGAGGTCCGGTCTCATGAGACCAGACACCGCAGTTCGTAGTGTTCGTCCGACCGTCGTCGGGAATAAAAAAAAGGGGATCCCGGGATGGATGACTTGGAAACACAGGTCCTGGGTGATGTCCAAGTCTCCTGAGGCGTAGTCCTGGTCGGAGGCCTCGCGGGGGAATTCGCGTCGACAAAAGTAACAAAGAGAACCGGTCGTCTTTGGAACTGGAATTCCCAAACTGCCCGTAGAGCAGTCTCCAACAGAATTGTCGGGTTGGATTAGTGCACTACTTCGGATTCTAAAATCTGAAACTATAACCGTGATCAAGGGTTAAAATATTTTAGATTTAGTTCACGAAGTAAATTGGTCTCTTTAATGCATACAGTTCGTTACCGCACGCCAGAGAGAGCGAACTCTGGGGGGGTCCCAAAGTTTTATCCCTCGGGTGAGTGACGTGCATTTCTCAGCCCGACCGCATTGGACGCTGTAACTTTTATTGCAGTCGGGAGGCGATGTTGAATGCGTCACTGTTATCTCGGGAGTGACTGTAGTTCATTGTGGGGCTTGTAGTCCATTGTCCCAACAGTGTGTAGAAGTTTAGTTAAGGGTGTGTAGAAGCTGAGTTAAGGGTGTGTAGAAGTTTGGTTCAGGGTGTGTAGAAGCTGAGTTAAGAGTGAGTAGAAGCTGAGTTAATGGTGTGTAGAAGTTTAGTTAAGGGTATGTAGAAGCTGAGTTAAGGGTGTGTAGAAGTTGAGTTAAGGGTGAGTAGAAGTTTAGTTAAGGGTGTGTAGAAGTTTAGTTAAGGGTGTGTAGAAGCTGAGTTAAGGGTGTGTAGAAGTTTGGTTCAGGGTGTGTAGAAGCTGAGTTAAGAGTGAGTAGAAGCTGAGTTAAGGGTGTGTAGAAGTTTAGTTAAGGGTGTGTAGAAGCTGAGTTAAGGGTGTGTAGAAGTTGAGTTAAGGGTGAGTAGAAGTTTAGTTAAGGGTGTGTAGAAGTTTAGTTAAGGGTGTGTAGAAGCTGAGTTAAGGGTGTGTAGAAGTTGAGTTAAGGGTGTGTAGAAGCTGAGTTAAGAGTGAGTAGAAGTTGAGTTAAGGGTTTGTAGAAGTTGGGTTCAGGGTGTGTAGAAGCTGAGTTAAGAGTGAGTAGAAGTTGAGTTAAGGGTTTGTAGAAGTTGGGTTCAGGGTGTGTAGAAGCTGAGTTAAGAGTGAGTAGAAGTTGAGTTAAGGGTGTGTAGAAGCTGAGTTAAGGGTGAGTTGAAGCTGAGTTAAGGGTGTGTAGAAGTTTAGTTAAGGGTGTGTAGAAGCTGAGTTAAGGGTGAGTTGAAGCTGAGTTAAGGGTGTGTAGAAGTTGAGTTAAGGGTGTGTAGAAGTTTAGTTAAGGGTGTGTAGAAGCTGAGTTAAGGGTGTGTAGAAGTTGAGTTAAGGGTGAGTAGAAGTTGAGTTAAGGGTGTGTAGAAGTTTAGTTAAGGGTGTGTAGAAGCTGAGTTAAGGGTGTGTAGAAGTTGAGTTAAGGGTGAGTAGAAGTTTAGTTAAGGGTGAGTAGAAGCTGAGTTAAGGGTGTGTAGAAGTTGAGTTAAGGGTGAGTAGAAGTTTAGTTAAGGGTGAGGAGAATAAGTTAAGGGCTAATTTGCATGTAACGAGGTAACTCATGTAGGCCACATGCAGTGCACTGAGCACTGAACCCTTTACCGGTGTGTATTGGTTCAAGTCCCACTAATGTGGGTAGTGTCCCACTGCTGTGTGCTTGACTTGGAGAAAGTACAGTAGTGCCTTATGTCAGATGTTACACAAGAGTATTTCACCTTGCACAAGGCCATCCACCAAACAAATAAGTGATATTTCTTTGAAAATCACCATGGAAACACAAAAACATAACATTGTTATTAAATGTATGGTAGTCTCCTATCATTATGCTACATGTCTTTTGATACAGAAGTAATTAATTTATTTACTGGAATGAATTAAGAAAAATAATGAGAAAAAAAAAATCAAAGTAATATTACACTGTGCAACAGCATTGCATGTATTGGTCCAAATCAGTATAGCCATGGTAACGGTAATTGAATAGGTAAATAAATGGGTTAGTGTTTTGACTGTAAAATCGAATGTACATTTTTTTTCCCTGAGAGTAGGATGAGCAGCTCATGAAGAAGAATGCCAGTCATCAGCACACCACTAGGGGTGCCAGAGAGCAGACAGGCCAGTGAAAGGAATGGCGCGGCTGCTGCGGGTCTTGTTTGTTTTTGAAGAAATAAACGAACGTGCTGGTAAACACCGGGTTGCGGCTGGGGCACCGCAGGTGTCCGGGGGAGGGCTCCCATTGTCCGCGGATTTAATAGAGACGGCGAAAGAGGCATGAAAACCGCTCCTCTGGGTCGGCTCCGGTGTCACGGGGAATTGGCAGGTTCCAGCGGGTCACAGATAAGCTGATATTGGAGGGGTCCCCCTCGTGGCAGACTGACGCCCGCCGCGCGGCGGCTGACAGGTGGGTGTCAGCGGAGGGCATGCGCTCATTCCCTCTCGCTGCTTTGCAATTGGCGGCGGCTCCGTGTGGGGGGGGAAGGGGGTGGGGGTGAAACCGCCCGCCGAGAACATGGTTCCCAGGCGTGTCACAACCAGCGCCCAATTAACTCAGCGTACGAAGCAGCGGCCAACCCACAAGCAGCGACATCACGATTGTAGATATCTCCCATGGCTTTTTCTGTCCACAAGTGAGAATGCAAAGCGACATGCACTCTAAATGTTCATGGCAGCGAAGAGGTTATGTAGTGTACATATTGTGCTGGTATTGCTTAAGCTCTGAATTTCATATTGGCGCCATTTTCCCGAATCTCTGCAGCTAAGTATGAGATGGGCACAAAATCATAGGCTGTGAAATATAGTTATCTAACTCAGATAATGGAATAATAATCCCCCTTTGATGAGATCAAAACTCTTTTTCTTTTCAGTCCTGGAAACTAGTACTTCTGGTGTTAGAGACAATAGGGTAGATTAAATGCCATGTAATAAATTATGTTTATTGGAGAGCTATTGGCAGTCGGCAGAAGTCACCCAGAACAGGATGCAGCCATATTGATTGCTTTGTCTTCGCTAAGTAATAAAGCGCTTGTGTCTGGCTCTTCATCATGGGTGGCTTTGCGTTTGCCTCTTTAAAGAATCATTTTCACTTTCCTGTTTCTATTTTTAGCCCTGCACGTATACACTGTATATCAAGCTGCTCAGAGAAGATGTGCTGATCTGTAATCAGTTCCCTCTCCTCCATAGCCTAACTTTGCCTATTATGAGCTAATAAATAAAACTGACTCTAGATCAGTACTCCTACTCTGCGGTACTTGCTAAGTAAAGGCCCTGGAGAGGATTGATTTTCCCTCCTCTGCGTGCATACAAAATTCCAGCCCTTCCATCTGCAATATTGTTTTGGCTTCCATGTGCTTCTAAAATATATCTGGGCCCCTTAATTTTCTGGGGTTTACTATCTCCAAATACATTCAATAATCTTTTTTTTTTCAGAAAATAAATGTAACATTTAATTGTATATATGAAAAAATACAGCAATTTTAGTGTGAAGTACAAATGCTGAGTCAGTCTACTAGCCTAAATAAACATTTTTTGAACATTTTGGCAATGAGTAACAACTCTAAAGTGTGATTTAGGTTTTCTTGCCAAAAAACATCCGCCCATGCCTTTTGGTTTATATATAACTTGTATAACTTTTGAAGTTTTTTTCTGAAATATAGAAATAGACATAAATAAAAAACAAACATGATAGATTGCTACATTTTTATATATTATGCAGTTTTATCTGTACGAACAGGGCCATTTCTCATTTTGCAAGTAAGCTTACTGTACATGATTATTATTTTTTTCCTGTACAAAGAATGATGTATGAACGGGATAAGACAGACCTGACGCCACTTTACTGTGCAGGGACCTCAGAGGTAAGGATCCACCAATCACCATCAGTGTTGTTTATTGGTTGTTGGTGGTAGGCTCCTTTCAGGTTTCCTCCAGTAAGGTGATTTCCTCCAGTAAGGTCTTGACTGTCACTGTTTTGTTGTCCCTGGTGGGTGTGGTCAAAGCCCTGTTTCTGGATTATGATCTGTTATGGCCAGTGTTTTTGTACATGTTCCGTGGTCAGGACAAGTCGAGAAGAACAGGCCACACTTTTTTGTGATAAAAGGATTTCCGTTACGCGGTTTTCTTTTGGTATCACACTTGAATTCAGAATAAGATTGTTTGTGAGATCAAAAAGTCATATGTTCCTTCACTCCCATCCTTCCTAAAAGAACACAAAGAAGAGAAAAAAGCACAAAAAAGATCAGAAAATAATTGTCAGAAATTAATGTAGTTATGTTGAGGGCAGGGAAGTGAAATTAGTCAGTATATTACTTTATCGAGCACATCATGATCTAAAAATATATAAGTAGCAGAAGAATAAATTAATAAATAAATAAAAAATAATTTTGTCATGCACTGCAAACGGCAGTTTTATCTGGTAGTTTGAAGGAGAAATAAAGCCCGATGATGGATTGGATTGTTCTAGGCACAAAGAAGATGTGAAAAGCTGCTCACTTAAAGGGATAGTTCGGAATTTTGGACATAATGTCTCAATTACGACTTACCCATGATGTAGTTGATTGATGGAAACCATTTTCAGATCATTCCATGCTGTCCCTTCTTTTGGACATACACACATTGCTAATGCTAGCGCAACTCTAAGGAAACTAGTAGCATCCACTACCAAACGCACTTAAACAGTCCACAGTGCACCCAAAGCAAATAAAATACGATGACAGTCTATCGGGGTTATTTGCAGTGATTATACCATCATTTTTCAAGTCAAACTATCGTTGAATCCTTTACTTTGTGCTCACCTAAATTCTCCGTGGAAGTACTGCTTTAGTTTAGTAGGTAACGTAAAGTAGCCTATAGCTCTGCCGTTGTATGTCATGCCGGCCAACAACAATATCGCGCGTGTGAAAGAATCAGACTCGTAGTATTGTTAGCTAACGTTCAGGTAAGATGGTATTTCGGTGTGTATTTCAAGATGGTTCAAATCATGCAAAAAAATGGGCACCACAAAGTTTTCACCGATTTCCAGTGGAAGATCAACAAAGAAAACAGCTGTGGCTTCTTGCTGCTCACATGGATGTCACCAATTGAGACTCTAAAAAAGTTAAAAGTGTGTAGTGACCATTTCACGGAGGATGACTATGTGAAAATCAAAAAAGGACGGTCGTGACACCCTCTACTGAAGGAGACTGCTGTGCCATCCCCTGTTTTTCTTCATGCACCGAAAACAACTGACGAGCAGGTAACTAATAAATGATTGCATGCGTGATCTATCTATTCAATTTAGCTAGCTAGTTGCCACGATTGGCATGTTGCTTCCACCATGTTTGTGGATGCACATTTCAGGTAACATGATGACATACATCTATGACCTTTGATGCAGTGTCAAGAAGAGATGATAATGTAAGAATATATTTGGCTCCTGTGGACTGCACGCAATAATAAAGACTATAATAACTGATAAGGATCCTTAGCGTGAGGGAAAACCAAACAGAAACCAAATGAATCTGCAAGGCAGGAATGTACTATGCAGAGGAGAAACACTGGCTATGAAGGAACAGTGATGATTTATAACTTTTATATCACTCATAACAACAATAAAACATGAACGGGGAAAACTAAAGAGGCTAGTAGTTGAAAAGGAATTATTTAAAGTCAAAATTGAAAGTGAAAACTCAACATACTTTGAACTCAACCTCCAAAGTGACAAAACGTAATGGTGACCATCATCAGAGGACAAGACTCCAACACACCGGTGTGAGAGTGATTGATGTTCACACAATCCAGCACCAATAAATATATAAAATTTAAATAAATAAAATTAAAATAAAAGTTATTCTATTCTATTCTATTCTATGTATGTGGATGTGTGATGCCCTGGTTTAAAGGGATAGAAAGCACGCTGGTTTTGCTAGACCCCGCTCCCTTTTGAAATTCGAAAAATGCCTAAATCTGGGTGTGATAAGATAATAATATAGGGGCTGAGCTCCGTCTATCAAACCACGCCCCAGCAATTTTTCTTCACTAGTACTAGCCCGGCTGATTCTACTCTGGACAGCACTCACAGCGACTGCTCTGTTCCACTATCTCTCTCGCTCATACACACATGGCACGCATAGTTTGGGCTTATAATGACGTGGCCAGCAAACAACAAATCACACGCTGTAAAAATAGTTACTCATGCCATGTAGGGAATCACACTACTTGCTAGATATGAACAATATTGGTTTCCATTTCAACAGGTGCACATGTGGTCAATGCACTGCACTCTCTTCAAGAGTGAATGTCTGTTTAGGGATGTTCCAAAGGTAAACACATAGCATGCACATACTCCTGGCTCAACTATGCTCCATAAAATATATTTATTTTTTAAAAAGTGCATACATTTAAAAAAAAAATAAACTAGCTAGCTACTTGCTAAGCTAGACTGAAAAACAAATTATCAAAACACAAGAGACTATCAAGCTGCTAACTATCAAAAAAATCTACCAAAAATAGGCTACAACATCCTAGAAAATTCAAAAAAGCTAAACTGTAGGCTAGCTAGATGTCTCTCCTATCGCCTCTCCACTCCATGGAGATCAACCGCTGAGATAGCCCGTCCTTGCTCCAAAACTTCAGGGTGCAGCTGTACAGGTTTCAATTTTGTCACCGGGAGTCATATGTCAGCTGAATGAAGTTTCTGGCCAATGACAGAATTAATGTGCAGTACCTAACGTTTTACCTAATGTTTTACCACTAGAGACCTCTATATCAGCTGGCTGCAGGCTTGGAGAAAGCAGTTCTGGACGACGCATGCACAGTTTAGACGAAGCAGTTCTGGACGACGCATGCGCAGTTTAAGTTATGGAGTACAACAATGAACACCATTATCATGGAGTGTAATGTTGTAATAAGCTAGTAAATGTTTTTAAAACTATAAAATGCCTAAATTGTAATATTTATATCACAATGCGGTATTGCTTAGTGTGCTCTCGTAACGTTATATTTTTAGCGATGATGATGGACTAATTCATACTTTTATTGACGATTAACGTTACCAACACAGCCATTCAGTCTTATCATAAAGGGTGTGTGCACCCGACTACAGTGAGCAGTGTTAATTTAGCTAAAGTTCGCTATATAGTTAGTCAGCTAACGTTAACACCTGTACTCTTAATGGATATATTACACAAGCCATATCCAACTTACTCTCATTCACAAACCCAAAAACCCCTCCAAGTAAAATTAAAAAGTGTCTCTAGTGGTAAAACGTTAGGTACTGCACGTCCAATCTGTCATTTGGGGAGAAACTTCATCCATTTTCTACCAAAAAATATTTCTAACAAACAGGAACAGCAACAGCAACAACAACAAAACAACAGGCTTTTAGTATCCTAGCAACCACAAACAAGCTAGCTCATGACATTTTTAATTTGACATGGTTTACAAAAATGAAATAGTCATGTTACAGGGCGTATTTTTGTGATGTTGATGGAAAGTTTGGAGTGTCAGATGTTCCCGTAGCATGATCAGCTTTTTACATTTTCCTCTCTTTCTTTCTATCGTTTATCCCCAAATTGCCCCAAAGTTAACAAGGTAACATTAGGTTCTGACATGAGAGAGGATATTCTTCTGACCGGACTAGCTACTTTGCCACAGAGAGTGCAGACAGATGTAGTTACATGTTCTATAATGACAAATGCAAATGTCAAACTGACCAATCAGAATCGAGTATCCAACAAAACAGATTAAGCATGTATAGTCAATGTGTAACATGGCAACAATTGGTGAAAAACCGAAGAGTATGCATTATTTCTATGTCACGACATAATAACATGACAGAGATGAAAGCAAAATGACAAGAATTAAATATCATTAGTTGTGATGCTAGTTGAGGATAATATTCAGCCAATGTAAGAAATTAAAAAGACTATTTAAACTATTTACATTTAGTTCAAGTGTTTATAGTCATTTTTGCTGAGGGTAATATTGAATATGGGCAAAATGTATTTACAATGAGACTAACATGTGATTCACATGTATATTGGCAGGAAGTGTGGCATACCAAACCACTGCAATACATTATTGTGACTCTACAGCATTGCAATAAGTCTGTGGTAAATGTCAATATGGAGCAAAAGTGTTTATTTTTAATCTGCAAATACAGCTTTCCAGCTGCATTGTAAATCAGTTCAGATCACATTTTTTATTGCAGGATTATGTTTTAAAGATGTGGTTGCAACCAAAGTAAATAACGAGAATGTAACATTTAAAATATATATTTTTTTGATGTCTGCCAAAGCAACGCAAAGTGTGGATCGTAATTATTATTGAGCAGTTTGTTACAGAAGCCTGTCCCAGGTCATTTGTAATATTTCATCTTATCAAGGTCTTTGAAATGACACAGCAGGGTATGTCCCCCAAATGAATGGGAATATTTAACAAGAACACAGCTTTAATACTGCTGTAATTTTCTAATGGAGCTAATTTGAATAACCTGGGTTTGCCTCTCTTTTTTGCCACCGGGAGCCTGAATTGGAAGTTTGCGCTCTCCTCATTAGTGGAGGGAAAATGTGAATGATTAATGCTCACAGGCTGACACAGCAGCGAGAAACGGCAGAGACTACAGCGGAATTAGAGTTAACTGAATGATACTGAGAAGCAGAACTGATGAGAGCTGTAACTGGCTGCCTTGCACTTATATTTGCTACAGTTTGCTGAGGTTAGCTTATAACCTGCTTTCGACACCGTCACGTTTCATTCAGCGGTTCAGTCAACATTTGAGTCTTGACCTTGACTCTGAGTCAAAGCCTTGCAGGTGTCTTTCAGGTAAACACCAATGGATTCACCTGATGGGTGAAGGTGTGTCGCTGCAGATTGGTTGCTCTTAGAAAATTCTAAATTCTTTATTGCAACGTTGATGAACTCAGTCTCGTTTTCTGTGGTGCAGTGTCCGATTGAATTACGTTGAGTGTGACAGTGTGACTTCAACGATTTTTATGGCAGCCTTGCATTTCATACACCTCACAGCTTCGGGAGAGTCAAGAAGACACGTCACAGGAACCTTTCCTTCAAATAAGTCGAGTGTTTATTTCACATATAGGACAGAACTTAGAATGAGACACGAGACCCATTTCATCGCCGCAGCCTTGTAATCACTGTCCTTGCTTCATTCTCGACTTATTTGCATTCCTGTGAGATCACTGTATCTTTTTGGTCTTCCGATTTGCATGAACACACTTGATTCCAGTTGCTAATCCCGGTGAATCACGCCACTGCAGTACCTCAGAGTGAAACGACACCCCTTTAATATCTGTAACAAGTTTCACTCAGTTATTCACAAAGGGAAAATAATTGTTTTTTTAATCAACCCAAGCACAATTACATGTATGTTCATTTGCATTTCTAAATGAAGCATCTGTATTTTAATTTACTTCAATGCCATGCTCTAAATGTAATTACTGTCTATTATTCCCCTTTGAAATTACTGGCCCTTTTAAAATGAGCACATGTGATGAATGTTATTATCTTATGGAGATTGACAGTGTCCTTTTCTCACTTTGACATGAACTGCCTGAAACCATTATTTGTGTAATATTCAATGTAACAACATATAGCTAGCCAGTCTTGGAGTATGGTTAGAGTCATAGTAATCAGGTTGTTATTTCACCTATATTTCAGTCCTCCACCACCAAGGGGGCCTCCACTTCAAGCCATGTGTCAATCATTCAGTTACCACTAGCAATCATCTGAACTAATCACTCAATTACCACAAGATCAGCTACTTGGGAAAAATGACAGCACAACAGTTTATGTTGACATTAATAACTTCACAGTCTCAGTGTAGAGCATTAGCCAATGTAATACATTAACACCAACCAATAACACCGTTTAGTTTTTCTTTGAAGAGGTGGGAAGTCATTTAAAATGAGAAACCTGCTTTAGAGTGTTTAAGTGAAAAAAAAAAATGTTCACAACAGGCCAGTGTAACTAAGAAGTGCATTTCACCCATTTAAGTAAAGGAAAATGTCCAATATTTCGCTTGTAACAACATGACTGATGAACACCTCATAATTATGAATAATTTAATTACTTGGAGCTCCTTTAGCGACACCTGGAGGACAACTCTTGAACTTCAGCCTGACAGCCGGTCCGATAATTCAATTATTTATCCGGGCTCTCTGACTTTTTTTGCTTATTTCACTGGCATAAACTAGACAACCTTTGCATTTACTGTGGTCCCTACACACACCTACATACTTCTCACCAGTACCTTTAGTTTACTGTGTTTTATGGTAAGACACAGGAGAAGACAGCTGCACTTCTTGTGGGAAAGATTTTAGGAATACCATTAAGGCAGCTGGTTCTAACTTGCAAAGACAATGGTGGCTTTGATTATTTGTTGTGAAAGCATGCCATTTGGATACCTCTCATATGGGAGTTTTGCATTTTTCAGATTGCTTTTTGATGTTCACGCATTGTTTTATCATATTTGTGCATGAAGCTTGTAAAAATATGTAAAAAGGGGGTAATCTCAAACGCGCTACAAGCCGGCTATATAGAAAAAAGGACTATAGGTGCTCAACAAAAGGACCAGCGAACTGAAAGAATACCTAACCCGGACCACTTTGCTATGACTAACCCGAGATTTGTAAAAATATGTTGGCAGTCTTTTAGGATGAACAAGTGGTGGACAATGGTGGCTTTGATTTTTTGTTTAAAACATGCTGTTTGGATACCACTCGTAGGGAGTTTTGATTTTTTTCTGATTGCTTTTGGTTGTTCAGGCATTATTTCATCATATTTGTGTATAAAGCTAGTAAAAATGTGTTGGCTGTCTTTTAGGATGAACAACTTCATGGGCTTAATTAACCGAATCATTGGGGGCTTGTCCGGGATCTTACTTAATGCCATTTGAATATTAAATGCCTGTTTGTCTTATGATTGGGACTGACAGATCCCTGGATGGGAGATAGACCACCCTACAAAGGGAAAGTCTCCAGAGATGAGGAGAGCTGACATGATCGATTTAATAGCTCTTACATTTCCCATCATGCAAGACTGTACCTGCTGTTCAAATACAATTAGCAGGAAAAGTTTGAAGAAACTAATTGTAATGATTGACTACAGAAAAATGGAGAAGCCAGATAAAATGAAGGAGATGAAGAAATTGGAGAGCCATTTTGATGAATAGAAAAAATTCTAATTCAAACATTTTAAAAGCATAAAGTTCACATTATTTCAACAATACTTTGAGAAAGTAGCTAACAGTATGTAAGGCAGTGGTCCCCAACCCTGTTCCTGGAGATCTACCATCCTGTAGTTTTTCATTTTAACCCTAATTTGGCACACCTGATCCTACTAATTAGCAGCTCAATGAGATCTTTAGCTGTTGAATGTGCTTTGTTAGGGTTGGAGTGAAAACGTACAGGATGGTAGATCTCCAGTAACAGGGTTGGGGACCACTGCTGTAAAGGCTAGAACCTGATGCTTGGTTGAAGCATATGCACGCTCTGTCCAGTCCACTGACTAAAGGAAAAGGTGCCCCACAGACGCTGACCAAGGAAACTGGACAGATGAACGGCAAGCTTCCCGAATCAAGAGGAAACCGTTTTTGATTGCCGGCGTAGAGCAAATTAATTTCAGCAGAATATTGAAATCCTACACCAGCTTGTTTTTTCAGACGATTTGAGGAATTAGGTGTAAAAACTCTTGGATGTGCATAAAATGTACTGTCTTCACAGAGCAGCTGTTGTGGCTGACGACAGTGCTTTAACACACAATGAAAGTTACAGCAAGGAGAAAAGCTCAGACACCTGGTTTCGGGATAAAATGGGGACCCAGCAGCATAGAGGGTGATGCTGCTTAGCCCTGGGTCAGTAACATCTCAGACACTGACCTTGTTTTCAGAGGGGCTCTGCATGTTGTGGTTCTGAGAAAGAGGATGCTGTTAATTAGTGTTCTGCTAAATAGACTGCAAGCGGTTCACATTTGAGTTCAAAATTAAAATACTAAGGGTCAGATTTACTAAGACCTTCAGAATGTGCAAAACCTTTTATCACACGCAAAATCAGCAACATGACCAATTAATAGTCATGGTACTTGTATTGCATCAATGATTGGTTGTGTTAGCTAAAAGGTTTTGCTAAAGGTCTTTGGGCTCTATCTTACACCTGGCGCTAAGTGGCGGTAACCCAAACGCAAGTGTCTTTGCTAGTTTCAGACCGACGCAGTTGTCATTTTACCGTCCAGCGCTCACATTGTTTAAATAGCAAGTGAACTTGCGCCCTTAGCAAGTGTACTGGGTGGGTTGGTCTTAAGATAAGGTGTGGCCAAGATTATTTTTGGCGTATTGCTATCATGAGGCCGCAGAAAGCAGAAAAGCTGACAAACCTGGCCTTAAGTCATATCGCAGTTGTTTAAATGTTATTTTAACTGTGCTATATTAAGATATTATATAATATGCGTCTACATAGGCGTGTGCACAACGCGCATACATCCTCTTGTCTGTTACACACACAGGGCTTGCATAAACATGCATAAAAATATCAAGATTGCATTGTGTAATGGGGATTCATATTTTTCCCCAAAATAAAACATTTCTCTCCTGGAATGGACGCACGTTGTCTCTGGAATCACAGGCTTGTTTTAAGGCATTAAGCTGCCAGTAAAAACACGTTAGTCATATTTCTATTAGCAGGACAATATAAAACAAAGGAAAATATGAGTAAACCTATGGGTTCCCAACCTGACAGCTTTAGTGTATTTACTATCATCATTAAGGCAAAATAACGCTATTTATGTTATTAATTAATATAGGAATGCACGTAATATGAACTTTGGATGAAGCTTGGAATTCGCTAGCCAAAATTCATTGCCTGTGATCTGTCTGCTGTGAGAACAGCCTCATGGAATTGATATTTGACAATGCTTTATTGTATAATCAAACGAAATCTGATAAACAAGCAGGCTAATTTGGTGTTTTCTAAACTTGTTGTAATGGTTATACAGGGACATTTTGGGACTCTGGCTTTCTGATCATGAGACTGGGCCCCCTGCGGAGTCGTTCACGATTAACACTCCTGATCAACTGAGGCACAGTCGAGTGTCTTTCCCCTTCCTCATGTGACTCTGAGATGAACACAGACTGCTTGATCAATCAGGCGCCAGTTTGGGCAGGATACTTTCACAGTCCGCCAAGGTGCAAACGCAGGTGGATTTTAAAGGGAATGGGGGATGACTCTCTGATTGGTTTATTGCATGTTACGCCCAAGAAACACCTATACTTAATGAAGAGGCTATTTTGGAGGCGTCTTCCTTTGCCCCCAAAATATCCACCCTCTAACTAACAAAAGTGGAGTTGGACATGCCCTAAATGCACTTGCGCCATGCGTTTTAAACCATGCGCTAAGATAGAGCCCTTTGAGTTTTTTGTCCATTTAATTTACATAGAATGTATATCGCTCACTCAGAACTATCATGTAGATTTACCCAGAAACACTGTTTAACTTTAGTGTCCCTGATGAATAGTCTGATGTAGCTTTGTTTCTGTTGAAGCTTGTACACTGTGGTAATCCTGTCGTACAGGGATATTCAAATCTGGACCTCGAATCCAAATCTGGCCCTGGTTTTTCTTTCTCCCAGGTAATTAACTGAACAATTAGTAATACTGATTGGCCAGACTGTCTTCATACTTGACTCTCAGGTAAAGGGAGGGTGGGAAACCAGCAGTTCTCGGACCTCGGGGACCGTGATTTGAATACCAGGGCTGTAGTACATAGCCCCTACCCAGGAGCTGCTTTTGATTGGCTCGCTTTGGTGAATCTGCCTCTTTGAGGACCTGTACAGGGCATAGTCAGGACATGTGTTTCAGTCAGACTGTACAAGCTTGATGCATTCTCTCACACATGGAATGGCTGTGTCACCGTGGGGCTAGTATCCATCTTTCTCATGGAGGTATATGCTTTGGACTTGTGAGATGACCTAGCAGGGACCATGGATTCTGTTGGGGCTCTTGTGCGAAATATACTTGCTGCAATGGAAGAAGCAGGTAGCCTTAAGGACATGCTTTCTGACATATTGCCTGCCTGCACTGGCCCCAGTCCTGTGCCTCAAAGCGGGACAAACAGCGTGAAAACCCGCCATGCTGCTGCTTAATTAGCTGACTCTTCCTTTGCTAATTTGTGTATTTTGCAGAAAGACAATATATGCCACAAGCTGCTCAGTGGCAATATTTTAGCGAAGGAAATGCAAAAAGACCATCCTAGCAACGAATGACACTTCCCCCTTGATAACCTGGCCCCTGATGACGCACAGATTTCGATCACTTGTGGAGTTGGCTCACGCACTATGAATAATTGTGTGTATAGCTGACAAATGTTAGCAAAAATAGTTCTGTGTGTGGCCTGCAAGGTGTAAAATAGTCACCGGGTCTGCAGTAGTACTGTGTGTGGACTGTAGCGTGTAAAATACTTACTGGCTCTCCTGTTGTACTGTGTGGCCTGTAGGATGTAAAATAGTCACTGGCTCTGCTAGAATACTGTGTGTGGCCTGTATGGTATAGGATAAGTCACTAACACACACTTGTGCGTGTGTGTGTGTGTCACAGCAATAATGGGACAAGTCACAAATTGTTTAAAAAATGAATTGCCAGGGTTCTTGTCACATTTGGAGCCTGTAAGCCATGGGACAGTGAAATTCTGGTTTGTGAGATACAACCGGTTGCCCTCATGGCAGAGGGGAACTGTTGCACACCCTGGGTATATGGAGTTTTAGAGAATGGATACACCTGACTGTTCTGGAAACACTGAGTCATTTGCGGAGAAAGCTGCCTAGTGTTACTGCAAAGTACATTTCAAAGGTAGCTTTTGTTAAATGCCATCTTCTCCTCTGAAACTATGTGTGCACTGCGTGGCTTTTCTGGGTATTTCATGTTTACATTTATGATGTGTGATTACAGGCTGTGCTCTATTCCTACAAGAAGTCAAACAAACACCAGAAAGCCTATTCCATAGATGAAAAGAAGGACCTTGCTTTTATTTTAGCCCTTGAGCGGTTAGAGATCTGTGTGTCTGGAGGATCAAGATCAGGACACCTTAGCGGTTTTACATGCAGAACAACCCACTCATTTTCCTTGAGAAGTTCAAGACAACAAACCCGAGGCTCTGTAGATAGTTTACTGCTGCAGACGCACGATTTATCCTTAAAGAATACCCAGAATGCCTCAGGCAAAGACAACATCACAGCTGACACATTATCACATTGTGGAACTACAGACCCAACAGTACATTTAGGCATAACTCGTCTGTAGGCTGTAGGATCTCTTGTGTACCTGAATAACGTACTTATGCCTGTTCGTAGACACAGAGATCCCTTTTCCTGCATGCACATGACAGCATCTGCAATGCATGTGCATTGTTGTTAATAAGAATGTAGATTAACAAGTCTAGTCCTGTCACACTGACCTCTGCTTTTCTCTGGAGCTGACATCCCTGAGGAGATTCAACCACTAGTGTTCACTAGTGTCACATTAAGAGAACTCACAGTATATGGATATTTGTCCATTTGAAAGCCAAAGTCCCTGAAAATTCAGAACTCTCCTTGTGGGGGTGCGTCTGGTACCCTGATATTATTGGAATTTGGAGCATTCACTGCATGCATAAACGGTTAAGTTTAATTACACGGGAACATCGGTGACATGCTGATACTGTAGTAAGGGCATCCGCCACCAGCAGTAAGAGTGCCAAGTGCCAAGAGTGGCAAGACTGAGTGCCATCACAAAGACGAATCTGTGCCGACGCCAAAAGCAGTGGGGCCATATCGAATCTTCCAGCCTTAGACTCCCGCCATGATACAACGTTCCCTCAGCCAGCGGTAACACTTGAGAAGGATGACATGGATGAAATCAACGGTTTAAATTTATTCAGGATAATTCGCACAAAAATATGTTGTGAACTATAGCGGCATGATGAAGGCAAAAGCCCAAATGTTTCCTTTTTTGCATCCTTTTCTTACTTTGCACTTTAACATCTTTTAGCAGTCAAGTTTGTTAATAAACTCCCAATGTATTATTCAGTCTCCTTCCATTTCTTTTTTGATGCTTTGAGTGTTTACGTTTGATTTGTTTAGTAACACCTGCTAAATACCCTCAGACCCTCCCCCGTTTTGATGCATTACATTTATTCAGGCTCATATAAGAGACAGACAAACACTAAAGACAGTAGTACAGAGAGAAAGGAGAACACTGGCATATACCCCACAAGACAATGCAATCTAGAGCGCTGGGAGTCTTCGCCATGCAAATGAACTCCCAGACTGCGGGGGCTACCACACACAGGCACACACGCGCGCGCACACACACACACACACACACACACACACACACACACACACACACAAATTTCCACCACTTTGACATCACAACTTAAAAGACAAAAAAGAAGTATGAACATCCAATTTTTTTATGCATGAGTTTTCCTTTTGGATCAGCGAGAAAACTGCATTGCTGTAAAAATCTGCCGTGCAGTCTCCAGCTGTTTCTGTCAGCTAGTTTAAGCCAGTTTTGACAAATATTATAGTAGGGGATTCCCTCTGAATGCAGACTAAAACCAATGCCATTTTCTTTTTCTTTTTAAAAAAAAGTCCAGTGTCTATGAACAGAACAGCTGACAATTCTATAATGTGCAAGGAGTAAAATCACACGTTAACACATGGACCAGGGAAGTGGCAGAGTGGTGTTATATGAGTATAATTTGGATCGGCAAAATTGTTACAGCAACACAAATAAGGTTACGTACCTCGTGAAACAGTCAGGATACACACATCTACACCACTTCCAGCAAAATCCGTCCATTTAAATATTTTGCATGAAGGATCAGGCCACAATGCACCTTTAAGGGTTGATTTGTCAGTTAAACGCGTGTTAACTGAAAAAAACACAGTCTAGAGCACTGTGTTGGGGAGAGCTGATATCTCAAGGGGCAATAGAGGTGTATTAAAGATGTTAATTAAGGGGAAGCTCTCCTGGGCTACTGTCGGGAGTGGGGATGAGACTGAATATTTTATTAGTCCAATATTCAAATATGAGGTCACTAATATTTCTTGGAGCAGTATACAAATGCGTGTTAATTAAACCAAAGCAATTTAAAAATTCTGAACCGAACTCTTTCTTGCCTGCATTCTTGTAGAGAACATTGATTACTTGTTTGGAAGTGACTACACCTACAGATATTTTTTGCTGTGAAATGTTTTTCAACGGAGAGAACTAGAGTTTCAGATGGTGGTGGGGGTGGGGGTTGGGGGCAGGGTTTGGTTATTTCCATGTTTGGGAAGCCAAAAAATGAACTTATCAGATGAAGAAAATAGAACAACAAATTTCCAGCACTAATGCTTATTGTATTGTGTCGTATGGTGCTTAGACATTGTAAACATTTCCATAAATGTTATGCCCATCGCAGTTCATACCTTGGGTGCAGTGCACCTGACTCTTCCCATGCTGTAGCCATTTGACTGACAGCAGGTGGCCCCTTCTGGAGGGGACCAAGGATTAGCCACAATTACAGCTGATTAAATGCAGGCTCACTGGCCGCTGCAGAACAGACCTGGGAGAGCGACGGCCTCTTTTAATTTTGCGAACCTTCAACGAGCGGTGTGAACGCAGTCATGGGGGTCACGCTTCCAGGGCAGAACAGGATTAGCGGAGCGCTGTAGTTGTTTCTGAGGTCAAACCGCTTCAGCCGAGGGAAGCGGCATGTATTAGCTTGTGCTCAGCCTGCGTGCAGCATGTTCCCGGATGTCTTAGCTGATCATTTAGAGACGCACATTCTAACAGTAGATAATGAGAAGAGGTTCAGTGCTTGACCTTGCCTTGATGACCTGTGTCAGAACTGGCTCAAAACTCACCCCGGCTGCATCATTAGCTAAGCATCTCTACTCCTGCCGTGCTGAATTGGAGAAAATTTTAGGAAACCTGTGTGGAAAGATTATTTTTGTAATTTTCATGACAGCCAAAATGTAACGTCTGCGCAGCACTGGGCCACTGCTTTGTTTCAAAATTATTTTTTAGGTTCCCAACAGAGTACACGCTTCATTTAAAATATGTATTATTTCAGCACTATTCATTAATGAATGTTTAATTCACAATAAAAAAAAATGTGTCTCCCATAATCCATTTTTAGGGCATGGGCCACACCTGGAGGATGATTATTTTAATATTTAATACCTTGCAATGGTACAAGAGCACAAAAATAAATGATGATGTAACACATGCCTGTGTACATGAGCTGAACTCAACACTGGTCCTAGACAGAGACAGGATCTGCTGGGGTCCCCAATCCTGGTCCTAGACAGCCACAGGATCTGCTGGGGTCCCCAATCCTGGTCCTGGAGAGCCACAGGGACTGCTGGTGTTCATAGTTAGCCAAACCTCACATGAGTTTAAGAGAGCCGGTGGCTCTCCGGGACCACTGCACTTGACCAAGGGTTAGTCAACCTTGGCATGGCGTCTTGACTGATAACACTGCTTTCCAGATATGAAATCTGCCTTTATAACCGTAAGAGTGGGTGGAGAAAGGTTGGAAGAGGCCTATAGAGAAAATGAGTGGATTTTATCATGACTGCTAGAAATGAAGGAATACCTTGGAAAGTGTCATCCTTCTGCCTGAAGCACCATCTGAGCTCAGTGTGAAGAATGATCAGGATTTGTGCATGCTTAGCGGACATGGATAATAATTTCCCCATCATTACATTGGCAATGGGGAGACTGAACAGGATGCATTGCTAGCCAGAAGATCCTGGACCTTAAGGTAAGAAAGATGAAGATTGACAACCACATTAAAGGTGTCTGGTATGATTTCTGCGAGTGGTAAGAAAGAAGACAGAAGTCCTTCTCAGGCGTTAAGGCATTCATATTTTGTACACAAAGGTTGGAATGAATATTGAGTTACTTCCAAAATCTCATTTCAGCAAGGATTGGAAAGAGTGTTTGCTGAATGATAAAAAAGAATTTGCTGTAGTTGCAAGTTTGACTATTCTATTTGAGCACTTATCTGCAGTTCACTTTTGATTTTACTGCTTGATAATATACTGAATGGACCTCATTCACAAAACTTTCCTTAAATTTTTCTTACTTTTTTCTTAATAAAAGTTCCTAGAAAAAAACGTGGGATTCAGGAAACATGCACAGACCCTGATTTTTTGCGTATCCCAGATGTATTAGAGGATTAATTCCAATGGTTCGAAAATTGGATGTGCCTGCCTGTTCATGCTGATTTGCATAAGGGAACACCCTAGCAATCCCATAAATGGCATGCAGACTTTATCATAAACCCGCTCTTAAAACTAACTAAACCTAAACTGAAATCAACATGGAAAACTAAAACCTAGAAAATAAAACCTAGGTTATTCAGATAGGCTTGTTTCTGTATTTAGAATCAATTTATTTATTCAATTTTATTTGTATAGCGCTTTTTACAGAGAACTGTCACAAAGACACTGCACCGAGAAACAGAAGGAAAATTGAGCAAAACAAAATCAGGCCTTATTATTATAATACCTATATTATAATATTAGCAATACTTGTATTGATAAAAATGTTGTTGTTAATATGAGGTCTGTAACTTATTAAATTGACTTTGCATAAGTAATAAAGCATTCTAAACTGAAACATCTCTTCTGTTTGCTTTTACACATATGTATCTACACACATGTAGATTTTGTTCATACCAAATAAATTCAGATATGAAAAAAAAAAAAGATTAATGCCAAAATGTCCGAGGAAATGTTAGTATGAACAGTTAATGATCAAATCTGATTGTACGCATGTTTCTTGAATGAGGCCCAATGTTCATAGCTAAACTTAATTGAGAGTGTGACTTTTCTGCTGTGTGAAAAAGTGAAAGAAATCCAGGACAACACAAAGCAGGGTGAGTTTAAAGTTTAAACCAGAACAAAGACGTTTTTAATGGCTCATTGATTTCCAGCTATGGACAAAGAGGGCTTCATCAAACTCCCTGAGCTATTGGTTTGATGAGGGCCTATTTAATTGGCCTAATTTAAGTGTGATATGAGGAATCATTCCCCCATAATGATCCAGGCTGTCAATCTAACAGGTTCTCTCATTTGAAATTTCAAGGTAAAACTTTGGTGACTGAGGTGAACTTATTTACAGGAAACAAAGAGGAATAAAATAAATGTTTTAAAGTTTTTTTTAACCGTAGCTATGACACTCTCTGTCCCCGTTCCCGTTTGTGCTCCTTTTTTGCCCTGTTCTCGCGTTTCGTGGCTTGTTTTCATGTTTCTTGTTTGTCTTCCTCGTGCTGCAGGCTGGGCGTGGTTTCCCTCTGTGTTGTCTCTAGTTTCCTCTCGCATTTCCTCCGCCTGTCACGTTCCTTTCTTCGCTTGCATTCCTCACGCTCTTTTCTCTGTTAATCACTCTCGCATACATTCTCACGCTGCACGCATTTCTTGGCTAATTGTCTATCATATATATTCCTCGGGTTTTCGTTGTCTTGGGCTGGTTTGTTAAGTGTTGTTGTGGCCGAGTTCGCTAAGTCTTGTTCGTTATGTCTCGTTGTAGTAATACTCTGGTCTTGTCTCGTCTGATACTTGGTATCTAGTCCTGTCTTGCCTGCTTTAATTTGCTCTCGCTTGAAACTGCGTTAACACACTGTTTTTCCAGTCTTGCCTAGCTTTAATTAGCTCCTGCCAGGAACGGCGTTAACACGCTGTTCATCCAGTCCTGCCTTGCTGTCACTAACTCTTGTCTGCTTCCAAGTCCACCAGCCTGCAGCTGTTTGTGCATATCCTGTCTGTGCTCCAGTTCTGCGAACATGCAGCTGTTCGTGCCAACTCCACGCTGCCCCGCCTCCCGCTCCCCGCTCCTCCTCTGCTCAACCTGCCCGGATTCCTGCCACCATCCAGTCCCTGGCCTCTCCCGCTCCCGCTCATCCTCTGCTGATCCATTACTGGTTTCTGTTCGTCTGTCTACTCTCTCTATGCTTCAGGAGTTCTGGTCAAAGCAATAAATTATTGGAACTATTGGAATTCCTTGTGTGTTGAGTCGTGCATTTGAGTCCAGTCCCTGCTCGGAACCGTAACATGTAGCTAGTCTTTTTTTCATTCAATCACTGCCAGCATTAAAAAAACCAACCTGCATAGTTGGTAAATAGATCTACAGCTGGACAATAGCGCCCTTGAACAAAGTTCAATTTAAATGGATTTAGAAAAAAATATTTTTGCATAAATTTGGATTATTTGCTGTTCCAAGTCCATACTGTTGCGCACAAAACCTCTGAAGGGTGTGTGATGAGCATTCATCAAATAGAACATTATAGTGATATAGTGCTGACGTTTTTATAAGCTGTTTCTGTGAAAATTAATTGCTAAACGAAGACTAAGATTTAGTATTCGGTAACTGCCCTTGAGTTACCCTTAAATTCCTTCCCCCAAAAACACAGAAGCCATTTTGCAGTTGTTTTCATGTGTCATGGTCACGGCTGTTGCAGATCTTACCTGCCTCCTTGCCCCCGCCCACCCCCGCATCTCCCCAGGGGGTGAGCGGCTGAATGTCCCATGATGCCGCTGTGTTTACGTTGCCGGGCCCTTGTCACGGGGAGGCTCTCAGCAGAAGGGGGACTGACCTCCTGACAGGATGTCTTGTTGAAGCACAGTTTGAGTCCTCATCCCGGAGGAGCCCCTGTCATTGCTTAAAATCCTCCGCTGCGGACGTGTTGGGAGGCATTTCTACTTCCTGTCACAGTCTGTTGAGTGGCCAAGGGTGATTTATTTTTAAAAAAGAAAAGAAAAATTATATTCACTGAGACCATAGGTGTCCATTATCTTCTTAGCAGAAAGAAAAATGTACTGAACACAAGGTGCAAAACCAAATTATTGATCACCTTCTTCTGAATTATTCTTGCTGTAGTGCAACCGTAGCTTAGGGAGGAATGTCCGAACTCTATTAATGGTTTTTCTCTTCAGCTGAATGATTTAAGAAAACTTCACAACAAATAGATTGTGGTACTGCATGTGCTTCAACTTTATCTGCTGAAATGGCGCAGGCTTTTTGAATGTCCTGAAATGCGTCGGCAATTTGTTCAAAACACCCAATAAGCACGTTCAGTTCAAAAGAGGAGCTATATAAAATAAACTTCCTGTTGAGTTCTGAATTCCCTTATACAGTTCTGTCAGTGATTAAGCTACATCTGCAGCAGGTGTTTCTTACTGCCTAATTACCGCATAGCTTTCTTTACTTGCTGCTAAGCATTACTTCACTTTGGACTGTGCACTTTCATTGCACATGAATAAAAAAGAAAATTCCCATTTATGTATGGATAGTCTCAGTCAGTCTGACAAAGACAATAATATGTGGGTGGGGCTCTTACATTGTAAAAAGTAAAATATCAAGTCTAGCTCACCATTGCATTGTGAATTTTAGCCCACTGCCATGTAATGCAGATATACGCTCTTCCCACAACTGAGAGGGGTAGTGTGCATAATGGATTACTGTGCATTGTCCTTTAAAGCCAGCTAGTGTGGTGACGCAAATTGCGAAAACTGCACAGAACGCAGCCAAAAATAATGATTTAAGATTGCCTCATTTTCTCTCCCTGTCTTGGTGTACATCATAGGGAGGCACAGCTTTCCGTTACACATCTGCCTTTTTAAACTTTATTTTGCCCTCTGGGTTCATCGTCATCTCTGTTCAATCATTTCAACTTCCATAAATAAACGTTGTGTCTCGGTTTATTCCCCAGTGGTGGAATAAAAGTGACTTCTGGTGTTGTCTGACTAAGCGTTTACTCCTGAAGGTACAGCGCTGTTTCCTCCGAAACGTTCTTTCACTGGAGGAGCGATTTTAGGCCACCATTCCGGTTCCGCTCACAGCGTAACAGGTAAATGCCTCCTCGCTGTGAGCAGAGATGATGTTTACAGGGACACAACAAGCCAGGTGATTGATGCTCGAATTTGATATCCAATTTTGTAGTGGGAGACCCAGGAGAAAGATAAGATTTTTTGTCCGTCCCGACAGAGGAGCAACATGTACGCTTTGTCTCTCTGTCAGAGACCCACATGGTTGCTGTCCTCTCTCTATAGACTGGTAGAATGCTCTCCCGAGGGCTTCTGTGTGTTTACTCGTTCTCCTCAATCCTTGTGTCGCCAAAGCTGCGGACCACTGTTTACCTCAAGCATAGTGATGAGCAGATAGAAAGATAGAGGGTTCTGCACATCGCAGGATAGAGGATATTAGAAGTCTGCTGTTTGAACCAATATGGACATGTTCCAATTCCTCACAGTCCGTAGATAAAATATACAGATCCTTTCCAAAAAATTTGAATATCATGGAAAAGTTTTTTTTTTTCATAATTCCATTCAAAAAGTGAAACCTTCATAGATTATAGATTAATTACACACAAAGTGAAATATTTAGTAAGTGAAATAAATCTAGTTTCAATTTTCATAATTTTGGCTTACAGCTCCAGAAAACCCCCAAAACAGTATTTCAAGAAATTAGAATAGTGTGTCGAAAATCAGCATTTACTTCAGTTATTTCAGAGAATGAATGTTTTAGACAGTGTCACACTATCATCTAATTTACTCAAAACACCTGCAAAGTTTATCTCAGTTTGGTTCAGTATGGGGAAGACTGCAGACTTGACAATTGGCCAGAAGATCATTGACACCCTCCAGAAGATGGGTAAGCCACAAAAGGTCATCGCTAAGGAGGCTGGCTGTTCACAGAGTGCAGTGTCCAAGCATATCGATAGAAAGTTTAGTGGAAGGGAAAAATGTGGCAGGAGAAGGTGCACAAGCAAAAGAGATGACCGTAGGCTTCAGCGGATTGTCAAGCAAAGACGATTCCAAAATTTGGCGGAGATGCAGAGGGAGTGGACTGAGGCTGGAGTCAGTGCTTCAAAAACCACCACGTACAGACGTATCCGGGACATGGGCTACAACTGTCGGATTCCTCGAGTCAAGCCACTCCACTCATTCTCTGAAATAACTGAAGTAAATGCTGATTTTCGACACACTATTCTAATTTCTTGAAATACTGTTTTGGGGGGTTTTCTGGAGCTGTAAGCCAAAATTATGAAAAATGAAACAAATAAAGGCTAGAAATATTTCACTTTGGGCTCTATTTTAATAAACCAAACGCAATGGTTAACGCAAGAGTAATCGCTTGGCGGTATCGCTCTGAGGGCGTGTCGGCGAGAAATTTGGTAATTTCATGACGGCAATCTTGGCGCACCTTATGGCGGTATTGCTAAAAGGCTGGGTTTAAACGTCAAAGGTGTGTCTCTATGGTAGCCAATCAAATTGTTCTCATGCTTTAAAACGCAATCGCGTTGGAACGCAATCGCTCCATGCAATTTCATAATGAGCAACCCAAACGCACTGGACCGTCAACGACAAGATTTTCCGCACAGGAATCAGACATACTTGCAACAGAAGTACAGGCTAGGACTGTAGTAATTTATGGACCACAATCCACACCACCTCGTCTCCCAGAAGTTCGGAAGGCACGGGAGGAGGTGACGAATGCATTAATTAGCCTACATTAGGTGATGTAGGCATAATTATGATTCAAATGGTAGGCTTATGATTCAACTGTGTCAATGTGTAATTTATATATTATAGGCTAGTGGCCTACATGATCGCAAGTTTCTTGTAAGCTGTCCTGTTTTATTCTAGTAGTTTAAATTAAAATTAATTAATTAATAATAATTATAGGCTATTTGTTCATTAAATGGAAGTGTAATGTTGGCATCACCTATAGACACTACATAGAACTACATGACGAATAAGTTACCAAATTGCCAGAGTCTATTGCGTTTCCGCTAAGAGGTGGTTCCAGCTGATCATAACGCAATGGGTTTTCGTTGGTTCAAATTGTCACTGAGCCGAAAGTATTTTAGAACACGCCCCCGACAGCGCCACCCATCCCACTGCAGCGCAACCGAAAGGATGTTATGTTGAGAATTTGTTGATCCTAGCGGTATTGCTGAGAAACGCCATAGCGCCAGTTTTAAGACGTTGATGCTGTCAACAAGTTTGCGTTTGACTATACCGTCCCCTTGCGCTGGTTTGAAAATAGAGCCCTTTGTGTGTAATGAATCTATAATCTATGACAGTCTCACTTTTTGAATGGAATTATGGAAAAAAAAAAACTTTTCCATGATATTCTAATTTTTTGGAAAGGATCTGTATATTACATATAAACATTTTATTAAGTTGACGTATAATATACGACTACCTTTACCATTGCAATGAGAATTTTGGGGAGTCTAAGAATTGATGCTTTTTGCTTTGCCGAATCGTTCCTTACTACAGAAAGAGGCTGTTCCTGAAAGGGTCACCCGTTTATCTGGCATCGTACTGGCTGACTCTCAAAAGAGCATCATTCTGCACTGCATACTTCTTTGCAAGTCTTTTCTTATACAATTTTTGCTCATAAAATAAACCACTAACCTTTCCTTCTGTGATGTTAAAGTATAAATGTAATGTGCAAAGGTAATTAATCAGCCCGAGGAAGTGTCTGTAACAAATGCAGTCACTGTGTTAAAAAACAGTGCTTTAAAAATGTGAAGTTGTGAGGATAATTAAAAATGAACACCATTTAATCTTTGGCAGCTGCATATGCCAATATGCTTAACCTGAGTTCCCAGGTTTGAAAAAAATATTACAGAAGGAACATTTTAATGATATATTTATTCCAAAGCCTGTCACTGGCTTCAACAGATATATTGTTCACATTGCTTAATTAAGAAACAGATAAATATTTGCTGGAAATAAATCAGTGGACTGCCGCTTTGTATGTCATTACAAGATTTTCAAAGGGCCCATGGGAAACTGAATTAAAAGTAAAGATGCCAACATCAAATAAAACAAATCTGTGAAATTCAGGAATATCAATGTTAAGTTATAGGCATATCAGAATTATAACTATCAAGTCAATCAGGAGCTATAACTGCATGATTTCAAAAGTGTTTTCCAACAATTATCTTATCTCAGCTCAACACACATTGCTACCGATACTAATCTTTGATCAGGAGTGCCAAACATCATTGTGTTGATAAAATTGTATTTTGGCCAGATATAAATTGATTTTTACATCCTTGCATTTATGTGCCTCTTTAAGATTTACTCTGACGTGGCTTTGGGAATTTGCTAAGATGAGAACTTTTTATACCGGCAACTTGGAAAGCCAATATGAAAATATAATTTCTTATGCTTAACCCTTAAATGGTCAAGACCCTAAAAACTGTAAGGAAAATTAGTTAATTGTTATTTCCTAATAAATTTAGTCTAAAATAACACAAAATCAAAAAAAAATTCCAAAAAATATTTTTCTTTTTCATTTTACAGTTTGTATCTCCCGGGATACATAAACCGTTTAGGGTATAAATTTCACATGAACTTTAACATGAACATGAACTTTAAAAACACTTTTAAAACACTTTTTTCTGTTTTTTTTTGTTCATTTTTACTGTACAAATTCTGAATAAATTCATTTTGACGTTAAATTAGTTAAATTCATGTTCGCTTTGGGGTTAGACCCTACACCCAACTATAAATCTAACCCTTGAACAAACAGTAAAACCAACTTGTCATCCTTATCAAAAACTGTCATGGGGGCATGCAGTGAGGAGGACACTGACCTTGTGGTAAGTTTTGATATTTTTTTCGTGTTTTTACAATTTTGGGGGGGATTTTTTTTTTGAAAATATTAATTTTCAAGGTTGACTTTTTGACTCTTTATTTTACTCTTAAATAGCATTCCATTGTTAATATTATTGATTGTATATTCATTGCAGGCATCAAAACATCAGCAGCCCCATTAGTGATAATCCCTGTTTTATACCCCTATTCAGTTAATGTATCCTCGGGGATACATACATTTCATGACTGATTCTCAAAAGTGCAAATGTAATTCTTTATTTTTCAACAACAACATATCAAGTCAACCTTGAAAATTAATATTTTCTAAAAAAAATTCCCCCCAAAATTGTAAAAACACTAAAAAATATCAAAACTTACCACACGGTCAGTGTCCTCCTCACTGCATGCCGCCATGACAGTTTTTGATAAGGATGACAAGTTGATCCCAGAGTGTTGATATGAAGTCACATGACCTAAGTATTTGTAACAAGCCCCTCTTCAATGTTTCATACTGAAATAGTGCCCAACCACTCCTTGCTCCTCCCCACAGCCTGTCAAATGTTTGTATCCCCCAGGATACATAAACCAGCAGTAGAGAATATATTATCTGCTTATGAAGGGTGTTATTCCAACTGACACCAGAAGCTGGATCATAATGAAATTTGTTATACTGTGAAATATCTATTCTTGGATTTTTTATTTTTTTATTACTAAATTAATGAATTAATTTAACCAGGAAAACCTAACTTAGATCAAAACCTATTTTATCAGGAGAACCTAACACATAACAAAAAGTTACAAAAACAATAAACAGTCAAAATTACCATAAGACACAGGGATGATACATTTGCGTATACCGTTGTGTTTACTGTAGCATAGCCTTCTCGCAAACATGAAATATTAAACAGGAAAATTAATTTCTTATATCATGGAATTCTGTGTTTGACCAGATTAGGGGACAATGGTTTATCAATATTTATATTGTGAATAATGGTGGCTGTCATGGGTACAGTACAAACAAAAGATAGAGACAATTACATTTGTGGTGTTTGACTATATTTCTATATATTTCCTCGTTAAACCTGCCTTCTAACCCTGATAATTAGTAGTGTGAGCATGCCTTTCTGCAACAGGGCTGGCTTCTGTCTCTTTGAAAACATTTGCAAAGGTGATTGAAAGCTTGGGGAATCTTTAATAAGCCGTCCCTGAATAACCGAGGGGTTCTTCTCTAAGGACATTGATGCACAGATAACTGTTCATTTATTCATTTTGTTTTTATTTGTTTATTTTTTATGAGAGAAAGAGCAATATGTCCCATTTCAATATTCTAGATTCTGTCTGCTTTCCGACGCAGTTGCTCTGTGTTTCAGGATTAAATAAGCAATGCTTGGATATTTCATTATCAGAGACAACAATGATTTCTACTCTACAGTAGGCTTTCATTTAAGATAACTTTGTGTTGTATTGCATATAAAGTGATTTTACGGGACTTGTTGCGTTGAGAAAACACTCTTTGTTGCGTTGCGTGTTGCGTTGAGAAAACACTCTTTGGCTAATCATTGATAAGTGTTGCGTTGAGAAAACACTCTTTGGCTAATCGTTGATAAGTGTTGCGTTGAGAAAACACTCTTTGGCTAATCGTTGATATTGCCTGCAAAGTCTCCTCCCTCTGACATTCATAGTATTTAATGTTATAATGTTTAATTACTGCAAAGTGTGAGATGCAGAGATGTCCACTGAGAAGGAAAGCCTCCAATGAGCTATTATAAAAGTTTCATTTGAAAAGTCTGGGCTTTTATTTAATCATATGTCCATTATTTCTATGGTAGAAATGTGCAACTACTGGAGAGATGTAATGAGCAGTTGTTAAAGTTCCAATGGAATACCTTGAAGTGCAAAGGGTAAGACACCAAAAGCATTTATGCATTGAAGATTTTATTAGAATAGAAGGGTTTGTAATATGGTTTTATGTATATGTTTTACAATTTCATTTTAAAAAATAGAAATATATGCTATTTACTTGAGGGCACACACGACGCATCTGTGCTCACGTTGAATGGTTTGCATTGTTACAAATTTTAGTTACATGAGCTTGGTGCAGTATTTATGAGTGCTCTCACTATGGTTGTGTCTGTCAGCAGTACTAGATTCCTGCAGCCATGGGAGCTGTAGCCAAACCCCTGAGCTGGCCCAGCTCTCCTAATTAAGAAGAGGCATCTCCCATGAGCCTCCTGGCCTGTTATTTTTCTGAGAAAAACTGGGCTTTGTTCGTAGTTTCCGACAGGCGTACTACTACAGTGCGATATTGACTAATTAATTCTTCTCCCTGTCTTCTCCTGTACTTCCTGTGATTTTACGAGTCTGTGATTCCAAGAATGTGACGTGTGTCAGTGGTGCAGGTGACTGTAGACCAGGAGCTTAGAGCGGTCTGTGGTGCAGGTGACTGTAGACCAGGTTCTTAGAGGGGTCTGTGGTGCAGGTGACTGTAGGCCAGGTGCTTAGATGGGTCTGTGGTGCAGGTGACTGTAGGCCAGGTGCTTAGATGGGTCTGTGGTGCAGGTGACTGTAGGCCAGGTGCTTAGAGGGGTCTGTGGTGCAGGTGACTGTAGGCCAGGTGCTTAGAGGGGTCTGTGGTGCAGGTGACTGTAGGCCAGGTGCTTAGATGGGTCTGTGGTGCAGGTGACTGTAGGCCAGGTGCTTAGATGGGTCTGTGGTGCAGGTGACTGTAGGCCAGGTGCTTAGATGGGTCTGTGGTGCAGGTGACTGTAGGCCAGGTGCTTAGAGGGGTCTGTGGTGCAGGTGACTGTAGGCCAGGTGCTTAGATGTGTCTGTGGTGCAGGTGACTGTAGGCCAGGTGCTTAGATGGGTCTGTGGTGCAGGTGACTGTAGGCCAGGTGCTTAGCGGGAGTCTGTGGTGCAGGTGACTGTAGGCCAGGTGCTTAGATGGGTCTGTGGTGCAGGTGACTGTAGGCCAGGTGCTTAGATGGGTCTGTGGTGCAGGTGACTGTAGGCCAGGTGCTTAGAGGGGTCTGTGGTGCAGGTGACTGTAGGCCAGGTGCTTAGATGGGTCTGTGGTGCAGGTGACTGTAGGCCAGGTGCTTAGAGGGGTCTGTGGTGCAGGTGACTGTAGGCCAGGTGCTTAGAGGGGTCTGTGGTGCAGGTGACTGTAGGCCAGGTGCTTAGATGGGTCTGTGGTGCAGGTGACTGTAGGCCAGGTGCTTAGAGGGGTCTGTGGTGCAGGTGACTGTAGGCCAGGTGCTTAGATGGGTCTGTGGTGCAGGTGACTGTAGGCCAGGTGCTTAGATGGGTCTGTGGTGCAGGTGACTGTAGGCCAGGTGCTTAGATGGGTCTGTGGTGCAGGTGACTGTAGACCAGGTGCTTAGATGGGTCTGTGGTGCAGGTGACTGTAGGCCAGGTGCTTAGATGGGTCTGTGGTGCAGGTGACTGTACGCCAGGTGCTTAGATGGGTCTGTGGTGCAGGTGACTGTAGGCCAGGTGCTTAGATGGGTCTGTGGTGCAGGTGACTGTAGACCAGGTGCTTAGATGGGTCTGTGGTGCAGGTGACTGTAGGCCAGGTGCTTAGATGGGTCTGTGGTGCAGGTGACTGTAGACCAGGTGCTTAGATGGGTCTGTGGTGCAGGTGACTGTAGGCCAGGTGCTTAGAGGGGTCTGTGGTGCAGGTGACTGTAGGCCAGGTGCTTAGATGGGTCTGTGGTGCAGGTGACTGTAGGCCAGGTGCTTAGATGGGTCTGTGGTGCAGGTGACTGTAGGCCAGGTGCTTAGATGGGTCTGTGGTGCAGGTGACTGTAGACCAGGTGCTTAGATGGGTCTGTGGTGCAGGTGACTGTAGGCCAGGTGCTTAGATGGGTCTGTGGTGCAGGTGACTGTACGCCAGGTGCTTAGATGGGTCTGTGGTGCAGGTGACTGTAGGCCAGGTGCTTAGATGGGTCTGTGGTGCAGGTGACTGTAGACCAGGTGCTTAGATGGGTCTGTGGTGCAGGTGACTGTAGGCCAGGTGCTTAGATGGGTCTGTGGTGCAGGTGACTGTAGACCAGGTGCTTAGATGGGTCTGTGGTGCAGGTGACTGTAGGCCAGGTGCTTAGATGGGTCTGTGGTGCAGGTGACTGTAGACCAGGTGCTTAGATGGGTCTGTGGTGCAGGTGACTGTAGGCCAGGTGCTTAGATGGGTCTGTGGTGCAGGTGACTGTAGACCAGGTGCTTAGATGGGTCTGTGGTGCAGGTGAATGTAGGCCAAGTGCTTAGAGGGTCTATGGTGGGGCTAAATGTTGTTCAAGTGCTTAGAGAGGTCTGGTGCAGGTGACTGAAGAGTGTGGCTAACAGGGGGAGGATTCCTGTGGTACAGCCTGGATGGAGTTGTGAAAGGATGATTTGGTCGGGTCTCTGAAGAGGATGCAACCCAAGGGGATCCCAGGGCACTGCAGCATGATTTCTGCAGCCCACAAACCCATCATCGCTGAGCACCAATTGTTATGTGTATGTAACTGACACACTGTTTCTTCAGAGTGAGTTTCTCTTGTGGTTAGTGTGCAACTTTAGAGCAAGCCAAGTCTGCCCTCAGTGAAAAACGGGGGATAATACGGAAAAACAAGACTGTACAGGCGAAGAGGTCAGGATTCAAAACAGAATTTATAGAAATTAGAGAGCTCTAGTTTGTACTATTATATTTCCGCTTGATCCTTGCAGTGTTTGTGTTGTAACAACCTTTATTTGTCGAGCGCTTTTCTTGCATGCCACACACAGCGTTTACTGTTAATAAAGAAATAGAGAATAAAGACAATATTTTATATAATATATATTTTTTTATTAAGGCCTCATCAAACACAGAGTCAGAGGCCTTAATAACATCTGGCAAATGATCCCATAAAATTGAAGCCCTATGAAAATTGAATACACTGTCTGCGACAGTGAGGAGGTCTTTTGAAGAGGACCTAAGGGATTGTGGTGGGGTGTGTGCTTTTCAGAGATCGACGATGTATTCTGGGGCTAGAAAAATCCTTGCCATAAAAGTGATAAGAACGATTTTGATTTGAAGAGAAGGGAGTATTTTTCGATTTTTGACAATTTGAAGAGAAGGGAGTATTGGGTGAAAACCAAAACTTTGATATAGTGTTTGGTTGGATATGATAAGTATTTATAAATCTGCCTTGAACTGGATTGAATTTAAATATTTAAAAAGCCAGTTTCCCTACCCGTACCTACCTAATGCCTTTGGAATCAATCTAAATGTTTACTTACTGTTCCAAAATGCTAAATGTGTTCCGGGTTACAGTTATATATAGGTTAAATGACCATATTTACAAAAAAATAACAATTGTTATGAGTGATTTCCAAGTGAAAAGGGATTGTGCGTCAATTGAATTTGTGGTCCTACTACTACACTGAAAAGCACTGGGTTTGGGTCACTTGGCTTGTTTGCATATTTGAAGAGACGGCAGAGCAGCATTTAAACAAGCTGAGACCACTGAACAGATAAGCAGATCTCAGCACGCTGGATTTTACGTTTGTAAATGAGGACTGAAACACCATTTACTCCCATCTATTTTACCCCATCTCCTAGACTGCCACTGCAGCTGTAATGCATGAATGGATATATGGGGAAATTGTGGGCGTTTGCCCTGGTTAAGGCTGCCCACTCAGGAAATAAATATAAAGTGTTTTACATGTGGAGTGCAGTAGGAATTTAGCACATG
The DNA here is from genome assembly GCA_029718625.1 of Synaphobranchus kaupii. Classification (NCBI taxonomy): domain Eukaryota; kingdom Metazoa; phylum Chordata; class Actinopteri; order Anguilliformes; family Synaphobranchidae; genus Synaphobranchus; species Synaphobranchus kaupii. The sequence goes on from CM056378.1 coordinate 47,486,259, forward strand.
CAAGCAGGATATAGGACACGGGGTCCTTACTTTTATCCATGCATAGCTGATGGAGGAGTCGCTGCTTAATGCGTGCAGATCACGGAGCGATCATTCACCGGCGACTTTCACCCGGGCCCTACCACAACACGCACTCCGACAGACGCTTTGTTTGGTAATGAAAGGCGGCATCCGTGTTATTAATATTAAGTAAAATTGTGGTTAAAATGTGGAGACTGATCAATGAGGATTTAATGGGAAAGGAATGGGGTGAAATGAACATGTTCTGCTGGACATAATTGTAAAGTCCTGAGTTATTGAGGCCATTTAAGCATTGTATTGTATAGCGCTGCCCGAGCCTGAGAGTGAGCCGGATATAATTACTGTACGACTTTACTGTGAGAGCTTGGAGATAGTGAATGGTGTCCTTCATTAACAGATGAACGCAATGTCTCGCTCTCCCCTAACTGAAAGATGAATAGGTAAAAATGCTTTGAGAAATGTTTTGCTTTTTTTGTTGTTGCGGAAACGGGTTTTTGTTTCGCGCCAGTTTTGCATCGTCCTTCGCGTTAGCATCTGCGGGTTTTGCGACGTCTATCAGGAGGATCTCGTGGAGCGAGAGGGAATAACTGAAATGGTGAATTTTTTACAACAGTGATGAACATGCGCATTTTTTAAGGAAATGCAAGAGGGCAGAGTGGCGAAGGAATCCGTGAGGCCTAAGGAAGACATCCCTCGGGGGCAAACGTCAGGGGCTCCCGCTTGGCACCAGCCACAAACGTACAGCATCTCACCCCGATCTCAGAGCAGCACCCCAAACGGCAAGTGCGCCGTTATGCGTTTTTGAGTGAGAAAGCGCGGCGGGTCACGCGGGCTCCGCTGAGTCAGAGCCGTTTGTTATGTAATGGCTCGGGGCTGCGCGTATGCCTCGGCTCGCTGGTTTAAGCCGCGCGATGGATGAGTCACTCTAACTGCTGTGACTCTCCCTACAGGAACAGATCAATGGGATTGCTCTGTGCAGGAGCGGCAGGTAGGACTTCAGCATGAGAAACAAACACTAAAGGCCTTACGCTGTTTAAACCTAGCGGGGCTGAAAATGACTTTGGACCTTTTCAAAAGTTCTGTGAAAAAAAGAAATGAAATCATATGAAAACATCTGGTGCCGGAGCAAAACAGAATGGCATAGGATTACAGGATAAAAAATCACATGTATTTCCATTCACTCTAATGCTCTGATGGACCAAAAATGTAAAAATTGTTACGTATCAGATACGGGACGAACCCAAGTGCAACGACCAGGAGACAGATTCACAAAAAGGAGTTTTTAATAAATTAAGTGTTGGGGTAGTCCCAACACTGTACAGGAATGGCAACACACAGAATAACACAGGTATCGCCTGGAAGCCCGGGGCGGGCTGCTCCAAGCCGGAGCTGGACTGGAGGATCTGGAACTTATCGTTCCAAGCCGGAACTGGACTGGACAGGAACTGGACCGGGAGGTCCACACTGGAATCAGGGTCTGGAACGGAATGTTCCAAACCGGAACTGGACTGGACTGGAACTGGACCGGGCGGTCCACACTGGAATCAGGGTCTGGAACGGAATGTTCCAAACCGGAACTGGACTGGACTGGAACTGGACCGGGAGGTCCACACTGGAATCAGGGTCTGGAACGGAATGTTCCAAACCGGAACTGGACTGGGCTGGAACTGGACCGGGAGGTCCACACAGGAATCCGCGTCTGGAACGGAATGTTCCAAACCGGAACTGGACTTTGGACAGGTAGTTATACGACTCACGCCTGGACTGGACTGGAACTAGCAGGGGAGCGACTCACTACGGCAGGGCTGGAACTGGACCGGAATGACTGCACCGGTACAGGACAAACAAAAACAGAGGGGGATTAGTGCAAGGAAAGGCACGGGAAGGACCGGGAGGTTCTCACGGAGGTGCAGGGCTTGGCAGGTAGGTGAATGATGAAGCACGGCAGGGCAGGGTAGTGTGGCGTAGCTGCGGTAGGTCCGGATGGAGCTGACTGGTCTCCAGAGCTCCCGGAACCGTAACCGAAGACTTTGGTGGCTTCTTCGGCCGGACAGGAACAGCTGGAGGGTAGCCAGGAATAACGCCACCGCGGAGCCTACGCGAGCAGGAGGTGGAGGTACCGCAACACACACAACGAACACAGGGCTTACGAACACTGCTGCTGAAGAGTGGGAGCTGGGTTAGGTGGAGGAGAAGGGAAACAGGTTAGCTACATTCACAACAGGAAATAACTGGGGAGGTAAACTACCAATCCGTAGTTTCGAGCGGAACCAAATGCTGTAAGGGGATAATATCCCACAACCAAGCGAGTAGTTCGAAGTAAAAGACCAGATAACACAACGAGCACTAACACCAAGTGACGATAGTTAACGAACTGGCGCCGACTGGCAGCCAGCCGAAAGACTATATAGTGAGGTTAATGACAGAACTAAATAAGGAACAGGTGTGGAAATAAAACGGGAGTGATTGCGAAACACCAGGTGAGGAAATGCATGCAACGAGGGGGAAGGAGTGAAAGGCGGAAGTAAGACAAAACAACCAGACGAACAAGACAGGGAAGGACACGCCTAGTCCGCAGCAGCGGGGAAAACACGGACAAAAGGATCCAACATGACACGGAGGGAAAACAGGAAAACACGGAAAACGAACAGGAAGGGAGCGGAACATTACAAAAATAATAATAATAATCTATTTGTAGAGTGTTTTCTTGCACTACTATACATGATAAATAAAAGTAAATGTAAAAGTACATATGAAATAAGTGTAAAAGTACACATGTAGAACTACATAATGTTGAAAGCAATTTTTAAATAGGCCTTGTCAAACACAGAGTCAGAGGCCTTAATAATATCTGCTAAATTATTACATAAAATTACATAAAGCCCTTGTCATGAATATCTTGTGCCCTCTTGTTTTAAACTATGTGTCTCGGACAGACGATCTAAGGGAGTGTGGTTAGCAACATCAATGTGAACACGTTAGCAACATCAATGTGAGTTCAACTAAGCCCAAATATTAGTTTGTTTTCTGTTAGTTATAAGTTTTGCAAGCTAACGTGTATTTCAACATTCGCTTTTTTCAAGCCAAATTCAAGTTTTTCTTCAAAACTTTTCTAGTTGTAATTGTAATATTAATATCAAGTCTGTAAGAAACTAAGCTAGTGTAGTGAGGCCAGGATGAGTGTTGTATGAGATCTCATATTTCTTTTGGTGAGCAGCTGAATTTGGAACTAACTGCAGACAGGATAAAGCATTGTATCTGAGGCCTGAGTACAGTGAATTGCAATAATCACGCAGAGAAGAAATAAAAGCATGTTTGACCTTCTCAGTATCAACCACAGGCAGGAAAGGTCTCAGCTTAAATCTCATATGGTAAAGCAAGTTTTAATGCCATAATCTCTCAGGGGGTTTACAAAGAAAAAATTAGATTCTGCAGATGAATAGATTATCCCATGTACATTTTCAAGTCATGCAAGGGCGAAGGCATGGATGTAGCTCAATTCTCTTGCCCTTTACAATTTTTTAAACCTCTTCACTGCGTTGAACAGGGTACCGGATTGTTTATTTGGATGGCAAACGCGACCTTTTGGGAAGATGATTCAATATGGATGAAAGATCATGAAATCCCTGAAGGAAATGAAAACAAATCTTACAATAAATGCCGGGGTCTTGAAGAGTATGTGAATATGTGTGTGTATAGCAGTCAACATTAAGACAGATGGGTCAGTTTGGATTGTTCCTGGGCTTCCGACAGACAAGGCATTCACTTGAAATAAAAGATATAGTCGCAGTGTTTGGTACATTCACATGCATAATTTAACGTGTACTTAATGCATGGTTACAGAGTATATGAAAATATTTCAGGAAAAAAAACAAAGGTTATTGGAGAATTTTTTTTAAAGATGAATGACAGCTGTTTTGAAAAGCTGGGACAAATGCTGTATTATTCACGGTGCCTTTAAATGCTTTGTTACTGAATGCATTTTGAGAGATCCGACGGAAAACCTTGTGCTCCCAAAATTAAAAGGGGACTCGCAGTGTCTGTGCAAGCACTGTGCTGATACTGTCGTATTGAGAAAGCAAGTATCCGCATACTATTGTTTGTATATGCCCAGTGATTTAATACATTGTTTTAGGGAATGTGCACATTTTTTATACTAATTGTGGCCAAATGCACCTCATCAAAATAGTAAAAAAACTAAAGGTTTTCAGAAGGTACGGTGCTTTCAATCTGATGGGCAGTGTTGTTTTTTGAGGCAGTGAGACTGCAGTGTAACTTATGGTTAATGTACTATATTTATGATCACAAATACTAATTAAACTCTATATATAAATTAGATGTTAACAGTTCATACCGTACTTTGTGTAATGTCATGAATATGCAAATAGCTGATGTGAGTTTTACTGGCTGTGGATTAAAATATGTTATGGTCCATGGTTTTATCACATGCAGAGATTTAAAATAGAAAAGTACAGAGGATAAAATCTGAATGTAATGGGGCATGATACTCTTCACAAATTGAGTAATATGATTTTTGAACCCTGAAAAAGTGCAAGCCGCTACGCAGTACGATTTTATTGCTTTTTTAATTTTTTATGTTTTGGCCAAAGCCCAGCGTTTCATGTTCAGACTTACCATAAGACATTACTGTGCTCTTGTGAGTTCAGGCAATTACTCCTTAGCATTCTCATCAGCCATCTTGGCTCATAAAACAGCACCATGTCAGCCATTGTGGCTCATGAAACAGTGCCCTGACAACCGTTGACTTCTATTGAAAGACCCACTTTAGCACAGCGTGGCAGCCATTTTGTTGTGGTTGAACATTCGGTACACATTGGCAGCAATGCTTTGTTATGCAAATGTTGGGGGCAAATTATGTATTTTAAGACTGGCACAGCTTTCAGTGCAACAGCTGTCACAATTTGCGAAAGAGCATCCTACTTTGTTGTTCGATTGACCCATTGTGGAGAGTGCAGCATGTGACATTCATCAATCTCTTGTCTTAAGAGCCTGTTAGTAAGTACAAGCCAATTTGCCCCTTATCTACCCTTTTACCACATACAGAGTGCCCACCTATTCATCCTAATTGGCAATAATGGCCTGGGGAAAAGAAGAATCTGGCACAGTTCTGGTGTTTTGCTTTAAAATCGTAAAATTCCAATACTAATTAATTTTGTTGCTTGATTGTCTTTGAATTATAAAGCACTGACACAAACTGAGTTTAAACACCAGCCTACTATTTGAGTTCAAAGAAAGTACCACCTTCTTCTTCATAAATCTGACTGGACATCACCATGTTTAGCTTAGTTGTTGGAAGTTAATGCATATCCTCTCAATCAATCAGAATCTGTTATTTTTCAAAGTTGTGGTGTAATTGGAAATATCATTATAGCCTACTCCTTTAGATTAGCTTTACTGTGAAAATACATTTTTACTTGAGAAATTTGGCCTGGTTTCCCTTAATCAAGATACTGAGTGATTACTGTAATCATACAGTATGTGAGACTTTGTAGCCAATGATCCTAGTGAAAGAAGTAATCCTTTCACCAAAACAAAGAGCCTAATAATAATAAAAGAATCTGAGTGCTCATTTACTGTAAATTGCATAACTATAACAATGCAAAATACAATTTGTTCTATTACAAATACATACCACTGCATGGCAATTTTCTCAGTGGGAAACCAAGGTAATTTCTCTCTGTCTAATAAAACTGAAAATTCTTCTCTAAAGTTACCAAGTGGCTTTAATAAATGTCACTTTTGCAAAACATTGTAGTTTTTCCCCTACAGGCTCTCTACAGGAACTTACCTGTTTCAGTGTGTTTGTTCACCTTGTAGATTTTGCGCACTTTAAATGGAATGTGATGTTAGCTGCTGCTGAGTGCTCTTCACTACACACATACGGGGTGCCTTCACATGTACCTCACACAGACACACACACACGTACACAAATGCACATACATCATCACGTGGCACTGTAATGGCGACATGTAGTCCAGCTGTCTCTCGTGTTTGTTAATTTGAATGTATTTTGTTGTGTTTGGCTTTTGTCTTTTGTTTTTTCATGCGCTGTGTGTCTGTTGTGGGATGGGGAAGCGGGCTGGAGATTGTTCAGGGCACTCGTTTCCCTTCGCTGAGGGAAAGGTATGTGGACCTATGGAACCTTTTATTATTATGCATTTTTGATATAGCCTACACAATAATAATATTTCACATTGTGATCTAGATATTTTAGTCATGCTTGTGCGCGACCCTGTGTGTAACAGACAGGAGACTACGCGCGTTGTGCACACGCCTATGTAGATGCACTTATATGCGCCGTTAAAATAACATGTAAACAACTGCGACATGACTTTAGACCAGGTTTGTGGTGGTTCTAGCGCAAGCGCTTTCTGCTGGCTCAAGATAGCAATACGCCAAAAATAATCCTGGCGACTCCTCATCTTAAGACCAACACGCCCAGTTCACTTGTAATGAGCGCAAGAATACATACTAGTTAAAGGACGTTAGCGATAGGCGTTATTATGAACCTAGCGCCGGGTCTAAGATAGCAAAGACACTTGCGTTTGGGTTAGCGCCGCTTTGCGCCGGGTGTAAGATAGGGCCCAGGGGCATACTCATAGTCAGTTTCAGATAGGGGCATACTCATAGCCAGTTTCAAATAGGAGCATACTCATGATCAGTTTCAGATAGGGGCATACTCATCGTCACTTTCAGATAGTCGCATACTCATGGTCAGTTACAAATAAGGGCATACTCATGCTCAGTTTCAGAAGGATGCATACTCATGGCCAGTTTCACATAGGGGCATACTCGTGGTCAGTTTCAGATAGGGGCATACTCATAGCCAGTTTCAAATAGGAGCATACTCATGGTCAGTTTCAAATAGGGGCATACTCATGGTTAGTTTCAGATAGGGGCATACTCATGGCCAGGTTCAAATAGGAGCATACTCATGGTCAGTTTCAGATATGGGGCATAGTCATGGTCAGTTTCAAATAAGGGCATACTCATGGTCCGTTTCAGATAGGGGCATACTCATGGTCAGTTTCAAATAGGGGCATACTCATGGTTAGTTTCAGATAGGGGCATACTCATAGCCAGTTTCAAATAGGGGCATACTCATGATCAGTTTCAGAAAGGGGCATACTCATGGTCACTTTCAGATAGTCGCATACTCATGGTCAGTTTCAAATAAGGGCATACTCATGGTCACTTTCAGATAGGGGAATACTCATGCTCAGTTTCAAAAGGATGCATACTCATGGCCAGTTTCACATAGGGGCATACTCATGGTCAGTTTCAGATAGGGGCATACTCATGGCCAGTTTCAAATAGGAGCATACTCATGGTCAGTTACAGATAGGGGCATACTCATCGTCACTTTCAGATAGTCGCATACTCATAGTCAGTTTCAAATAAGGGCATACTCATGGTCAGTTTCAAATAGGAGCATACTCATGGTCAGTTTCAAATAGGGGCATACTCATGGTCAGTTTCAAATAGGAGCTTACTCATGGTCAGTTTCAGATAGGGGCATACTCATTATCAGTTTCAGATAGGGGCATACTCATTGTCACTTTCAGATAGGCGCATACTCATGGCCAGTTTCAGATAGTCGCATACTCATGGTCAGTTTCAAATAAGGGCATACTCATGATCAGTTTCAGATAGGGGCATACTCATCGTCACTTTCAGATAGTCGCATACTCATGGTCAGTTTCAAATAGGAGCATACTCATGGTCAGTTTCAAATAGGGGCATACTCATGGTTAGTTTCAGATAGGAGCATACTCATGGTCAGTTTCAGATAGGGGCATACTCATGATCAGTTTCAGATAGGGGCATACTCTTTCTCACTTTGAAATAGGCGCATACTCATGGCCAGTTTCAGATAGTTGGCATAGTCATGGTCAGTTTCAAATAAGGGCATACTCATGGTCCGTTTCAGATAGGGGCATACTCATGGTCAGTTTCAAATAGGGGCATACTCATGGTTAGTTTCAGATAGGGGCATACTCATAGCCAGTTTCAAATAGGAGCATACTCATGGTCAGTTTCAAATAGGGGCATACTCATGGTTAGTTTCAGATAGGGGCATACTCATAGCCAGTTTCAAATAGGAGCATGCTCATGGTCAGTTTCAAATAGGGCTCATGGTCAATTTCAGATATGGGGAATAGTCATGGTCAGTTTCAAATAAGGGCATACTCATGGTCCGTTTCAGATAGGGGCATACTCATGGTCAGTTTCAAATAGGGGCATACTCATGGTTAGTTTCAGATAGGGGCATACTCATAGCCAGTTTCAAATAGGGGCATACTCATGATCAGTTTCAGAAAGGGGCATACTCATCGTCACTTTCAGATAGTCGCATACTCATGGTCAGTTTCAAATAAGGGCATACTCATGGTCACTTTCAGATAGGGGAATACTCATGCTCAGTTTCAGAAGGATGCATACTCATGGCCAGTTTCACATAGGGGCATACTCATGGCCAGTTTCAAATAGGAGCATACTCATGGTCAGTTACAGATAGGGGCATACTCATCGTCACTTTCAGATAGTCGCATACTCATAGTCAGTTTCAAATAAGGGCATACTCATGGTCAGTTTCAAATAGGAGCATACTCATGGTCAGTTTCAAATAGGGGCATACTCATGGTTAGTTTCAGATAGGGGCATACTCATGGTCAGTTTCAAATAGGAGCATACTCATGGTCAGTTTCAGATAGGGGCATACTCATTATCAGTTTCAGATAGGGCCATACTCATTGTCACTTTCAGATAGGCGCATACTCATGGCCAGTTTCAGATAGTCGCGTACTCATGATCAGTTTCAAATAAGGGCATACTCATGATCAGTTTCAGATAGGGGCATACTCATTGTCACTTTCAGATAGGCGCATACTCATGGCCAGTTTCAGATAGTCGCATACTCATGGTCAGTTTCAAATAGGAGCATACTCATGGTCAGTTTCAAATAGGGGCATACTCATGGTTAGTTTCAGATAGGGGCATACTCATGATCAGTTTCAGATAGGGGCATACTCTTTCTCACTTTGAAATAGGTGCATACTCATGGCCAGTTTCAGATAGTTGGCATAGTCATGGTCAGTTTCAAATAAGGGCATACTCATGGTCCGTTTCAGATAGGGGCATACTCATGGTCAGTTTCAAATAGGGGCATACTCATGGTTAGTTTCAGATAGGGGCATACTCATAGCCAGTTTCAAATAGGAGCATACTCATGGTCAGTTTCAAATAGGGGCATACTCATGGTTAGTTTCAGATAGGGGCATACTCATAGCCAGTTTCAAATAGGAGCATGCTCATGGTCAGTTTCAAATAGGGGCATACTCATGGTTAGTTTCAGATAGGGGCATACTCATGGCCATTTTCAAATAGGAGCATACTCATGGTCAGTTTCAAATAGGGGCATACTCATGGTTAGTTTCAGATAGGGGCATACTCATAGGCCAGTTTCAAATAGGAGCATGCTCATGGTCAGTTTCAAATAGGGCTCATGGTCAATTTCAGATATGGGGCATAGTCATGGTCAGTTTCAAATAAGGGCATACTCATGGTCCGTTTCAGATAGGGGCATACTCATGGTCAGTTTCAAATAGGGGGCATACTCATGGTTAGTTTTCAAATAGGGGCATACTCATGATCAGTTTCAGAAAGGGGCATACTCATCGTCACTTTCAGATAGTCGCCATACTCATGGTCAGTTTCAAATAAAGGCATACTCATGGTCACTTTCAGATAGGGGAATACTCATGCTCAGTTTCAGAAGGATGCATACTCATGGCCAGTTTCACATAGGGGCATACTCATGGTCAGTTTCAGATAGGGGCATACTCATGGCCAGTTTCAGATAGGGGCATACTCATGATCAGTTTCAGATAGGGGCATACTCGTCGTCACTTTCAGATAGGCGCAGTTGGCATAGTCATGGTCAGTTTCAAATAAGGGCATACTCATGGTCCGTTTTCAGATAGGGGCATACTCATGGTCAGTTTCAAATAGGGGCATACTCATGGTTAGTTTCAGATAGGGGCATACTCATAGCCAGTTTCAAATAGGAGCATGCTCATGGTCAGTTTCAAATAGGGCTCATGGTCAATTTCAGATATGGGGGCATAGTCATGGTCAGTTTCAAATAAGGGCATACTCATGGTCCGTTTCAGATAGGGGCATACTCATGGTCAGTTTCAAATAGGGGCATACTCATGGTTAGTTTCAGATAGGGGGCATACTCATAGCCAGTTTCAAATAGGGGCATACTCATGATCAGTTTCAGAAAGGGGCATACTCATCGTCACTTTCAGATAGTCGCATACTCATGGTCAGTTTCAAATAAGGGCATACTCATGGTCACTTTCAGATAGGGGAATACTCATGCTCAGTTTCAGAAGGATGCATACTCATGGCCAGTTTCACATAGGGGCATACTCATGGTCAGTTTCAGATAGGGGCATACTCATGGCCAGTTTCAAATAGGAGCATACTCATGGTCAGTTACAGATAGGGGCATACTCATCGTCACTTTCAGATAGTCGCATACTCATAGTCAGTTTCAAATAAGGGCATACTCATGGTCAGTTTCAAATAGGAGCATACTCATGGTCAGTTTCAAATAGGGGCATACTCATGGTTAGTTTCAGATAGGGGCATACTCATGGTCAGTTTCAAATAGGAGCATACTCATGGTCAGTTTTCAGATAGGGGCATACTCATTATCAGTTTCAGATAGGGGCATACTCATTGTCACTTTCAGATAGGCGCATACTCATGGCCAGTTTCAGATAGTCGCATACTCATGGTCAGTTTCAAATAAGGGCATACTCATGATCAGTTTCAGATAGGGGCATACTCATCGTCACTTTCAGATAGTCGCATACTCATGGTCAGTTTCAAATAGGAGCATACTCATGGTCAGTTTCAAATAGGGGCATACTCATGGTTAGTTTCAGATAGGAGCATACTCATGGTCAGTTTCAGATAGGGGCATACTCATGATCAGTTTCAGATAGGGGCATACTCATGGCCAGTTTCAGATAGGGGCATACTCATGGTCAGTTTCAAATAAGGTCATACTTATGGTCAGTTTCAGATAGGGGCATACTCATGGTCAGTTTCAGAAGGATGCATACTCGTGGTCAGTTTCAGATAGGGGCATACTCATGGTCAGTTTTAGAAAGGGGCATACTCATGCTCAGTTTCAGAAGGATGAATACTCATGGCCAATTTCACATAGGGGCATACTCGTGGTCAGTTTCAGATAGGGGCATACTCCTGGTCAGTTTCAGATAGGGGCATACTCATGGCCAGTTTCAGATAGGGGCATACTCATGGTCAGTTTCAGATAGGGGCATACTCATGGCCAGTTTCAAATAGGGGCATACTCATGCTCAGTTTCAGAAGGATGCATACTCATGGCCAGTTTCACATCGGGGCATAATTGTTGTCAGTTTCAGATAGGGGCATACTTGTTGTCAGTGTCAGATAGGGTCACACTCCTGGTCAGTTTCAGATATGGGGCAAACTCATGGCCAGTTTCAAATAGGGGCATACTCATGGTCAGTTTCAGATAGGGGCATACTCATGGTTAGTTTCAGATAGGGGCATACTCATGGTCAGATTCAGATAGTGGCATACTCATGATCAGTTTTAGATAGGGGTATACTCGTGGTCAGCTACAGATAGAGGCATACTCATGGTCAGTTTCAGATAGGGGCATACTCATGGCCAGTTTCAGACAGGGGCATACTCATGGCCAGTTTCAAATAGGGGCATACTCATGGTCAGTTTCAAATAGGGGCATACTCGTAGTCAGTTTCAGATAGGGGCATACTCATGGTTAGTTTCAGATAGGGGCATACTCATGGTCAGTTTTCAAATAGGGGCATACTCTTGGTCAGTTTCAGATAGGGGCGTACTCATAGTCAGTTTCAGATAGGGGCGTACTCGCCTTGTGTTCAATGTTGGGGAGTGAGGACTGTTTGCCATGCAGGGGCTCCAGTCATAGAGCATGCAGAGACAAGACCAGGTTTCCAGAATGCAAAGCTTATTAAAATCAACCACTGTCTTTCCAGCACAGAGACACACAGCAACCTGCCACTGGTAGACAAATATGTGTTTAGTCAGGCATGTATGCATAGACATCACTGGCCTTGGCAGGCCCCGTTCAGTGAACATTCACAGTTGTACTCTGTGGAATTGTGAAATTAGGAGCCAGGAGCCAATGCACCTGTGCGAGGCAATGTCCTGCATGGAGATTCCACCTCACGCTGGCCTGTCAATTCTCATTAAGGCGGGCTCTGCTCTGCAGAAGCCAATAGAGTAGCTGCGCTGTGGAATATGGTCAGGGTATTCAGGTCTGAGTTGTACGGGAGAGGCATTAGTCGCTTACAGAGCAACAGTGTTACCTACATATACAGTGCCCTCCACAATTATTGGCACCCCTGGTAAAGATGAGTAAAAAGGGTTATAAAAAAATTAACCTTTTGGTGAACTAGCTTAATCTCACACTGAAAAAATCAACCTTTAATTAAGGAAACTTTATTCTGAGAAAATAAAATCCCTCATCAAGAAATAATTATTTTTTAACAAAACCATGTGTGCCACAATTATTGGCACCCCTAGAAATCCTTATGAACAAAAGGTAACTGAAACATTTATTCCACTTACATTTTTAAGTTGATCAGAGTGTTTAGGAACTTTCAAGCAGTAATACATGACTTCCTGTTTCACTGGGGTATAAATATGAGTTGACACAGAGGCCATATTCCCTTTCTCATACATCAACATGGGAAAGACAAGAGAACACACAAATCATAAGTCAAGGAATGGCTATAGAAAAATAGCTGCTCGTCTGAAAATGCCCATATCTATATAGGGCAATACTTAAAAAGTTCAAAGCAACTGGAACTGTTACAAACTTGCCTGGAAGAGGACCCAAGTTTATTTTGCCCCCACGCACAGTGAGGAGGATGGTAAGAGAGGCAAAAAAATCCCCAAGGATAACTGTTGGAGAATTACAGATGAAAGTAGCATCTTGGGGTCATCAAGTCTCCAAAACTACCATTATAAAACGGGTAATTCTGACCACGCATTATGACGTTCAAAGCTGTGTCTATATTCGCGATATAGTACCCCTATGCAATAATACATCTGTTTACCCTGGACGTTTAAATTAATATCACTCCGCACGCCCGCGAGCAAAAACTTTCTGATGCTGTGCTGGAGGCTAGCTAGAGAAATCATGTCCGTGAGTGGACATAAAATCGAAAGCTACTGGAAACCAAATCCACTGCAAAGGAAATTAACGGCGGAGTGACATTCTCACTGGAGAGCCAGATTAATCTCTTTATGCTAGTAACGATAGCAACCGTTTAGGTTTACAGCTGATTCATGAAACCGGTTAAAACATTAAATCTGCAGATAAAAAAAGTTTGTATTCGGCATGTTAGCTACAGCAACTTTAATCTAACGTTAGCAAACCATTTTTGTGGTTAGAGGTGCAGTAGCTGTTCAGTTTGGAAATACGAATTTAGTAGGAATTTAGCTAGCTAGCTAGGCTTAGTAATTAGCTAGCTGTAAACATAGCCTACTGACTGGTTGTGTGAAAGCAAGTTAACGTTACTTCACATCTGTAGGCTATATATAGATAACTGTTTTAGCTAACGTTATAACTATTACATTATATTATCATTGTGATTATTATGTTATCTCACATAACGCTAGCTATTAGTTCGTTTGCTAGCTAGCATTCCATTCCTAGCTTTGTTTGTTTTTGTGTTGCATGGCAACAGCTACACTGGGGACTATTTTCTCTGCTGTTGAAATTAAATTAATAACGTTAATTAAAAATTGTTTTATTGAAAGTGTGCCTTGTCCCATTGGCGGCGGGTGATTTTTTCGTTAGGGAAGGCTTAGGACGTTATGGGGGGGGGGGGGGGGGGGTTTACAGAACAGCTTTGAAATAAGTGAATTCTAATTACTTTTTAAAGGGAAACTGCGTGAGAGGGGGGCCAGTGAGACGGGATTTAAAAAAAAATTTTTTTATCGCCGGTTCATGTGTCATAAAATTACAGCACTTCATGCTGACGCTGTAGGTATGTGCTGGAAAAAGTGCTCAGAAAACTGATTTAGCATGACAGTGAGTCGCTTGCAAGGAGAGTTTCAGTGATAATTTTGCGCTTGAATTGTAAGAGCGATACAATGTTGCAGTTTTGGAATGCGAGCGTGGACGTGGCGCTGCTACATTTGTATCCGAAATGTATCACTTTCCCTCTATTAGGCCTAGGAGCGTAGCGGAAGTGTAGTGGGTTTTCTGCCTTGAAACTGGTATAAATTACGGCATATAGAAACGATCAAATATGCACAAATATAATAGCAACCTATAAGGCGATCTAACGTACTTTAGTTAATAAACAGATTATGTTAAACATTGGAATTTACAATGATTCAGTTATTCCATTGATTTACACACTGAGAGTAGTCCATTACATCAACACACACACATCACAGATTACGGACAGACTGCGATCATTGGGTGCAATCATTCTGCAGAAATCATGCATCTTGCATTTAACGTTTGTTTATTATAGCCTATGCATGCATTGATTTGTGCAAACAGATTGGTAGATACGCCTTAGCCTATTTCAGTTTCGTTATTGCTAGATGTGCAATTTGTAGGCTAGCCTATGCATTGGCGAAAAGTAGCAAATCACACACACACTCATGTATAGACAAGATTACATTTTATTGTATTTCAGAGATCACACACACACACACACACACACACACACACACACACACACACACACACACACACCCATCCTTCCACCTTCATACACGCTAGCTAGCTAGCAGCCAAGTCTAGACGGCACGTCACCTCAGGGGGCTGGTGACACGTGCTACGGTTCGATCAAAATGATACATTTGTTACATTGTAACAAGCGCAGCGCTGCGCTGTTGGCTGTTTGCTGTGCTTGTTGGCTCTATCGGCCAGACCCAAAAGTCCGTTCGTCAATGAATACTCGGCCAATTTTAATGTATTTAATTAATTTATTAGGCATTTGGGGAGGCTAAGCCTCTCCAAGCCTTATACATTCGCCGCCTATGCCTTGTCCTTATATATTATTTACAATATAGCTGGCAACCGTTTTATAAAAGCAATAAGGTAACTCGACGACGTACAATATCGTCAATATAGTCACAGTTAAAGGGTTGCCGGCCCGACGCGAAACAACACTGCGTCTCGTACCTTATTGCTTAATTAGATGTCACCTCCATGCCAACAAATTATTTGGAAGGCATGCCAGAAAAAAGCCTTTTCTGTCATTTCACCACAAACATAAGCACCTGGAGTTTGCTAAAGGAGTTTGCTAAATGCTACTGGAACTTTGACTGGAACCGTGTTCTATGGTCAGATGAAATGAAAATTGAGCTTTTCAGCAACCAACACTCAAGGTGGGTTTGTCGTAAAAAGAAGGATGGCTATACCGAAAATAACCTGATCCCCACTGTTAAGTATAGTGGAGGTTCCGTGATGTTGTGGGGCTGTTTTTCCTCCAAAGGCCATGGGAACCTTGTTAGGGTACATCGCATCATGAACTCCATGAAATACCAGAAATTTTAAATCTGAATCTGGCTGCCTCTGCCAAGAAACTAAAACTGGGTCGTCGTTGGATCTTCCAGCAGGCCAATGATCCAAAACATACGTACATATCAACACAAAAATGGTTAACTGAATACAAAATCAAGCCTCTGCCATGGCCATCTCAGTCCCCTGACCTAAACCCCATTGAAAACCTGTGGGCTGAGCTGAAGAGGAGAGTGGACAAGAGAGGACCTAGGACTCTGGATGATCTGGAGAGATTCTGTAAAGAGGAATGGTCTCAGATTCCTTGCTCTGTATTCTCCAACCTTATTAGGTGTTACGGGAAAAGACTCAGTGCTGTTTCATTGACAAAGGGAGGTTGTACAAAGTGTTAAATGCAGGGGTGCCAATAATTGTGGCACACATGGTTTTGTTAAAAAATATATCTTTTTTCTCAGAATAAATGTACTTCAATTAAAGATTGGATTTTTTCATTTTTTTCCAGTGTGAGATTAAGCGAATTCACCAAACGGTGAATTTTTTATAACCCTTTTTACTTATCTTTACCAGGGGTGCCAGTCATTGTGGAGGTCACTGTACATACATGCAAACTCACATATTCACATACACAAATTTTGTACGTGCATATGTGTGAACATGGAATAATAATAATAATACTTTTTTCCCCCTGCTTGAGGTAAGCAGAATTGCCTTTAGGCTAACCAGTTAAGCACTGCTTATATAATAAACCTTCACTGCTGAGCTCAGTGAACTGACATATAACTATGTTCAGGGCAAGATTGTTTGCAGCACTTTATCACTACTGAAACTCCACTGATTTTGTGTCAATGTAACAGTTTTAAAAGCTGACATTGAACATTATATATAGCATTTTTTTCTTGTAAATGCTGAAAATATTAGCAAGATTGACGGCTTTGAGCACAACATTTGGCACAAACAGACACGCATTGCATAACGTGCAAAAAGGAGATTGCCTTTTTAGGCCAACGACGAGTGTTGACAGTGGCAATTGCTGTAATTTTCAAGGACTTCCAGCTGAACCTTTATTATTTATTTATTTTACCATGTGTTCCTTGCTGTAGCAATCAACTGGAAAAGTAAGAAGCTAATGAGATAATTTCTGTCCTCTAGGTTTCAGTTGAAATATACATAATATAATATATGAGAGCACAGCACCACTGAAGAACAGTGCTGTTCACCTGACATCACTGTACATTTTGTCACAAAAACTTGAATTAATTTTGGTTGAGACCACCCGGCCCTGTGTGGTATCAACCAAGGGTGGCACAAAGGCTGCCTGTTTGTTTGCCTTGCTGTAGGCTAAGTTCAGTCATTTATTGTAACCACTGTTTGCTGAATGTAGCCTGTGTAGTGTTTCCAAGACACATGAAACTGATACAATCTTCTGTTTTTTCTTCTTCCATGTTTCATCTTGCTGCCCTGATCTTGTCCCTTGGTCTGACAAAGGTAAGAGAAGTAGCCCTGTTATTCACACAGACGTGCCTATATGAGTCTTCCTGTTATCTGTACAGTCTGCATATGGGAGTTTGTGTGCTAATATGCATCTCTGGATGATAAGTGCAAACCAATGCCTTCTCTCTTAAGATGCATAGTTGCAATTTGCAACTTGCAAAATGACATTCCTTGATATGGGTGGTTCTTACCTTTTTTTTGTTGTTGCTTTAATCAATTTTCTGTTTCATCTCCCAATTAAACAAAAAAGTATTGCTCAGTTTTCATGCCCATTGGAACTCTTTACTTGCATTACAAATTTTTTATGCAGATTTGTTGGTCATTGTTTCATTGAATAAGCATTGTGGATCCACAGTGAAACAAGGCTGAAGAGTTCATAACCCAAACGTTCCTCTTTGTACTCTCGAGTTGTTTGAATGTTGGTTTTTTGGGCATCTTTGTGGGTTGTTCTATAACATGGCTCTTTCATGAGCTCAAATTGTTTGAAAGCGGGCAGCCCTTTTGATTACCATATGGTGACCAATTCTTTGGGAATCTTAAGATGTTTCTTATCGCCCTCTACAGCTGTGTGCCATTGACTGAATCTATGGCCAGTAGTTCAGGTTCATTCTTCAAGTTTTATTTTCCATTTGGGTGGAATTATAAAGACTCTACAATGTCATGACATCACAACTCAGGTTGGCATTTGGCTATGCTAATAATTATGGATATGTTATATGTTATCTTGCTGGAGTCTGAAAGTCCTCAGAGATGTTCTTATCTTCCGCGCAATGCCCCTTAATATAATTAGATTACTAAATAATCTTACGATTTCACTAACAAAATCAGATCATCACACACTCACATCAGTACAGCCAGAATAGCATATTTGTCTGCGTAATTTTATATGCCTGTGAATAATTACACAATTACAGAACTAAGCCCGACCAACCCTGCTACCGAGGAAAGTAAATGCTGCACGCATTTAATAAATAGCCAGTGTCATTTTCAAGAGCCTAGCAACATTTTTGTGGGTCTTAAACCGCAGAAATGTTGGATAGGTGTGAATAATGTTTAAACAATGAAGAGCATCTGAATGACTGGCACTGCTCTTCGGCTGCAATCTTATTGAATCCACAGTAGATTAGTTGACATCAGTGGAACATCCTTGAAGAACATGGAAGCATATCCGCGCCAAAATGAAAATGCAAATAGGCGATTGCATTTTGTTTACTTTCGATGTGCGCAAAAACCATGACATAATTCAAATGAAAATGCAAAAGGCCATTTCAAGTTAATGTACGCACTTTATCTGACAATTTGAATATGTTAATGCAAATCCATTTCACATTTATTTTTCCTCGCCCTCTACGACACAAACCTGCCATAATTTAAATGAAAATTAAAAACTACATTTGCATTAGCAGTTTCGTATTGTCGCATGATCCATGACAAAAAGGAAATGATAATTCAATTCGCCATTTAACATATCGTTTTCATGCTTTGCGGCACAATAGTGACATAATACAAATGCAATGGCATTACATCCGTTTACATGATCATTTCCGCATGGTCACGCAAAAACTGTGTTTTTTTATCATGGATCATGCAACTACAATAAGAAACTGCTAATGCAAATGTGGTTTTTAATTTTCATTTAAATTATGGCAGGGTTGTGTCGTAGAGAGCGAGAAAAAATTAATGTGAAATGGATTTGCATTAACATTTTCAAATTGTCAGATAAAGTGCGTACATTAACTTGAAAATGAAAACGCAAAGTGGCCTTTTGCATTTTCATTTGAATTATGTCATGGTTTTTGCGCACATCGAATGTAAACGAAATGCAATCGCCGATTTGCATTTTCATTTGAATTTTGGCGCGGATATGCTTCCATAGAAGAAAAGTATTGTGAACTTGAAATGAAATCTCAGGATTTCATAGACGGTATATATCAGCTTTGTGAGAAACTTGTGAGATCTCCATCACTGTTCATGATATGAATCCTTGTTTGATTTACTATTGACTATTGGTATTGACCATTGGTACAAATATCCACTCTGTTCTGAAATATCCACTCCATTTTTGCATAGGTTTTGAAGAAAAAAAATAAGATGAAAATTCAATGTGTTTTTCAAATTAACAATTTGACCTTTTTTGATGTGTTTATCATATTTGCAAAAGCAAATAAGAGCTCAAATTAACGGTGACATTAAAGCACAGCTGTAAGTTAAATCATGTGGCTGTATCAAATTAAGTGTGTTATTAAAGCACAGCTATAAATAAAAACATTTGCTCAAATGCTATGCTCAAATTGACTGTTATTCCAATCAGCCGAAAAGCCGTTTTCAAAATACTAAAATGCTATCCTTTACTGCCTAGAAAAATACCTGACAATTTACTGACTGCAGTTTATATAGCTAGTTTGTGTGTGTGTGTGTGTGTGTGTGTGTGTATTCATATATATATACGTACAAAGACATATTCAAACAATTCACATGTGGTTAAAGTGCAGATTCGCCACTTAAGGATATAATTTTTTTTACATTTTACACCATTATAGCACTTTTTATACATAGCCCCCATTTCAGGGCACCATAATGTCTGGGACAAATGGCTTCACTGGCATTTCTGATTAGTCAGGTGTGTTCAATGTCTTCCTTAGTGCAGGTATGCCATTCATTTTTGTTGTCTGTGACCCAACAACAAAAAGGGATATCAAAGACTCTTGATATCTTAGTTTCAGGTACTCTCACAAGCGATACTATAACCTCTCTGTATTTTAATGGATCTCTATGGGGGGGGGGGGGGGGGGGGGGGGGTCATGTTTGGCTCAATGGCTGCAAGTCATCAAGGGTCTGAGGCATCAAAGGAGCCTCAAAACATCACTCTGCTGCCAGATATGCAGTAAATGTGGATGGATCACTTTAAGGGTTTTTTCTCCTGACTTATTTTTCCATAGACTTATTCCAGTTCAATAGTAAAAACGAGTCAGGAGAAACATCCGAAGTGCCTAATGTGATCCATCCACATCTACTGCACATATGGCAGCTGAGTGATAGTCTTTTTGTGTTCTATACTACACCAGATTTGCATAGTACAGAGCGAAATGAACAAAGAACACGTCTTCGTCCCAAACATTATGGAGGGCCCTACGGTATATATTATTGGTTTGTCTGAGATTCAGTCACAAGGAACCTACAGATTGAATTCTAACCACAACTGACGGCGCATTTCAACAGTGCCTTCATCTCGACATCACGGCAGAGTGTTTGTTTCATTATTAATTAAAATGCTCATCCTGCACATTAATCTGTTTAGTGGATGCAGTGGTTTACAAATACGTGATGAATTAATGATCAAAGCCCTTTGTCTGGTTTCGAAGTTGACAGCCCGAGCGCACCGTGCCGCGAGACGGCGCGGAGAGAGAGAGAGAGGGGGAGGGAGAGAGAGAGAGAGAGCTAGGGGGATAATTCAATTGAGCAAATAGAGGCCCAGCATTTAGAGATGGGCGGCGGCGAAAGCGTGGAGGGAAGGGCCTGAATCAGCACTGTGCTCCTGGATCAGAGAGTGGCTTATCCATCACTGCCAGACAGGTAAGTTTATCTCACCAGTGCCTGTAACTGACACCACTTCTAATCAATATCTCCTCCGAGTGATTGATACTCCATCACGCCACTCCGCCGGGTTGATAGATTGGCGTATTACCCGTCCGCGGACGGTCCGCCGGTCAAACTCCTGTTTTACAGACTGGCTTCACTCTTCATTCGGTCATACCTGTGTGAGGAACACAGCGGAGGCATGCGGGACACAGCGTTCCTTAGTCTCCCGGGGGTCACGGAAATAGAACGAGTCGAGTTCCCGCAGGATTCGCTCTGTGCTATCCTTAATTTGAAGATCCGGTAGCATGTCCTTTGCTTTCCTTTCCAATGCATATATCAATTTCAATTTTATATTTTATTCAGGAAAATGGTAACTACTGAAAAAAGTGGAAATTTAAAATGCCACTCCTAACTTACAGTCTAGTAGGTATGCAGATTGAAAAACAAGCGACCGATTTCACAGCGGAAAAATCTCTATTTCCCGTGGCAATAATTTCATACTCGGGAGACCTGCCTGTTTGATTTCCCCTTTCTAATGCATGACATAAAAAATACACACTTGATTTCTAACTTCCTGCAACACGTTACTGATACAAGTGCAATACAAGTGGTCCATCCTGACCAATCAACCCCATTTGCTTATAATTTACATATTAACCACAATACTGATGGTCAACGGTATTAGCAGGCTATCACCATTGCTTCAGAGAATACAGACAGCCACTTAAATAAAGTAGTGACAGTGGTCATAGATTCCAGCTTTGTGCAGTATTATAAGATCCATCCTAAAGCAGTACTTATGAAATTGAATGCAGATAACCATGATCTTTAGCACCAATATTAGCAAGCATCAAAAACTCAGGCAACTCATCGAATGATACAACAATATCTTTTGGGGGGGAAAAACAAACAAACAAACTAATGTGCAACTTGAATTGTAACCAGAAAGTGTTGTTATGTTTAACTAATACATTAAAACTGTGTGATTTGGGCTGAGATGGGTTATTGGAACAATTACTTCTGGGACTTGCATAGCCTGTACATGGAAACCAGACAAAGGGCTACTGTACATTGCAGAACCACAAAACAATTTGCAAATAACATGTGTGCTTAGCAGTCATTTGCTCAGATAAGTTTAGTGTTTAGAATAGTTTTTCCATTGTGAATACCTACCTTACAAAGGTAAAGGTAAAGGTAAGGAACATTTATATGGTTAGGTTTGTATTGCTTACGGAGTCCCTCAGAGAGTTACAAGGACGTTACCACAGCATTTTCCCTTGACTTTCAGAGCCTTTTCATTCATCGAAGGGTTCATTTAACTTCTCAAAAGCCATTTGTGGAGTGGGAAAAGGTGGAATTGTGGGATTTATTAATATGGATGTTGGGGGCAGGACATTTAATTTAATGCCCTAGCAGTTATAACAGAGGAATAGTAATGTTCCTTGCTTCCTTGTCCTTTTTATTTCCCATACACAGGACACAAAAATGTAACTCTTACAGCTAAGTTAACTCTGCCTACGATACTCAGGAACAGATGGTGTATTCTCTGAGCTGAATATATTATTGATTACACAGACTTTCATATGAAATGAAAGTTCATAATTTGGATTTATGATTAGCACATCCTATACATACACATGCAATACATTCAACGTGCAGGTAGTCTCACTACTAAATACATCATTAATTGGCTGTTCTTATATTGCGGTTCTGCTAAAATAAAATGTTTATGAATTCATTGAGGGGAAATTCATTTTTAATGCACATCCTGCTTAACCGTGACTGTCCATAACGACCTTGATTTGAACCTAGCATGCTAATCATTCGAACCCATCTGGGAATAACGTCCATTACTTTCACCCCGGATTAGATTTGGATCGATGAATTAAACATGTCACTTATTACATGCCAAAGCCAAGGATTACTGCCAATGCATAGTGGCATTGTCACCACCGCCATTGAACCGTGGGGGAAACTAAATTATCCGGGAAGACCCCCATCCTCAGGCCTGTCTGCCTCAGTAGTTTTGGTAATGACTGCAGGCTCTGTGCTAAACGGCACGGTAATTATTCTGAATATTCTGCTTCTGTCCTGCATTTATCAATCAATAGCACTCAGGGTTTGCTGGCTCTGCCGCCGGCCGTCCTAATGAATGATTGATTGATGTTTACTCTGCCTGTCCATCAGCCCGTCTGATCAAACTGGGAAAATCATGAGTGGGCGGCTGGTACGGTGCGGCGCGGGTGGGCGGCGTGGCACAGGGCGACGTGCCGCGGTCAGATATTGACGCAGTTGCGGACCGGGTGCGGTCTGCCCAGGACTGCATTATCAGGGAACACCCACTGACCGCAAAGTGAAAGGAGGATCATGACCGGGAACACTCGATAAAAGCCAGAATTCAGTGAACATATTTGCTAGGTCAGTTGTTTGAAAACTTTGTGAAGCTGCACTGTTTCCCTACACTGTAGAAATAAAAATAAAAACTTTTTCCGTAGCGACAAAGCTAAAGTAAAGGCTAACAAAGCTTTATGAAAGCTGTGACCTCACCCAAAACTGACACTGTTCCGACATATGCCGTCCACATGCGCTAACTGGACTGCATTAGGAGGGGATGTGGATGCATTTATGCGAACGAAAAGCAAAAAACCTTGTCTAACTGTTACCCTCTCTGTTTTCTCCCTGTCTGGATTACGCAAAAATACACTGTCTGGACAATCTGGACGATGATACGCCCCTCCTCAAATTACATCCATTTCAATAGGATCAACTGGGCTGGTTAATCCACAGCTTTGATGAATCAGATCAACTGTGCTTTCACAGCTGAGATGGCAATTCTAGCCCATCAGGTTAAATAGCCGGAAGCTAGCAGCGAGATAGCTAATTTTAGCTAGCTAAATAACATAGGGATTCTCAGAGCAGGTGTCCACCACCTAGAGAACAAGTTATTGAACATGCTTTTGTTATCACCAAACTTGCTTGCTATTTATTTTTCAATGCCAGACCATTTTGGCAGTTGGCAGTACTAACAACAAAGCCTCTCTCACTCCAGTTGCTAGTTTGCTAAGTTACTAAGTTGCTATGCTACTTCTGTCATGCCGTACAAACACTCATAGCTAAGCGATAGCCGGTGCTTCTTTGCTGGTAAACTATGTTAGTAACCTGTGCTTCATTTGATTTCACATTGTTAATTGTTAGTTAACTTCTTTTTTTTTAGGCTCACATCATATATGTACCCTGTTAGGGCTGAAATCACGTGCAAACTTTCAGTGCATGTGATTAATGCTGTATGTGCCAGTGTCATAGCACCCATTTCAGAATATATAACTTACAAACCCCTATTCCAAAAAAGTTGGGACAGTATGTAAAATGCACATAAAAGCAGAAAGCAGTGATTTGTAAATTATCTTTTACAAACCCCAATTCCAAAAAAGTTGGGAAAAGAAAAGCAGTGATTTGTAAATTGTCTTTTTTTTGCCCCTGTCCCAACCTTTGTGGAACGTGTTGCAGGCATCAAATTCGGAATTAGCATATATATACAAAAATAAATAAAGTTGATCATGTAAAACATTAAATACCTTTTCTTTGTACTGTTTTAAATTAAATAATTTAGAGATCACTGCTTTCTGCTTTTATGTGCATTTTACATACTGTCCCAACGTTTTTGTGAATGGCTTACAGGGACGTCTAAGATTGCTAATATTGCAGCTTACACAAGTATTGACTAAAACTACATTTTACAAGACATTGCAACTATATTTTAAGCCAGGGTTCCTCAGTCCTGGTCTTGGAGAGCCACAGGGTCAGCTGTATTTTGTTGTTACTCAGCACTTGAGTAGCACAGCAATTTATCAGTTAAAGCAGCCGATTACTGAGCTAACTCGGGTCATCTGGTTTCTTGGTTCTGAATCGGTTTCTCATCTTAAGGCGAAAACAAAAACCAGCAGACTCTGTGGCTCTCCAGGACCAGGACTGAGGATCAATGTAATCAGCATCTAGCAGATGCTCCTACCAAGCTTATATTATTTTAAATATAATCAATTTATACAGCTAGATCTTGCTCAAGGGTTCAATGGCCGTGCCCCAGCTGCGAATGAAACCTGCACCTCAGAGTTACAAGATCTGCTCCCTAACTACACAAATAATAATGATAAAAGTAATAATAAGGATGATAAACCTTATTTATATAGCACATTTCATGCAAGCAGGTGCAATACCATGTGCTTTACAGAAGATAAAAAATATCAACAAAAAAAATAATAAAAAAGAACAGTGAAACTACAGCAAACACTGCTTTGTCTCATCCAGAATTGACAATGCAGCTAAATAAATAAATAAACAAAATGTTCTCATCTGTTGGAAGTTCAATGCAAACATTCTCTCAAACTTTATCTAGCTTAAGGTAAGAGAAGTGTGGCACTCATATTTGAGTTTTAAGCATTGTCACCTCTTAGGGCTCCACTTTCCGGCTGGCGCATGGCGGGTGGCGAGCCAGCGCATTGGCGAAGTGACATTTTCGGGATGTATTGTCATGCTCCTGAAGGAGGATTCTCACTAAATCCGGCGACGACGCATGGGGACGTGTCGGACCCCCAAACTGTGTTTGATGGGCAGTGCTATTAGACGGGTTCAGTAGGGAACATTAACAGCACCTGATTGGTTAGACGTATTTTGCCTCCGTTTTCAAACTGGAACAATGTGGCGGCCTGTTAATAAACTTTTTTATCCCACCTAAACAGCCCACTAAAATACATTTCTGAAAACATTTGAGGCGAGAAATAGTTTATGCAGCTGCTAAATCTTGATTCATATTTTGATCTAAAATGCCTACTTTGGACCGTTTGGTCTGGTTTGATCCGAGTTTCGCAAGCAACGGCGAACGTATTATTTTGCATATTATTTACGCATTTTTGGAAACTATCCTATTCAAATTCATAACCGGCGAACATACCACACAGTCACCGTGCCACATCCATCATGCACCACTCGATCGCATCGCATCCTCTCCATAGAAAATGAATAGAATGCCTCCAACCGATGCACCTAGCCGGATTTGGTGAGAACCAACCTTGAACGTGGATTCTCACCAAATCCGGCGATGACGCATGGGGACGCGCAGGAACCCCAAACTGTGCGTTTGGTGGGCGGTGCTATTAGACGGGTTCAGTAGCCTACGAGGGAACATTAGCGGCACCTGATTGGTTAGACATATTTTGCCTGCGTTTTCAAACCGGAACAATATGGCGGCCTGTTAATAAACTTTCTTTTATACCACTTAAACGGTCCACTAAAATACATTTCTGAAAACATTTGAGACGAGAAATAGTTTATGCAGTTGCTAAATCTTGATTCATATTTGATCTAAAACGCCTACTTTGACCGTTTGATCGAAGTTTCGCGAGCAACAGCGGACGCATTAATTTGCCTAAAGATTTTGTGAGAATGCACCTTGAGCCCATTTGACTCGCCGTGAGCCAGAAGTGGGAGGAGAGTCGCTGGTGGTGTGTCAGTGCAGATCGAGCAGCGAAACTGCTAATTTGGGGTCGGTGGCGAGCCATCACTGGCGAGATTGCAATTTTGTCACGGATTTGCACGCGTCTCAGCCCATTTGGTAATTTGGTAGTTTGCCGTGCGCTGAAGTGGGAGGTAATCCGCGGTTGCGGGGTGTGTCCATGAAGAGGGAGCAGCCCAGTTCAATTTTACTGGAGTGGAATGCAATTTTGGCATAAGAGTAGACTGCGATTCCAGCTTGCACTGCCCGCCAGGTGAGACCATGTTTACGGCGCAAATCGCACCACAGCGTACAGCGAGCTACTAATTTCGGGGCTTTCCCCAATGCGTGCATGATCATAACGTATTCAAAAGCCAATCAACCATTTTCTTGGATCATATGCGGTCCAATTTGACTTTGAAATAAATCCCCCAAGCAGGAAAAAATGATACTTTGCATTTATTGCGTATTGTCTTTTCCATAATGTTAATTATTGTATTTCTTTCTGTTTTTAATTGTTTATGGCTGTTATTATACTGCACTATGGTCCCAGGGGTACTGTATTATTTCTTACACCTGTCTGTAATAAGAATAATGACAAACTTGGTGCATACATTCACTCTTATTGTAGGATAAAAATGTACCTCTTAACTCAATTACATTTAATTAAATCAATGCAAAATAGATAGCCTATCGTCTTCCAATGCAGAATCCTAAAGGCGACAAAAGTCGCTAATAAATGTGGCGAAGAAAATGGGATATGTTGCATGGGGAAATAGATTGGAAATAGATAAATGATTAAACGCATGCTCGGACCCAGACAATAGGAAAAGAGAGGAGTTGAAAAATAGAAAGAGCCAGTAAATGATAAATGGGGGAGTGAAATACATTATTTATAAATGTATTTTATCGACTGATTGGAGGCTAAGGAAATGATTAAAAGCTTTTTATTTTTCACAGTTCAGTTAAACTATTAGTGATTTTTGTCACCTTTAGGATTCCATAGTAGTCGGAAATTGACAGTGGGTAGGCTACACTCGTTCTGCAAGCGGGAGGCCTCCCGACCACGACAGAATGGGCGAGTTCCGCTATCGTTTTTCACTAAACCACGTGATGCGGGATTGCCCGACATGGTCAAAATGAGTCCAATGCACACGGCTCTTAAAAGGACTGAAAATAGGTAAATTGATTAGCTATGGTGCAGCTGAAGCACACTCACTGATAAATATTCAGCATAACCCAGCCCATTTTCAACCTGCGTAGCACGCTGTGAGCTGTGTGCTCCTCGCCTCTGGTCCGAAAATAGCGAAATTCAGTAGCCACACCCCGTGCGCCAT
Source organism: Synaphobranchus kaupii (assembly GCA_029718625.1). Classification (NCBI taxonomy): domain Eukaryota; kingdom Metazoa; phylum Chordata; class Actinopteri; order Anguilliformes; family Synaphobranchidae; genus Synaphobranchus; species Synaphobranchus kaupii. Next base: position 47,513,791 of record CM056378.1, read on the forward strand.
ACGATACGGCATTGACTATGATGGCTCGCCACACGCCATGCGCTTGCCAGAAAATAGAGCCCTCACGGTGGATTCTCACCAAATCCGGATGTGTCCGTTTGGTCCAGTTTGATCTGAGTTTCACGAGCAACGGCGGACGCATTCATTTGCATGAAGTAGGTTTGTGCTAATCATGAAGAAGAAACTATCCTATTCAAATTCAGAACCGGCGAATGTAGTGCAGTCGCCGCGCCACATCCGTCATGCACCATGATGCTTGGCTATATAATACTGAGCTCCATTATTTTACAAATATGCACTTGAGAAAAGTGTTTTATTTTTGAGAGACTGGTCTCATCTGGCAGGAGAGATGCCTACCCACCTCTTCTGTAAGCCCAGACTGAAGTTCAGATGTCCAGATGGTGGCTGCATGTGTCTCAGTACAATTGTCCTTCAGTTTAATGAGTTTGCAGCCTAATCCAGTGGCTACAGCTAAATGTGTGAAGTACCCCATCTTCCATACACCGCACCCCTATGTTAGCACTGTGACCTCCCCCTTACCCCTCAGTGACTACAGTAGCATCGGTTGTTGTTTTTCGACCTCCCCAGATGTGCAGCTCTTGTACTTCTTCTTCATTTCCGTTTAAGCTATCAGATGGAGACGGAGCAGTTTTTCTCCCACCTCAGACAGACACGACAGCCAATTAGCTGAACCGCTAAAGACGAAAAAAAAAAAGAAAAAACAGTTGCGATTTACACTGTGATACGCACCGCTTCGCTGTCTGCTTGTGTTACTCAGAAAATGTAGTTTTACAAGAAGGATCAAATGATGCCAGCACACATCTGAAGACAGTGGAAACATTGCTCACCCGCGTACATACTGGTACGCAAACACACGCACACACACACACACACACACAAACAAACACACACAGGCACACAAAACTGGTGCATAGTTATGACACAATGTAACATACCTAAATTTAAACTACCATTTTTGTTCAATCAAAGATGTGGCGTACCCACATTTTCATCAGCAAAAAACACGGAAAGGACGGGCAACGCGGGGTGATTAAACCCTGTTTGTAGTCTCGCATTAGTTATGACTGGAACAGATCTAATATTAGTTTTGACTGAAACATATTATATTTAGGGGGATATTACTCAAGAGCCTGGTGTGCTTAAAATGGTAACAGTTTGGATATGGAGATTAATGTCAGCGTTGTGCTACTATGAGAGGAGTATGAAGTCAGCCCAATAGAGCACACCTACACTCGAGCCGCGCAGCAGGGAATAGTGGAATTAATTAGTATAATGAATCAATTTAAAAATGCAGCTTCGATAAAGTAGCTCACTCCAAGTTACAGATTTCCCTGATGTGATGAACTGAACGCGGGTTCTGCTTGGCACGGGTTTCTCATCATTCGTTCAGGTACATTTATTTTTCACCTGTTACTCGTTCCTGTTTTCGGTTCCCGTTTCCTTTCAGGAATTATCTAGGTTGCCATTTGTCCCCTGTAGATTTTCTAGCGAAACCGTCAAAATTGTTCTCGCTGATATACAAGGCAGAGAGAGTTTTTGTGCCCTCAAGATTACATGCCGACGTGAAGCATTAAAAATTAAAATGGTACCACGTGGGACCACTAGGGGCGTGGGGATTTGTTTCAATAAACCCGGCCTTCCGATGGGCACAGTCATATTATTGTCTCATTCACTGGTATAATAGTCACATTGCCATTAACTTTTCTTCCAGAGGGAATATGTTAAATATCAAATGTCTGTTTTTTAGCGATTGTGTAATGAGGATGTGTGGTACGCAGTAAGTAAAACTGTAACATTGGTTTATGCCATCACAATTAGTGTCTCCCATTATGGTAAATAGAGGATTAATTGTGTAATTAGTTAAATGAAATCACATTTAATTTGGCACCCTGCTATTTGGAGAAAATATGTTGTGAAAAAGGAAGGGTCTGAGAGCAACTGAATTCAGTGTAGTTTATTTGGGGGGGGTTGCCAATTCACATTAGCGCAGCAAAGACCTGGAATTATAGTTTCCACAGAGCTGTAACTGTGTGCCGTTCCACAGTATTATGTATCCTCAGAACTACGGATCATGGGCAGATTATGTGCACTTGGAGTGCCAGTGGAGCCGTGTCTCTCCTGTACCTAACAGGTGCTCTGCGCTAGCCACCTGGCACGTTGAGAGGAGCCGCCATTCCCCCCAACATCTGTTAATGATGCAGCCAGTTTCACAAAACAAGAATTAGTGGAAATAAGAAGATGAGCTCTATCACACAGCCTCAGCGTGTCACGTTTTTTTTCCATAAACATACTCTGGAGAATACAATAAGTTAAGTGGAACAAAAATTCACATAATGGGATTTTTTTTTTTGCATTCTCAAAATAATCCAATTAATATTTTGTCAGTGAGGGATTATAAACAAATATTTATGGGCACACTTTGTGGAATTAAGCTGTCTGATCATTAAGCCATTATTGAGTAAATGGAATTTGTCATCAACAGCAAGTCATTACAAAAGGAGCGGTGAAATGAAGAGCTAGCCTTTAAGCGGTGCTTTTTTATTCTGGACGGGTCCTCAGGAATCTGTTGTTCCGCCTCGTTTGGATGCGCCTGGTCCGACGAGGAAATCTAGCACTGACGTACGAACCCTTTCCTCACTACCCCCCCCCCCCTGGTTTAAGGAGGAAGAGATGAGAGGGTTGTTCATCAAGGGCTTTTCTCCGATGCGGATTCAGCGCCTGATCAGGAATGCAACCGGGCCAACGCCTCCTCGCCGCTACTAACTGAGCACCAGGCCGTCTTTCCTCCCTTAAAACAAGCTCGACAGAAACAAAGAGGAGAAGACCTCAGACAAAAGAGGGACAACTGGATTGCCAGCCTGAAGGTGGTAATAAACTTAGGAATTCATATATCATTGGAGATTAACTGAGCACAGATGTAAAATAACAAATTGATCCCACACCGCGGCAGAGGAGTCGTCTCATTTCGTAGGTACATAAATTACCGGGCAAGAGCCTGCGAATTTGGAAACGGGAGAATGCCGTTATGCTAATACATCCCTCAGTCTGCTCCGAGTCGGGCACGGCAGCAAATTGATGATCTCTCTCCATTCATCACAGTTAGGATGAGAGAGCGTTTTAATTAAAGCGGTAGCCAGGCAACCATCTCCGTACACTTTTTCTTTCGGGAATGCGGCTCATGCATTGGTCTGGATGCTACCTGGAGCGCCACTGTTACTGTTCATATTGGTCAGAGCAGAGTTCTGTATCCGGGATTTTGAGTGGCGAATTACAGCTGGGTGCAGTGTCGATGTGCCCGGTGCTTAACCTGAATGTAGCTTTTAGTTTAGCATGATACGGCAGCTACATTTCTGCCTACATAAAGGTGGCTGCTGTGTCATGTCAGTTGCAAATTGAATCAAAGCATTTTCCCATAGGTCTTTCTGTTGGCACGATTTCTTTTTACAGCTTTGATCGCCGCACGACGGCCATTTTAGAAAACCAAACAGGCGCGTTTTGAAACTCTGAAATTGTGAATCAGTCGGGGGTGTGCCTGATAGCAGCCACATCTCCAGCCGAGAGACGGCCTCTGAGGGGAGAAGGCCATGTGCCATCCCACAATGCATCAGCCCATGCCGTAAATGGGTCTGTGAGAGCCAGGCAGCATTAGCATCGTAAACACTGGAGTCATAACCCAGGTACAGTTACAAAGATAATGGCCCATTTTGGTGGCCTGAAGCAAATAATTTAAAATTTTAATTTTTATAATAATCTACGGGAATAATATGCTCGCTGCCATTTAGCCGGGAGCCTGATAATGATTATTTTAATAAGTGTTGACCTATCTCATTATCCTGTATTTATCCGCGCGGCAGTCAGATGCCTCTCACGTCTCTCTCTCCCTGTTGTGGCAGGTCTATAAAGTGCAAGGGGCTCGATGTACTTGCCCGTTGTCACCAGTACTTCCACGGCCAGCCTGTCAGCACTTTCATGCAACTTTTTCCACCCCCTCATTAGTTTTCCTCTCATGCACTGTGGATTACAGCTGAGCTGGCAGGGAGCGGCGGAACAGAGTGCATTGCACTGGCGCTTAATACCCTCCAACGCTATGATAAAAAGCTTTTATGGGATTTCTGCCAAATCGCAGCATGGCTACATGAGAACTGCGGGCGTTGAGAGGGATCCGGGACTCGTGCTCGCAGCCAGACAGATGAGGAAGTCTACCAATGAGACAGGAGGAAGACCTGTCCATGGGTGGCAAGTTTACCTTTCCAAACGAAACGCGGAAGGTTTTTAATTGGCCTGTTAGGTAGCGGAAGGGGGTATTAAGTCAGGTCATCTGGCCAGGTGCTTCTGAGATCTTGATTGACAAGAGCAGGCTCACTGACTCACCAGAAAATATTTTTGAGCAAATCAACCCACGTACGCATGTCACATCTCACCTGTCCACTACCTCTCCCTGGTTTTCTCTGCAACCAAATCAGTACCCCGACCGTCACTACTAACTAAAAGTAAAAATGCATGTGAAAAAGCCTGTGTTTAAAGGGTAGCCACACCAAAAACATACATTTTAATATGCTGCTCTTTACCATAATCACTGAAAACCAAGGAACCAGTTTCACGGAAGAGATATTTGAAATGACCTCCCAGGCTCTGCTGCTGCCCTGCTCAAATTCCCTCTCTCAATTATGAGTCTTCAGGGCAAGGACATGTGGCTCTGCGAAAAATAAACTCTGGTTATAGCACATTTTACATCACAAGACAAGGCGAGTTGTCACAATGCATTCTGGGCTTTGTAGGATAGCTTTGATTACCCAACAGACTGTAAAGACAGGCAAAAACAAGGATTTTAAGTTAGCGGTATACCAAGATGTTTGCATGGGTATATATTGACTCATATGTACTTTTCTGAGTGTACTTCAAATGTATTTTTTGGTACTTCTAACGTGCTTTCATGTGCTAATTCAAAGTACAGGTCTGGTATGATAGTCATTAATATGCTGTAAATGCAGTGTAAGTATACTTAGATTAAGTATACTAAGATTGTTGTTTCAAAGAGAGGGACATTGCCATTAAGAGAGTACCACTCTTTTAAAACATCCTTTTATCAAAACATGCACATGCGCATCATAGAAATGAAAATAAGGCAAATTTGCGGTGTGTAAGTTCTGATGGTGTTGGCAAAGAGGTTAAAGGTGTACTTCTGTCTTTTGTAGTGGTAGTTTAGTGCTCTTCTGGTGTGCAGGGCATTAATGCATACAGCAGGAAAATGGCTTCTCTAAGGAGCCCTGACCACAGAAATTTATAAGAACTAGGAAGGCAACTGTCTTCTCAAAACAGCGCTTTTTCCACAGCTCATAGCTTTTTCTCTGATTAGCCAATATGACATGTCACATGAACGTGGTCATTCTGTCTCTTTTGCTCAGTGTAATGGCTGCCACTTCTTCTCTTAGCTAGCGAGAACTGTGAAGTTACGCTAAATTAGCTGACTTGTAGTTAGCTAGCATGAGGAACCAGAGGTGTAGTAGATAACAAACCATAAAGCCTGTTGGGTAGCTCGATGCACATTTAAAAGAAGTTTGCATTGAAAATAATATTTGCCTGTAACCGTCGCATAACCTCCTGTCTCCAGCCACATTCAAGTTTGAACATTGTTTTAAAAAAAGCAATGTTAACCCTAATTGACATAGCCTATTTATGTTAGCTTTATAAAAAGAATGACATTCCAAAAAAGTTGTGACAGGGGCAAAAAAAGACTGGAAAGTTAAAAAAACACCTGTTTGGAACATTCCACAGGTAAACAGGTGATGCTATCATGACTGGGTATAAAAGGATATAAAAAGACTCTTGATATCTTATTTTCAGGTACTCTTACAAGCGATTCTATAACCTCTCTGTATTTTAATGGATCTCTATGGGAATTGGGAGGTGGGACTAGATTAAGCTGTAAATTACACGGGAATAGTATGAAACCCATGGTTGACTAAACAGCTGTAAATCATCAAGGGTCTGCGGTATCAAACGATCCTCAAACCAAACTCTGCTGCCAGATATGCAGTAGATATGGATGGATCACTTGAAGGGTTGTTTCTCCTGACTTATTTTTCCATAGAATTCAATAGGAAAATGAGTCAGGAGAAACAACCCTTAAAGTGATCCATCCATATCTACTGCATAGACCCTTGATGATTTACAGCCATTTGGCCAAGTTTGAAATTTAAATAATGAATAATACCTTCCACAAAATATTTGTCACAATTCACTTTACAGTGGATCCTGGCCTAAAACCTCCATTAGCAGCAAAAACGAAAGCAAGCCAAAGGGCAACAGCACCATAGAAAATCCGGCTTGGTGGACCAAATATAAAGAGATATTGGGAGGACCAGACTCCACATCATAGAAGTGTGACAAGCATTCATTACCAGAATTTGCACGCCATTTAAATAGTAGGCTAACTGGAAAACCTTTGTCACTGTTTCACGTTTCACTAAAAAACATTTTCTGAGCAGTGAAACCTGTGATTAATTATTGAATGCTGCTGCAGTGGAATTTAAGAATGTAATATAATTTACTATGATCCAATCATTTCGTTTCCATCTGATGATAATTTAATAAAGATCACAAGATGATACAGTGTTGGAAGAAGTCAACATCGATTACTATACCATGTAATTAAACTAATGAAAAAAAAATATTGACAGCAATATATTTTTGTGGTGGATTGTTATTAAGGTAAACAACTTACAATCCATAGTGGTGCCTTTTCCAGTGAAATATGCTATTGAGAAACATAGTTTATTTCATATATAATGAGCATTGTGTATATTAGGCTTAGGTTGTGTTTGATCATATGATTGAACACAGACAGATTATAGATTAATAATTCTTGAGTTTCAATAATAAAAAATGTCACAGAATCTTTGAATACAATTTACTGTCGGTAGGTCATAAAAGTAAAAATTTTGAAAATATGTCTTGTCAGAAACATATCTTATCAGTGTTAGCAATAAGTATGCTATGATATTCTGTTAAACTGTATTTTTCACTGATTAGACAAGTTAAATATTTTGGGTCTCAAGGTCTGTCTTAAGCCTCCTTGAGGGAACTCAACTGCAGTTTAAAATTACCTGAGGAATTGGCTAATGCTTTTTGTGTTTTACAGTATTTTTACCCAGCCTTACTTATTCCATATAATTATTTTGTGTGTCACAGGCTGAGAAGTAGTATGTTGTTTAATTAATCCCCCAACACAACACATACCACTAAAAATAACAGCAGTTATTGAGAGCAGAAAAACCCCATGGTTTATATATTTTAATGAACTATTGTATAATTTATTTTGTCATCTGATTAACGGTCCTTTACACTGCTATGTGCTAAAGTTGGCACACATTGTTATAAGCTGCATTGTTATATAATATTATATCTGTCTCTAATGAGGATCACTCCTCTATATTTCTTTCTTTGTTAAGATGGAAAATGTTCTTCACAAATAGAAAAACAGTGCTTGAGATTAGGGTGGCTGCTACAAATTCACTCATGCTTTCTTCAGTGCAGAATATGAAATTAATATCCATATTATGTAAATGTATTATTTTATTATTCAATGATACTTTTGTATCAGATGCATGATGTTGGAAAGGCCACATTCCCTTATGCAAGATTGAGCGATCCTGAAAATAAATGGGTGGAGCTTTGATGTGCTGTCAGTGACTCATCATTGTGCTTGTGCTGGAGAGTACATTTTAATTGACAGTGGTATTGTAGCTCCAGTCCCTCCCTAGGGTTATCTTGCCCCAATTTTTGTGCTGTAAAAACACAGTTTCACATAACATTTATGTGATACAAAATTGTTATCTAAAGATCTTCTAATTTAACGGTAAATGGGCATTGGGCGTCATTCACCAACCATTCTATGAACAAATTTGTTCTTAAGACTTTCTTTAAAATGTTTTTTATGAACATTCTGGCATTTTCTAATTTGGGATTTTTTCTTGGGTTCAACAGAAGCTCAGAACGCAAGCATCAGTTAATCCCTAAATGTTGGTAAAAACATTTTAAAGAAAGTCTTAAAGGCATACTGAACTTTGTTAGAACATAATATTGTATAGCTACCTGTCCCCGATATGAGTCGCAATATTCAAGCTCGCCTTCATGACTTGCTCCAATGGTCAGCAACTGGCCGACAAAGAATGACGTTTTTTCTCTCTACATTCACTCCCATTGAATGGCGAATGAGGTCTCAAAATCACACTTTTAGCACATAAACGAATGCAAACAATGCTAGTTATGCCAATACACAAAATCACGATCGACATCTGAAACCGTAGGCCTACGTTTGAAACCTTTAAGCCAATTTTTGATTGATTTGATTTTGAATAACTATTTTCTGAGAACTAGCTGTTACTCGCTTCTTTGCTGCTCGGTTTGTTTACTTACGCACGCTTCAGGAAGTGAATGGGACTGTTACGGGCGCCAGAACGAAACAAGGAAGTTAATAAGCTAACGGATATTCTTCCAAACCTTTGTTTGGAAAAAGTGCAAAATATCGTGAATGGAGCTTCAAACGTACTGCTGCTCTTTTCAAACGTACGGTTCCGGATGTCGTGATTTTGTGTATCGGCATAATCTGAGCATGAATATTATATATCAGGGCCAGGTAGCTAAACAACATTATGTTCTAACAGTTCAGTATGCCTTTAAGAACAAATTCGTAGAGTGATTGGTGAATGAAAGCAGTTGTGTCTACATGGTGTCACTTTAATCAGTAGCATACAGCTCAAAATCAGGAGTAGTTATTTACATGTTCAATGTTCATTCTTCAGTGCTTTACTGATACAAATAATACACATTATGTACATATTTGTTTGTGCACATAACATGTAGTTTGGGTAATAATATGGTCTTGGGGACATTTTGGAAAGTAGTGGTGAGTGACACATTTGATAGCACTATATTTTTTTATAAATTTTATATACGATCCACATGTTCAAAAAATTCTGATAAAGGAATCATTTTAGTATTTTCAACCATTAAAAACTGTCCACTCACACAGGTGACTATTTGACTGATTATGTTTTAAAAAGTCTACATTTAAGTGCTGCTTTCATTGTTGAAGATTTATGAATATGGCCAAAATTGGGTTTTCATAACTGTGTAACAAGGATTTGAATTGACCTAGAAAGCCCTACCTCATATAGTTTAAGTTGGACTTGATTGGACAGTATTTGTCCTGTGTCTTTGAATGGAACAGGTTGCATTTTTATACGTTACTTTTGCCATGTCATTTCACAATCACAGTGTGTCATTTCTCTTACTGTTTATGAAACTGTCATTACTTATATTGTGGCACCTTCATTTTAAAGGTTTTTTTCATGTTAATATTTGGCCACGAGCCAGCTTGCAGTGCTTTTCTTCGACTTGTACCATGTAAGCATTCTGCCGGAAAAACCACTATCGAAGCTACTGTATTAAATTAATATTTGTATTGATTGGGTGAAATTAAGAGAGGCAGTCTCATTGACCCTCCGCATCGATGATAGAAGCCCGGGTCAGCGTTTAGCAGTGGCGCGTTTTCGATCAGTGTGATGGTGGTGCTTGGGGGGGGGGGGGGGCTGGGGGCTGGGGGGTGCACGCTGGGGGGTGCACAGGAGCGTAGACGTGTTTCGTTTGAGTCCCTTTCAGAGCGGAGATAACTGAGAGCGCTGCGGAGTCCGACAGCGGTGAAACTTCATCAGCTTTGTCACGCTGCCAAGCCAGTTACACAGGGTCAGATATCCACTGCCTCCCACGCTCAGCGGTTGCTAGCCGGCCGCTCCTGTCAGGAGCCCGCGTGATGAATTACTCGCCTACTCATGAATAAAGGGGGGGGGGGGGGGGGGGGGGCGCTTCCACTGTGTGTGGTGTCAAAAGCAGATAAGCAAACGGTCCATCTACTGTACACCCTGAGTTAGCAGGAAGTGCATTTGTAAGCTCGAATAATGAGGGTGTGTGTTTGATTCAATGTCAGTGCTCTAAATACTCTACTGCCAATCTTCTCGAATATACAGTATATTGTGCAAGGCAGGACATGGTTACTTTACTTATATATACTGTATAAAAAATAAAGTAACCATGTCCTGCTTTAGAAGACCGGACCATATGCGATGTTCAGAACCAGCCTTTTCATTTACATTACCTGCAGTACGGCATTCACCATCAATAACGTGATCATTGCCCCAGCCGGGCTCCTCATAAAGAACATTACGCCTCTTTTTCTCTGGACATTAATGGCTGTTTAACCCTTCAGCGTGCTACTCATGTGTGAGGACATGTTTGCTACATACTGGTGTTTCTCTACGCTGAAAGTATTTCCGGATAAAACACGCGCATGTCTTGTGGATACTGAATCTGTGCCGTTACATGAGTAGCGAGAACGCAAGCCCTGTCGACCTGAAATGTCATTCTGATGGGCACTGTCATTCTGAAATGTCACGTCAGGCTGAGGAGGAAAAGTTAGGAGGTCCCAGTGCCCATGTAGTGAGGCAGCTGTACTTATGTTTAAGGAGTTCACACACCAGAACTTCCCTATAGGCCATTGTACACAACAATTAGCAGATAGTTTAATGCATCTGCTCTACACTAGCTGACATCTGTCAGCGTTCCAAAATAAACCTCGGCTTGTTGTCAAGGGACTTGGCTATATTTGTACCGAACACACGGGAGACGCTGGTGACATCATCGCAATCTGTTTCATCACCAAGGGTCACTGAGCGCCAGGCTCTGGGTGATGCTCTGGCTCTCAGACGACGATTGTGGCGCCACTTCGTCGCGGCTGAGGTCAAGTGACCTGGCTTTTCTTTTTAAATGAAACTAAGAGCGAAAATGATCATGAAGACAGAGTGTTTTGATGCCTTGGTGACGTCTTGCCCTTGATGGATAGTTTTTTGTGGGTTGTAGGTAGGAATTGCTGGCAGTGTATACATTGGGACGATGTGTGTGTGTGTGTGTGCATGTGCGTGCGGGCGTGTTTGCGTGTGTCTGCATGTGTGTGTGTACACGATCTGCGTATGTGTGTGTGTTTATATGTGTGTGTTCTTGTGTGTGTGTGTGTGTGTGTGTGTGTGTGTGTTTGTGTGCATGTGTATATGTCCTGTGTGTGTGTGTGTTTGTGTGCGTGTGTGTGTGTGTGTGTGTGTGTGTGTGTGTGTGTATACGTCCTGCATGTGTGTGTGTGTATTTACTTGGCTTAGCCAACATCTCACAACACTGATCACACTAAAACACTGTTCTGTTCATTGGGGGAGTGTCAGTGCTGGTGACTCCTGGCTGGGAGTTTCACAGGATCAGAGGATGTCAATCAGGAGGAACTGATGCCCCACCCCCCATCACCAGCAGCACTTCCTATGGTCCATCGGGCATCGCAGCCTGCCTGCGCAAACTGCGCATGAAGTGCAGTTCGGCAGCTCTGTGACTGCGCAAACTGCTGGGCGACTGCAGAGTGACTGCGCAGCTCGGTTGGGGGACTGCAGAGTGACTGCGCAGCTCGGTTGGGGGACCGCAGAGTGACTGCGCAGCTCGGTTGGGGGACTGCAGAGTGACTGCGCAGCTCGGTTGGGGGACTGCCGAGTGACTGTAGTAAGTCTCTGTTGGCTGCACAGTCTTTTGGGCAGGACATCCTGTGTTCTTCCCTACTGACACAGGATTGGCTCTTTTGGAACAGGTTAGATTGCTGCATTGGCCTTGCTTGGAAGCCTTTATAAGCGATTCGTCATAAAGTAAGGACCAGCAAAAGTCAAGTGCATCACAGTCACAAATTATCAACGAATCAAACCGCCAACAAAACCATCAAACCCATACTACTTTCCAATTAAAAAAATACATTCATAAATAGTTATATTTTCATGACTAACATTGTGCTGTAATAAGTTTAGTAAAACATGAACCATTCGGAATTGCATTATCACTGGAAATGCTGCTCGCAGCTTAGATGATATAGTTGAGTAGATGTAATATTTGCAGATGGAAAGCTCAGAGGTGGAAAAGCTAAAGCACATTTCAGCTGTGCTCATGCTTACAGAAGCTGTAAACCACGCCGTCCCAAACAGCCGATCAATAAGCCGATCGATTCACTTAGCAAACAGGGGCTGTTTAATGGCCTGCATCAGTTCTTTGACGTTGATGCAAAATTGTTCACCATATATTATTTGTTTCTATTACACAGTTCTAGAGGTTTTGCTGTGCTTGGCTAGGTCATTAGTGCAATGATGTCACAGCACGTTACAAAATTAAAGAAACAGCTTGTTTTGTAAGGCTAGTGTAATGACCATGATCCATTGCACCGTTGAAGTTTGTTTGTATCCTGACTGACATTTTGGAAGCGCGTACCTGCCACGTTGTCCTTGAATTTCGGTTTTGTTTCAGTTTTTTTTCAATTCAAGTAACAAGACAGTTAACATCTTCAGTATCCTCTCTGCTGAAAACAGAGAAAACCAAACATTTTTTACATATACATTATATACAGTGAGTTCCATAATTCATTGGACAGTGACACATTTTTTGTTATTTTGGTTCTGTACTCTTAACACTTGGAGTTTGAAAGGATACAATGACAATGATGTCTGTGACCCAACAATATCAAAAGACTCTTGATATCTTATTTTTTGGTAGTCTTACAAGCGATACTATACCTTCTCTGCATTTGAATGGATCTCCATGGGAATTGGGGGTGGGACTAGATTTAGCTGTAAATTACACTGGAACAGTATAGTTTATATTTACAGCTAAATCTAGTCCCACCCCCCCCAATTATCATAGAGATCCATTCAAATGCAGAGAAGTTATAATATCGCTTGTAGGAGTACCATAAAATAAGATATCAAGAGTCTTTTGATATTGTTGGGTCACATACATCAGGAAGTCATGGCATGCAAAGGATATGTGGCCAAATATTAAAAATGATAACTGTATTGTACATTATGTTAAACTGTCCAATATTTTTTGATGCCCAAAAATGGGGGGGACTATCTACAAAAGATTCGATAATATCTAAAAGGTTCATCCAATATGGATGTAAATACCCTCAAATTAAAGCTGACAGTCTGCACTTCCATCTCATCGTCATTGTATCCTTTCAAACTCATAGTGCTAGAGTACAGAACCAAAATAACAAAAAATGTGTCACTGTCCAATGAATTATGGTGCTCACTGTATATACTGTATACCAGACGGGTGACAAATTAAAGGAAAAACCCCTACCGAGAGTGGATCCGGTGGCTCTGTTATGCTGTGGGGGCAGTTTCCTGGCAAGGTTTGGGTCCGCTTATCCCCTTAGAGGGAGGGGTCACTGTAAATCAATACAAAGTTATTATGAGTGATCACCTTTATCCTATGATGAAACATTTCTATCCTAATGGGAGTGGTCTCTTCCAGGATGACAATGCCCCCATCCACAGGGCACGAGGGATCACTAAATGGTTTGATGAGTATAGAAATAATGTGAACCATATGCTACGCTACCCAATTGAACACCTATGGGAGATTTTGGACCGACGTGTTAGACAGCACTCTCCAGCACCATCATCAAAACACCAAATGAGGGAATAACTTTTGTAAGAATGGTGTTCCATCCATCCAGTAGAGTTCCAGAGACTAGAATGTATGCTAGAATAGAGGTACAATCTATGCCAAAGCGCATTGAAGCTGTTCTGGCCACTGGTGGTGGCCCAACACCTTACTAACTTACACTTTATGTTGGCTTTTCCTTTAATTTGTCACCTGTCTATATGTATTTCTAATAATGCATGCATAAACATCAAATCTAAATATAGCCTTGTATAGGTTTGTATACTATCGTATCCTATACTGTACTACTAAGCATATCTTTATTGTAAATTGAATTATATTCAAAGCTGTTTTTGTTCAGCTGAACTGGTAAATCTGCTGCAGAGAAGATCCATCAATCATGCGAATGAGTGAATCGCGGGGGCTGAAAAGAGGGGGTGGGGGGGGGGGTGTGCAAGTCGCAACGCCTGTTACACAGCTAACTATGACAGACGCTGCCGTCATGGCGACGGAATAACCGCATTGATTTCGGGAGCTTTTTCAAATGGGTCCGCTCGAGCACTCAGACGCGCAGAGAGCGATACGGACGTGATAGGCGGCCCTGTGCGCGGCTTCTCGCTCCGACCGCAGCCAGTGTTGTTGCAGTTGATTAATCCTGTTGATTGATCCTAATCCTAATGCGCGTGTCACCGACGTCGTCGACACTCGCAAGGGATAAATCTGCCAGCAAATATGAAGGTCAAAGACCAGCGCTGACCCGTATCACTCTTCTGATGGGTCCTGGGAGGTAGTGGTGGTGGGGGGGAGGGGGGAGGGGGTGATTCAGTCTATCCCCAATGCGATTCCTTCTGAACATTGTCTGACAATGATAGTGTGTGTTTCCATTTGCGTTCATCTCTGTAGGTAGTGAATGCATGTCATTTACATTACGGCAGGTAGTGCTGTTTGCTCGTCTATTCTATTCAAATGCTGTTCTGAAAGAAAAATGCCAGGACTTATGTGCGCCAAGCCTACAGAAGCTGCTTAGTAAGGACGTTATGTACATAAATCTGCAATTCATTAAAAAACAGGTGTTTATCAGGAGCTGCTTTATTTTAGCAGTTAAATATAAATGGGGGCTGCTGAGCGGCTCATTGGGTTAAGGCACTGATCTTGTTCTAATGCACGGAAGAGCCCCGCGGTCCCCGATCCTGACCGCGGCAGTGCCGACTGTGTATGGTAGCCCCAGAGGGTGAGGTAATACTGGTGTATAATTGGTTAGGGTTAGTGTTTAGCTGCATGAAGTGTCTTCCCAGCTAATGAAATCGCGTTCTAGGATGGTTCCCTGTATGTTATTAAGGTTGCTCTAAACATTCCCTGGTTGATGCAATGTTCAGTTTTTTTCAGGTTCTAAGAACTTTCACACAACGTTTCTGAGGAAAGTCCCTTTAACATTCCAGAAACATTCTAGGAGCATTCCTCTTAGGTTCTAGGCACATTCTATGTAACATGAGGATATCATTCTGGGAACATTCCTCTTGTGCTCCAGGAATAGTTTATATAACATCAGGGGAACATTCTAGGAGCATTCCATGTAACACCAAAGGGGAACATTCTCTGGGCATTCCATAAAACATCAGAGCAATGTTCTATGTTATATGAGGGTATCGTTCTGGGAACCTTCCTCTTGTGCTCTACAAACAGCTTATATAACATTAGAGGAACATTCTAGGAGCATTCCATGGAACATCAGAGGAATGTTCTATGTAACATTAGGGTATCTTTCTGGGAACCTTCCTCTTTTGCTCTATGAACAGTTTATGTAACATCAGGGGAACATTCTAAGAGCATTCCATGTAACATCAGAGGGGAACATTCTCTGGGCATTCCATAAAACATCAGGGCAACGTTCTATGTAACATGAGGGTATCGTTCTGGGAACCTTCCTCTTGCGCTCTACGAGCAGTTTATATAACAGGGGAGTATTCTAGGAGCATTCCATGAAACATCAGGGGAACATTCTATGTAACACGATGGTAGCGTTCTGGGAACCTTCCTCTGGCATTCTAAGAGTATTCTATATAATATGAGGGGAATATTCTCTGGGCATTCCATAAAACATATGGGCAACGTTCTACGTAACATGAGGATAACAATCTGGGAACTTTCCTCTTGTGCTCTACGAACATTTTCTATAACATCAGGGGAAGATTCTAGGAGCATTTCATGAAACATCAGGGGAACATTCTATGTAACACGAGGGTAACGTTCTGGGAACCTTCCTCTGGCGTTCTAAGAGTATTCTATATAATATGAGGGGAACATTCTCTGGGCATTCCATAAAACATAAGGGCAACGTTCTACGTAACATGAGGATAACATTCTGGGAACCTTCCTCTTGAGCTCTACGAACATTTTCTATAACATCAGGGGAACATTCTAGGAGCATTTCATGAAACATCAGAGGAATGTTCTATGTAACACGAGAGTATCATTCTGGGATCTTTCCTCTTGCGCTCTACGAACAGTTTATGTAACATCAGGGGAGCATTCTAGGAGCATTCCATGAAACACCAGGGGGACATTCTATGTAATGTGAGGGTAACGTTCTGGGAACCTTCCTCTGGCGTTCTAAGAGTATTCTATATAATATGAGGGGAACATTCTCTGGGCATTCCATAAAACATTAGCGCATCGTTCTACGTAACATGAGGGTAACGTTCTGGGAACCTTCCTCTTGCGCTCTACAAACATTGTATATAACATCAGTGCAACATTCTAGGTGCATTCCATGTAACATAGGGGGAATGTTCTGGGAACCTTCCTCTTGTGTTCTTAAAACATTCAATATGACGTTCCAGGAACGTGCCAGGAACATTCTATATAACATTAGGGGGACGCTCATTTAAAAGGTTTAAATGCAGGGTCTAAGTGCCTAACACAAGGGCTCACCATCAGTAAGTTTTTGCATTTTGGCTTTATTAGACAGTATTTAGTGATGACTGATAGGAAAGCATGATGATAGAAACCATTGAGAATCACAGCGGAGATAGGCATAGGCTGAATGTAAGTTCACAGCTTTCAGGTTATGGTACACAGTGCAATGCAATGAGGGTGCAAGGACACTCCAGGGGGAGATCTATAACAATTTCCATACAACATTTACACTGACCCAATTTAGACCCTGCCGATGCCGGGACTCAAACTTTTGATCCTTTCGTCAAGAGTTTGCGCCTCTGCCCATTACACCACGGTCATGTGACGACAGCGCTCCACTCCGAAAGCACACTACCAATAACGTAGGACTTTGGTTGTACCAGACCTTTGCCAAAGAATACTTGTATTTTCAATTGTATTCATAAATATTACATTACCAATTAGGATAACTAATGAGGAATGAAATCTCAAACGTTTGTGACGATGTCATTTTGTGTAGCTAGTGGGTTACCTTAACACATTTTATAGGGTAGAAAATGTTCAAATCATAATGACATCTATTTGTGCTAAATAAGTATTGCAAGTATCTTATAAGTGACTTTTTAAAGGATGTTGTAGCTGTCCTTTTTTTTTTTTTGCTTTCACTTCAATTGGGTTTAATTGTGTTCAATTGGCTAAAACTATATTCCTTAACTAAAACCTACTGAAGCCCTGAAAGGCACGGTGAAAAAAAAATTGTACGTACCTAAACGTTTTTAAAAAATGAAAAAAATACATTTTTTACCTTGCCTTTCGGGGCATCCGCCGTAGTAAGCTACGTTAAGTCGTACGCACGACTGAGCACTGGCTTTGGAGAAGGATTTCTGTAGCCTAAAACAAACTCGAGTGGAGAAATCTAGGTTGAGAGACGTTTTGACATAAACGGACGCTAACCCTTATTAGCATTCACCTGAACGCTACACGCCGACTTTTCAACACAAAAATGTTCACTGGGTAACAGAAAAAAAGCTATGGTTATTTAGTCTTCAAATGCCCATTTTTTTATCATATAACCTCAAGATATTTTGCTAGTGTATTGACAAATGCACACTTCCACTGATAAAATATGCTAGGCCTATAACTCGTTTCATTCTGAACTAATTTCCGTGTTATGTGAGAAATATCTGCATAACACCTTATTTACAAATTTCCCAGAGAAGCTAGCCTATTTGTAAAACGTCCTTTCATAGCCTACAAGAGTTGTCAAAATGTTGTCAGAGCTGATGATATAAGCTATGCATTAAATATCTAAGTGGAGGGTTAATAATGCTAGACTGTATGACATATGATAGCCTATACAAATGTATTTCATAGATAACTGAGCAGTTATTGCTCCAAACTTTAATAATAATATTCATTTTAATTGCATTATATAGCACGTCGCAGTTCAATATAGCCTCGCTATATGACTTGGTGGACATCTAATTCTATAACACTATATTCTCAGTCAAGCTGATCTATTGGATAACAAAGCTATTTTTCCCCTGCTACGAGTAGGTTAACCCCAGTAAAATTGCATAGCCTAGTTTGAAACGTAGGCAACCAGTTGGTGGAGGTATCTAAACGTGTAAAAAGCCAAGACTACTGCAACTTGCTCTAAGAATTCCAGCTGTCTGACGTTTATAACACGAAAATTTGTTCAGTATTAAGGGAGTTATAGACCTAGCATATTTTCTCAGGGGAAGTCTGCATTTGTCAATACACAACCAAAATACGCTGATCTTTATGTGACTTATATATTAGCCTATATGTAACCTATAAAACAATGCATAAGTGAGCGGTATTTAGTTTTTTTATATTTAAGGACTGAGCAATCAATGATCATAGCTGAACATACCCCTTTCATGCCGACTTGAAATGTATAGGTCTACGACTTGAAATAAATAGGCCTACGCCTTGAAATAAATGCGAGTGGGAATAAATAGGCTACCCATTGAAATAAATAAAAGAGATGTAAAATAATGAATATTTATTTGCACACACGCCAATAACAGCTTGTTTAGCCTGATCTTCCGAGAAAAAAATCCAAGCGTGATTTTGAGGTTATATGATTACAAAATAGGCATTTGAAGACTAAATAACCATTATTTTTTTCTGTTACCCAGTGAGCATTTTTCTGTTGAAAAGTCGGCTGAACTACAATGGTGGTGTCATCTGCATATACCCACTGAGCACAAACCTATATAAACGTTAAAATGTTGGTGAAATATGGAATACCGTCCAAGCTCTCATTTGGCCATTTTTAGACTGAAATCTGAAATCTACAATATAAATGTGCACAATTAATGTTATAATTTTCATATGTGATTCAGTTGTAAATTCAAAGACAAACAATATGGATTAATGTGGATGCATTTCTCAAAATGTCATTGGTTTGGCAAGCGAAATCCGGCCGACACGTATATGCAATTTCACCGCATGAAGTGTATCACTTAAAATGTCAAAACATTTAGCCAATTTGTTGCGACAAGAAGCTTGGGCAAACTACATGGCACGAGTTTCTATCTGAAGCAGACAGAGTTTTTACCCAAAAATAATGTTGCACGAATTTCTGCTATGCGCATGTGTGTGGACTTGTACATTTGAACACACTGGCAAACACGTGGCCTCGATGGCTCAGTGGAAACGCTCTTGTCTTCAGATTTGAGGATTGTGAGTTTGATTTCTACTTGCTGTGCTGTTTATTTACATGAAACAATTTGGTTGAAATGTGGTCTAAACAAGAACTCTTGAAAGAGGTCGACAAATAAATGTAGAAAAAAAATAACTTTGGAACCATTTTAATAGGTTGTTTCACTCACTGCAATAGACGTTTATTTTTGGGCTTTTAGCCTGAAAATTGCTCACTGGGAAGGACAAGGTCCTCTAGTAGCTCAACCAGGTAAATCACATGTCATCAGCGATTCCTGTTTTCCACAACATGGGTTCAAATCCAGCTCAAGATAAACCTCAAAGGCCATTCTCTCTCTCCCTCTGATTTTCTAGTCTCTCATTGATTACTGTCCAATAAAGCCAAAATGCCACAAAAATATATTTAAATGGGACTACATATCACCATCTACTCGGCAGCAGAAGAACAGGCCAAAGATCTAATAATAGTTGCACAATCAAGTTGTAGGAATGTTCTGAGGACTTGAAAGGAACTCAACATTATGACATCCAGGGAACGCATTGCAATGTTTGTGAAATTTATGGAATGTTCCTGGAATGTTATTTTGTTATCTTGGAGAAACATTCCCCTATACGCCGCAGAATATTCCCAAAGCAACATTTTGTAATGATGTGGCAAGAATGTATAGGGAATGTTAGCAATGTACTCCGGTGTCACAGTAAGGGAACGTTAAATCCAAGCATTAGATGAACCCAAAGGGAACGTTTCTACTAACATTACGAGAACATTCCCTTAATGTTACATAGAATGTTCCTGTATTGTGAAGGGGAAGTTCCACAAACAAGTTGAAGGAATGTTCTGAGGACTTGAGAGGAACACAACATTATGACATCCAGGGAACGCATTGCAACATTTGTGACATTTATGGGATGTTCCTGGAATGTCCTTTTGTTATCTTGGAGTAACATTCCCATATATATACACCCCAGAATATTCCCAAAATAATGTTTTGTAATGACGTGGCAAGAACATATGGGGAATGTTAGCAATGTACTCCAGTCTCACAGTAAGGGAACGTTAAGTCTAAGCGTTAGAGAAACCCAAAGGGAACATTTTGACTAACATTCCTAGAATATTCCACTTATGTTCCATAGAATATTCCTGTCATGTTCGTGGAATGTGAAGGAGAAGTTCAACAATCATGTTTTAGGAATGTTCTGAGGACTTGAAAGGAACTCAACATTATGACATCCAGAGAACGCAATGCACTGTTTGTGACATTTATGGGATGTTCCTGGAATGCTATTTTGTTATCTTGGAATAACATTCCCCTATACACCCCAGAATGTTCCCAAAATAACATTTTGTAATGATGTGGTAAGATGTCAGAATGTTACATCGAATGTTCCTGTAATGTGAAGGGGAAGTTCCACAAACAAGTTTTAGGAATGTTCTGAGGACTTGAAAGGAACTCAACTTTATGACATCCAGGGAACACATTGCAACGTTTGTGACATTTATGGGATGTTCCTGGAATGTTATTTTGTCATCTTGGAGTAACATTCTCCTATACACCCAGAACGTTCAAAAAATAATGTTTTGTAATGACGTGGCAAGAATGTATGGGGAATGTTAGTAATGTACTCCGGTCTCACAGTAAGGGAACATTAAATCCAAGCATTAGAGAAACCCAAAGGGAACGTTTCGACTAACATTCCGAGAACACTCCCTTAATGTTACATAGAATGTTCCTGTAATGTGAAGGGGAAGTTCGACAATCAAGTTTTAGGAATGTTCTGAGGACTTGAAAGGAACTCAACATTATGACATCCAGGGAACGCATTGCAACATTTGTGACATTTATGGGATGTTCCTGGAATGTCCTTTTGTTATCTTGGAGTAACATTCCCATATATATACACCCCAGAATATTCCCAAAATAACGTTTTGTAATGACGTGGCAAGAACGTATGGGGAATGTTAGCAATGTACTCCGGTCTCACAGTAAGGGAACGTTAAGTCCAAGCGTTAGAGAAACCCAAAGGGAACATTTTGACTAACATTCCTAGAATATTCCACTTATGTTCCATAGAATATTCCTGTCATGTTCGTGGAATGTGAAGGAGAAGTTCAACAATCATGTTTTAGGAATTTTCTGAGGACTTGCAAGGAACTCAACATTATGACATCCAGAGAACGCATTGCACTGTTTGTGACATTTATGGGATGTTCCTGGAATGCTATTTTGTTATCTTGGAGTAACATTCCCCTATACACCCCAGAATGTTCCCAAAATAACATTTTGTAATGATGTGGTAAGAATGTATGGGGAATGTTAGCTATATACTCAGGTCTCACAGTAAGGGAACGTTAAATCCAAGCGTTTACATAGAATGTTCCTGTCATGTTCGTGGAATGTGAAGGAGAAGTTTGACAATCATGTTTTAGCAATGTCTGAGGACTTGAAAGGGACTCAACATTATGACATCCAGGGAACGCATTGCAATGTTTGTGACATTTATGGGATGTTCCTGGAATGTTCTTTTGTTATCTTGGAGTAACATTCCCCTATACACCCCAGAATGTTCCCAAAATAAAAAATTTTAATGATGTGGTAAGAATGTATAGGGAATGTTAGCAATATACTCCGGTCTAACAGTAAGGGAATGTTAAATCCAAGTGTTAGAGAAACCCAAAGGGAACGTTTCGACTAACATTCCTAGAATATTCCACTTATTTTACATAGAATGTTCCTGTAATGTTTGTGGAATGTGAAGGGGAAGTTCCACAATCAAGGTTTAGGAATGTTCTGAGGACTTGAAGGGAACTCAACTTTATGACATCCAGGGAACACATTGCAACGTTTGTGACATTTATGGGATGTTCCTGGAATGTTATTTTGTCATCTTGGAGTAACATTCTCCTATACACCCAGAATGTTCAAAAAATTATGTTTTGTAATGACGTGGCAATAATGTATGGGGAATGTTAGCAATGTACTCCGGTCTCACAGTAAGGGAACGTTAAGTCCAAGCGTTAGAGAAACCCAAAGGGAACATTTTGACTAACATTCCTAG